>JANHMN010000009.1:2890437-2929271 GCA_030674055.1 Rhabdomys pumilio | reverse complement strand
AGAGAGAGAGAGAGAGAGAGAGAGAGAGAGAGAGAGAGAGAGAGAGACAACAAATGATTAGAAAAAATAAAAGAGATGTTTTCTCATTCACAGTGCCCCTTTAGTGAATACCTGTTTAGTGAATACTTAATTCTTCAATATAATTACTACTTTTAGTTTGGGACTGCCACTTCATACTTGACCATCTGAACTGGTGAACCTAGAAAGAGGAGACTTTTACACTGTGGCAGAAGCCCTGTTTTTCATTTGTAGTTACTGCTGTCTGTGATGTGATGGTCTTTAATTTCTAGGTCAGTGGCCTTTACTCTACATCAGAAAACTGTAGGTTGGCTGGAAATATCTATATCTCATAATATTTGGTGATTAAAATAAAAAAAAAACACCAAGGATTAATTATAAGATACATCCTGACAGGATGTAGAGGAAAGTGCAATGATTAGAAATTAAGTCCCTTAGAATCACTTCACCCATTTTTAGTATTATTTCTGAAAAACTATTGGATTAAAAGTAACAATGACATTTAAGTTACCTTCACAGCACATGCTACTCTTCCAGAAGATACAAATTTAGTTTCCATGAAGTTTCCAGAATCACAGTACCTGACACATTTTCCTGGCATTGGTGAACACATGGCATAACAGACACACACATACACACACACACACACACACACACACACACACACACACACACACATTTTTCAAAAATTTTGAGAGTATGCTACATGGTATAGATGTAGAAAGGAACTGCTCAAAAATATTTTGTTTACCCAAGAATTATGGCCAATAATTGACAAGTAGGACATCATAAAATTAATGAGCTTTTGCACAACCTCACAAAGGATCACCCAAATACAGTGGAAGTCTACAGATGGAAGACAATCTCTGCTACTTTTACGACTTACAAAGAATGGAGATTTAGAATATATAAGGAATTATACAGTTAAATGACTCAGTCAAAAATGTGCTTGGTAGCTCAACAGATAATTACTAAAAGAAGAAAAATGGCTAAGAAATATCTCATAAAAATGCTCATCATCTTAAGTAATTAGGGAAATGCAAATCAAAACAGCTTTGAATTTTCATTTTGTCCCTGTCAGATTTGCAAAGATCCACAAAACAATGGACAACAATAAGTGAGAGAATGGAGGAGAGAAAATTGCTATATACTGTTGGTGAGATTGCAACCTGGTACAGCAATTGTAGAAATCAGTTTGAATTCTTAAAATCTAAAAATGAATCTACCATATGACCCATCTATATAGTCCTTACATATTCCCAAAAGGCTTCACAGCCTATTTCACAGAAACACAGTCAGCTGTGCTCATTGCTGCTCTATTCACAATAGCTACAGAATAAAAACAAATTAAGTGATTGTCAACCAAGGAATAGATAATGAAAATGTGGTTCGTGTCTACATGTGATCTAATGAGGCATATCGAAAAACTAGTTAATTATGGAGGGAAAATAAAATAAATAAAGAAAGAGGGAGAAATAATCATAGAAACATTAAAATAGGATAAGGAATCATAGTATTAACTATTTATCTCAAAATAACTATAATACACATAAGTTGGTATATAAATATATTCATATAGTTGAATGAAAATGTATTATTTGGTTAAGAATGATTCTTCTAAGAGCCAAATACAATTCAACCAAATCCTTACACTATGCATAAAACACTCTCTTCTGAAATGTTAGTCAAGTTTGCTCATGAAACTTTCAGAAAATTGTATGCTGTGGTGATTTCCTTTGTTTGTCCCAGAGGTAGAAGAGTCTGTCAGGAGCTATAATGGGACAAGCTAATAACTAGCTGGTGATTATTCTTAAATGGCCTGCTTTGGATTATTATACAATTTGTGACAGGTTTGTTCTTATTTAGCAAGGCTGTATAGGATTCATTTTAGGAAAGATTCCTGCTATTAATATGCTTTTTCCATTATTATTAAACATATGTAACAATCACTAAGTAATAGCACATCCATTTGGAGCAGATCTCTGCAGACACATGAAGATTCACTGTCTTGTAGTGATGCTATATAGAAATATAGACGATTTATTAAGTTTTAATAATGATCCTCTAAGAATTCCTAAATTATATCAGTGATTATTAAGCTTATTTATAATTGGACTGCTATTAGGTCCATTTCTGATAATCAAAACTGCAAATAGAATTCTGCCAGTTTCCCAAGTATTACCAGTTAATTAATGATCTTAATTACCAGACTTTCTCATACTCAGAGCACATTTCAAGAAGTTGTAAAACAACTGAACAAAGGTCATAAAAAGGAAATTAATGATTTATTATAGGTGCTAAGGCAAAAGATAAAATATTGACTGGCTTTATCTATACAAAATTTTACTAATAACTTAGTTATTGTTTTAAATCTTCAGTGAACCTGTGGAGCTGAGACAGGTGATGGATGTGCATGTAAAGATTCTCTGTCGTAAACTTCTATTACAATTTATGATTTGATTTTCTGCGTGAACTTGTGACAAACTTTGAAACATGTGGTCATGTATTTTGAAAAATGTTTAAATGCTAAGGACAAGGAGAAGAGTCAAAACTGAGCTGAGAAGAACTGAACTGAGAAGAATCGGGCTATGAGATGGAAGTGAGCTGAGGAGAAGTTTTTGGAAAGAACTCTTTTAAGGCAGAACGGAACTCAAGAACTTAAAGTATAGGCATAGCTTTGGGAGAAAAGACATATTTTTTGGGAGAAAAGAATTGTATTAACTTCAGAGCAGGATGAGAGAACAAGATTAGAAGGAGCATGCAGAGTGGAATAACTTATAACCTATGGGTAACATTAAAAACTAAGAGTGCAATGTTCAAAATGCAGAGGAAAAGTGAAAAAAAAGAAGCTTTAGAAAGCAGAAGGAGGAGGCAGGCTTCTCCTCACCATGGAACAGAACAAGTTTTTTCTTAATAACAAGGCAGACTTAGTCTTATTAAAAGGAACAAAGTTGTTTTTGTTTGTTTGTTTGTTTGTTTTTTTACAAACATTGGTTTTATTCATTTAGCATTAAAAGGGTAGAAACTTTTTCTTTCTCTATGCAATAAAGATTGGAGCTCATTTTTCATCCAGAACGAGTGAGTTCTTTCTGTACATGTGCTTGTTCTTTTGCTGATATGTATATGTAACTATGGGTATGTCAATAAGTATGTAATTGTGAGAATGCATGCATATGTGTGTGTGTTTAAGTATGTATTGTGAGAATGCATGCAAGCTGAGCCCAGCTGGTTAGAATGGAAGTGCATAAATGAGCATGCATGAGTCATGAATCTGTATATGAACTTATGTGAGTTTATGCACATTTGATTGTGTAAAAGTTTTTCCCTTCTATGTGTTTTACTCTCTTCTCCTGGTTCAGTAGAAATTTATTGTTCCAAATTTCCTCCTAGTCTGACAACCAAAGGCATCTGGACAAAAGGAAAAAGGCTCTAACAATTAATTCTTTACTTCATCTTCTGCTGCTTTAGGATGAGGTACTAAGTGCTAGAAATAGTGAAAAATGTGAATAGACATCTCCATCTATCCAGCTGGGTCAGAAGAGCCATAGCCTTCTTTGGTAGGCTCTTTAGATATATTTGTTTATTTGCATAGGCTAAAACTTTTTAACTTCTGTGCCTAGTAGACAATTTAGGTTTTGAAAAAGAAACTATAAATCTAATTGTAAGATTATCTAATCTCATGGTTCTTAACACAGTGGTTTATAAAAAAATGCTTTTAAAAGGTATCCATCTCTGAGTGAAGGAGTGAGCCTCACTCCTAAAAGAGTCTAACTTAAGTAAAATATGAATGCTTGACAGTTTTTTTTAAAGAATCTCCTCAACAGAAAAACAAAGCTAAAACTAAAACAAAATTCTTTATTTTTAATTTTTTGAAATTTATTTTGTACAGTAACTCTTGCAATGAAAGCACTGCTCAATCTGTAGTAAGAATGAGTTTGTCACAATAAACTTGAGGAGACTATCAAAGAATGTGTATCAGAAGATACACACAATGATGGTATACTCTCTCTATATATTTTAATTTCAAACGCCACATGTCTTATTTGACAATTACCATTAAATACACGACCACAGAAAGCATTTCTGGTTGCATGGAAGTGTATTTAAATGAATTTAAGTAGCAAGGAAGTGGCAGAACTTGAACAATATTAGGCTGGCCTGAAAATCTTCAATTCTGTGAAAAATGTGTTGTGTTCTTTTTCTTGAATAAGAACAACCAAACAAGAAATAGTTACTCCACTTGCTGTATTCTCTAAGGACACCATAAGTAATGTGGTACAGTGCTCCACTTGTACTGTTGGACTCTAAGATTCAAAACCAGGGGATGTGCTCCCCCAGAGACACACATGGACAGGATTCGCTGCAATAACATGAGGTTTAATGATAATAATCCAGTACTGTAAGAAGCAGGTCCTTAACAGAGCTGACTCCATATTGTAATAGGAAAGAGAACAAGTCTGGAAAAGTCCAGAAAACAAGTTTGGACATGTTTTAAAGTATGATGATAACTAAAAGTCCACCTGCAATGAAGTCATAGCTCACAGATAACCAGACACATCTGGTTATCTGCCATGTATATCAGAAGCAACCCCAATTCAAGCATAAAAGAGAAGCCCTTGGCCGGAGCACTTCATCACACTGGTAGCAATGTTTACCTAGTGTGATCCTCAGTCCAGGCCTCCTCTGCAACCAAGAGACCAAGCACTCTGCAGCATGGATCATCAAAGCAGCAGACTAGAGACTGACACCCCTATCTTCCTGGTCAGGCACTCTCTGGATTTGAGCTGCTGGAAGCCACTGAACTCCCCTATCTTTGTGGTCAAGCACTCTCCAGACCTAAGCTGCTGGAAACTGCAGTCATAAGGACTCATGTCATATAACTCATGAACAATTAATTATGTACTTATTGCTATGCTTATTTCTTTGGTAATTAACAATTTATTATTTGTTAACTGTGCTGACATTGATAGAGTCAATGCATAGGAAATGTCGTAATACCTTGTTGTTACAATAGCTTTAGCATTTGTAATAATATATTTTTTGCTGTGCATTATTAAAGAGCATTTAACTATCAAACCTCTGTCTCTGGCATACTTTCTCCCCTCTTGGGGAACTGACCATGTCATAGACAATCCTGTATATGATTCTTGAGTGGAGGGGACCTGTCGCTCCTCTCTCCACGGGGACCCTAAACCCTTATTACAACCTGCTTACAACAGATAACATACCGGGCTTGCAACAAGTACACTGGGGTTCTCTCACATGCAGTCAAGAAGAACCCCAAGTTGAGGTTAAGAGCAGTTTTTATACAGTTTAACAGGCGGACTAAAGAAACAGTGATTATGCACAATATGATTGGCAAAACAGTGTGACTTTTAAACTGATTGGTCTTTGGGAAATGAGGTGGTAAGAACCTCCCTTGTCTGTAAGTGGCAAGGATTGGTCCATCCTGCGAAATGTGTCTACGTGCTCTGGGCCTTTCTCACCCTCAGGTGGGTTCCCTTCCCTGTGGTCTGAGGAATATTAATCCAGCAGGGTAATCCAGCAAGTGTTCTTGAACTAAGGAATGTGCTCCTCCCAGGATGTGTCGTGGGGCAGTTAAAAATTAACTTTAACTAAAATTAAATTTAACCAAATTCCTACATTCCCCCTTTTCTTTGTGGTTGATTCCAATCCTGTAATCACAAGCTGTCATCTTGGTGTACAGTGTGATATAGTTGTCTAAGCATAAGCAGTTGTATGGTATTAACATGATCTTTGACAAATTTAAGCAGGCGATTAAAAAATGGAGGGGCCACCAGGTATATGGGGCCACCATCTTTGAAATGGACTAAACAATGTCTCCAGTTTGTGAAAGGACCTCTCATGTTAGCTTTTGGGGAACATGAGGGTTACCCTCAAGGGCTAGTACAGGCATTCTTGCTAGGAGTGAGATTATGGTCCAGACCACAAGTACCTCAGGTGGAATCATGTTGGTCAGCTACAGTCTGTCTCTGGATTTTGAGTTTGCTGGACTGTCTAATTGGGCAATGGTCCCTCTGGAGCCGGTTTTACATGAAAGGTGTGGATCTGAGCCAATATTCTATCAACTTTTACAGCAGTGAGAGTGGTCAGCAACACCAAAAACAATCTCTTCCAACCCAGTTCCAGAGTTTGAGCTTTGTGCTGCCAGACATAGACTGTGTCTTCAACCTGGAAATTATGTGATGTTTCTGGGGTCCCCGGTTCATAGGCCTGGGCCAGCAGGTTTCCACACTTCTTTCTGCACCTCCTGAAGTCTTTTTAACCTAGCAAACAAATCACTGTTACTATGACAATTAAGTCCACTCACTTCTCCTAAGGTGGTCAGATGAGTGGACGCCCCTTACAGAATCTCAAAAAGAGTTAGGTTAAAGCCTGAAGGGGTGTTGCTAACCCTAAGAAGAGCCAGAGAAAGGAGCACCACCCAGTCTGTACCACCAGTCTCCATGGACAATATAGTCAAAGTCTCTTTTAGGCTTCTATTTACTTTTTTCTACCTTACCTGAGCTTTGAGATCTATAAATGTAATGAATGCCTTCTCTGAGTGGTGTACAATATCTTAAAACAATGGAGAAGAAATTTAAACAATGGTGTTTACCAGCTCTAGAAAATTCTTTTCAATTACCACAGAAATGCTGGGGTTTGCTTTCAGTAGAGCATGTGAGAGAGAGATAAATGCTGCCATCCATTACTCTACATGAAATACAATCCTGTGTTCAAGATCAGCTGAGCACATAGCCCCTGGCAAACTCACCCCAGGCAGTTCAGTAATTCATTGAGTCATTTATTTATCCAGCAAATATCAGTGAAGTATCAGATTCTGCATCATGTGACATCCTATTGAAATCTGTTTCAATTTTCTGATGCTGGTTACTTATGAAGAAGGTAAGCAGGAAAAAAAAAGATGATTTATTTAATTGGTTACATTGGGAAAAGAGCAGGGAGATCCAGTGACTGCTCGACCCACAAATCTATCTTCATTGTCTTGATGTGAAACTTAGTTTTGAATACAGGCAAGAAGTATATTTATTTTATGCTCACTTAATTGCTTTTCCACCCAGACTTCAATGTGAATCAATACTCTTCCATTCTTATCAAAAGAGGCCAGCATAGGACAGTCAGAAGAAAGGAACCCTTATACACTTAAAAAGTTTACTAATCCTTCATAATGGAGATCCTGCCTCAATTGTTCTGAGACATGATAAAAAAATATTCTACACTTATGTTTTTTCATTCCTTTCAAATTTTTGAAATTTTGGACTCTAAGAAATTAGAATTTTCTAAGAATTTCATGCTTAGGTAAAATCAGGACACTAAAGATAGACTTGGGGGTGGTACAGTCATTGGACCTCCCTGATCTTTTTTCTAGTGTAGCCAATTAAATAAATTACAATTTCTGCTTTTCATTATTGATCTGTGCTTTGAACTGGCCTATTGAAGGCCTATGATAACCCTAGTAATATGATATATTAACTCTACTAATGAGGTTTCATGCATTCTTACAAGGCAGTAAGGACAACCATCAACCATAGAATTATCTGTGAAAAAACAAAACAAAACAAAACACCACCATAGCCAACCAGTTCTTGTCCACATCAATGGTCAAAAATTCTGGTCCAATCACACTAAGGGAAGTTGAGAATAAAGAATACTGCAATGTGTGGTAGTAAAGTATGGGAGGGATGACTTTACGGAAGAATTAGATATCCAGGAAATTAATATTTTCCTAGTAACTGAGGCAGACTGGCAAGGCACATAGGATACAAGATGCAGGGAATACATACCTTGAACTGTTTCAGCCCAAGCATGTCTTCAACTTTGTATTAAGATAGTGGTTTCTTTTATGATTAAATAAGCAAAAGTGTAGTTGCCCTGTCCTTTTAGTGTCAGAATAATTAATGTTTTATTAGATATATAAATTATAGGATATAAATGCACAAAATAGTATCCAGGAATATTTTTTGAGGAATACCAGGAAAGGCAAAACCATCTACAAAACAATAAGATGGAAGCTGATTACTGGAAGGGTGGTTGAAAGGTCTGCATGGTAAATAATCAGTTAAAAAAAGAGGATTCTAAATAAATTTTGGATATCAATCATAGTTGCATTGAACTTGTGGTTCTACATAGTTACAAAGGTGTCCCTAGTATAACAGAGAAATAAACTTTCGAATAAAAGATAATAAAACTTATCACCAAGAATGTTTAGAGAAACAGGATAGATAGCAAGATGTTAAACTATTCAGATATGTTGAAAGGAAACTACAGGTAAAATAATGGGAAGGTGATAAAATCTGATCATGTATGGGAAGGATAAAATCAATGAAGTAAGTTCAGTGTGTTATGTTCTGGGACAGCCAGGTCTTGAGGAAACAGTATTAGCTTTAGAATACCAGGAATGTCGGGTCAACCCACTACAATAGAAGACAGAAACTAAAATCAACATAGATATCCCTCAACAACTGAAGAATGCAAACAGAAAACATGGGCCATTTACAGCACAAAATCCCACTCAGCTATTATATACAAGGATATCAAGGAATTTTCAGACAAATAGTATCCTGAGTGAAGTAACTCAGATCTAAATGTACATGCATGATATGTATTCACTTATAAGTGAATATTAGCCATAATGTGAAGGATTTTCTTTTTTATGTATTTATTTATTTATGTTTTTATTTATTATTAATCATTTCATTCATTTACACCTAAAATGATATCCTACATAATGATTACCCCTTCACAAAACTCCCATCTAACATCTGCCCTTTTCCCCTCCCTTTTGTCTTTATGAGGAAACTTTACCACCCACCCACCCTCTCCCACCCAACCACTGCACCATCTCCCTATACTGGGTCTTCAAACTTCCACAGGACCAAGGACCTCCCTTCCCATTAATGTCAGACAAGGCTATCCTGTGCTACATATGTATCTGGAGCCACAGATTCCTCCCTGTACACTCCTTGGTTGGGAGACTAGTACCTGGCAAAACTGAGTGGTCCAGTCAGCTGACATTGTTCTTTCTGTGTGGTTGCAATCCCTTTCTGCTTCTCCAGTTTTTCCAGCAGCTCTCTGACTGTGGTCTCCAAGCTCAGGTTCCTGTCAGCAAACACTCATGGCAACAGCAACAGTGTCAGGAGTTTGCTGTCTTAAATCAAATAATTGATGTAGAAAAAATCCATCCACCTGTGGTGACACCATTCCCTAGAAAGGGATTCTTGAACTGTACAAGAGCAGAGAGAACTCAAAATGAGCACAAGCAATCTGACAAAACAGGCATTTGTGGTTTTGTTTTGCTATGTTTTTTTCTGTGTATGTCTAGAAGCTTCAGGTTTCTTGTGCCCTGACTATAATGCAGAATTATAAGCTAAAAGAAATCTTTTCTCAACTAAGTTTTGTTTTGTCCAAGTCTTTTGTTACAGCAACAGAAATGAAACCAGGGCACACTCCTTATACTAGAATTACCTGGGGTAACCAGACAATAAACATATTTGAGGAACCTTCCTATAGAGAATATGCAGGCAGGAACTGTCTTGTTAGCTCAGAGGCCTGCTATGCTCAGCAGAAAGAGAGAAGGTGAAACCAGGTACTGGGGACCTATGCAAGAGATAAGAGTAATCAAATATTGCTGAGACTGAAAAAAAAATGTAAGAGGACCATGAATACTGATGAAAGAAAGTGCAAAGTGACTTCTCCCATCTATGCTCTGTAACCAGAAAACTTTAAATTGAGGCATAAAGGTATTTATCATGGGACCTGTTTAAAGGTCCAATTAGCATTTAGCACTAAGATTGCTTATGCCAAGAAATCTTCACAGCAAAAAACTGTAAACTCTGACAAGGAAAGGTCACATAATCCAATCAGTATGAAATGATATGTGCTCAACAATTAACCCTGGTGATGGAAAAAAATGATTTTGATTGCCTTTAAAAGGAATCAGTTTCAAAAACTGTTAATCCTTTCAGTCAGTTGTCTTTATGAATACAAACAGGTTGGATAAATGAAACCTCTAAATAACTCAGACAGCAAGCTCACAAAACCCAAAGCTGCTTTAATGGAGTCAGAGCTCTAATGTATGTTGACAGTCTCCTTGGAAATTAAGACAGTGATTATATCACAAAGAAGCAAAGTGGGTTTTGAAATTTATTCACACAATCCTGTCACCTTTGTCAGAGTCCCTAGTTCTTGCTCTGAATAATTTGTTTGGCTATGTTTCTAAAATGTGTCACTTGAAAAATCTAATTTGTGATTTGCATTTTATCATTCTTTGCCAAAAAGGGTGTGTGATGTAGGAAAAAAAGAGGGAGATGAAGGGAAACTACAACAAAAGGTGTCAGCAGTTTGCTTTGATGGTGTGAGTCTCAGGGTAACTGGGGAGTCACAAAGTAGCAATTTTGCTATAATGTCTGTCAAAACTCTGGAATGTATCCTTTTTTGTGTGAACAATTTGTTTCACAGGGACATATGTCAAGATACTCCTAAAACTGTGTAGCTTTTACATTGGATGTGTAAACCTTCTGCATTCATTGCTTTACATTTTGTTACTTTTCTGCTCTCTAATGGTTGTAAGAATAGAAAGACTCCATTAATGATTACAGATTGTAACAGATTTAAATTGTACCAATATACTATTGTCTATTGTAGAATAATGAATGTGTGGATCACTGTGTAATATAGTCAGCAGTGTCTTCAGATATCACACTTCCCTCTGATTTACAAAAGATACTCTGCCAAGTTTTTATTCTCTGTAACTGCTGGATCAAAAGGAAAGGAAGTTTCATAATTCTTTGCAACCAGGGGAAGCATCAATAGAGAACACTAAAAGTAGTAGGGTGCCATGAGATAATGAGAAACATTACAGTGTATATATTTTATACAGTGGTCATTACTCTCTGTTGTGTGTTCTTGGAGTCAAGGTGCCTATGTGGCATGGTACACATGTGGATTTCAGTTCATCAGGCTAGCTGGCCTATGAGCTCCCAGAGTCTGTCTCCATTTACTACTTCACTGTGAGAACACTGGGATCACTGATGTATATTAGCGTATCTCAGTTTTGCATGAGTTCTAGGAATTTGAACTCAGAATATCTCCCCACGCTGCCATCTACATAAGCCTGATTATTACATTTGAATTTGTTCATAGTTCATCTGCTGCTGCTGGGGGATCACAAGGAAGCACTTTGGCAATGTCTGTCATATCTGCCTCATACGACACTTGTCTACTTATTTGACAATACTGTTGGCATACCCTGCATCTGACCCAGGCATCTTAGTCTGGAGTGTGTATTTCTCCTTGTTTATTCTGGAGGCAAGTGCTATTTACCCCATCATAGCTGAGGTCTCTGAACCCAACCCTGAGGGTGCACATCCTTTGGATTCAGGCTTTACTTTACTGTATGAAGCCTTGATTGTGCATAGGATTACCAAAACATTGTGTTTTGTCCTTCATATTTCTTTCTGTGCATGAACAAAAACTATTCTCAGCTTTATATTCTTAGCAGTAACAGTTTTTCAGATGCTCGGAGTACAGTGGAGTTGTATAGATTTACATACATTGTATTTGAGCCATAATTTATACGTTTATGAAACCTAATTGTTGGTGCCATTCTGTGTTTTCTCTAATTATTTATTGAAAAAGAATAAAGATCATAAAAACCAGAGAGACTTAAATGATGTATTGTCACTCTTAACTTATAAGCAAAGGTCCTGGCAAAGTGGATTATTTCCCTGTGGAAGCAATGACCTTATTTTGAGGCTCCACTGATTCAAAAGAACTGAGAAGATAGATATTGAACATGAAGAATATTTGCCAGATACAGGGGACCAACATCACATGAGTTTTTTCTATCATCTTTATGATATTTCTCTGGCACCTCCAGGCCTGTTGCTCCCATTTAACAGAAAAGGAAACCAAGACACAGAAAGGCAAACTAACTTGATCAGGTGTATTTCATAGAGGTGAGAGTACATGTATGTGTATACATTCATGTGTGTATGTGTGTGTGTTTCTAGTGTTACGCTGCATATTAACTTTTGATTCTAGTCCTCCGAGAGAAAAAAAATTACATCAACAAATATAGATAGCTTAAGCAGAAGGCTATTTATTAAATATAAGCAAAACTAAAACTTGAAAGAGAATTTGGGCTGCCACAAAGTAAGAAACAATCTACGAAGTACTGTGTTGTAGATTTTAAATACATTTTTGTGAATATTTATGAGGTATTTTTGAAGTATACATACTCATTTGACAAGGTGATCTGTTTTCATCATCAAAATCATGATAGAGTAGATTTTCCTTTGAGTTCTTTCCATGATCCTTACAAAAGGGGAGGGTTGACAAAAATCATGACTAAACAAGCTATCAGGAGCATTTCAATCAGCAGTGTTCATCCATGGCCTCTGCTTTAGTTCCTGCCTTGAGTTCCTGTTTCTTCTTCCATTCACAATAAATTTTGAACTCTAAATTGAAATAAGTCCTTTCCTCCACAAGTTCCTTTTTGTCAGTATTGTATAATAGCAATAGAAAAATAAACAAAACCCCCAGCATCCCTATACTTAGAAGTTGGAGGCAGAATTCTGTGACTTACTAGCTAGCCAGCCTAGTGGCCTCAATTGAGAGCTTAGCTAAAGAAATAAAGGAAAAGAAATTAAAGAGAAGATCCAGCACTGACTTCTTGCTTCTATAGGCTCTATACACCCTCCCCCACATACACACAGGTACACAGGCATGCACGCATTGATGCACACACGCTCACACGCATGCAAGCATGCATGTACTCATGCACATATGCATCCATGCACACATGAACACACACACACACACACACACACACACACACACACACATGCGTGCGCACGCGCACACACACCCCTCCAAAAAGGAATAAAAACAGGAGACACAAGATACTACCTACCACACATATTGACTTGGGAATTCAAAATCTCTGTTAGTTGCTGGCAGAATTGCTTAACTGAGAAATGAGGCTACTTGTCAGAATATCACTCAGAATTGTGTGTTTAAGTTTGGAAATGATGTGAAGTTTGGAAAGAACTTGAGTGTTTTCTGCCCTCGACACAGTTTAGCTTAGCATGAAAACATTTACCCAGTGATAATCTTTTGCATTGTAGCTACAGGTTCCTGATACCTGTGGTGTATGTGGAGAACAGTCACAGAGAGTATCATTAACGTTGGTGGTGGAAACACTATTAAAAACCATTGAAAAAGGCTGATCAATTCCAAGTTCTAAGGCACATTTAAGTCATGTTTTTGCTGGTGTTTAATTCTTTTTAGAGAAGAATATTTTTAAAGATTTTTGTTTTATTTTTTCCCTTTTATCCCAAGAATCCTTTTCAGAACTGTCTACACTGATTTTCTCCTATGAGAGAAATCAGTGCTAGAACAAATTACAGTTTTTCAGATCTACATGCTCTATAATAATGAATAACAGTCAAATAAAAATGAAAGGAGGAAAGAGGAGATTTTGATATGCTTGGTTTGTTACATGGTTCTACCAGATGATGACACCACACTTATGCAGTCACTGCTGAGATCCAAATCTCAGGATAATGAAAGAAAAAGACTTTTGCTTTCTGCTTTAATACTGCTTTTTCCATTGGGTCAGTTATCTGCTCCAAAATGCTCGGTTATGGAATTTAGTTGAGCTTGGAAGTAAACAGCTTACCTTACTGATGAGTTGGGGCTCATCTACTGGTGCAAACACTTACACATGGGCATAAGCCTGAAAAGTTCTGGGAGAAAAAAAATCTATAAAACATTGCCAAAGAACCTTTCTGGTCTTTATTTGGCCATCATAAAGCCTTCAAGATGCATATCCCATCCCTGGCTAACTGCAATATGGAAAGAATAGGAGACCACTCTAAATTTATATCTATCTTGAGGAATCAGAACACCAACCATCATTGTAAAAGACATCACCAAAGAAGAAACAGTAAGTACAACCTAGAAACACCTTCCTCATCCTCCTGATAGGCATTTAGCACAAAGCTCCAAATTCCTCCATGCTTACACTTTCTTTGCTTCTGTGCAGCACACTAATCTGAGAATTAGTAGTCTTGAGATTACCTGTGTGAGTGGAAGAAGCTGTATGTTGCAATGACATTCCAGTGACCCTTAGTAATGAATCAGCATTAAGAGTGTGTCTTAGAACTACCGTCTCTTAAAATCCTGTTGAAAGCAGGGAGAAGGACAATGAAATCCCACATACTTATGAGTCATGCCACTCTGGAGAGTGTAGTATGTGTGGTATATATATGTGGTAGATGTGGAGTATGTGTGTGTCCTAGTATAATTTCTGTTGCTGTGTCACAGAAAACTGGCAACTAAGGATTTATTTGGCTTATAATTCTTGATTAGAATCTATCCCTTCAGAGAAGTCAAGGCACAAACTCCAGTAGCTAGTCAGTCACATTGCATCTACAGTAAGGAAAAATGAGAATAAACATGTTTTCTTTATTTATTCTTAAACAGATTTCTTCACATTTATACAGCCCAGGGCTCAACTCATGTGATGGTGTAGATGGCATTCTTAGTGGGTCTCTATCCCTCAATCAGCAAAGAAGACAGTCTCCTACAGACATGCCACAGACTAGTGTAAAAAGACTGAATTGACTCTCTTCCCAAATGAACTTTAAAGCTAGCCATCAAAATGTATATTTCTCTTTAAGTGCCACTGTGTTTGTATATGTGTATGTATATATATATATATATATATATATATATATATATATATATATATAGTGTGTGTGTGTGTGTACAAGTGTGTGTGTGTATACAAGTGTGTGTGTGTGTGTGTGTGTGTGTGTGTGTGTGTGTGTGTGTGTATTACTTGGGTTTGAACCTAGAGCCATTCACATGCTAGGAAACCACTCTACCAAGAAGCTATGTCCACAGTCCCTTTTTTATTTTTTAAATTAATTTTAGTTAAGTTTATTTATATTAGTTTATGACAATATCACATGTAGCCTAGACTGGTCTTGAACTCTCTTAAACTCCCTTTGTCTTTACTTCCTGAGTACTGGGGATATAGTTGTGCACTGTGGTGCGCCAACGTCATTGGGTGTGGTGTGCCAACGTCATCACGCACTATCACACCACCGCCATTGGAAGATGGCGCCGACATCAGCCGGGACTCACCCCACTTAACTAGTAAACAAGTGTTCAGAGCATGCTCAGAGTCCCTTGAACCAGCCTACATGTGACGCATCCCGAGACGTCATATTCTCCTGAGCTCTGCTAGCCAATCACAGAGGTACATGCCAACAAGCCGACCTAATAGGTATTTAAGGACTTATCCCTTTGTTATCGGGGTCTTCCCTTCCATTTCGGCTGCAATAAAGCCTGCTGTAGGAGGATCCTTTGTGTCCGCGTGAGTTCCTGCTGGCGGGAAGATCGCGCGCGGATTACAGTGCACCCTTGCAGTCCCCTTCATACAGTGTTAAAGATGGAACTCTACCAACAAAGCTACATCTTCTATGCCTGATTTTTAATATTCAAGAAATATTTTACCTAGTTACCTTTGCCTACTGAGTATGTGAGATTATCGGCCTGTCCTATCATGCAACCCTTATAAACATTTCATTTGTGGCATAGGACACTGAGAGACAACATAAAAAAATAAACCAGAAGATACAGAGGAGGCAGAATGATTCAGAGCACACATTGCTCATACAGAGGAGTTGGGTTTGGTTCTCAGTGTACATATTGGGTAACTCTTAACTGTCCTTACCTCAATCTCCAGGAGATCTGACACCTTCCTCTTGCCACTTGGGATATTTGCACTTACATCTATATATCCCACCCTCACAAATATACATATAATTAGTTACCAAATAAAAAAGATAAGTCAATATTAGCTGATGAACCATATATAAATCTTTATAAAGAATTTAAATTATGGTGAACAAAGAATATTTAATTACTACTGGCAGGGCAGCTGGCAATTATAATATGTGTTTCAAGGTCCAGGCCAATTAAAACTACTAAAAGTATGTTAAATAATACCCACTTAGAATTCATCCAGAACTACTAAGTCAGAAATTCCAAAAAGGGATCAGCTTTCTATGCTCAGAAATCCTGGAGGCAGTTTCTGATAACCCACACTGTTTGAAGGCCAAAATCTTGGATGTCTCCTTCTCTCTGTCTCTGTTTCTCTGTCTCTGTCTCTATCTCTCCCTCTCCCCTTTCCTCTGTCCCCACTCCCTCCCTCCCCCCCCCCCCCCCCCCCGTAGTCCCAGAATATTACATGCAGCATGACTTGTCCTTGGCTGAAACAGATGTGTAGCTAATTGTCAACTTTTGTTAATTGTGAAGCAAACAGGATCTGTAATCATCTGGGAACAAGCTTTCAGGCATACCTATAAGGGAAAATCTATCTTAGATTAGAATGCTTGTAAAAGTGTATTTTTTCTTTTTTTTATTATTCTGACTTTCCATTACTATGATAAAACACCATGACCAATAGCAGATTATACAGAAAAGAAGTTTATTTCAGCTTACAATTCCAATTATTTGTCCATCATCCAGGGAAGTGAGGACTGGAACTCAAGACAGGAATCATATGGCAGAGAGCATGCAGAGATCATGGAGGAGTGCTGTTTATTGGCTTGTTCCTTAAAAGCTCAGAAAGCTTGCTCCTTGCTCCCCAGAAAGCTTTCTTATATATGTCAGATCCAGAGTCATCACCAACGAATGGCACCACCCACTGTGATATGTAATTTCCCATTTCAATCATAAATCAAAAAAAATGTACCACAATCTTCTCCACAAGACAATAAATTATGTGTCCTTCTGCTTATGTCAAGTTGACATAAAAGCATCTAAAATAGAAAAAATTGGGGGTAAATTGATATATAAACACATCCCCATGAATGACAATATCCCCAGGCATGAGGTCCTGGACTGTGTTAATAAGAGAAAGTCAGCTAAATACAAGCACTCATCACTCTGTCTCTTGGCTGTGAGTACCATGTGACTATTAAGCTCTGTCACACTCCTATTATTTGGGATTTCTTGCAAGAATGGATTGAAACTTTAGAGAGTGAGTAAAAATAAACCTTTCTTTCCTTAAGTTGTTTCAATCAGGAATGTTATTAGGTAAAGAAACTAAACTAAAAGTGATTGCTAGACAGTGCCTAGCAAAACTTTGAACACAATTCAAGATTCTGATGAGATAGGGTATAAAAGTGAAATAAAAAGAAATAATGGAAAAATTAGCAACAAATGTATGTCTTTTCATTCATCATCATAAACTTTAAGCAAGCTCTTTTCCTTTGATTCCAACTTCTATTCTATATGATGTAGATAATATATGCCATTTATGTGATTTTTAAAAGACAAATTGCCATCATCTGACTCAAAAGACAAGACGCCAGGTAGTCATTTGTGAATTGCTGACAATGGAAGATCTTTGAGTACCCATCGCTTTCTTATGTCAACTTGTTTATTTGGTTGAAAAAACAAAGAGATCACTGGAAATTAGACTTACCTCAAGGCACAGAGATGTCTTTAATTAATTTGAAGCCAGGATTAAAAAAACAAAAGCCATCAAGTCCTCATTTGCTCTCACCATTTTATCCAAATATTTTAATGTCCAAATATTTTAATTTCCAAATACTTCAGTGCTAAAATCTATGCAGTTACCTGATTTTCCATTGATTTGCAGCCTGTTGTCTGTATATGGTTTCATTGGAACAGAAATTCTATGAGCTCACAGCTGTGTGACGTTGAAATGAATATCAATTTTTAAGAAAGTGAACTTAGTAGTGTCACTCGGTTTATTAACTTGTAGCTACTTCCTTAGATATGTCTTGCCTCAGGAAATACACTTCTTAAGGGTAAAATATCTTGAAATATTTTTTCTCAGAATTTGCTGTTTTAGGAACCTCAAACTTTTGCCAAAATTTGCAGACAGGAGACTGGTTGCTCTATCATAACATCATAAAATAAGATATCATAAAAGTAAACAGATTCAGGATGGTAGCAGATACCAGCTATACTGGATGACAGAAGGTAACTGTCAGAAGTCTCCAGTCTTGAAGTTTTACTTCAAAGAAAATGGAGGGAAGAAAGCCTTCTGAGTGGGAAGCTATATTCTTTTCAGCTGTTTCCCACCCACAAGTTGATATATACCTCAAAGATATGAACTCAAAATTCCAGTTACTTAGAAGCAAAACCATTGCATCTGTTAGGAGGAGCTGAACACTGGTATCTGTGTTGAGAAAGAGTTCCATCAAAATGAGTTCTGTTAAGTAGAAACCATACTCTAGCTTCTTCCCAGAGCTCTGTGTACATATAAAATGTGGACTTCTATAGTTGGAAGGATGCTGAGATCACTTCCTTGGACCTACAGTCAGAATATTTTCCAGATTTCCTCTATTATGGTTCATATCAGGACACATTGTATTATGAAACTACCTTTATTTACAAACTTTACCAAAATGTAGGCCTACTATCCAGAAAATGTGGTAGCTATTGATCCTTTTCTAACATGTAATGGTTTGAATGGAAAGCACTGCTTTAGGATCACGTTTTCATTCTTGTTTACAAGTTAATGGAACTGTTTGGGAAGAATTAGGAGAGATAACTTTGTTGGATGAGGTGTGTCACTGAAATCATGTCTCTGAGATTTCAGAAAGTCCAAACTGATTTCAACTAGCTCACTTTTTCTGCCTTGTACTTATGGATCAAAATATAAGCTCTCAGTTACTGCAACAGTTTCATCCTTGTCTGCTGCTGTGCTCCACTGCATGATGGTCATGGGCTCAGAAACCTGGAACCATGAGTCCCAGTAAATTCTTTTTTTTCCCTATAATTTGTCTTGGTCATGGTATCTTATCACAACAATAACAAGGTAACTAAGACAAAATCGTTGATGTTGATCAGAGATTTTACATTTTGTGAGTCATCAGGAATGGCTTTTGCCATCATAAAATATTTATAGCTACATACTTCCCTCATGAAACATAGATCAGACCTTACAGAATCCTGTCAAACAGTAAGAAGCAGAGAGAGGAGAGACAGTTCCTCATTGTGTCCTTCAAACTCACATCACTGAAACCATGAAGTGCTCCAAATACTAGAACATGATAACAGCCTTTCTCTGTGTGTCCAGCCTGGAGCCTGAATCAGTTTAGAAAGATATTTTCAGGATCTTTGTCCCTTGATGTCTCTATAATTCAAGAAGTCTTTTCTATTCAAGAGGTCTTAGTGATCTTGTTTTATAATATTATCTAAGAAATATCCTAAATCATAGAATCATTTAAAAAATGTGATTACATCAGACATTGCATATACACAGGAGAAATTTTATAAAAATTAAATTCTTAGATTAAGGTAGGGAAAAAAGACTAGTAACCACACAACAAAGCTAGATTAAAATCTCTGACTATTTAAAAACAAATGTGTGGAGGGCTCAAGAAATGGCCTATCTAGTCAGAGTACACACTATTTTTCTAGAGAAGTCAAGTTGAGCTTTCAGAATTCACAAGGGTGGCTTGAAACTACCTGCAACCCCAGCTCCAGAGGATCTGATGCTGTCTTTAGAATAACTGCACTAATGTACAAGTACAAAGTATACACACACACACATACACACACACACACACACACACACACACACACACACATATATATATATAAATGTGTAATGTGAGGCTGTCCATAATTTTTTAATTGCAAATCCTTTTGAACTATAATAATCAGACTTCCTTGAATGATATAAAATATCACTATTGTTCTTGGTTGTCCACCACAATTTGATGGTGAGATATACTGCTGATAACATTCATAATGTGGGCATTGGATGATAAATGTCAGGCTGGATAGGAACAAGAAACTTACATTTTAGATGCTAGACTTCACAGTACCGGAGGCATCAACAGTTTACTCAGCCATGAATCCTGTGAGCAACAGTAATGACATAACAGGCAAGATGTACCCACTAGTGAAACCCTGGCATGACTATAACAGGAGTAATCAACTGCTTTTTTTTTACTTTTTTCTATTTCTCAATATAAGCATATATCCATATTACATATATGTATGGATGATAGCCAACATGATAGCCATCAAACTCTCTCTGATTATGTATTAGTTTAACAGACATGGAAGATGCATGTGGAACCATAGTGTTTGGGATTTTATTTTATTTGTGCAAATCAAATCTGGCTAAACTAAAAAAAATGACTCCTATCTTAACCACTTAATAAATCATATCTTGCTGCTGAACTAACTTAGGGCAGGATTGCTGTACTGAAGCATGCAAAGCTATAATGTACTCACTAGAAGAAATGAAACAATCCTGAGAGTATTCATATGGTAGCATCTCATATATTGATATATACTGATATATATGCATATATTCCTATTTATATAGTATCTATCTCTCATATTTAATGTCATTGTTTACTTTTAATACTTATTAAGATGAGTCATGTGTACATGAAAGTGCACATTTGTATGGCATCAGAAGCTCCACACTATATGTATTCTTCTTGTTCTTCTTCTAGAGTATTTATTTATTTTAATGCAGTTATTTATTATTTATATGTTAGGTGATTATATATATATATACTTTTATACTATATGATTAAATTTACCTATTTTGAAAACTATCTCATCATCATATACATGTCATGGATTTTAAATTCACAGTAAGAATTGAGATTTTTTTTCTACTTGTCTATTATTTGTTTCTATAAGCTACAACTCTCAGATAATACTGGGGTTATTTCTTACCTAAGAAAATGAATATTTGCCGTGCGGTGGTGGCGCACGTCTTTAATCCCAGCACTTGGGAGGCAGAGGCAGGCAGATTTCTAAGTTCGAGGCCAGCCTGGTCTACCGAGTGAGTTCCAGGACAGCCAGGGCTACACAGAGAAACCCTGTCTCAAAAAAAAAAATAAAAAACAAAATGAATATTTTTGTTTGAATTAGTATAGTATCAGTTTAACCCTAATTCTACCTCTTTCTCTCTCTCTCTCTCTCTCTCTCTCTCTCTCTCTCTTTCTTTTTTCTTTTTGAGATAGTGTCTCATAGTCCAAGGTTCTGGTGTTTAACTCACTGTGTGATTAAAGATGGTCTTCATTTCCCATTCCTCATGCCTTTACCTTCCAAGTGCTGTGATTAGATACACCATCATACCCCATTTTTGCAATGATTGAGGTGTAATCCAGAACCTTCTGTGGGCTAGGCAAGAAGTATACCAGCTGAGCTCCAGTCCAGTTCTCTAGAAGTTGGTAATAAGTTCCACATAGTCAGAACTTTCCCTTGATACTATTGGCACTGCCTACTAAGCACTTCTACTATTACATGTATGTGATTAAAGTGATGACTGGACACTTGGACTGTTTAAAGATCCCAAGAAACTGGCTTCCAATACAATGTGAAATATAATTGCTATTGGGTATTTCTTCCTTGAAAACTAAGTTACAAGTTTAGTCTGAAAGGACTACATAGAGAATACAAAAACATCATGAAAATAAAATAAGGAAATAAGCCAGGTGCTGGTGGCACACTCCTTTAATCCCAGCACTTGGGAGTCAGAGGCAGAGGGATTTCTGAGTTTGAGGCCAGCCTGGTCTGCAGAATGAGTTCCAGGACAGCCAGGGCTACACAGAGAAACCCTGTCTCAAAAAAAAAGAAAAAAAAAGAAAAGAAAAAAGGAGAAGACGAGAGAGAGAGAGAGAGAGAGAGAGAGAGAGAGAGAGAGAGAGAGAGAGAGAGAGAGAGAGAGAACACTTCATGGAAAATAATATTTTCACTCTTGTATTATTTTCTCTTCTTTTGCTGTGCTAAAATACTCTTACCAAAAAAAAATTAAGAGAGAAAAGGAGTATTTTGGCTTATATTTCCAAAGGGATACCATTCATTATTTTGGGCAAAGCACAGGAGCAGGACCATGAGGCTAGCTGACACATTGCATTAGTGGTGTAGAAGCTGAGAGCAAATGAAGTAAGCCTAGTCTATAAAAACTTCACGGCTAAGTACTCCCTCTAGGCAGGCTCCATATCCCAAAGGTTCCAGAACTTTACTGAGCAGCAGAACTGCCTAAAAACATGTGTGCCTCTTAGGATGTTTGACATTCAAATCAAATCATTTAACCTTTAAACAAGCCCAGCAAAGGCTATAGTCTCCAGTATACCACATAGTAAGCCCTAAGACACAGGGACAGGGAAATATCTTCAGTTCTCTTCCCCTTGTAAGCACATATTCACAGATAAATAATGCCTAGAGATTCATCAGGAGACATGGCTGCCATCTTGGGGATAGGAGATGGATGATAGAGCTTGGTTTGAACACTTACTCTGAAAGACTTTAGATTTTCTTAAGGCATTTCCTTTTCTTCTAATTTTAATTTTTATCTCCATCACACTAAATAACTCTCTAAATATTAAATAAATGTGTTAAAATAAATAAATAATCTCGGAGAAATGTAAGTGAAGAGCACCCAGTGTGGGTCTCTGGTCACCATATAAATGTACACAAACATGTATGAAGACTCACATGCGCAGACAAATATGCAGATGCAAAAGGCAGATGTTAATATGTATTAAAAGTAAACAAATTACATTAAACATGGCAGAAAGTCTTTTAATGTTGCCATCACACCAAGGAAGTCAACCTTTGCTCCCTCTTTATTTTTCTTTAAGTGCTAGAGGTTGAATCTAGGACCTCATGCATGTTAGATGAGTGACTGACAACTCTGTCTGCCCAGAATAAGACTGACATGAAGGACTCTGTGGCACGGCTGCTTGTGATCTTCCTGCTTCCCCCCAACCCCCCCAAAAAATGCTGAAATTGGAGCACAGTTCTGAGCTACCAAGCCTGGGTTCTTCATTTTTATCAGCATTCACAGAAGTTACTGATAACATGTTTTCTTGCTTTATCCAAGTTTCTACTAGAATGTGGACAGCATGGCTTAATTAGCCTTCCAGTTTCTAGTTGAAGTGACTAATCAGTCATTTGGAGACTGGTTTAATTACTACAGTAATCAGTAAAATGATAAAATATTAGCCAGGCTCTTTCACACAGAGAGAGAGAGAGAGCTTGAGGGAAGAATACAAATGGAGAGCCATGTTCTGTAATCTGAATATTTAAAGAGTTACAAATCAAGCAAAGAATTTCTTCAATAAAATGTATTCAACTCTCCTAGGAAGATCAAATTGCCTTCAAAGTCACATTGCACCATTCTCTGCTATGCCATTCTTTGAACAGCTCCCTCCAACCTCAGATAAAGAGATAAGAAGAGAGAACACTGTTGATTTTGATGGTGGCATCATACTTTTAAGTCAACAGACTTGCATGTTTTTGGGAACGTCAAGGTAGAAAACAGTAGAGACAATACTTGTGGTCTTCTCACCTGTATATGAGCACTATTCCTCACAAGCAGGATGTGGTCTGTGGATTCACAGATAAGTGCTCTGGGGAAAATAACTCCGGGGGATCCGCCGGCCCGAGGTCCCATGAGGGCCTGCAGCGGTGACACGCCACCCCACCAGTGGAAGGTCCCACATGCATGCAGTAGCTGCGGGCTGGCAGCTGCAGTTCAAGGTTCCAAAGTTCCAAACGCTGACAGTCTGTTGGCAGGCGCAGGAAGACCCAGACAACACGTGGAGTTTTCCAAAGCTTTTATTGTTCGTGGTATGGTGAATAGGTGTAGATGGTATGTGCTTTCACCACAAAAGCCAGGTTCCCCTGACTTTTTATAGGGAGGGGGAAAAGGGGAGGAGATAACTTAATTAGCTATGCCCCCCAGCCTTTTGGTAACTCATTAATATTTTAATCTCTGGAGGTGGAGACCTGTTAATCACGCCCTCTACCTATGTGCTATGTGACCAAAGGGCGCAAGTTAAATGAAGTTACCTCATCCAGGGCCCAACAAAGGGCCATGTCCACAGCAGGAGACCCTGTCTTCTCAGCATGTAGTGAACACTGATATAAAGATTTTCATACAGACGTTTTCTAGAGGAATAAAACATATACAATTTGATCAATTGGCTAAAGAACCTACTGTTTGATGTATAAAGACAACACCCACTAAATTTATCTTAGATCTGTTTGACCATTTTGCCCCCTGGTGTATAGGTCTGTGAAAGATACCCTTTTACAGATTTAGCAGGGGGAATCACAGGCATTACTCATGCTGTAGGTCTGGATCCATCCTCAAGTGCAAGACCTGATAACATATGGGAAAAAAAAATCCCATCCTCAAGTGCAAGACCGGATAACATATGGGGAAAAAAATCCCATTTTCTGTGGGAAAGCTGGGGTGGTCAATTTGTGCAAAGAACCCACTAGCAGCATCTCTAATTCTCTGCTTTGCCTTCCCTCCTTTTTTTTTCTCTGCAAAGGCACTTAAAGGACAAGGATCCGTTATTATCTGTATCTAGGACAATGATGAGTTTCTTAAAATTAGGGTTGAGCTCAGAAGTCTAATGTTCTTGTCTTTCAAGCATGAGAATTTGATTTCAATAGTGTTAAAGGTTGTGGCAACAGAGATAGGTTGAACACAGGGGCTCACTTGTCAACCAATCTTGCAGAATAGGCACGCTCCAGGATAAAGGAGAAACTATTTCTGCTTCTGTGATAAGACACCATGTCCAGGGCAACATATAAAAGAGTTTATTTGTAGCTCACAGTTTTGGGGTTAGAGTCCATGTTCACAGAATGTAGTTTATATGAGCTTGAAATCAAATCATTGCTTAAAAATGCAGATTTCGTCAGAAATTTGAGATAACTGGCTTCATTTCTAATGACAGAAACACATCAATCATGTCTGAATTTCAGCCATCTAAGTTAAGCTTTCCTTGCTGAAGTTTCAAGTAACCCAGAAGAGAGATGTTTCAGATAGAAAAGGATTTTCTTTGTAAAAAGGAGGATTGGAGTCCCATACTCAGAACATTGTTCTAGTTTGCCTTCTGTCGCTGTGAAAAGTAACATGACCAAAGCCCACTGGGAGGAAAGAGTTGATTTTCATTCTTCCAGGTAGCTGTCAATTACTGAAGAATGTAAAGTGAGGGACTCAAGCAGAACCTATGGAAGAGCACTGCTGGCTGGTTTGTTTCCCATGTCTTAATCAGCCTGCCTTCTTCATTAGTCCATGAACAGTTACCCACAACTGTAGCACTGCCGACACTGGGTTGGCCCCTTACAAACCACTCAGTAATCAACAAAATGCCCTCAAGGACTTCATATAGGCCAATCTGGTGGAGGTATTTTCTCAATTTAGGGTCCCTCTTTCTAGATATCTTAGTTTGTATCAAATTGACAAAAAATAAATAAAAATAAAATCAATAAACTAACCAACACATTAATGTTCATTGAAAGCCTGGTATTCTGACCATCATTTAAGACTCAGAGATGGGAAGACATGTACAGATAAATTTTTGGTGCTCACATGCCAGGCAGCCTCAAGTCTTGAGGAGAGACATTGTCTTGAAAAATACCCTGGGTAGAGCCTTAACAATAACACTCCATTTTGGTCTCTGACTCATATGTATGCATGTACATGCATGTATGTATATGCATACATACACATTTAGATTCAAATCAATGTTCTGAAATATTTTATTACATTTTTATTCTTTATTGTGTGCATATGTCTATCTCTGTGTGTTTGTTATTGCTCACCTGTGAAGATCAGCTTCCAAGAGTTGATCCAAAGGATAAATTCAGACTGGCTGGCTTGTTATCAAGAGTTTTTACATACTTAGCTATCTCACCAGCCCTCAAATAAATATTTAAAAAAAGATATTTTTTACCAGGATATTAAGACTTCTAGTCTTGTTCCACATTGCCATAAATTCATCAACTTAGTTGCCCCTTCTGATGTCCATGACAATGCCATGTGGCTCTGTGACACCCAACTTGGTTGCCTTTTAGAAGAGCTTGGAAAATAAGACAAGAGATTATACCCATTGTTGGAGACATTCCATTAGCAGAGCAAAAAAAAAAAAAAAAAAAAAAAAAAACCAAAATAGTCACATATTTTGAGAAACTTTAAATGTTCCTTCAGAATCTGCATTTAAACTAGGCTAGAGAAAAATTTAGTAGAGAGAGGAGCTCCTTGTAGTGGAAGTAACATTAAAAATTAGAAAAAAAATGATGACAACTATAAGAAAAAAGAAGGGTATGAAGGACAAAGGAAAAGGGATGCAGGTTTGGGGCTTAATGCATTTAACATTAAGGAGGACTATCTTCTGTAATTATTCTAGCTGCAGGTCTCTGTGACACCAGAAACCCCATCAGATTCTTAAAGAAAGGATATTGGCCCAGTCAAGCTGTGGGTGGAATATGCAATCTCCCTGGATTCTTCTGACCTTAGTATCAAAGAAAGGCAAACTGTATAATTAATTCAGACAAGCAAGTGACAAGGCAACAAAATTGTCAGAATTGACAAGGCCACACCAGAGTGAGAAGGAAATGACTTATCATATTTTTTATCCAAGTCAGCAAGAATTGTTTTGATCTATGATTGAATCATGTACTCAGCATTGAGAGGGCTGGAGAGATACATTGGTTAATAAAATCCATGTTACACAAACATAAAGACTTGAATTTTATTCCCCAGCCCATGCTAACAAAAAATCATCTTAGCTCAGTAGCTAGTGTTCTAACACTGGGAAGATGGCAATAGAAATGTCTTGGGGGCTTTTTGTCTATCCAGTCTTGCCAAATTAGTAAGCACTGAGTTCAGTGACAGATCCTGTCTCAAAAAGTAAGGTTGAGGTTCATTAAGAAAGATATCCAATGTTGAACCTGGACCTCTACATACATACACATACATGTACATGCCTATCTCTACACATGTACACACATGCATATACATATACACCTATGAATAAAGTTCACAACTGGATAAGCCTTTGAAGCAAATTTAATTTAAAAATTTTAAAGATAAAATTATTAAAGTGTATAGAAAACACCATAAAAATAATTAGTGTGTTTGCAAGTAAAAATTAGGACAAAAATGTAATGGTTAGTCTGTCATTATGCTTCCTAATTTACTCTACATTTACTGTCTGAGGATATCACATAAAATGTAAACAAATACAGCACTTAGAAGTTAAGCTATCCATTTCCACTCTAAAACCCCCTTTTACTTTGCCTTACTGTAAACTACCCTGTAGCAGCTTTCTGGTGAAAGACATTGGAGGAAGATGAAGAGATCTTCTTCTCTAAGCAATACAGCTAGGAGGACGACCCAAGGGACAGAGTCACCTCAAAGAAATAAGAGGTAGTTTATTTTGGTCCCAAATATGAGTGACCCTAACCAAAGAACACAGATTCATACTACTTCTAATAGTATGTGTTACCATGGTAATTCAAAACAAAGAAATATTATATATCAAAGAAATTTTAAAACAGTCAGGTACAGGAAAGTGAGAAGTTCCTGCTTTATGTCTTCAATGTTTTCTGATGACTTACTTAAAAGATATTGGTGGAATCCAGCAGTCTATTTGAATATTCCAATAGGGATTTTAACAGATCACAAGGATGTTACGTCAGACACAGAAGCTGTCAGTAGATAGCTATGTGGTGACTAAATTGATCTTTATAATTCTCACTCAGTAAAATGACAAAGTTAAAATTCAACCTTGTAAAATGGTTGTTATAGCTATGATACCTTCTTAAAAACTCCAGTACACATAATCAAAGAGAAAACCTAAACCAGGGACTTGAGTTTCTGTCACATTTCCATGAACAAATTAGGAGCACAGGCTAGAAGTAGTCATTGTCAATCTTTGCAAATAATACTTTCCACAACTTATCCATTGTACATTATACACATGAGTGATTTTGTCGTAGAGATAATTTTAAGCAAAACTTTAGTATTACATATTAATTACATATTACGCAAATTATACAGAAATCAGGTACAAATGACCTGAGACTGTGATTACCAAATCAGAATCCATTGTTTTCTATAAGGTAGAATATATAATCTTAGGAAATATTTAGAGAAATTAAAATATATGAATGAAAGTTATCAATGTATAAACCAGAGTTTTCAAGTTTGATCACCTGATAATGATCTAAGTCTCCAATTCATAGTACAACTATAATGTCAAATTCTTTACTGGAAAACTAAAATGGTGGTGATTCCTCTACTGGAGTCCGTTTACTCTCAGGAGGTTTTTAAATTTTCTCTGCCAATAGAAAAAAAAGTGTGAAATGTATATTTATGGTCAAGTGTACCTCAGTATAATTTTAATTTTCTTTTCTTGCTGGATTCATTCTGTTCCCCATTGAACATAGCAGTAGGCTAGGAAATGCAATGATAAGTCAGTGCTGTTGCGGGATAAATGTAATTGTGATGACTGTCCTACATTCATTCTGCTGCTATAATGAAATAGTCTGACAAAGCAACTCGGGTCCCAAAGGATTGACTTGACTTATACTTCCAGGTCAAAATCCATCATTGAGAGGAGTCAGGACATGAATTCAATCTGAAACTTGAACAGAAACCTGGCTCTCTCTGACCTAAATTCAAATAGCTTTCATGTTTACCTATTGTCCCATTTGCTATCTATCTATCTATCTATCTATCTATCTATCTATCTATCTATCTATCTATCATCTATTCACTTTACATCATGATATCATGATTGCTGTCTCCCACTCTGGGTCATACTCTTATTCATTCCCTACCCGCCTCCTCCCTTCCATTATCTTCTGAGAGGGTGGACCTCTCTTCTAATCATACCACCTTGGGAAAACAAGTCTCTGCATGGCTAGTCACTTTCTCTCCCACTGAGGTCAGACAAAGGGGTGCAGGGAGGGGAGTTGATTTCAGAGAGAGGGACAGTCCTTACTCCAGTTGCTGGGAGATCTACATGAAGACCAGTAAGCACATCTGCTACCTATGTGTGGCTAGCCTAATTGAAGCCTATATTTGCTCTTTGGTTGGTGGTTCAGTCTCTTAGAATGCCCAGAGAACCGGAGAATTCAGGTTAGTTGACTTTGTTGGTATTTCTGTGGCATTCCTATAACCTCCAGTGCCCTCAACTAGCATTCTTATATATTCCAAATTCAGCTGCTTAGGCATAGTACTGCCTACTGTGTGTTCTCCCACACCAATAAGCAATCAAGACAATCTCTCAACATATAGCCATGGATCACTGTGGTCAGGGTGACTGTCATGGTGTCTTGCATCATCACCAAAGACATGAAATTCACTTATTCTACCTGGAACTGTAACTTAGTATATTCACCTACTTTAGGGCCATTAACATTCTGTGCTAACATTGGTTGCTTTTGTATGTGAAGCTTTCCACTGTGTAATCTGTGAGATGAATATCATTAGCTCTCGCAACACACTTATTCTCTACTTTTGCATTTTCAGAGAGGCTCAGTACATTAAAACTCTCTTCTTATTCTTGGGGTCTTTGTCACACTTACAAGAGTTACTAAGTCATAGCCTTACAGCTCTTGGGCCTTCCACAGTGTGTCCCACTCACTCAGCTGTTTTCTTCTGAAGTCATTCTGAATATCAAGCAAAACTAATAGCCTTAAACATAATGGATATAAGAACCACAGTGTAAATGTGATCTTAGCTATTCTACATATTGGTGGGGCAGAATGTAACTTAAGGGAGAAAGGGCTTTTTTTTTTTTTTTTTGACAGTTAGAGAACAGAGACCATCATGTCAGGAAAGGAATGGCAACAGAAACTGAGGCAGCTACTCCTGTTGCATCCACAGTCAAACAGCAGAGAATGTCAAGTACTGTGTACAGCTTTCTTTCTCTTCTTTTTTTTTTTTAGTTCACAATTCCACTAATTGAATAGTACTACATCAATTAAACCAATGTACAAAACATTTCATAGTAATGCCAAGATGTTTTCTCTTTAGTGATTCTTTATTTGGTTCAGTCAATACTAACTATCTGCAGTGCTTTCTTCCTTTTCAGTCACCACAGAAAAGATCAGAGAGGAAGCCTCCATACTTCACACTGATTTACCACCATCCCCTCCAAGTCTCTTTACAAATTTTCCATATATTATAGATGGTTCCCCCTCTACGCAACAGGAGATCACAGCTTTGTTATACTCAATATTCTCCGTATTTTTCTTCTACCATATTTCTAGCCTAAATATTTTTTATCAAAAATCATATTATTGAAAAGACAATGCCTTTTAATTCTCCTTCAGTCTTTTCAAGAGTTATAGCCAATAATTTCTATGTGTGAGGCCGAGAACTGCTGGGTTTCTTTTAGAAATTAAAGGTAGCTAAAATAACAAGAGAACAAAATTGCTATTAGCTGTTCAAAATAATAAACATAAAAGTAAACTATCTTTTTTATTAATTGGCTATTTTATTTATTTACATTTCAAATATTGTCCCCTTCCTGGTTTCCTCTCTGAAACCCCTCTTCCTATCTCCCTTCTCCTTTGCCTGTAAGAGAGTGCTCCATCATACACACACATTCTCCTACCTTACTGCTATATCTTACCAGCTTAATTATTGTAAAATTAACAAAAACTAAAATAAAAAAACTAAAATTATATTTCATTATTTTTAACATATATCATAAAAAAGAAATAAATCACTAACAAAAAGAATGAAAAATAGTAGAAAAATATTTTTAATGAGTAAATCAGAATCACTATTTTGTATAATTGGAAAACAGTAAGTTTTGTTGTTATTTGCATGCTTTATTACTTGCAAGTAGTATATTGCCAGGTTTATAAAATTGTGACAAATAAATAAATAATAAATATATAAAAGTACAGAAAATAAAATTGAAGAATAAAGTGTTTTGTACATATCCCATGATTGTACACTAAAATTCAAGGAAATTACCTATAAAACATATACAAATATCGAGTTATAGATAAATAAGCACTTCACATTTAAAGATACATGAAAGCATCATGATTATGCTTAGAAAGTAATACAGAATAAAAAATAATAAAGAGAATACACACCAGTATAGTCAGAAACATTTAAAATTCTTTGTAACATATAAAAAACAAACAAATGAAAAAAAATCTGAGCTCAAGCCTTCATGTCTGACTAATGATGGGAGAGATGATGGGAAGATGCTATGGTTGGAAAAACATGTCCTCCTCTAACATTGACTAAACAAGAAAGAAGAGGGGCGAGAGACTACAAAGGACACAGACAAAAGAGGTGTGAGAAAGAAAAAGGAGACACGAAAGAGAGGAGAAAGATGAGAAAACGGAGAAAGTGTTGTGCCTTCTTCAGGAGCCCTCCAAAGCCATCTAGGAGCCAACTCAGATGCAATCACACAAAGATCTACTTCTTATAAACTTGGACTTACTCACTGCTGACCGTGTCACAGCAGGATAGTTTGGGGAATCAGCTTTGAACCTGGAGTAGGCCAAGATTTTGTAGGAAATGGGATCAAGTGAGGGGATGTCCAGCCTGGGAAGCATCTAATAGAATGACTATTGTAAACCTACAGGTGGGTGCTCTACAGCAATTCTGTGAACAGTCAAAAACATAAATGATCTGAATTACATCCTAAACAACCAGGCTTTTCTTCATTGGCTGTAACTAGGGAGTATTTGGGGAATAATTCTAGGGTATGAACAAGGGCAAGTCATGGGGTCTTTCCTGCTAATTGGCTGCAGCCTGGGTTCAGCTGTGGGTCACGTTCTTAGGGTTTTGTTGTTGTTGTTATTGTTGTTGTTTGTTTGTTTATCTGTTTTTTTTCTAAAATGAAGTCCAGACTCAAGATGGAGAAGGTTTGGCCCCTCAAGAGAAAAGAAGAAGAGAGAGATTGGAAGGGGGTGGGAAAGGGAGAGATAGAAGGAGGGGGAGAGGGGAGGGAAAGGGGCATAGGGAGAAGTGGGGGAGATGGAGAGGGAGAAGGGGAGGGGGAGATGGAGAGGAAGAAGGGGACAGGGAGAGGGAGAGAAAGGCAAAACGAAAGAAGTATAAGGAGGAAGACAGTCCTAGGTTATATGGCATTTCTGAGCAAAGGAGAAAATCTGGTTACTGATTAATGAAGGAGCAGATAGTTACTATCTTCTTGTCTTGCATAGCAGGGTTAGTATTCCCACAAGTATTTTGTTCTTTAATATATCCATTATAAATTATTTAATACTTTACTGAAAATATACAGAGTAAAGAAAACTAACATGTAATCATTCCAGACATCATCCATTAAAATGTAGTTTGTGTTTGTGAATGTCGTGTGTGGTGTGTGTGTGTGTGTGTGTGTGTGTGTGTGTGTGTGTGTGTGTGTGTGTTTGTGTGTGTTTGTGTGTGTTTGTGTGTGTTTGTGTGTGTGTGTGCTCACTGATATGCCATGAAGTGTCTTCTGTGGAGGTCTGAAGACAATTTCAATAAGTTGTTTACATTTTTACCTTGAGATAGAGTTTCTTTTGATTTAAGTGCTTATTGTAACTATAGACTACCTGACTGGTGAGATTTTGAATGTTTTCTCCTTGCCTTGCCTACCATCTATTCATAGCAGAGGTGGCACTACAAATGTAGGTTACATTGTTTGACTTTTTTATTGCTTTTTTTGTTCTGTTTTTGTTTTGTTTTTTAAGGATTTTAGGACCCTTTATGTCTAGTGCTTTTGCCCACTAGCATCTCCTGGCCCTTTCTGATCACTGAATACATATTTCACAGCCAATTTTAATTCTTGTACTTTACAATCAAAATTTATGGCTTTATCCTCTCTGCTGATGTGCTATTGATAAACATAAAGATGTTGTTTTTTTCTTCTTTTCTGCTTTCTCTGTAAATTTCTGTTTTGTTTAGCATTAACAAGTTTTAAGGAAGAAATGAAAATGGCTTTGTACAATAAATCTTAAGAGGCAAACAATTACAGGTATTTTTATAAAGGCTAATCATTATCCTTTTTAATGAGTAATCAAGTGGGATCAGCAATAACTAATGCTTCTTGGCTTACACATACAATTAAATCTACAGAAGCATACTGCTCTTGCATTTCTATTTCTTTAGAGCTGTGACTAAGAGTTGATTTTTATTTCTTTCCACTTAAAGCTCAGTTTAGGAGGAAATACAGTAACAAGCAAACCTGGGACCTTTTTAAAGAAAAACTTTGGAGGCTGTATTGAAAAACTTTACTACAATGTAGTGAACATAAGTGACTTGGCTAAAAAATGCAAGCATCAGATCTACTCAGTGGTAAGTCGCTGTCTTTATTAACCGGTGGACTTTGAGTAAGTCTTGCTTCTGGTATTTTACCTCTTCACACTGTGTGCTCTTTTTGTATTGAGAATTTTTACCAGCTAATGCTGGGCATACGGTTCATTTGGAAGAGTGCTTGCCTAGTGCTTGCATCCCTGGTACAGCATAAAAACAGGTATGTCAGTTAATTTTCTGACAGGCATGACAAAAAGCAATTTAAAGTCATAAGGTTCTATTCTGTCTCATAATATGAGAGAATACATTTCATCATGGCATAGAAGACATGGAAGTAGAAGTAGAAGGCTGGTTGGTAATGTCCCATCCACAGTTAAGAGGCACAGTGAACAGGACTTGTGGCCAGGCTACAAAAGTTCCAAGGCATCTGCCAGTGACCAACAAACTAGACCTTCTTAAGGTTCTTCAGCCTTTCCAAAGAGGGATGCCTCCTAGATACTAAGCATTCACATATGTGTCAATAAAAATTATTTCATAATCAAACTACAATTCACAAGGTACTGCACGTCTGTAATTCCAGCATATGAGATGGAAAAGCAGGCAGATAAAGAATTTTAAGTCATGCTCTATTACATAGCAACTCTGAGACAAGCCATTGCTTTGTGAGACTACATGTTGAGTTCTATTTAGTACTATTTGTTCAGGGTAGAAGGGCCTGTTTTTCATTTAAAAGTATTCTCTTTCCCTGGTAGTAACTTTACTTTGAAAAGTAATATACCTGACAGTAATATTGACATATGAGCTCTCTTTTTGTTTTGTTTTATTTTTTTATGTTTTTTTTTTTAATTTTATTTGTTGGTTGCTTGGTTTTGAGACAGGGTTTCTCTGTGGAGCTCTCACTGTACTGATACATGTCAACATGCCTAGGCTGGTCTTGAACTCAGAGATGGTTACTCTGCCATCCCAGTGCTGAGATTTAAGAGGTGTGCCACCACTGCCAGCACATTCTTTTTATTATTTGCATTTTATGGAGTTTCCCCATTGTTTTTCTTTTATATATTCTGTATCACTGCTTTTTATTGACATTAGTTGTGTTATAAATTTTAATAATAATTCAAAACATTATTTAGTATACTTGAACCATTTATATATAATGCAATTATTGGCATGTGGGAGCTTAAATATATATTTATAGTTCTGTTTATTTTGTTCTTTTATACTTCTTGCCTTCTGTTTATTATGTTGTTTTAATTCTTCCCTTTTCTTTATAAAATAATATGTTTTAAGTGAATTTTAGAATTTCATTTTGATATGTCAGTGTATCTCTCTAAAGCTTTTGTCTCTGCTTTCTCAGGTGTTATGGTATATATATATATATAAATATATATATATATATATATATATATATATATATATATATAACAGAATATAATTATATATATATTCTGTTAGCTTGATGTCTTTGGCCTTTTATCCATGAATCTGAAATATAGAAAGGTTACATCTTTATAAATCCATCTATCTTGCTCTTATCTATATTCAATTGTGTTAATTATCATTCTCTTTCTTTGTATTTAGAAACTTTTTAGTGGGTTTTGCTTTAGCTTCTCCCAAATGATTTAGAATAATGAAGAGAAAAAATATTTTGTATTTGTTTGTTTTTTATGGTATAGTATAATATTTGGAATGAAAACCAAGAAAATGTAATATCAGGTACAAGAAAGGATAAAAGACAAGCAAAACAACACCTGACTCATAAAAGGGCATATACGATTCCCTGCCCAGGTTTCAATGCTGTCCAAAGTTTTAGTTTGTCTGCTTTTCTATGTAGTGAGTATGAGAATTCAACTTTCTGTCTATTTAGGTAACATAGCAATACCCAGTGATGAAAAAGAATAAGTACACTATGCCATGGAGTGACTGTGAATACTGTACTTGCTCTAAAATGCCATTAACCACTATGCAGAACTAGTCACTGAGCACATGTCTCACACCTTTTAATTTTTTTGGTGCAAGAGTTTTCAACCTTTAACATTATACTTTTTTCTTCAGTTTAAAAACTATGAAAATCACTCTAATATAGTTTAATATTATATATATAATATTATATCGAATTAGATATAAAATATATTGAATTTCTTTGCTTTAAAGTAATTTTTATTTTTAAAATGTGTTGTGTCTCTTATTCTTTATTCTCTTAAATCTTATTTTGTTTCCCATCTATTTTGGATGCTTTCTTTTAACTATGTTTTTTAGAATACATGAGAATATGCCACATTCTCTAATCTTTTTCTTTTTTTCCATGGGAGTATTATGATTGACTTTCATGATACAAAATGTGAGTCATCAGTTTTTTTACCAAGCACATGGAAATATTGACTCTCTTTCCTGTAGTCACAAGGTCAAGTGCATTGTGCCAGACTGAATTTTTTCTGTGGGTGCTATGCTTTATCAAAGTTTGTCTTTGATGCTAGAAGTCTGAGTGTAATGTGACATGTTTTAACTTTTTTGGTACTTTCTGTTTTGATTTTTCTCAGTTTCCTTAATGTATATCTTACTGTATTTAAACTGCATATATATATATACATAATTTATGTATATGCAGAGGTGAGGAGCACAAATACCTGTAGGCAATCATATATATCAAAAGACAGAGAACCATTGCTATTGGCAGTTGTAAGATTTGTCAAAACTAATATGGTTGTTTGGAACTAGGCAAATTTATGAGAACTCAAACAATGTTAGAACAGTTGCATAGCAAGAAAGGGAAATATGAAACATTTAGTTAATGGAAACCATGTTTAGGTAAAGAAGTAACAGATTACATCTGTGAAAGATTACATCTGAACTTGTGTATTGTTTGTCATGAAGTCTATAACAAACTGGCAGACTGAGCTAAAGAATTTATTAATGAGTAAATATACCTTAGAGTAAGGAGCTAGGTGTGTTTACTAGCTCACAAGGTATGGTTACCTTAGCTGCCAATGTAGTCAGAAATCTGAGGAAAAATAGACTAGAACCTAGGATTATATATTAAAACATGACTTAGTTCATATATAGCCCAAACAGTTCCCTTTGGTCTCTGTGGTCTCCATGACAACTTGGGAAGTGAAATCAGCCTGGCTTTCAAGCCCAAGGGTTTTTTATGAGCACCCTCTTCTTTCTTGTGGATCAGATAATGTGTGAAATAAGAAATGCCTCAGCTTGACATATGCAATATGAGGCATTTGACTCTCTAGTCTCCCCCCACAGTGTTTCTCAGTAGGTTTCATACCACAATTCAGGCAGTCTCTTGTAGCTGTGATAAAATCTTCTGAGACTTTGTGGGGTAAACTGTTAAGTTTTCAGAGATTTTGTCTGTCATAAAGTTAAGTGTATTAATAACCATCAGAATTCTGACAAGATTGTGAGTTATATCAACTGATCATATCTAAGTTATATAACTTGTGTTTGTTAAATTATTTATTTGAGAATGTATATAGTAAATATGGTACACTATAATTTAGTGGCAATAGTAAAAATCATTTACCAAAGGATAGGAATGAACATCTTCAGTAACTTTGAACGTATTTTGTATTAGCAAAGAAACATCTGGCTTTGCTTTTGTAGAGAAACACTTGGCTTAGAGTTGGTATAAAGGACAAAAATGTAAAGGAATAAGAATGCTGGCAGCTGTGGCACAAGATCTTGGTAATGCCTAGCTGTATTGGCTCTGGGCTTTGGACTGGCGTGGTGTGGTGGTCATGACACATTGTAGAACCTGGGAAACTCTCTGCCAGATTCCTGTCTGAAGAGCTAGGGACAGGTGCATGTGCAAGTGTGGTTGAGGAACCAGGCATGCAGCATCCAGGCTGGGGGGATAGAACATGTGTACAGCCTGAAGAGCACAGATCACTAGGAGCCACCATTACAATGCGCTTGCCACAGGTAGCGCAGGGCCGCAATACTGCTGAAGGGCAGCAGATGTGACAGTGTCAAGGGGCAGTGCCATGGTGCATAAAAGATTCAGACTGGGGAAGGTAGGGCAGGGTTTCGTCCTAGAGCTTTTGGCTGTTGGTTGACACTGCCCTGCCGTGCCTGTCAGAATCTGCAGTGGACAGTAAACAGGGGTGGGGGTGAAGGGATGGGGGGTGAGGGTGGAGGGTGGCGAGAAGGAAGTGCCTGAAGTAGCATCCATATCCCAGCAATGTGTATGCTATTCTTGGGGCAGGCATCGAGGCTAGCCGCTCACTTTCTGAATCCCAGGCAGAAAGAGAACTCGCAAAATAGGGGCGTGTGTGCATACATGTAAACCATCACAGGCAGATGGTTGAGTACACATGTGGGAAAATCGCTTCTCAGCAGAGTCCCAAAAGTTGATTGCACAGCACAAGGGAGCAGTTAGAAAGACATTTTTCTCATGGCTGTAGAAAGCCCAAACAGGACACCCAAAAGCAACTACAATAATGCTCAGAGTGGTCAAAGAAGGCAGTGGCGACAGAGACAGTGCAGATAGGGCAAGACAGGGCCAAAGCTGCTTTTTCGGAGTTGAGCAGCCAGGCAGGGGCGCAGGAGCCCAGCTCCTGAGAGAGAGCACAAGTGTGGGGGCAGCAGTTGGTCACAGGCATGGGAAAGCAATAACTCAATAGATGGAGACCCTGGCAAGAGCTGAGGCCAGACCCACTTTTTACTCAGGGAACCAGAAGCAATGTGAGTGATGGGAGAGGGAAGCCTAAGCTACAAATCAATAGCTAGAGAGTTATTTTAAAGTGCCAGTTTAGTGGCCATGTAGAGATATCTATCGTTTGTTGTTTACTCTTAATTAGACCAAGACATCCCTGTAGGGATAAGGCAGTGAAGACCATGGGTGAGAATAGGGTTATTTACTATCTCTACCAGCATCCTGCAGGTATTGAGCATAACCACAGAGATTTGTAGCACAGGAAAGACCACCAGGTCGTTATGTGGTCAGCTGGGGGCAAAGCTCTGGCCCAGTGTCCCTGAGCTACAGACAACAGTTTACCTAGGCCTCAGGATTTTCAGCAGCAAGAAAGAAACTGTCTCAAAGGAAAGAGGAGAATATCACCCAAGGGAGAAACTCCTAGAATGAGGGTCAGTGAAAAGATTGAATGTCTCCATCATCAAGGTTAGCACAGGGGTAGCTCCGAGCTCAACAACTGTCCCCTGGGACCAAGGAGATGTTTACATTGACTAGTGAAGTGAAGGGGCTTACTAGTTCTCTGAAGTTTGGGCTAGTGATTTTATCTCTATGTGGCAGCTGGGGATGGGAGGTGGGGGAGATGCAACCTGCTGAGTTTCCAAACCCTCGGTTTCAGCACATTATGATGTGCTTATACAAAGATAAAAAGAGAGGAAGCATGTTTTGGTGGATGTGTGGTGAGACACGGAGGAAGTGGGTACCTCCAACTGCCCATGCTGAGGAATGCCTTCTCCTTGACGGAGCAGTCACACAAAGATACAGTATAGAATAGAATTTATTCAGGGCATGGGGAGAGGAATTGGGAGGATAGTAAAGACAGAGAAAAGGAGAGAGAGAGAGAGAGAGAGAGAGAGAGAGAGAGAGAGAGAGAGAGAGAGGAGAGGGAGAGACAGAGAGGAATAGAGGAGTAGAGGCCAGCCATGAACATGTAACGAGAAAGGGGGAAGGGAAGAGAGAGAGAGAGAGAGAGAGAGAGAGAGAGAGAGAGAGAGA
>JANHMN010000009.1:2792418-2890277 GCA_030674055.1 Rhabdomys pumilio | reverse complement strand
AGAGAGAGAGAGAGAGAGAGAGAGAGAGAGAGAGAGAGAGAGAGAGAAGCAGGGGCAGAAAGGCAGAAGCAAAAATAAGAAACAGTGGAGGGGTAAGCAGCTCATTTTATAGTGAGTCAGGAATACCTAGCTGTTGCCAGGTAACTGTGGGGAAGAGATTAGACAAAATGATCAAAATTTGCTTCATAAAGTTTGCTTTAAAACTTGTCGGTGATACTAACATTTTCAATATTTCATTGTAGAGTATAATCATTGACTGTCTCCTTTTGCATTCAAATAGAAGTTATAAAACAAAAAATAGGTTTTGATTTTTTTTGTTGGTTTCTTTTTTGGAAACCGATGTTTTAGTAATTATGTTATGTTATGTTATGTTATGTTATGTTATGTTATGTTATGCTATGTAAATCATATCTAAACCTGTCATTTAAAATGTATTCCTTTAACTCAGTTTAAATGGGGTATGAGGAGGTTTAGGCTCAATAGATAGAAATTCATATTTCCCTAGCCTTCATCAAAACTGGGAGATGAAATGCTACTTGTTGCTGCCAGACAAATGGGAGACCAACATCCTTTAAAGTTTTTGTTTACCATTATCTGGCTTGGATGGTTATACAAGCTCATCGCTGCTCTCTGTGACCTCCCATAGATCTTCAATGAAGGCTCTGTGATGCCCATCTTACCAAGCAACTGTAAGTGAATTTTCACTTCCAACAATCCATATTGACTTTGGGGAGCCAACAGAAGGCAGCTATCATCTTTGCAGCCATATTGAGCCATATACCCTGACAAGAGACTTGTTTACAACAGCCTACAACAGCTGAGCACACTCTGATAACATCTTGTTTTAGATACTCAGGATTCTCCCTTGGGTGTGTGAGACTTAAAGTTGTGAGACTTAAAGGCATGACTTAAAGGCGTGACTTAGAAGTGAGACATATAAAAGGCAAGGGCAGACAGAAGAGGGTACTTGGTACTTAAGACTTGGAATAGGCAACTTGGAATTGAGAAAGAGACTAGCAACTAGGAACTAGGATTAGGACCTGAGACTTATTACAGCTGGAACTAGGGATAAGGACTTGAGACTTATTACAGCTGGAACTAGGATAAAGACTTGGGACTTGGGACTTGGAACTAGGGACTTGGAGAGAAGAAGAGAGACTGAAGAATAAACGGGATTAAATCACACTCTGTCTGGTCTCCATTCTTCATGTCCGTCCTCACTCTCTCTTGCTGGACCTCGACCCTCAGATTAGAGCAGTTTGGGGCAGTGCGGGCTCTAACAATTTAGCCCCCAAGGCTTTTGGCAGTGTGGGTTCCAACATTGACAGAGTGGTCTGCAACAATTGACACCATCTCTGCTGTGAGAGGACAGCTCCTTCATTTCTCCTGAGTGAGCTACATGCCTAAGTTCTTTATCACATCTTTATTGATAACAAAAGGAAAAAAAACACTTGGTAGTGTCCATAAAAGATTAAATTTTTTAACTCCTGGAATTAATTTTTCTTTTTTTTTTTTCAGACATCTTTCCCTGATTGTAGTTCACTGAAAGAAATGCAAACAAGACTTTGTTTTACTTAGGTATACCTGGTTGAACATGGCTCCACAGTTATTCTATATTATTTTGTTTTGAGAGCACTTGTCTTAAAATGTTTTATGAGTTATGCTTTCCCCTTTGATATCCTTTGGTATCTTGATAATCTTGCCAGTAATCAATAAAACATAATTTTCTTTTGCAATATGTTTATTAAACTGTCTGGATAAATTATAGTACTTAAACCACCTAGTAGGTTCTTTTGTTTCATAAACATAACATATAGTAGGTATTTTATCTTTAGGGGTTTCATATTACTGCATCAATAAAATATACTATTAGATTGTTGTATATACATCTATACATTTGACAAAACTCATATTTGGACAAAGAATTTCAACTTTTTAAGAGTTTTATATCATGTTTCTGACTCTTAATTTGGAGGATTTATGATGGCGCTAAGAAGATAATAGTCTTTGTCTAGGTCTGGAATGATAAAACTTGCTCATAAGTAGATCACACTTAAGATTCCTGAAAAAAATTCTACTTACTCATGAGGAAGAACTTAGGTTAGCCATTTTCTTCTGGGTAATCATTGGCCTTCCAGTTATAGTGATAATTGCTAATACAGTGGTGAATCTGGTGATTTGAAGAAGATAGTTCTTCCTTATAGGCATATATATTTGAATTCTTGATCTCCTGTTGGTGGAAGTTTGGGGAAATTTCTGGCCTTGTTGGAGAAGGATTGTCACTAGAAGCAGGCTTTAATATTTCAAAAGCTTCATGACATTCCAGTGCAGACTCTTTGTCTTATGACTGTAGATTATGATGTGATCACTCAGCTGTTCTTTGACTCTGATATCCATCTACACTGAATCTGAGACAAGGAGAATTTAGCTATGCTTTATTTAAACATATACATTTTCTCTAAGGCCATATCCACAAAGGGGAGTTTTATACTTACCATTCTACATAATTTCATTTGTTAGAAATTGAAAAGAAAGAACAGAGTCTTAGAAAGAAACTAAGAAAACATTATTCATTCAGAATAATCATTATTAGGTAAAGAAGCCTCACTCTGTAAACAGGTATGATCAGGCCTGAGGAGGTAGAGAATTAGAGATAAATCCTTATAGAAAATGAAGTATTGGGAGGGCAATATGAAGAGAGAGACTTAATCTTGAAGTGGGCAGCCACCTTGTGTAGATGAGGGTATGAAGGGAAAGCCTTTCAGTCACCTTTGAAAGAGTTTAGATTCTTTTAGGCCTTCACAGCAGTGTATGCACATGAATGTATGTATGCCTGTTTATATATTTTCATGTGTGTGTGCATGTGTGTCTGTTTCTATCTTTGTGCATCTGTGGTTTTATGTATCTTTGTATGTGTGTATGTGTGTGTGTGTGTGTGCATGTGTGTTGAGTTGTATGTTTGTGAGCTTCTGATTAAGTAATCTAGTCCAGCCTTGTGGTGTAGACTACAGGTTTGAAGCCATAGTTTATTGTTGCTTTGTTCCTGGGCTACTGGGTGAGGGATGAAGCTAGGTCTTCTTTTTCAGGCCTGCCAACTGTCATAGCAGGCTCCAATCACTTCTTGTCCTCAATGACAGATTGCTGGCAATGAGGCAGCTAGAGAATCATGCCTTGTGATCATTAATGATGAGATGTGTTAAATCCAGTCACTAAATAAGTAGAAAAACTGAAAATGAGATATGATAGAATGAGGAAAGACAGTATGGGTTTCTGAGTGTCAGCAACCTCTACATTATTTCTTTTATAGGTGAATCCTGAATCAAAATGCTAGCAAGTTTTTGGCAACCTTTATAGTAACTATAGATTGCCTGTAATTTACGTACTGATATACATAAATTACAAGTTGTGACTCAAGACTCAAGGAAATCCTGGCCTTCCTCTGTCTCACAGAGTAGAAGCTTTTCTTATGTTTATGGAACTCCCTTGAGATATAGCAGCTGTTTTATGGGGATGATTCAATTTTGTCTTTATAGCTTGATTTGACTACAGGACAATCTTCCACATTTCAGAATGCAATAAAACTAGCAGCTTAAAGTAGACATAAAAAATGCCTAGCTTTCCTTCCTCACATATACTACCTTGTGTTAATACAGCTCCATACAATAAATAATTAGAAATAGAATGGCCATTAAAGTGTGTGTGTGGTAGCTGTAATGTGGATTATTATACACCTAATATAGGAAGCATGTTGCCCTGATTGCTTCCTGAGCATGATTAATTTAAATTCTGTGAGCTATAAAGAATTATATTGTCTTGTGATTTTTTTGGTAAGTGTACATTTTTTATTCCTTTGACATAAGGAGAGAGAAATAATTATTAGAACATTGGCTGAAGCTCCACTCTCTTCACGTAGGAACTTCAAAATATTTTTTTAATGAAGGTGAGAGCTCAGATGTGTAAATATAGTAAATTCGGTAAATTGTATGATTTTCAAACACAGGGACCTCAGTCTCATCTTCAGAACCCACAAAAGAAAAACAATAAATAAATTACTGTTGCAGGAGATATTAGAAAAAGAGACATTCAGCTAGCTCCTGGCCTGGCAACCAGCTCTAATTTTCTGTACTAATGGCAGCACTGGCTGGCCAGTGCCACCAGTCCAGGAGCCACAAAATGTTGGGATGTCTGCTGCCTCCCCCATTCAGATCTGTGGACTTTATGGCTCTAAGCATGCCCACTGGGCCAGTTCCCACTTTCTCATAGAACTTGGCTCAACACCAGACAATAACTGCCATCATCATGGTACCAGGTAGAAAGAATTCTCTCAATGCTTAAACATTAACCAAATAAATTTATATATCATCTAATACCCAATCCAAAAGATGTCCACACAATTATAACTGTTTTCCCAATTATCTAACCTTTTGATATGAATAACTACCAGAACCTGCTAGAGACACATGTCTGCAGCCATCTCTTGTCTCCTCCTCTTCCTTTCTCTCTCTTTCTTCTCCCAATTCCTAGCTCTTCCTCCCTTTTTCCTGTCCAGTGACAGAGCTCTGATGCAAATACATTGTGCAGAAAACTTCTGCCACAAACCACAACAAGAACAACAAAAACTCAAAACAGTTTTTAAACAAAACAGCCAAAAAACAGTGGCATGATCCTGCTATCTCTAGAGCTTACTAACCAGCTAGTCTAAAGCCTTTCTCTCTGTCTCTCTGAAAAAAAGCTGGCAGCAGTCCCTGAGGAATAACACTCTAGTTTGTGTTTTGGCCTACAAATGTGTGTGTGCACTGTGGGGATCCAACAGAAAGCAGCTATCATCCTTGCAGCCATCTTGAGCCATATACCCTGACAAGAGACTTGATTACATTAGCCTACAACAGCTGAGCACACTTTGATAACATCTTGTATTAGATACCGGGATTTTCCCTTGGATGTGTTAGACTTAAAGGTGTGATTTAGAGCCGAGATTCAAGGGTGTGACTTAGTTATTAGATTTAGAGATAAGACCTAAGGGTATGATTTAAGGGTGTGACAAAGAGGCGTGGCTTAGAAGTGAGACATATAAAAGGCGAGAGGCAGACAGAAGAGAACCAGACAACAGATTACTTGAGAGAGTACAACTTGGAACTAGGAAATAGGGAGTACAACTTGGAACAGAGAATTAGGTATTAGGCACTTGGTACTTGGAAGAAGAACTTGGAATTAGACAGTACAACTTGAAGTTAGTAGTTATTAGGCATTAGGTAGCAGGCACTTGGAAGAAGTAACTTGGAACTTGGAGGCACTAGGGACTAGGAACTAGGGACTAGAAACTCAAGACTTGGGACTTGGACTAGGAAGAGAGACTGAAGAATAAGTGGGATTGAACCACATTCTGTCTGGTCTCCATTCCTCACATCCATCCTCACTCTCTCTCTTGCTAAACCCCAACCCATGGACCACAGCAGCCTGGTGCAGTGCAAGCTCTAACAGTTTAGCCAAAGCTTTTGGCAGTGCGGATTCAAACATTGATAGAGTGGCTCACACATTTTGGCCCCCAAACATGGGATAGTCAGGCTTATGACATTTTTGGTGCCCAACATAGGGCAGCTCGGTTCTCAACAGTGCATATTATCCAGTTGCATACACAAAAGGTTGGTTTTCTTCTATCAAAGAGAATGAAATGACAAATAACTGAAACAAGCCTTCAAGTTATAGAATTAACTCTGAAGCCTGTTGTCCAAGTCAAATTACTTGTATGTGGCTCTATCTAGATAGCTGAAGTTATGGCATTTTCTGAACAGAGGCCAGCACTAAACACATACCATGGTCATCTCATCTATGCAGCTAATATATCAGAAGACTTACAACACAGTGTGTTTTCCATTTTTCTACATGAAGCCCGTTGATCTCCTCAAAAAAAAAGGTCCCATAAATAAATCTTCTGATACTCTGGTGGGAGGTGTAGAAGTTCAATGAAAGGCTCAGTTATACAACCTTGTGCATAGACCACATACTGGTGTTCTCCAGTTAAAAGAGAGAAGTAGAGTACCTCCTTTCCAGTGTCAATGTGCTTGTGAAATTCATTAACATGGGTAGTACAATTCTGAGTTAACAGCCTTTACCTTGAGTACCCTGCATCCTAGGCTTTTGAGTAAAACATCTAGCAACCTATTCAGATGAAGTTGCATGTGAGTCAGTATTAACCTGCTATATTATCCAGTGCAGGCATAGGGTCACGTATAGCGTCTGTGCATTAGACTGTGTCTGAATTGTAGTTGTTCCTAACCTGTGTGAATTACCAAGTGACTTCAAATAGCTGTATTATTATCATCGTATCTATCTCTTTCAACTTGGAGAAATTTAATTATGAGTCCAATCTTTACTTGACTATTTTAAAACATGACCTTTGAGAATAGAAACATATGGGACATTTTCTTGTGGAACTGTGTAAACTAGACATATAAAGGAGCATGCAGTAGGCACTTGTGAAGTGTGACATTATTTGTCAGTGCCTGTGTTTGGATGAAATTTAATAATGTTCAGTTATTTATTTCTGGTAACTCTACCACCAAGAAAAACTATCACTAAGAGATAAGTGTACAAATGTATGAAAACATGAAGGAATTTGCATGTGTGTGTACACAGAGACAATCATAGACACCCAGATTCACAGACAGACACACACACACACACACACTCACTCACACACTCACACACACACAAACCTAAGGACAATATCTATTGTTTTATATTCTTATGACCCAAACATTCATCAAAGTTGCTCAGAAACAAATTTCTTCTGTCCAGTGAAGCCTATAATATCTTCAGTTTGTTCAGGGGATCTTGTTTAATCTCTGTGAGTGTGAGCTGTGATAAATGATACTTTCCCTTGATGATGGCTATCTTCCTCTGCCATTTAATCAGTCTGACATTCACACCGCCTACCTCTCTGATATGTACTCCTTGGACCCTGTGAAAAATGATTTCTAAGTTGGTCATTTCCTGAACCTCACCCTCTTCCTTTCTTCAGGAAATTGAGATGAAATAGTTCAAGGTCAGATAAAGAATAATGTGGCTGAAACTTAAATAGTAATGCAATAAGTGAATATCCATTATCTTAATTCATTTGGTCAGCAGGAATGAAATTCTATAAGTCAAGAGGCCTATAAACAAGAAGCCAAGATTTCTAACAGAAAGAATTATGATGGCAAAGAAAGGCACTTATATACACATGGTTTCACGTCTTGTCTGGACACAGACTTAGAAAACATAACATAATTCTGTAATATTGAAGAAACCAACTGTCAAATACTGGCCTAAGGTCATATAATTTGAGAAACATGAGATGATCTAATATTGTCACTACAGAAATGTGATTAAGTAATGAAGAAACTACAGTGCTCACATTTATGAGTCCCAGTAATTTAACACATTAAGAGAACTACTTGGTTAAAATGACCACACTCTTTGTAGGTGTGCTTCTTTAGGAAAAACCCAAATAGCTCACTTATCTACATGCTTTCTAAGTTGGTAATTTTCATGACAATCTCCACATATTTTAACTAATAATCTTTCTCCATGGCTTATCTTCCTCGTCCACAAGCATGTTATTTCTGGACAATACTGTCCAAATTTCTCTAGGAGCATAGCACCTCATCCCTTCTTGTAAGTCAGCTCAGGAGACTTCAGCTTTCTCTTGCTCTTGATCAGTTCTCTAATAGTCTTCCCCTGTTGCTGTAAAAACTTCTGAAATTTGATCTCTTCAGCTAAGAAATTAAGCCTATTGATATGTTTGCATTTTTGTATATTTTATAATAATAGGATCTAGTAGCTACACAAATACCATTAAAACAATAATAGTTTAAACTTTAAAAGTAACTGACTGGGACCATGGAGGTGGCTCAGAGGGAAAGTGTTTGCTGTACTATTTTGAAGAACAAATTCAAATTCCTAGAACCCAACCATATAAATCTGGATAAGTCACCATCAATGTGCAGTCCCAGTGTTGCTTAAGAGAGGTTTGTGGCAGAAACAAGAGAATCACTGAGAGCATAGGACCAGCTAGCCTTGTGAACCCAGTAGTGAGCAGCAAAAAAAAAAAAAAAAAAAATCTGTCCTCCTCTAATGGCTATATGTGCAATGATGTGCACATACCGACACTTAGAAAACATATATATATATGTGTGTGTGTGTGTGTGTGTGTGTGTGTGTGTGTGTGTGTGTGTGTATGTGTGTGTGTATACATATATACATATATATATATGTGTGTGTTTGTATACATATATACATATATATGTGTGTGTGTGTGTATACATTTTATACATACACATTTTATACACATAAAACACATATTATACATACACACATTTTATACACATAAAACATATATACCCAAAAAGATGTAGAAAAAAGTAACAAATTGCTTGAGCCAACATGGAAGTAAACCTGGAATTAAAAATATGACTGAATGAACTAATTCTGGGCTTCATAATCCACATTTAATGTTGGTCCCAAAATCTTATACTCTGATACATTTTGGAAGTTGGAAATCCTTTAAAATGGATTATTTATTTATGTGACATTTTCCACAACATGGATGCTTATATATACAACATGTCTGCACAGGACAAGGAACCGCTTTCTGTTTTATGCTATAATCTTAGCAATCATCTTGGTGGATGAAAGATCAGAAAGCCCAAGAAGACACCTCTGATTTTTTAGACAGGTTTTGCAAATAGTCCTAGTAGTCTGTAAACTTCAAAAAAAGAGACAGCAGGGAACTTAATCAGATTTTCAACTCAGTGTACTGGTTGAAAAACCCAGGAAAACTAAGAGGCATAATTTTAAAGAAAAAGTAAAACATGGCTATGTTTTTACCTACTGTTTATACACTGAAAATCTATTCTATATGTGCAGAACTATTGTCCTGTGAGTTGATATCTTGACTATGATGGGAGGGAGCTTGTCACCATGGTTTCTAAACATGCTTATATTCTGGATCTCATTACTCAAAGAAGTCTGAAAAAAAATCAAAAGAACTTACCTCCCACAGTTCATTCAACAATCAGAAAATTTGTTCAATATATAAACCAATAAGTTTTATTTTTAAGTTTTACTTATTTTTATTTTATGTTTATGGATATTGTTAGTGCATCTATGTTTGTGCACCACTCCAGTGAAAAGAAAAGAGGTCTGAAAATGAAGTTACAGATGGTTGTGAGCTGCCTTTTGGGTGCTCATAACTGAATCAAAGTCCTCTTGAAAAGCAACAAGAAAAAAGAAAGGAAACAGAAAAGCCGTTTCTCATGTTCAAAGCAGTAAGCTTTGAAATAAAAAATATATAATTTCCACAAAATATTATTGCTTAATGAGTATATACAAAAGCATTACTTGCAATTTCATCAAGCAGAAAATCATCCAAAACTTGCAGATATTGATTTACTAACCTCCTTCTCAAACGAGTGTATGTGTTACGGCTGGATATGTGTCATGGTCCAGATGCATGAGTACACATGTGTATATGAAGATTAGAAGTCAACACTGAGTGTCTTCCTCTATCAATTCCCACATTCTTTTGTGATGAGGTCTTTCACCAAGACAAGAGTTTATCATTTCAGATAGACTGGATAGCCAACAAGCCCCTACCACCCTCTTGACTCTGCTGTCTTGGAGTTGTCTTGGAATATAGTTTCATGCTTGTTTTGATGTGAGTGCAAGTATTTGAGATTAAATTCCCACTATTGTCCATGAAGCACTTACCCACTAAACTATCTCATAAGGCTTCCTATTTTATTTGTAGAATACTGTTGGCATGGTTGAAATATGCTTGACTGAGGCTATGGTACTGTTGGAGGGTGTGGCCTTGTTGGAGGAAGTGTGTCACTGTGGAGGTGGGTTTTGTTACTATCCTCATAGCTACGTTGAAGACAGCAGTTTTCTACTATTTGCCTTAAGAACAAGATGTAGAACTCTCAGCTCCTCTTGCACCACGCCTGCCTGGATATTGCCATGCTTCCTGCCTTGATGATAATGAATTGAACCTCTGAACCTGTAAGCTATCACCAATTAAACGTTGATCTTAGTTAGAGATGCCTTGGTCATGGTGTCTCTTTACAGAGATGGAAACCCTAATTAAGACAACTGTTTTTAGGACTGTCTGTTTCTATCTAATAATTATGCTTTTAGGAAATTTAAATATCTAGAGATTTGAATTAAACTAGAAAATTGAAATTTAGATAGTTAAAGATAATTTAGGCTCTCCCAGGTGTTCTACATACTTTAATACTGGAAATAATTGAATGACATTGGAAATTATTTAAAATTTTGTAATGTAGTTGATAAAAATAAGGCTTTTCACATTAAAGTAACTTGTGTAACATACATAAGTATATGAATGAACAATAGAATAAAGTTTTTATCATGATTTCTTCTATTCTAATTTAGTTTAATTTGACTGGTATTGTGAGTGGAACCAAAGACTCACCCATGCTAGATGTATGCTCTATCACGGAGCTACAGCCCTAGTCCTATTTCTGGTCTGATTCCAGACCTGAGTTAATTTCTGGATATGATTTATTCAAATTTTATATTCTGTTCTGATCAGTGTTTTAAAATCTTAATTAAATCAAACCATATCATATAATGGTGATAAAAATATGTTCTAGCAGCATTCCTTTGTAAGATAAGAAAGGAATAATCCAAGTTCTTATACCAGAAATAAGCCCACTGCAATTAGATTTTTCATAGTCAATACTTCCGCAAACTTACATTGCAATGATTACAGAAAGATATTTTTGAAGTACCTAGTAACTGAGTGTAAGAATAGCTTCCTATCTGACACTGGAACATCAGATGAAGAGAATATGTTTGTATAGTATTAAGAGATTCTAAGGACTAGAGAGATGCTTAGTTGTTTCAAGAAAGTACTTGCTTTGAAAGGATGTGGAACTGAGCTTGACACACCTGCATAAAAGATGTCTGTGACAGTGGCCAGTTGTAGTCATAGTGCTTGGAGTAGGACTTGAGACATCAAGTACCCTATGGTATGACATCATCGATGAAAGAAACCTGTGTTATAGTAAAGGTAGATGGCTCCTAAAGCATGAAACAAAATGTTGTATACTGTCATTCTCATATGGATGCTTACAAATACATGCACACACATATATGAACACATACACAGATACATGAACACACAATTATGTGAAGACACACATATGTGAACACACAGTTAGATAGACAGACAGACAGACAGAGAGAAAGACAGACACAGATAGATAGATAGATAGATAGATAGATAGATAGATAGATAGATACACAGGTAGACAGACAGGTAGATAGCAGAAGGGCAGAAAGACATAAATATACACAGAAAGCATGCACATACATAAATACACATACAGATACACACATATATGAACACTCACAAGCACACATACATACATAAAAACACGCATGCATACATGTATATGAACACATACACAAAGAGAGTCCCACAGCATAATTGGGCTCCTTGCCACATGAAGAAAAATGCTGCTTGGTGCCTCTCTGCTAACACTGTACACTGCCTTGATTTAGCAGAGAGATGTGTCCTGCTTAGACAGCATCATGTCCATCAGAACATGTGGGCTGCTCTTTTCTTTTGGCACTAAATAGCTAATAAATTTAACTCAGTCACTTTCACAATTGACTTATTTTATTCTAGTGCTATCTATGAAGAAGCAATATATGATAAGACTTGGGATGATAACTCTATCACTAATGTGTTTCCTTGCAAGCATGAGGATCTGAGTTTGATCTTCATGTCAAATGATCTTGGTTTGGTGATGTGATCTCTACACTGTAGAAACAGAGACAAGAGAATCATGGGGTTTATGGTAACACTGTCCAGTTAATTAATGAATGTTGGAGTTAGTAATTACTCTATCCTTAAATAAATAAATAAATAAATAAATAAATAAATAAATAAGAGGAAGCTCTACTGAAAAAGACACAAAATTTTGATGTTTGGTTTCTGTATTCACATGGACCTACATACAATCACACAATAAATAACACACACACACACACACACACACACACACACACACACACTTATGCACTGAGAGACACATCTGCACATATTCTAGTTTAAGCACCTATAAAACTGCAATTGTTTTGTCTATGAACCAAGAAATGTATTTTAAAAAAGAAACCACATGTCTGGCTCAGAGGTTTATGTCTTTAGTCAGCTGAAGCAGAAGGATTCTTGTAAATCTAAGTTCAATTTATGCTACAGTTTGAAACCACATCTCAAAATAAAAATAGGAAAAAACCCACAATCCATAAACATATATAGATACATGTATATAGAGATACACAAAGCACACACATACAGAAATATAATCACAAGTATACATATCCATGAACACATACAAGCACTCACACACATACATGTATACACATATATGAACAAATACACATAGAGAACCTCTCTGACGTTTCGGTATTCCTCATGTCAATTTTGTCAGTTTTGCTCTCTTGAATATATTCTTGACTAAAGGATACAGTGCAAGTACCACACCCATGCAGGACCTTTGGAGGCCAAAAAAAGAGATAGAAGATCCCCTAGATTTGGAATTACAGTTGTAAGCTGACATATAGATACTGAAAATCAAACCCAGGTTCTTGGGAAAAGCAGAGAGATCCCTTAACAACTGAGCCTAATCTCTATTCCCTTCTACATTTTTTAAATATATATTATTTCTTTCTTTTTTTTTTAAAGTCCAGACTTTTCCCCCTCTTGGTCCACCCTACAACTGTTCCCCATCCCACACCTCCTCCCAGCCTGTCTCCAAGAGGATATCCCCAACCCTCCCCACCTCACCAGACCTCCACACTCCTTAGGGCCTCCAGTCTCTTGAGAGTTAGGTACATCTTCTCTGACTGAGACCAGACCCAGAAGTCCTCTGCTGTACATGTGTTGGGGGCCTCATATCAGCTGGTATATGCTGCATGGTTGGTGTCTCAGTGTTTGAGAAGTCCCAAGAGTACAGGTTACCTGGTCTAGCTATAAAGTTTTCCTCCTCCTTAACTTCTCTTAGCTTTCCCAAATTCAACCACAGGGGTCATTAGTTTCTGTCCATTTGTTGGGTATAGCATTTTAAATGCGTTGAAAATATAGAAAGGCTAATTATGTAAATAAAAAGTGCCATAACTTTGTCACCCAGAGAAAATTTACCTTTGAGATACTTTTTCTAGTTTTTATTCCTATTTACTCATAGGGATCAATACTGCCAGGCTCATATATACATTCTCTATTCAGGACATTCAACATGATATTATATTTTCTTGCTTTCCACAAATATCACTACTTCATATTGTAAAATAACACATCACATGTACATACAAACATTTACTTCTTGTGATTTCATACATAGTTTTATTTTGCAATAAATAATAATGTCTTGTAAATTTAATTATTTTAATGATTCTTCTTAAATATTTTAACCTCCCTTGTAGCCCACCACCCACCAGACATAGTAGAAAAGAAAGGATACAGGGGAAGTGGACCTGCTTAGAAATGGTTCTTTGGTGCAACTCTCATCTCATCATATGTTACAGCTGGAATAGCGGCAGTGGCACTACCTTGCAGAGACAGCCTGACCTCAGCAGGAATATGTCACCAGGAAGAGCCAGGAGGAAAGCTAGATATTCTCCACTGTGCCTCTCTCAGGGAAGTGAAAATCAGAGAAGATGTGAGACCAACAAGCATTTTATATCTAGCTCTATAATCAAGCAAAGCTCAGTCTCCTTTATTGTCCACAGAATCCTATTTATATGTATGTGCATGCCACAAATCAAACATTAAGATTGGAGGAAGAATTGCTTGGAGGTTGTGTCACTTTCTTCTATGAGGCGAGATATGAGAATAGAACTCAGGTTCACACATGCATACACATACACACCAAGGATCTAAGACAAAAGGCAATATGTAGTTTTGGTGAACCTGTGTTTGCTGTATCTGTGGATGACAGAGCTGACAGGCCAGAGAATGTTTCTCAAAAAGAGGGTCGCTGTCTACTTATGCACATTACCCATTGCTGGAGCTATCCCTACACTATCACAGAATATTTTCCCCTTGATATCCCTTAACTAAATGTCTGAAGAGCCTGACCTGTATGTTGAAATGCTTCCTTTGAAAGAAACAAAGCATTGGCATCCACTGTATCTTGAAGCCAATCATTCTGGTTGGTTTTGGTTGTTTTTGTTTTAGATCAGTTCTCTCTGGACAGGATTTTGCTATGGAGTCCTGTGGGACAGCCTTAGCACTGGAGTACAGATGAAGACTATAAGGATCCTGTCCCAAAATTCTCCAAGGTTTTTGTGCCTTGTGCACTCCCTGCAGGTCTCTGTTTGGACAGTTATTGGAGGGAAAGTAGTGATTCCACCTGTGGACTTAGGAGTGAGAGCACTCCTGGGAGACTAGCTCTCTCCTGGAGGGATTTGGGTACAGAGGGCTGTGGGCTTAGCTCCGGGGTTCTGATGGAGACTGGAATGCCAGAATATCATTTAAAGCAAGGAACGTAATAGTTTTCTTTCTTATTTTAAAATATTTATAAATGATGTATATCATGCATGATTAGATATTACTTAATTATATATGTGTGTGAATGTTTACACATTTATGTGTGCAGATTTACACACATGTGCAAAGACCAGAAAATCTCATCTGGTATTCTTTTTTTCACTCTTCTTCTACTTTTTTGATTAAGTTTCTCTTTGAATTTGAAACTTTTTCTTTATCAGATCAAGTGGGAATCAGAAATCCCCAATCCTGCTTTTTTTCACTATAGACCTAGTGTTACAAGCTTGTGCCCAACATATGTCTCGCTACAAGGATGCTGGGATATAAATATCATTCCTCATGATTGCTCAGTAAGGGTTCTTATCTCTGCGCTGTCTTTCAACCTCAGCAGCATAGTTTTCCAGAGTCTTCAGTGTGGTGTTTAAATGACTGAGTAGGTAGCAAATTCAATTTTAAGTAGTGAGATATTCAAGAAATATGCATTTAAACATTCAAAACAATGGGCTATAATTTGGCTACTAAAAATCAACTGCCCATACTTGGGAATTACCAATGAGCTCTATTAAAAATGGCTCATTTCAGCTCTAACCCATGGTTCACAGAGCCAACACAAGATTGACAAATAAAAAAAGACCTTAGATGATGGTAAATTCCCAATATAATGATGGGCCAAAGAGCTACACTAGGGGAAAGTTCAGTTAGCTACCTTTAACGAGTGAGTAGGGTTAAAGTAGTAATATAGCTCACTGAACTCAAGAAAATACAAAGTGTTAGTAGGACCAAAAAAGTCTATTCTGTTCAGCTTCCAGTAAACAAAACTAGGGACAAAGATTCATAGAAATGTTTTTAATTCATGTGGAGGCTCTACCATTGTACACCATACAGAGGAGTAGTATGCATTCTCAAAGGGAAAATTATCTCAGAATTTGGGGAACAGGCAAGTGAAATTTTTCTGAGCTTGGAAAAGTTTTTTCCCTATAAATTCCTTGATGGAGTCACAGAGTGAAGAATTGCTTTCTTTTGTTTGTTTGGGGGTTTTTTGTTTTTGTTTTTGTTTGTTTGTTTGTTTCTGTTTTTATTTTTTTTTTTAATTTTCCTTCAGGTCTGACCTCCTGTATCTCTGATAGCACTATTTTTGATTAGCATAAAAATATCTTATATTTTTCATATCCCTAAAACATTTTTGTTCCTAAGTCACCTATAACTCATTTTATAAAATTAATTTTGTTCTTTGATGCTGTTAAATATTTAGATAATACACTGTGATTATTCTCTTCCGACACTATTTTGTCTCTCTTCCATTCCTGTAAAGCTTTATCTATTATTTACCTTCCTCTTCCACAGACACATGACATTTGGTGGTGTTTTGAAATCCACTGAGTTTAGTCAGGTATATTTGATGACTTTTGGTCTGGAAATATCCCTTGGAGTGTAGTGGCATATTTTACCCACAAATTGGAAGGAGCTAAGGTGTGAGGAGTAAGGAGAAGAAGTAGAGGAGTAAAGAGAGCAAGAGGAGAAGAAAGAGAAGAAACTAAAGGGGCAGAGATGTAGGGGCTATGGATGACTATACATGTATCAGGAACAATCCTGAGCAACAACTTATATCTAAGTTAATTAAATGTTTACACCTCTAATTGTGTGGGCATCTTGTTATTGAGTGTTACCATACATATAAAGCCTTTGGGTACTCGAGGCATTAGAGTCTCATTTCTACCAGGTATCGTGTGGATGGTGGGATGGTCTGGGATCAGTCCAGCCTTGTGGAGACAGCATGGACAATTGGCCGAGCAATCTTCCGTGCTGGCATCTTGTGAGTGGCAGAGCCAGTGCCTCTGACTGCCTGAGCCAGTGGCCTGAGCCGAGTGGCAGCAGCATATTCTCAGGCCTAGGCTAGTTGGGAAGATGGCAGCTGGTTAAGAAAAAGCCAAGCTTGGGTGCTACTGTTTTACATATCTTTCTCAACAAAGTGGCACCTAGAGTGGGGCATGAATAACTAGAAATTTAAGTCTATTTCACCTGACAGTAAAAGTTTTTTTTTTTAAGTGAGCTACTAAGTACAGAGATAAGACATATGACTCCTAGTGAGGGAACTCTGAAAAAAATAAATAAAACCCTGCTTGTCCCCTGCTGTGAAGATACAAAGGTTGCTTTTTACAAGGAATAGATGGAAGTTGTTTACTTCTAGGGCAAAAAGATTTGAACTGTGAATTAAAATTGAGATTATTTGATTTTAAGATAGATTTAGAAACAGTTCTTTTTTTTTTTCCAATTCACACGAAGAACCTTGCCTGTAGTTCACAATAAAAGATAGGAGGAGAAAATTTGTCTGTGGCTCTGTGCCTAGACAGGTATACATTATGAGCTTCTCTGAGTCAACAGAGCCAAATAAATAATCCTCTGTTGTGGAACAGTTGCTGACTTAAGTATAAACTTACAATAAAGAATTTTTTTCCCCTTAGGGAAGATTTATAAAAAGATTTGTCCAAATCACATGGGTATGTTCAACCCCAATTTGGAACTTAGATAAGGAAAATTGTCACTGACTCTAGAGTAGAATGTACAGCGTATAAATAGAGGCTATTCTGAAAGCCAAACTGATAGATAGTATAAATAAAAAACTGTTTAGGCATAGGGCTAAACAGAAAGATAGTGTAAATCAGATGTATTCTGATGATATAAAGTTAAGTTGCCTCATAGGAGACTTGGGTTCTGTCCAACATGGGCCCTCAGGAATTCTAGGTTTATTTCCTACTTGGCAAAAAAAGGAAAGGTGTAAGAATAGACACATACAGTTCTTTAGTTAAGATAGGAAAAATTGTCACTGACTAGAGTAGAGAGTACAGTGTATAAATAGAGACTGTTCTGGCAGAGAGCCAAACAGAAAGATAATGTAAATCAGGTGTATTCAGATGATATAAAGTTATATTGCCTCACAGGAGACTTGGGTTCTGTCTAACATGGGCCTAATAGAAATTCTGGGTTTGTTTTCTGCTTGGCAAAATAAGAAAGGCCTAAGAATAGGCACATACAGTATTTTAGTTATTAAACTGATTTTATTTTCAAGATGGGTGTGATTTTCAGTTTTGTGGTTATATATTTCCTCTGGGAAAGAGGTCATAATAAAGGTTTTTCTAGTTACTGGCTCAAGAATATGATGTTTTGGGAAAAAGGTTTTGCCAGTCTGGTTTCAGAAGAAATGATTAAGGTATTTATACCTCCCAGAATTATATGAATTAGACATGACAGAGGCAGGCTGCCAGAAGACCAGATTCCAGAATTCAAACAAAAAATATCTTGACACTAAATTTGTTTTAGGAATTAAATATTACAGAATACATAGCCTTGGTGTATCTACTCATCAAGCAACTGGGAAGATCTGCTTGAACCTCTGATGTCCTGGAATTTCAGCTAGATACAGTGAAGACACAGACGTCAGAAGCTTATCAATTTACCCTTCCCATGCCCCTCTTCTAATACTTCAACACCTAAAGTCTCCTTAAAGAAGCTAATGAAGAGTTGGCACTCCTATTTCCTGGGCTTGAGGATTGCAGTAGTTAATATTAGGTTGTCCTTCTAGGGAAAAGTAATGGTTTTATTGGAACAGGGAGGATTGGCTAGAATTGATTACATAGCCATAGCCTATTGGTAGAAACCTGTATAATTGTTATTAAGCTAAAGTTATAATTTCTTAAGTTTTACAAAATTTATTTTGATTTTAAATTCAAGGGTTTCATTGGCATATTTTTTTCTATTAAGTCAAAATTGGTGGGTACAAGGCCTAGATTCAGTCCTTCTTTGATTTTTTTTATAACAGATTTGAGATAGTAAGCCTGTGAGTTAAGAGCCTATAACAAATTCATGGCTCTGAGTTGATTGTTAGGGTGTTTTTTAGATTTTAATCACAAATATCTGAGAGGACAACAGTCCAGATTGCTTTACATAGATAGTTGGTTTTCAAAAACATCAGAAGTCCACAGAATTGATGTTACAAACATTTTTTATGTTATTGTTCATTTGATTAGAGACTTGTCTGCTCGTGACAGCTTTCCTGTCTTGGATTTTAAGAAGAAACTGAGCATCTTTGGAGTTACTCCAGTTGTGGTGAGACAGCCACTAGGAAAGAATTGCCTCTTTTCTTCTACAGACCATATACTGTCCAGAAAAAGGACACATTGCAGAATTCTGCATTACTAGGTCTGTCAGATGATCCTGGGCCAGAAGGCTGAAGACCAAATGCTCCAACATTTTGAAATAATGGACTTTCCAGGTACTCAGTGGTCTCTAGAAATTGGCTAAGTTTTAGAGGCCATGCTTTGTGCTTTCCATAATTTCAGTTAAATTAGTCATTCTGGATTTCTGACAGGGTTGAAGACTTATAGTCTCGTAGCCAACCCAGGCTGTTTACATTGACTGACAAAATTTGAGAGGGTGGCTTTTAGCTGACAGTCATTCTGAAGCCAGGACATAAGCCAAATTTAGAACTAAGTATTTTGTTAGGAGAGATGACAGAAGTTCTATTTAGTTAGCAAAAATGATGAACTGAGCATTAGGTCTATCTTGTACCTTACTGCTGCAAATTGGTATAGTGGTGCTCTAATTATATTTTGAGAGAAAGATTTGTTTTTAAATTGTAACAGAAAGTGTGATATGTACCAGCATATTTTCCCTGCAAGTTAGGAGGAGCTAAGATAGGAGGAGTAAGGAAATGAAGAAGAGGAGTAAGGAGAGCAAGAGGAGAAGGAAAAGAATGAGCTTAAAAGGCAAAGATGTAGGAGCTATGAATGACCACGCGTGTATCAGGAGCAGTCCTGGGTAACAACTTATATCTAGGTTAGTTAAATGTTTACACCTCTAATTATGTGGGCATCTTGTTATTGAGCATTACCATGCATATAAAGAATTTAGGTAATCGAATCATTAGAGTCTCATTTCTACCGGGTACTATGTGGATGGTGGAATGGTCTGAGCCCAGCCCAGCCTTGTGGAGACAGCGTGGAAGATTGGCAGAGCAATCTCCCATGCTGGTGTCTCATGGGTGGCATGGCTGGTGTTTCTGGCAGCCTGAGCTGGCTGACTGAGCTGGCAGCTTGAGCTGGCATCTTGAGCCAAGCAGCGGTGGTGTATTCTCAGGCCTAGGCTAGTTGGGAAGATAGCAGCTGGATAAGAACAAGCCAAGCTTTGGTGAGGTCATTTTAAATATCTCCCTTAACATTGGAGCAAGACAGGATCATCAGTGTATATGTAATTAATTATACTGGTAGCATATAGTTCTGCAGTAAGAGGTAGGTGGTGTCTAGACACCATCATCTGTCCATACCTGGCTGCTGATGGGTCCATTCTTGTGCAATTTCCATGCATACATTTGTAGCTTCTGTGAGTTCATAACTGCAATGCCTATGTCTTACACAAAAATGTTCACAGTTCTTCTGCTTATGTTAGGGCTCTTATATTCTTTCTTGTTCTCCTCTTCTGCACTATTTTCTGAGTTGTGTAAGACACATTATAAATGTCTTGCTTATGGATGAGTAGTCACTCTTATTCTCAGGATCTGTGTAGTCATGAGTTTCTTCATTCACAATTTTTCACTCCAAGGAGAGGATTCTTGGATCAAGGTTAAAAGTAGTATTTATTTATGGATATAAATGCTCATAATTTGGAAGGTAGTTTGGTGATAGATCAATTTAGCTAAACATTAGTATTCAGTTTTTCCATTCTGTCCATGGTTTTCTGACCAGGTGTACAGTACCAAGAATGAATTCTTTGCTGATGAGTAGACCTCAGATTAATCAGAAAGAGGTTACCACTCTAACAATAATGTCATTGGTGTGCAGGTAGATACATTACCTGGCTGATTGGTCTCATATTTCATAGGGACCATAACTGTGTAAGTCTGCTGATGACTTTTCTCCCCCAAAAGCATTCATAGCTTCTTTTGGGACTCTGAAAGTTAAGCTGCAGGGAGGAAACCTAAGCTCACTGCTAGGTTGTTTCTCTGTATAGTGTAAAGAAGGTGGTAACACACTATCTTTTCATGTAAAAATATGATAGGCAAAAGGAAGAGCAAATATCACTGAATGTTTCTCCCTTGTGATTTTGCATGGACTGTTATGGAGGACTGGGGAGAGGAATTACTTTTCAATCTATTGTATTCAAAATAAGTATTGTTTAATGGTAAAGATATAAAGTTGGTTCACTATAACCTTTTCTCTACAAAGGTCTCACAGAATTCTCAGTTCTACCAGCTACATGTTCCAGCTTAATAAGTTATAATATGTATGGCATATGCTCCAAAGTGGCTAAAGTTAAACAATGAACCTATGTTACATGCTCGTGCAGAATGTTCTGAAAATTTCAGCAGCATGGGTAGAAACTTTTCTCTATAGCACCACTAGCAGAAGCACAATTTCTTTTCAAAGACCTCCATTATGATCAATCCTAAGACTTATGACTTTATAGAATAAATAATTTCAGGATGAGCTACCATGAAGCATAGTTGGAAGCTTACTAAAACTAGAAAAGATGGCATCCTGTAAAACACACTATCAGCATAGGCACGGGATTCTCAAATCAAGTCATGTACATATAGTTATTTTTATATGTCCATATAGAGGATCTGTGTAGTGTGGTGCGCCAACGTCCTTGTGCACTATCTCACTGCCACCATTAGAAGGTGGCGCCGACATCAGCCCGGACTCATCCTGCTTAACTAGTAAACAAGTGCTCAGAGCATGCTCAGAGTCTCTTGAACCAGCCCACATGTGATGCATCCCAAGACATCATATCTCCTGAGCTCTGCTAGCCAATCACAAAGGTACATGCCGACCTAATAGGTATTTAAGGACGACTCCCTTTCCTATCGGGGGTCTTCCCTTCACTCCTGCTGCAATAAAGCTTGCTGTAGAAGGATCCTGTTGTCTAAGTCCGTTCTTGCTGGCAAGGCCGTGACAAGGACAGCCACAGTGTAGCTCAACAATTACATTTGTCACAGAGTGTAATTTGCAGTAATGTTTAGATTATAAAAATACCAAAACAACAACAACCAAACTTGCTTTTGTAAACAATATTTTAAAATGAATTTATGAAAAACATTGTTTATATTTAGAAATGAGATGGGGCACTTTAAAAAATACCCACAAGGATTTAGGTCATTTTAGTTGTAGAAAAGTAGTTTGTATATTAACTTTGACATATCTGATTGAGATATCTGTAGGAAAATATGCTTACCTCAGTTGACAATCTGGGCTTTATCAATGTTATTAGGAGTTTCCTGACTCTACCATAAGGAAATACAAAGCAGACTTACTTATTTAACCTGAGTTGTAATCACATAAGTCCATGTTAGTGACATAGGGTCTCAAAAGAGAAACTTTTCTAGACTGAAGATGTTGGATGTATGAAAGATCGGGGTCACTGCATTAGCTTTATACTGAATACCCTGTCACAGAGATTTAAATGGTACCCAGTCGTCCCAGTCAGAAGTCCTTGAACAAGAGCTGCTATCATATCCCACACATCAATCATAAGCAAATCACTACAATTGGGCTATTACTACAAGAACTCTGTTTTTATGAGCCTCTCTGCCACAGTTGAAAGCTTTTAGTTGGATGAATTTTATTGGATTTCAGTCAGCATTTGATATACTTCAGATGTGATGGCAGAATGACCTGAATATATTGGAAAGGAGAAAGCTGTTTTGAACTCATAGCCAGCCTCCTTGTTTTCTCTGTTTTACATTTTGTAGCAGCACCCTACTAAGCTGCTGTATAAAATTCTCCCACTCTATCATCTCCAGTGAAGTCAGCCATTTTAATTCTCTATAGAATACAATATTAAACAAGGACTCTCCTGAAAACACACACACACACACACACACACACACACACACACACACACACACACATACACACATACACACACACACACACACACACACACACACACACACACACACACAAACAAACAAGGAAAGGGAAGAGAGAAGAAATAGTCATGCAACTGGTTGTCACTTCCACCTAAGGGCACTTCAAAATTTTTCCTTTAATTGTGTATGTTGTCCTCTGCTTATCAGCATATATTATTTTGCTGAGAGGTAGTTCACTTCATAAACTGTGCCTCCTATGCAAGCATGTAGATCTGCATTCTCCATTGTGCATTCTCAAAAAGCTCGCTATGCTACCAGGTGCTAGTACTATCAGTGTAGAGATGATAAAAATAGGCCAGCCAGTGTAATTGAATTTGTAAGTCTGAAGTCCTACCTAGCAATTCAGTCTCAAAAATAAGGGTTATCACTCCCAAGATGATACTATAGAGGAACATTCCTACACACACACACACACACACACACACACACACACACACACACACACACGGGGAATGAAGACGAAGGAGAAGAGCAGTCGGCACACACAGACACTTGCACGTACACACACTCATATGCATGCACTTATAAAGGCATGCACATTGCCTGGCCTTGCTGTAGGAGTGGTCAAACTCTGCTGACAAGCCACTCAGAGAAGACAAACACAATCTGAATATCTCTGGTCTGGGCCAAAAGAGTGTTCTGTGGACTTTGGTCTAGTCAGAACAACTGACAGCCAATTGCAGTGAGTAGCTACGAGCAGTTTGTGGCTGCAGAGGTAAGTAGAAGCATGACTGGTCTGCTGGGTGGTTTCAAGGTCCAGTGATGAATGCTTCAGGAGAGAAAACTCTTTCTTCAGGATGTTACAGCTCAAAAAAATAGCTACTCTAAGAAAATTTTTGGTGAAATTGTCGTTGGCTCCATGCCTGCAGGTCCAGGCGAAAGGAGAGAGGTCCCAGTCCTGCTGCTCTCTGGGACTCACTCTGTGAGTGTCGAGAGCCCAAAAGAAACACACCAGCCCCAGAATCTTGTCAAAGCAAAAACTCAACTTTAATGTATCAGCCTCTCACTTATAGTATATTGAAGCATAGAGAGGAGGAGTTTTGGTGGGGTAAGATGATGTAGGAGGCAGGGAAGGGTAACAGAGGGTAGAGGGTGACTGACAGGGCTAATGACAAAGCCCTACATTAGCAATGCCTGGGCACAGGCAGAGCCAAAGAAATTTTGCTGAGTCACCCCAGTACAGAAGTAACAGAGACAGGTCTCAACACTTGATTCAGGCTTAGGCTTTCCCACAAGGCTGCAGAAACTCGAGCCAGGCTTGGGTTTGTCCATAAGGCCCAAACCAGGGCCAAAATGTGGCCCAACAGAAGTGACTCCTGTACTTCAGTTCATGTTGATAGAAAATTTATAGACATTTGTGACTAGGGTAGTATCTGGAGGTAAATGCTTCTCATTGGCTCAGTCTGAAATGTTAAGTACGCTTTATTTGCAAGTAGAAGGACTTCAGATGTCCCTATATGACTTATTGTCATGGCCTTCTCAATGGGGTGTCATGGTTACATGGTCCAGAACAGGTAGACTTAGCAGGGAACTGATTCCACACCTACCATTCTCAATTTTGAAATTGCCCAGGGTTTTGAACCTGCTTTAACCCTATTAATTCTCATGTCTGTTGCCATAGTTCACTTGCCTCATACCACACCCATGCTATTATTAGCCATATTGATTGATTATTGGATTCTTTCATGCAGTGAGGCAGGAACTAAAGAAGGAAACCTAATATTCCTTATTTATGTGTAGTATATCACAAGGGAAATATATTTTAAGATATAAACACATAATTAGATTTCTAATGGTAGCAATAAAAAGATATAGATGTGACTCCTGCTACAAAATGTGATGTTACAAAGATGTTTGTGTTCAGTCTCCAAGAATGTGGGAACCTGTAAAAATCCTTCAACCATCTGCTCCAACAAATTACAACTAAAAAGAAAACTCATGTAAGACGAGATAAACAGGAACACCAGAGAGGACCAATATTACATGTCATTCCTTTACATATAAATTAATCCCTTTATTATCATTATGCTAATAAATATAATGAAAATACAAAAAAGGGGATTTTTCATATTTAAATATTGATCATCAGTAAGTACTTCTGACCAGAATCCAGTTATACCAAAAAAGTAACCCTTTTGATTTCTTCTTTAAATATAAATCAATATTTGTCTCTCTTTATTTTCTAATGGTCCATTTTTATAGGTCCCAATAGGAATGTGGAAGGTAACTGCCAAAGTTTCCTTTTCCTCATATTCCAGCATAAATCTCTTGGCCAGGGATACAGAGAAATAGAAGAAAGATGATTTACTTAGGAAGAAAGAGGCAGTGCTCAGAATGGGAGAGAGGATTAGTGTGCTGGTTACATTTTGTCAGCTTGGCACAGACACATACTACCTGGGGAAAAAAAAAGATCCTCAATTGAGAAACTACTACCATTACCTTGGCAAGTTGACAAGTAAGTGGGGCATTTTCCCGATTAATGATTTATAAGGGAGGACCCAGCCCACTCTCAGTGGTGCAACCCATTGGCCGGTGGTCCTGGGTTGATTAAGAAAGCAGCCTGAACAAGCTGCAGGGAGCTAGTCTAAGCAGCTTTCCTCAAGGGTTTCCACCTTTATTCTTGTCTCCTGGATGCCTCTTTGAGTTACAAGTTTCTGTGGGAAAATTATGTGCTAAAAATACTCTTGAGCCAGGAAGTTGGTAACTCTTCATCTGTCATTAATATAACACCCTGCTTTCTAGGATTTCTAATATAGTTATTTTATAAGTAGCCCACGTGGGGAAGGGTTTTAGTCTTTTGCTATCTACTAGCATCTTTATATGTTAATCATAATCATTATCATTATCTATCTTTAAAAGATTGCATGGTTCTAGGTGCCCAACAAACTATTTGTCAGAAAGTGACTTAAGTTTTTAGTTCCAGTTTAGGAGCCTCTGGGCCAGTTACCAGAAGTGCCTGGTATCTTCAGCAGTAGCGGCTTAGCATCTACTTCAGAGGTCATATTTTTACATCATATAGCAGAATAAAACAACTCAGTGGTTAAAACTGGTGACTTTCTAGGATCTTGATCCACCTAGAAGATAAGTGTCAAGGCATGCCTGCATAGTATTATCTTGCATAGGCTACCAAAGGTTGAAATATTCACAATGGGTATGGTTAGTGTTATATGCTAGGTCTTGGACATAACAAAAGGAAAAAGTAAGCTAAGCATCAGCATTCATTTGTGTCTACTTCATGCCTATGAAGTCACTGTGACCAGCTGCCTCAAGTCCCTGTCATCCTGCCTACCATACCTCATTCTATGTGTTTCTTGCCACAGTGTACTGTATCTTCTTGAACTGTAAGTAAAATTATCCTTTAAATTGTTTGTTGTCAGATATTTGACCACTACAACAAGGAAAGTAATTAATACAAACAAGAATGTGTTCCAATAATTGTGTAGGAACTGTCAGCATTCTGTAAAGCAAAGAATATACCTGCTATGAGTATCAGTTAACAGTGGTGGTAGCTTCCCTGATTATCATGCAGTAAGCCTAGGACACAATTTTAACTAAATTGCTGGTTTGAAATTTGTAAGTGAAGGTACCACTTTAGAACCTCAATTGACTTGCATCTGTCCTCCTCTGATCTCTCAAACACTACTCTACAAAGAATCAGATTCGGGGTCCAGTGTGGTGCTGGAGAAAATTTTTTAATACAAGCAATGATAACAACATCAGTACAAGGTGAAAAGGACAATTACTGCAACCTTTTAATCTCTCCGTGGAACAATGTAACTTAACTCATTTCAACAGTAAGTGCAGGCATTGTGGGCATAGTCATTCATGCACTGGGATGTGATTTTTCTTGAATGTTCCAGAAATCCAAAGAGGCAAATTGACACATGAGATAATGTGCAGTTGTTTGTACATTAAAATATAGTGACATTCAAAGCAGAGAAAGGAGCACAGGTGACAGATAATGATTAATGGCTATGTGTGGGATTCCCTCACATAGTTATAACAAACATGACATATAAACTAAGATGAAGTGTGTGTGTGTGTGTGTGTGTGTGTGTATCCTTTATGTGGAGACATAAAAACCACCTTTTATAGAATCCAGAGGGCATGCGTAAGAATTTGGCCTTTTTTCTTACATGGTACAAACTGCTTCTTGATGAATATCCTTTAGATCATTTATTAACTTTGGGCGTCTTTTCTAAATAGAAGGAAGCATCTATATAACAACAACCAATGACTCCTTAGAGAACATGCTCAGGCAGCCTGATCACAGTGTGAATAGTGAATTATTGCAAATCTACCAGTGTTGCTAAAAGTTCACTTATATTTGGTTACTTGTTTGGATGAACACACAATTACAGTAAACAAATGTTGCTGAGATCTGAAGATGTTTTGTGTATCTCCTATTCGGTTATATAGAGGTATATGTATGTGTGCCTGTGCATGTGAAGACAAGAGGTTGCCTTAAACTATTTGCCATGACTGCTTTTCAACTTTAAATTTCAAGCAGGATCTTTTACTGAACCTGGAAGTAATCTATGTAGTTAAATTGTCTGCCTGGTCAGCAAGCATCCAAAGCACATCTATATTCAGTTGCTTGCTCTGGGATTACAAGTGCAGACTGCCATGCACACATTTTTATTTGGGTTCTGAGGGTGTGATCTCAGGTCAATATTCTCACTTTTTAAGTAGTTCATGGATTGAACCCAAGGACTGTGAGCATCTCTTTTGGAAATGTTGCTGTGTGTTAGACTGTTAGCTTCCTGAACTGAGCTAAGTTCTCCTGACACTTGGAACCTGTCTGGAAACTGAATGCAGATAGCTACCCTGGATAACTCCCCTGAGGATCCTGCTTGGATTCCACCAGTGGTGTTGGCTTGGTGTGGAGGCTCAGAGAAATTGAGCACTATCATTCAAAATATGCTTTGGAAGGACTCATCTGAAGGGTATGTGATCTGTGGCAGTTTGGGTTGAGACTATCAGAGGGGCACTCATTAAGGGGGAGATTAGATTTTAGAGTCTAAACAAGCTAGGTTGTAAAAGAAGACATGAAATGTTTGGATGTAGAGTTGTTATCTAGACCTCTAGTGACTTTCAAAAAAGAACCATTCTGTACTCTTCAAACAATAGTTCAGTCATTCTTCTATAATCCTCTAGAAATGGCCAATATGTGTGGCTGAACATATAAATTTTTTAATTCACAATTACTTTCTGATATGGAACCTGTTTTGTCAGTCTTGAATATACAGGGGTCCATTTCATACTCATATATGCAGATATTTATTTGTTCACTCCTTTCTCTACTTTTGTCAAAACTGGTTCTTTTTGTGGTTGTCTCATGGGGCCCAAGTTATCCTCAAAGTGATTAAGTAGCCAAGGGTAAACCCAAACCTCAGATCTTCCTGCCTCTACCTCCAGAGGGCTGAGTTTAGTGGTGTGTAACACCATGCTTACTTCATATGATAGTGGAGATTTATTAGGGTATTGGTGTATGCTAGGCAAGCCCCCAATCATCTGAAATACGTTTCTAAATAATATAAGACACTCAGTATTCCTTGAGGTTCAGTTTTCTCCTGCATCTGCATCTTGCAACTATTGCTTCCTACTAATTGCAAACTTTCTCACTTAATTTGAAATGTAGCCACATCACTTCAGTGTTGTTCTCTATTCCTGCTTTTGTCCTTGGAATTTACTGTTATTCAAGCACCTTCCCTTTCTTTCTTATTCAGAGTAATTCCATCTTGCTAATTTTCTCAAGGTTTTACACTCAGAGTCATAGTAAATTCTTTCCTTTCCTTGCCCACCTCACTTCCATGAAAGCATCTTCTGCTTAGAAACCTCCTTTCCCATTTTCGTTCCATTCTTCTTAAGAATCCAGGATCAATCTCTCTTTAGAACATCTCTTACTGTAAAAATATTTTCCTACATGTATTACTTTCAATGATATTTCAGAGTTTGAAACAGATTTAATTCACCACATGACTTTTCTCAGGTAGTGAATGTAATTATTTTTATATCTTTATATATTTTTATATCTTTTATATTCTAGAATATGTTAAATTTTCTTTGCCCCTGTGCATAGAATCTCAAATCACCCTTAGAGATAGTATTGGAATTTTAAAACATGAACAGAAAGAGTCCATCTGAGTAATGCTGGTATATGTTTCTCTTTAAGTTACTGAAGGTGAATGTGGAATAATCCCAAAATTATAATGAGCTCCGGGTGGTTGTTTATATCACCTGTCATATTACAGAATAAAAAAAAATGAACAAATGTCCTTTATATGTTTTTTAGGGCAATGTCACTTTTTCCTGCTCAGAACCACACATTGTACCCATCACGTTTGTCAACTCCAGGAGCAGTTATCCGCTGCTGCCTGGCACCCCCCAAATTGATGATCTGTCAGTGAGTTTCCAGTTTCAAACATGGATTGAGGATGGTCTGCTTCTGTCCACAGAGCTGTCTGAAGTCTCAGGGACCTCACTGCTCATCCTGGAGGGTGGGACTCTGAGGCTCCTGATTAAGAAAGTGGCTGGACATGGAACTGAAATCCTCACAGGTAAAAATTCTGTGAACTCATGTAATTAACCCTGCCCTTCTCTCCTCTCCCTTCCCCCTTCTCCCTTTCTTCTACACCCTTCCCTCTTTCCTTACTGTTGTTTGTAACCATCCTCTGAACTTCCTTTTTTCATCATCTGTTTATAGTGGTTCACCTAAGTCAACCAAAGATGAGTTTCTTTCTAAAACATACCAAATCATACACAAGGATAAAGAGTGGACCAGTGGTGGAAAATATACTATAAAAGTGAAGGGACTTACCCTCCCCCACATGTGGTAATTGGACTAACAAAAATAGTTAAGTCTGAATTAACTATGTGTAATTCAAATATGTCTTTCAATTGCTTTACTATAGGATCATTAGAAAAATGGCAGTTAGATTTTGCATCCAGGTATATTTAGCACATTTTATGCTAACAGTAAATTGGTCTGCTTGGTCCTGCATAGAGATCTCTCACACTGTGTATCAACCTTACAATGGTCTCACTAGGAAAAGGCTATTTTTAAACTTTGCACATTAAGATATGAGGAGTTTCAAAAATGTCTTCAAAATCACAAATTCCAAAATTACAAAGTAGAAAATTCATTTAGAATTTTTCTTGCTTCCATATTATATTTTTACAATATTATGGGATTTTTTTATAGTTTTATGTTCTACTTAACATTGTTATGGCTTTGTTCTAATGTTTTGTCATAATTTAGCTCCCCAGATCACATGGGAATCTACATTACCAGACACTGAGGACCCCGGTCCCCAATTGGTTTTTAATTGATCAATAAACAACCAACATCCAGTACCTGGGCAGGGTGAACGAGACAGGACTTTAAGGATTCTTGGGCAAGAAACACAGAAGAAAAAAGGAACAGAATCACAATTATGGGAAAGCAAAAACTTCAGGCTTAAAGGCCTGACAACATGAAAGAATCTAGGAAAGTGGTCCTGAGGGCACTCCTCCAATTGGGTCTGGGGTAAGGTAGCAAAGATAAAATGGAGATTTAGCAAGTATTCATTCAAGAATACCAGAGGATAGTGTGTGCTAGCTGCAGAGAGGTTTGGAAATGCACAACCATTGAACTAGTCAAGACATATCAAAATATAAAGTGTGTGTGTGTGTGTGTGTGTGTGTGTGTGTGTGTGTGTGTGTGTCTTTCATTTGTGAATCCAGAGCTTTAGGGCAAGTGAAGAGCATGCATAACCCATAGGAGCTCATAGCAGATTACCTATTTACTGTAACATCATATTAACTGGTGAGCTTTAGAAATTGTAATTCTTAAATACATTTTAAAGGTACTAAGTATATACTGCTACATGATGCTTGAGGATATGATGAACCATTTCTAAATGGTCCTAAGTTGGTTAAAGCCTGGGAGCCTGGGAAAACATCTTTTGTGTGTGTGTGATGTGTGTGTGTGTGTGTGTGTGTGTGTGTGTGTGTGTACGTGTGTGTACATGGTGCATGTTGTTTATATTTCATTTGTGTGAATATGTTCACAATGAAGACAAACAAGAACATTTTAGATGGAGTTACAGGTGGTTGTGAGCTATACACCATGGGTGCTTGGAAACAAGTATGGGCCTTCCAGAAGAAGATTAAGTGTTCTACATCAGTATGTTGTCATCGGAGCCTCCAAGCTCGACTCTTAAACACAGAAGAGTAAACCATTTTTCCTCTTTCAATTGGTTCCAGTGGCTATCATATGGATATCTCCTGGCCATCAAGTAACACTGTGTTTTCTTACATAGCAAGTACTGGATGAGGTTGGGTCATGTTTCTAAGATGGTGATGAGATATATGTAACAGTCAAAAAACAATTTAAAAAATTTGAAGATAAATAAACCAAGTCAAATCTCATATCACAGTGCTGTGGAGTAACATTCAGCACAAATTTTACTCCAATGCATTGGATTACATTTTTTCCATTGCTACATGAATTGTATTACACAAATAGACTAGATAAGAGTAAGTGAAACATTAAAAGATGTGATATAGTAGTCACAATATGTTTAGGCCATAGGAAAACCTCATGTACAGATGTATAAGGGGACTGTGTACACAAGGAGGGTGCTAGAGATCATTTCATGTTCTACTCTATCAAACTCAACATTATTCCCTTGAAACCTGGAAGAGCTAAGATCCCATGGTTCTAAAATCCAACGATTTATTGTAATAAGTATAAAGAGAAATTTTGCAAAGTTGATAACATAATTTTGAAAAAAAAGTTGCTTGTATATAACAGAGGATGTATCCTTACATTTTGGTCAGCTATAGAAAATAGGATAGAATTATTTAAATACTAATATTTTTCTGATAATTTTCTGTTGGTTTTATGCTGTTATAAGAAAATGCAGAAGATAAGAAACTTAAATGATTGAAATTCTCTTTGACTTGTGCCATTCAAGATTTTAGTTCACAGTCACCAAACAGTAAGTGCATGAAATTGACCTCACAAATGATTCTGAAAGATGAATTTTAAAAAGGAAAGAAGTTAGTAGTGATTTTTTAAAAAAGTAATACAACAATTATATGTTATAGAATATGTCAAACCTATGAAGAAGCTGTACTTAGAGAAAGTCACTCGAGCTAAGAGGTGAGGAGATGACTGTGGTAAATGGATGGAAATGTTCACCCTGACTAATACCAGTGGCCACATAAGTTTAGTCTATAGTTTTTCAATTAACAGTAGTTCCCCTTATATTGCCTTATTTTATATAAGCAGTTGTAACTAGTCTCCATCTGCACAGCAAGTAAATACGATAAGTCTTGGAACCCTATCTTCAGCTTCAAATAAATTATAATTAATTACTCAATGTTTTAGCTAAAATCATATTGATGACCCCTTAAGTCAGAGCAAATAAACAGAGCCAAGAGCCTTGACTGTCACAGCAAGCTCTCTGGTTGAGCACAGAGTTCAACATTCAGTAGGTAGTACTGTGCAGATACATCTCAGGGTATGAGAAGTTGAGAAATACAGTTACAGTTCTTTCAAAATGTCTATTTTCAAATCTCTGCCTGTGGTAAGACACTCTGACAAAAGTCTATTTTTAGGGAGAATGGGGTTCATTTCATACTGTTAATCACAGTCGATCATTGAGGGAAATCAAGGCAAGAATCAAGTAGGACCCTGAAGGAAAAACCATAGAAAGATGCTGTTCTTGGGCTCCTTTTAGAATCATGTTAAGTACCATCTGTCTATAGAGTGAAACACGCCCCCCCATATTAAATTGAATTCACCTCTGTCTATCAACAAATAAACTATTCTTCACACACATGTAAGATGACAACCTGATCACAGCAATCTCTCAACTGATACTTCCTTTTTAGATCACTCTGGTCTGTGTCAAGTTGACAATTAAAGCTCACTAGGGAGCTTTAAAATCAAACCCAAGTTAAAAATATTTACCAGCATAGTGGTCACTGGTATGTTTGTAGCTTTCTCAAAATTTTTTAAATCATTTTTGTTTCTTAACATTTATTCCAGCATGGATCTGAGAAACTTACATGGTTATCATCATTATTAAAGCAGAATAATCTCATGGCCACATATACCCTTACTTTCCTTCTAGTTACTGAGTAGTCTCTTTGAATATATAATTCAGTTTGCTTCTCTTTAGTTTAAGCTTTAGAAGCCTGTTTTTTACACAGATGTCTAAATAGAGACTCACAAAACATTACAATCTCTACCAGATACAGAATATAGTTTAAAGGTGAGATATATAGGAACAGGTTAGAAAGAAGGCACAGAAAATACACACAATGTGAAAGAGAAGGAGGGTTTCCCATTTCCTCTTCATGATGAATAGAATTTTCATGAGAGCTTGGAATAATTGTAGATCAACTTTCAGAATAGAATGGGAACTAGAAAGCAGAACTTGTCATGGATGACATGAATATTAGAGGATAGAAATGGTCTTAGGCTTGAATGTAATTTTAATGTGCAGCAGTTAAAACTGGACATTTAGGTCTGTCCTACAAAAATAACACAGTCATATCCAAACTCAATTTTTTGTCAGACATTAATTGTGACAACACTAAATGGTCACCCTCTCATACACTGACAAAAATCCTACAGATCCATGAGGTCTTGAATCTTGAGTAAGGTCTACGCAACTAGGAAAACTTGAGCCAGTCATTTGTGGGCAATGTAGTGAGAGGGCTTACTGTTGACCTTTGGTAGTGGAGTTTCAGCTACTTGGATGCTTCATTAATCAAAGAGCATTTAAATGTATCTCTGACAATGCCAAGGGAGACATAGAAACCTGACTCACATCCTGACCCTCAGCCACTTTTTATTCAACTGGGGACAAAAGGTTTACAGAGACAAATTGTTAATTAGTATCACAAAGCTGTAAGTAACATGACATAACACAAATAAATATGTCAGACAGTCGAGGTTACAGACATTTATAAGAAATTGCTGAGAAGCAGTGTATTCAAGAGGAAACCCTTTATTTTTCTTATTCATTTGCTAGTATGATTGGTTTTTTATAAATTGGTTTGTAATGATATGCTCCATTACAATAATTTCATACATTCATATAGGTATTTTTATCATGTATACACCATTGTCCTCTTTTGTCCCTCTCAATTCTGCTGGTCCTGCTCTTCTTCCCAAATGTCCTACCCCTATGTCTTTTTCTTAAGTTGCCCAATAAGTTTAATAAGTATTACTTACCAACACATGTGTGAGGAGTTATTTACAGGAGCATGAGCAACTTACAAGTGACTATACAACTGGGGAAAAAAGTTTCCTCAATCCCTTGCCACGGTTAACTGCCTAGAATAACATTCAAAGTCCATGATGAATGTTGATGGGCTCAGGTCTTGTGCAGGTTGGCATGGATGTTTTACTTTTCATCTCACAGTATCAGTAAGTAGTTGATTGTTTTTCATTCATTAAAGTTAGTAAACTACTTTTTCATCAGCTTTAATCTACTCTGTGTTATTTAGGTGACTAGAGTCTAAAGTTAAAATATGTTTGCCCCACTGGTCATACAATTTACAAAAGAATTAATACAGAACAAATAGGCATGGAAAGTTGGAAATGGATGTGGACAATCGAGGAACCAGAAAGGTAGAGTATAGATATGGCAGAGAAAAGATGTGTGCTATCAGTCAGTTTAGTGGTCTACATGGAAAGTCACATGTACTAATAGAAATTCATAGGGATCTTGTGCGGGGATGGATATTGGGAAATAAGACACGGATTGTAACTTGCATCAAAAATGAATTGACTTGTAAGACAAATAAGAGGTTTCATTCTCTGGCTCCATATACCTTAGGGGCACATGCACTGAAGTCATATGTTTCCTCCTTGGCTTGTTCTGGTGTCATATGTCTTTAGTCCCAGAACTGAGAGGAGGACGTAGGAATCTCATGAGTTTGAGGCTTTAGCAACAATACAGCCTTTTCTAAAAGACAGGGGCTGGAACAGAATGTAGTTGTCCTAGATTACACTTGCTTTGGAGATAGTGAGTCCAACCTTTGGTCCACAGCTTCATGTAATATCCTCTTCTTCTTTAAATAACTTAGTGGCTTGTAACTTAATGAGGCAGTTAATAGGGCACAGAGAGTGTTGATCATGTATCCCTGACCTTGTGATAAGAAGAAAAGCATCAGAGGTGGTGGGAGTGACTTATCAGGTTAAAAACTTACACTAAAAGCTTGAGATCCTGATTTTAATCCCTAGCACCTAGCTATAGATTGTAGGACCATGAAAGGCAACTTGGTTCTTGATCCAGCACTGGCTGGAAACTGCTGGAGGCCCCAGGTGATCCTGAGGGGCCCCAAGTGGGACAAAGGTGACCCTAAAAGATGCATTTTAACAAACTCCCAGACTCCAGGCTCCTGACACAAGGCTGCAGACTTCAGTAGATTTGGGTCTTTCAGTCACATATCACAATGGCCCCTACCCCCTCCACAGGTAGAGGGTGTGACTACAGGCCACAGAGCCTCAATACAGATTTCCATATTAATGAAGTACCTAAATGCCAGAGGGGCATAGCCAATTAAACATTCCTTCCCAGACCCTCCTCCATGCAAAAGGTATTTAACCTTAGAGCCACCCTGAGGAAACTGGGGTATAGTTTATATCTATTTCCCACCATAACAATAAACATGTTAAGACCATGACTTGTGGTTGGGGCACTAACATTTGGGAGGCTGAGGGAGGATAATTGTAATATCACCCAACCCAAATAAAAAGGAAAAGATGGACAAATAGAGTGCACTGGGTAAAGCCTTTGGCTTTCTGTGTAAGGGGAAAAAAGACTAACTACTGTGAACATTAGGGAGTCTTCATGTAGAATGTCCACTCTCAAAACATGTTCTTAGCTATTTTTATAATCTGTGTTTCAAAAGTTCACTTGTAAGGTTTGACTGTGTGTGTGTGTGTGTGTGTGTGTGTGTGTGTGTGTGTGTGTGTCTGTCTGTCTGTCTGTATCTGTGTCTCTCTGTCTCTGTCCCCCTCTCTCTTTCTCTCTCTCTGTATGTGTGTGTGTTTATCTTTGTCTGTGTCTGTGTCTGTGTCTGTGTCTGTGTCTGTGTCTGTGTCTGTGTCTGTGTCTGTGTCTGTGTCTGTGTCTGTGTCTGTGTCTGTGTCTGTGTCTGTGTGTATGTCTTCCCTCCCTTCCATCCAGCCTTACCTTGGGTTTCTTGTTTGCGTGGTGAGAAGAGTGAACCTAGAGCCTTTGAATGCAGGGCACAATGGCCAACTAAAAGATATCTGTTTCTTTGTGTCTGTATCTATATACATATACACACATGCTATGAACATATATGAGGAATTTAGAGAGTAGCTTGCAGGAGTCAATTCTCTTCTTTGGTTTGTGTGTTCCAAGAATTGAACTTAGATCTTTAGGTTTCTTGGAAAGAGTCTATACTTGCTAAGTGATATTGCTGGCCTTAATATAATTTTCTTATCAAATTTTGGGGACTATCTAGTAATGTTATTTTGAGTCCAGGTACAGAATGAAGTAGAAAAACAAGAGCTGGGTAAAAACCCAATGGGCCAAAACAGCAACCTACAGAATCAGACAAGATAATTGCCAACCCTATATCCACTGGAGGGTTAAGCTAATATCCAAAATATAAAGTGAACTCAAGAAGTTAGACTCTAGAGGAATAATATACCTACTAAAAATGGTATACAGAGGTAAACAAAAAATTCTCAATTGAGGAATTTCAAATGGCTGACAAGTACTTAAAAAAATGTTGTATTTGTGACGTTTTGAAATCCAACTATCCATGTAAGGTAACCTGGACTGCTGTCTGTTATCTTCTCTCAGCTATTTCTAAAAGAAATATAGAAAACACCCTAACAATAAACTCAAAGTCATGAAATTGCTATAGTCCCTTAACTCACAGGCTAATTATCCCAAGTCAGTTAAAAAAGTTAAAGAAGGGCTTGGTCTAAGTCTTGTATTTCTAAATGTGTTATACAGGCACAATGCCCATGAGAGTATCGATATTCATTTCACTTTCATATCGATGAGAAGCTTATACCTATGAAAACCTTAAATTTTAAATCAAAGTGAATTTTGTACCATTTAAGAAATTATAACTTCATCTTGATACTAAATTATACAGATGTCTACCAATAGGTTATGGCTATGCCATAAATCCTAGCTAATCCTCCCTGTTCCAACAAAACCACTACTTTTCCCAGAGAGACAGCCTAATATTAACCACCTTAGTCCCCAAGCCCAGGGAATAGGTGCGCTGACTCTTCTTTAACATCTTTAAGATGATTACAAGATGATTACGGGCGTCAAGACATCAGAAGAGGGGTGGGGGGAAGAGCAAATTGATACGCCTCAGACGCTGTGTCCTCACTGTATCCAGATGGAACTCCCAGACACCGGAGATTTGAATAGGTCAGCTCATTTTGCTTGATGAGTAGATACATCAAGGCTGTGCATTCTGCTATATACAATTCTCTGGACAAGTTTTAGTATCAAGAAGAAACAAAAAATTTTTTTTCCTAGAGGGCTGACTTTTTTTTTTTTTTTTAGATGTTGGTTCTAACAACTTTTCCCCCCCTTTTATGTAGTTGGTTGTAATATTTACGTTTCAATTTTTATCCTCTTATCCCATTTTCCCAACCACCCAGGAACACCTTAACCCATCCCCCCGCATTATATCCCTTCTATGAGGCTGTGCCCGCACCCACACCCAACCCCCACTACCCCCTCCTCACTCTCACACCCCCCCCTTCTGTGTTGATTTTTCATGGGACCAAGAAAATGATTTGGGGTGACTAGCCTGTGAGTTAAGGGACTATAGCAATTTCATGACTTTGAGTTTATTGTTAGGGTGTTTTCTATATTTCATTTAGAAATAGCTGAGAGAAGATAACAGACAGCAGTCCAGGTTACATTACATGGACAACTGGATTTCAAAACGTTAGAAATCCATAGAATTGACGTCAAAAATATTTCTATATTAATATTCATTTTGATTAGAGGCCTGTCTGCTCCTGACAGCTTCCTGTCTTGGATTCTAAGAAGAAATTGAGCATCATTGGAGTTACTCCTGTTGTGGTGAGACAGCCACCAGGCAAGAATTGCCTCTCTCCATCTACAGACAAATTACTGTCCAGAAAAGGACACATTTGCAGAATAGTAGACTGATTATATCTGCCTAGACAGAGTAACCAGCCCTTAATATTTCTGCAGCACTAAAGTCTGTCAGATGAGTTTGGGCCAGAAGGCTGAAGATTTGATGCTCCAACGTTCAGTAGTATAGGGGTTGTCCAGGTGTTCAGTGGTCTCTATAAATTGGCTAAGTTTTAGAAGCTATGCTTATTGCTTCCCATAAATTCAGTTAATTTAGTCATTCTGGATTTCTGACGGCATTGAAAACCTATAGACTCATAGCCAATCCAGGCTATTTACCTTGAGAGAAAAGATCTAAGTGGAGGGTTCTCAGCTGACATTCATTCTAAAGCCAAGAAAAAGCCAGGTTCAAAACTAAGTGTTCTAGTCAAGAGAGATGGCAGAGGTTCTGGCTAGTCAACAAAAGGATGGACTGGGTATTAAGACTATCTTTTACCTCACTGGTCCAAATAGGAATAATTGTGCTCTAATTGTATTCTGAGAGAAAAGCTTTATTTTAACAGGAAGGGTAATATGTAGGAGGAGCTAAGGGGAAAGGAGCACTGAGAGGAAAAGATGGAGTAAGGAGAGGAGAAGATGAAGTAGATGAGAAGCTCGGTAATGAGAGAGAGAAAGAGAGAGGGGGCATGGAGGCAGAAGTTCACGTGTCTCCACTAGTCAAAGATAGTTTACATAGCTAGATTGGGTATTAGGTTACACTTCTGATTGAGCATTACCATACTTATAAAGCCCTTGATTAACATTTAAAAAATTGTATAAAAGCCAAATGAAAAAGGGGGGGGCACGGGATAGGGGTTTTCTGGGGAAGGGAAATGGGGAAAGGGATTGGCATCTGAAATGTAAATAAAATATCCAATAAAAAATAATTTGAAAAAAAAAATGTTGTACATCCTTAGTCATTGGAAAATGTAAATTAAAATGACCCTGAGAGTCTACCTTATACCAATAAGAATAGATAAGATCAAAAACTCAGGTGAGAGCAGATTCTGGAGAAAGAGGAATACTCTTTTATTGCTGATGGGACTGCAAGTTGGTAAAGCCACTTTGGAAATCAATCTGGTGATTCCTCAGAAAATTGGAAATAGTTCTACCTGAAGACACAGTTATACCGCTACTGGACATATATAAAAAAGATGCTCCAACATATAACAAGGACACATGCTTGTTTATAGCAGCCTTATTTATAAGAGCTAGAAACTGGAAACAACCCAGATGTCCCTCAACAGAAGAATGGATACAGATTATGTGGTACATTTACAGAATAGAGTACTATTCAGTTATTAAGAACAAGGATAACATGAGTCTTTCAGGCCAGTGGATGGAACTGAAAAATATAATCCTGAGTGAGGTAATCCAGGCACAAAAGAACATACATGATATGTAACCACTGATAAGTGTATTTTATCCTAAAACCTCAGAATACTCACAATACGATTCACAGACCAAACTTAACAAGAAGAAAGATCAAAATGTGGAAGCTTCAACCATACATAGAAGGGGGGAACAAAATAATACAAGAAATATTAATCCCAGAGAGACAGAGGAACCTGGGAGGGAGAGAGGAGGGGGAGAGGAGCGGGAGAGAAAAAAAGCAAGAGCAAGATCAGGTATTGAAAAGGAGAGGATAGAAGTATAGAGTGTCAGGAAATTAAATAGAAATATGTAACAGGAGGGAATGGGGAACTAGGAGTAGTTACTAGAATATCCAAGATGCCAAGGAAACAAACATTACCCATTGAGGATGATTGTAGACAAAATATGAAACAAAGGGGAAATAGAACCTGTAGAGAACACCTCCAGTAGATATGACAGCATCCAGGTGAGAAATGGGGCCTCCCATCCATCCAAAAAGTTTTAACCAAGAAATGTTTCTGTCCAGAGGAAAGACAAGAACAATATATGGAATGGAGACTGAAGGAAAAGCCATCCAGAGACTGCCCCACCTCAGGATCTATCCCATCTGCATACATTAAAACTTGACACTATTGCTAATGCCAAGAAGAACTTGCTGACAATAGTCTAGTATGTCTTTTCCCTGAGAGGTTCTACCACCAACTGACCAATATAGATGCAGATACTAACACCCAACCATCAGACTGAGCCTCTAGACCTCAATAGAAGAGCTAGGGGAAGGACTGAAGGAGTTGAAGGAGATTGCAACCCCATAGGAAGAGCAATATCAATTAACAGAACCACTTAGAGCTCTCAGAGACCAAACCACTGACCAAAGCATATACATGTAGAGATCCATGGCTCCAGATACATACGTAGCAGAGGATTGCCTAATTTGACATCAATGTGAGGGGAGGCCCTTGGTCCTGTGGAGTCTTGATGCCCCAGTGTAGGGGGATGCTGGATCAAGGTGGCTGGCATGAGTGAGTGGGTAGAGGAGGAACATCCTCATAGAGGCAAAAGGGAGGGTGGAGAAGGGGGATAGAATTGTGGTATTGTGTAGGGATAATAGGAAAGGAAAATATCATTTGAAATGTAAATGAATAAGATGATTAATTTAAAAAAGAGAAAAAATATTCAATAATTCCAAAAAAAGAAAGATGAAGAAGAAAGAAAGAAAGAAAGAAAGAAAGAAAGAAAGAAAGAAAGAAAGAAAGAAAGAAAGAAAGAAAGGCATCTTAGAGGAGGTCATGTCCCCTCATTCACTTGAGATGAGGTCCATGTTCCACTGACACTAGTTAAAGTACTGGTATTTTTTCTTGTTATGTTTTGTTTGTTTTGTTTCTAGTGTCTTCCTTTTGATGAACTCTAAAATGAAAAACTTCTCTATCAAGCTGTATAGCCCACTTCCTAGTGACCCTTGAGCTTTTCAACATCAGAGATGGTGCACAATTCTGGTTTAACTAATGTGTCATGAAGCCCAGAATCTGTACTTCCAGAACTTCCCCTGGTAGATTTTATTCTATTGAAATTGCCATTCTACTATTTTTATGAAAAGCTATAAATTTCCAGGGCTCAGAACATGGAACCAGGGGACTACATAGGAAATGGTTAAGTTAGAAAAGAGAATTGGAACACTAACACAAACCTCATAGCATGGATTCAAATGTGAATCCACATAAAGGAGATGAACTGAGTCTACAAAGTTGTATTTGTGCTCCTATATACACATTATGCAAAACACCTGGCTTTGTGCCCTTATGCATACATCATACAACACACCAATAATAAATAACACTTAAAAAAAAAACCAAGAAAGTCAAAGACTGGAGAGCTGGATTCATTGCTGGCTTCTGCATAAGACTTTGAGTTCAAATTCTCAGCACCACATTAAGTGCTGGGTTCAATTGTATCTGCTTGCAATTTTAGCCCAGAGAAGTAGAGTAGACAGGATCCTTGAAACACAACTAAACAGGTGAAGGAATTGAACAAAACCATCCAGGACATAAAAATGGAAGTAGAGACAATCAAGAAATAACAAAGGGAGACTACCAGAGATATAGAAAACCTGGGAAAGAAATCAGGAGTCATAGATGCAAGAATCACCAACAGAATACAAGACATAGAGAATCTCAGGTGCAGAAGATACCATAGAAAATATTAACACAACTGTCAAAGAAAACACAGAAAGCAAAAAGTTCTTAACACAAAACATCCAGAAAATTCAGGACACAATGAGAAGACCGAACCTAAGGATAATAGGTATAGAAGAAAGTGAGGATTCCCATCTTAAAGGGCCAATAAATATCTTCAACAAAATTATAGAAGAAAATTTCCTTAACCTAAAGAATGAGATGCCCATAATCATCCAAGAAGCCTGCAGAATGCCAAATAGACTAGACCAGAAAAGAAATGCCTCCCGTCACATAATAATCAAGACACAAAATGCACAAAACAAAGAAATAATTTTAAAAGCAGTAAGGGAAAAAGGCCAAGTAACATATAAAGGCAGACCTATCAGAATTACACCAGACTTCTCACCAGAGACCATAAAAGCTAGAAGATCCTGGAAAGATGTCATAGAGACCCTAAGGGAACATAAATGCCAGCCCAGGATACTATACCCAGCAAAACTCTCAATTATCATAGATGGAGAAACCAAGATATTCCATGACAAAACCAAATTTACATAATATCTTTCCACAAACCCAGCACTACAAAGAATAATAGCAGGAAAGCACCAATACAAGGAGGGCAATTATACCCCAGAAAGAGCAAGAAAGTAAGCCTCTTCCAACAAACCCAAAAGAAGATAATCACACAATGCCCCCACTGTTAACAAAAATAACAGGAAGCAACAATCTCCTCTCCTTAATATCTCTTAACATCAATGGGCTCAATTCTCCAACAAAAAGACATAGGCTAATGGGCTGCATACGCAAACAAGAAAAGGGAAAGCCCACACTCACATGGAAATTGAACAATACTCTACTCAATGATAATGTGGTCAGGGAACAAATAAGAAAAGAAATTAAAGACTTTTTAGAATTTAATGAAAATGAAGACACATCATACCAAAACCTATGGGACACAATGAAAGCAATGCTAAGAGGAAAACTTATAGCTCTAAGTGCTTACAAAAAGAAACTGGAGAGGGCATACACTAGCAGTTTGACAACACACCTTAAAGCTCTAGAACAAAAAGAAGCAAATACACCCAAGAGGAGTAGACAGGGGGAAGTAATTAAACTCAGGGCTGAAATCAACCAAATAGAAACAAAAGGAACTATACAAAGAATCAATAAAACCAGGAACTGGTTCTTTGAGAAAATCAACAAGATAGATAAACCTTTAGCTAGACTAATCAGAGGGCAGAGAGACAGTATTCAAATTAATAAAATCAGAACTGAAAAGGGGGACATAACAACAGAAACTGAGGAAATCCAAAAAATCATAAGATCTTACTACAAAGCCCTATATTGAACAAAATTAGAAAATCTGGATGAAATGGACGACTTTCCAGACAAATACCAGTTAAATCAGGAGCAGATAAACCATCTAAACAGTCCCATAACTCTGAAAGAAATAGAAGCAGTCATTAAAAGTCTACCTACCAAAAAAAAAAAAAAGTGCCGGACCAGATGGTTTCAGTGCAGAATTTTATCACACCTTCAAGCAAGACCTAATAAAAGTTCTTTTCAAACTATTTCACAAAGTAGAAAGAGAAGGAACACTACCCAATTCATTCTATGAAGTCACAATCACGCTCATACCTAAACCACACAAAGACCCAACAAAGAAAGAGAACTTCAGACCAATCTCCCTAATGAATATTGATGCAAAACTACTCAATAAAATTCTCGAGAACAGAATCCAAGAATACATCAAAACAATCATCCATCATGATCAAGTAGGCTTTATCCCAGGAATGCAGGATTGGTTCAATATGTGAAAGTCCATCAATGTAATTTACTATATAAACAAATTCTCAACTGAAGAATCTCAAATGGTTGAGAAGCACCTAAAGGAAGTGTTCAACACCCTTAGTCATCAGGGAAATGCAAATGAAAACAACACTGAGATTCCACCTCACACCAGTCAGAATGGCTAAGATTGAAAACACAGGTAACAGCAGATGCTGGTGAGGATGTGGAGAAAGAGGAACATTCCTCCACTGTTGGTGGGATTGTAAGCTGGTACAACCACTATGGAAATCAGTCTGGTGTTACTACAGAAAATTGAACATAGTATTACCTGAGGACCCAGCTATACCACTCCTGGGCATATACCCAAAAGATGTTTCAACATACAACAGGGACATATGCTCCCCTATGTTCATAGCAGCCTTATTTATAATAGCCACAAGTTGGAAAGAACCCAGATGTCCTTCAACAGAGGAATGGTTACAGAAAACGTGGTATATTTACACAATGGAGTACTACTCAGCTATTAAAAACAATGAGTTCATGAAATTCTTAGGCAAATGGATGGAGCTTGAAAATATCATCCTGAGTGAGGTATCCCAATCACAAAAGAACATACATGGCATGCACTCACTGATAAGTGGATATTAGCCGAAAAGCTCACAATGCCTAAGACACAATGCATAGACCACATGAAACTCAAGAGGAGGAAGGAAGACCAAAGTGTGGGTGCTTTAGCAAAATAGTCAACCAGAGCTCCGAGGGTCTAAACCTCCAGCCTGAGAACAGAAAGGGTGGGACTCATGGCTCCACTTGTATAGGTAACTGAGGGTGGCCGAGTTAGGCAACAGTGGAAGTGGAGGGTCATGGTCCCTGAAAGATTGGATCCATAGTGTTGGGGAATTTGAGAGCAGGGAGTCTGGATTGGGAGAACGGTGGGAGCACACCCTCATAAAAATTGAAAGAGGGGATATGGAATAAGGGGCTTGGGGGGAGAAAGGAAGAGGAGATAACAGTGAAAGTTAAATAGGTAAAATACCCAATTTAAAAAAAAAAAACAGATAATGAGTTTGGCAAAAAAGTAAAAGATAGTTTACTTATTTTAAATGATTTTCAAAGGTTTTCAGGAGATGCTTATTGGCTAAGATCTTATTTTAAGCTCTTTACAAAAAAATTTTTGTCTCTGTTTTATATTCTCAAGAGAGATGCAAATCCTAATTTCCCTTAACAATTAATTGACAAAAGAGGAGTAATTTTACAAAAAGTAGAAGAAGCTCTCATTAATTGATATATTATATAGATTGATTAATTGTTGGCTGTTTTATAATAATCCTTTGATAAAGGAAATTATTAATAAAGAAATATATTTCTTTAAATAGTGTCTTCATGATTCTCTGAGGGTGGAAGGAGCATGCTTTGTTTACTTTTAATTTTCTAAAACTGAAAACTCACAGCAAATCTGCCGCTGAATGCCTCTGGCATTGCTGAGACCAATAAAAACAATGCCACAACTATGTGGAAGGACCCTTTACCCTCAAATGGAATGGCCAGGACCCAGTTCCTATATGGGGCCGAGGATTGAAATGCCTGCTTGATACCACAGAAGGCACAGCTAAATGGCTGACAAAAAGATTAATGAATTAAATGAATACCCCCACAAAACCAGGCCCAATTATAAATAAGATGAATAGCAATTGACATCCAGGGAAGAGAAATTTCTCTGAGAATTCCCTTCTTTTTTCCTTTCCAGGTAAAAATTAATCACCCGTGATGTCTGCTGTTAGGAGTTCTAATCCTGATGCTGATCTCTGGACTTATACTACTGAGACCACCAATGGGCCTTTAAAAAGGACATTAAACAGTTATAGACTGATGTCACTAATCTGAAGAAATCCCTCGTTTTATTGTCTGATGTGAATATGTTTAAAGAGATTATATTTTTGAATGAAAGTCTCCTTGTGTAGCTATGATGATTAATGCTAACTGTCACCTTGATGGAGATCTAGATTCACTCATGAGCAAGACATCAAGATGGCCTAAGAGGGAGCACAAATATTAAGGTTACACTGAAACTATCTGTGAGGGACATCCTTGAGGATGGTATTTGATATAGAAGGACCCATCCTTATAACTGTAGGCAGGACCATTCACTGGCCTGGATACCTGATCCTGGGAGGTATACTGTAGAGATAGCAAGGTGAGCAGCAGCATCATTTCATCTTTCTCTGATTTTTTATTATGGATATAACATAGCAGGTACATTAAACTCCTGCTGCCCCAAATTCCCTGTCACAATGTCACTACTTTATCCGTAAACTGGGAGATAAGATAAACTTGTTATCCTCCCAATTAAATTGATTGGGGGATGTTATCACAGCAATAGGAAAAGAAACTAAAGAAGTAACCTAGTATAATCAGATATTTTGCCTGAGTCATTAAAGCTCAGTGGTAGGGAGCTTGCATAGGATATATGAAGTCCTCATTTTGATTTTGTAGCTGTTCATTTAAACAAAAACAACAGGATACAAACTTTTCACTAACAACAGGATACAAACTTTCGTAAAGTCAGAGGACTAATATGATGTAAGCCCCCTTTGAGGATACAATTGCTGGTATCATTTTGAGCAGTATTAACAGGTTTTGTTTTCAGCTTTTTCTTCTGTAGCCACCTATTACCACAATAGTTAATATATAGCATTTCTTTATTGGGCATATAAGACCCATATATTTGGCTTCTCCCCTTTTTTTCTAAGAAAAAACTATTGGAAATGCTTTTTAAAAAATGGAGTAAGCTGTAAGGCAGAGAAGAGAGATGACCCTCATAAAAGAGTGCTTCCTGTTTCTCTTGCAGGCAGTGGCTTGAATGATGGCCTATGGCATTCTGTCAGCATCAATGGCAGGAGAAATTGTCTTATTCACACATTGGATAATGCTGCTGCTTCCCAGGTCCAGACACCTCTTGTCTACAGATCTATTCTGGAAATAGTTACTACTTTGGAGGTAAGTTACCTAATCTTTGATATTTTACATAAAGAGCCAGGGTAATTATTGCACTACATGCTTTGTCAATTCAACAACCCTTCCCATCATTGTGTATGCATGCATACAGGTGCATTCAAACAACAGAATCTCAGACAACTGTGCAAATGTTAGCTATCTAGGATAGCAATGAGAGTATTTCTACTACTAGAGCTGGGTTATATAACTCATCAAAGGTTATTCTTGTAACCATGCAAAGCTTCTTGATCTCACGTTGGAAATAAGAAAGTCAGCTGAAAACTCAGAAAAAGAGATGAAAGGCAGGAAATACAAAAAAAAAAAAGAAAGAAAAAGCAACAACAACAACAACAACAACAACAAAACCCTCAAGAGGGAGGCACCACCAGCTCAGCTTGCTAGATGATCGAGGTCACTCCACTGCCACTTTACTTTGTGAGCCTCATCTACATTTCCCATGTCTTGGAGTTCATCCATACCTATAGAGGATGAAAGAGCAAAGTGTAGAGGAGAAGACACTGCCATTTAAAAGTCATTGTTTTTTCTAATGTTTACTGAATGCTAGCAACTCTTCCAGAAACACAAGCAAAATAAATAAATAAAAATAAATTAATAAGTAAAAAACAAGTGGACATGTTGCAGTAAGTATTTAAAATGACTGCTAGTCAAGCCCATTATCTAAGCTGCAGCCGTTCTGCCTAGCTCAGCCACCATGTTCCATAGCCAGAGGCCACTTATGCGATGCACCTAGAAATGGCCTGCCAGAAACACCAGTCCTGCCACCCGCAAGATGCCCAGCTTGAGAGATGGCTCTGCCAATCTTCCATGCTGTCTCCGCAAGGCTGGGCATTGCCCAGACCATCCCACCATCCACACGGGCCCAGTAGAAAAATGAGACTCTAATGCTTAAATATTAATCAAAGGCTGTATGTGTTTGGTAATGCTCAATAACAATATGCCCATACAATTAGAGTTGTTTCCCAATTAGCTAACCGAAACATAAGTTGTTACCTGAAACTGCTCTCTATAAATGAATGGCTCTTCATCCTCCTACATCTCTGCACCCTCCAGCTCCTCCTCTTCCTTTTCTCTTCCACTCCTTACTCCTCCCACCTTAGCTCCTCCTACATGGACAAAGCTTATTTGGCATGTTACCATTTTAATAAATGCACCAATGCTGAGTATTTTATTGGTATCTTTTATCAAAAGAGATAATGCTTACTTCTGTAGCCTTTGGTCTGTTTTAGAGAAGCCACATCTAAAGAGGACTTAGTCCCCATGACTCTGACATCCATCTCTTAAGATGCAGTCTCCGGACTCCTTTCTAGAACATGTGTAACAAGCTAACTTTCAGGATAAACAAGAACACAGTGCAGGCTTGTTGAAGCTTAGTGGTGGAGGGCTTACTCAGCATATAAAAGTCACTGGTCTCCATGCATGACGTTGTATGTACACATCCCATGCATACTGGACTGTCCGCTGCTGTTTTCCCTACACAATGTAAAGTTTGGCACAACCTGGTTTAGATCGTGTAAGTGTGAAGATGACCTAGCAGTGCCCTAGAGATGACAGTTCAGTCTCATGAGGTAACTAAAAATAATCTTTGTGAAATAGCATTCACTGAAGAGACAGTAAATGACTCCATGGGCAAAGACACTTTTCACTCAAATCAAGAACTTGAGTTTCAACATAGAAACCTACAGTGAAAGAAGAGAATGGGCTTCACAGTTCTGTCTTCTGACTTCCATACTTGCATGTTGGCACATGCATGCTTGCACTCTGTCTGGCACATACATAATAATAAAAATAAAATAATAATAATAATAATAATAATAATAATAATAATAATAATAATAAAAGTAATAACAACAATGACACATACACTGCAGATACCTAGAACTAACCGTGCAATCTACACTTAGCTCTACCTGAAACACTGTAGTCTCTTATCTCCAAATCTACAACTCACTCCTTTCTTCTCAAGGAAATGTGGCAGGCTAGAAACAAAAGAGATCTTCGCACAGGTATAAAATACATATTTAGGGTCTACTTGAAAGTGAGCTGTGTGGATCAAGAACAATGAAGTTGGATCTTCTCCCAAAATAACCATTACACACCTGGCTATAGCATACAATTTTACTGTACAAAGTGTCTATACAATACATAATATGAATGCTGTTCACTGAAATAAGACAATCTATAAGTTGGAGAGATGGTTTAATCACAAAGTTCTTGATGTGTAAGCAAAAGTTCCTGAGTTTGGAAATCTAGATCCCCAAGAAAGCCATATTCTGTAGCACATGTTCATAATTGTCATCCCACCCATGCCAGCAAACCTGGTGTATTTATTGGCAAACAGAAAAACCATCTCATACAAGGTAGAAAGAACCAACTCCTATAATTGTCTCTTAATCCTCATGTATGTGCACCCATACTCATATACATTGTCACTCAAAGATTAATAAGATCATAATACTGTGTGGGAGATTGTAAAGACAGTGTATAGAGCAGATTCAGACTGGGGTTCACTGCAGTCTCAGAGTAAAGGCAACAGGATGGGAACTACTTCTGAGCGATGTTCTCAACTCTAAACTGTACATTCTACATTACATATACAATTCATCAGTGTGGAAAGAATGATGCTTAGAAATCTATTTCCAGTCAAAATAACCCTGAATAACCATATTACAATAATCTTTTGAAATTTCAGAGTCATTATGGCTATCTTTCACCCAGCTAAAATATTACTAAATTTTGTATGATTTTCCAGGTTTCTAGATTTACAACATGAATATTTATCTATAATTTGATCAGTGTTTAAACAAACCTTCAGCACACAGACTATAAACTTAATGAAGATAAAAAATGAGCTTCAGCAATAATAGTCAATAAATTCTCTCTACAGCTTCAATTAGAACTTGTAGCATCTCTTCATTTTATAGTGTGCCCGTGAGCTGTTATCCAGCTGCTAGGATTCAGCTTCACAGTGACTGTATAATAGAGATGGCTGTAATAATTCTCCTTTATTTATGACATATTGCTATGTTTTCAATCTCACCTTACCATATGCTAAGAACATATAGAGTTTGTATAAACACACATACTCATCTACCTGCTTGGTCTTCATCTGTCTTAATGAGGATTAGGTTGGCCTGGCTACAGGTGATGCTAACCAGGTACAGTGCATTTTTATTTTGAAGGGAACACTTTTTAATAGGTGTGGTGTTACCCTTTCACCTTTTACATGGAATGTTATATCCTATAACAATGTGCACTTAAGCCCACAGTTCTCTTAATATCTTGATTTTCTTTGCACAACATGTCAAAAATCTTTATGGTCCTGAGTGAACCTTTCTCAGGAGCTAATCTTGTTAATGGTCTTCAATTAATCAGACAATTACTCAGCTGCCATCCTTACTAGAGCATAATTTCCTAGAAAGTGTCATTCAGAACTGAATTTGGAATTTAGATGTGTGTTTTGAGAGACAACCAAAATTCCAGAGCACTTACCATATGTAAACAGTAGATTAATGATGTCATTCAAAAGAAAGACAAATAGGTTTCTGGCACGAAAGAAGTGAGTGTGTGTGTGTGTGTGTGTGTGTGTGTGTGTGTGTGTGTGTGTAGCTGAATCAATTAGTAAAATTCTTGCCATATAAGCATGAGAAACTGAGTGGATTCCTAGTACTCATATAAAATACTGGGCATGGTGTGGAACACCTTGAGTTTCATTGCTGGTGAGACTAAGATAAAGCTCCTGAGGTTTGCTGATAACCTAGCCTGTCCAAGTCAAAAAACTCCCAGATGTTTGAAGAGGCAGTGTCACACAAAGTTACGTGTCAAGTGAAGGCAGAGCCCTGGAAGACAAGCCAGTCTAGGTAAATTGGAGAATTCTTAGTTCAAAAAGAAGACCTTATATCAAAGAATAAATTGGAAAATGGCAGAGCAAAACAACCTGATGTCAACCTCTGGCTTCAATATGCATGAACATGATACATTACATCTTCAGGTGTATACTACACAGGCACGCACACACACACACACACACACACACACACACCACATGATGGGAACTAAGAAAAATGTAATGCCAATGATATTCCCTTTGGTACTTTTTTTTTCTTTTTGGTGATTGAGAATCCCTATTTTGCTTTATTTTTGCATGACTTCCTGTACTAGGATTTACAACAAAATATTCCCTCTTATGAATAATAAAGTGTCTACTTTATTATGAATAATAAAGTGCCCAAATAATTAGAGCTCACAGTCTTCAATCAATACGTTGCCAAAACAATAACAGATCATTTCAGTGTTTTTCTTTTCTTTTATTTATTTATTTTATTGAATATTATATTTACATTTCAGATTTTATCCTCTTACCCTATTTCTCCCACCACTCATGAACCTCTTATCCTATTCCCCTTCCTCATGCTTCTATGAGGATGTGCCTCCACCTATCCCCCACTCACACCTCCCCACCCTCGAATCCCCCCCCCCAGTTGGTGTTCAGCCTTCATGTGACCAAGGATCTCCTCTCCCATTTATGCAAAACAAGGCCTTCCTTCCCTACACATACAGATGGAGTCATGGGTCCCTCCCTATGTGCTCCCAGGTTGGTGGTTTAGACCCTGGGGAGCTCTGGTTAGTTGATATTGTTGCTCTCCTCATGGGGCCACAAACCCTTTTAGTTCCTTCAGTCTTCTCTCTAACTTCTCCATTGGGAAACCTTTGATCAGAGCAGTGGTTAGCTGTAAGCATCTGCCTCTGAATATGTCAGACTCTGGCAGACCTCTAAGGAAACAGCTATATCAGGCTCTTATCATCATTCACTTTCTGACAGCCACATCAGTGTCTACATTTGGTGAGTGCACATGGGATTTATACCCAGGTGGAATAGTCTCCAGATAGCCCCTCCTTTTCTGTCCCACACTTTGTCTCCATATTTGCTCCCTTGAGTATTTTGTTACTCCTTCTAAGTGGGACTGAGGCATTCACACTTGATCTTCCTTTTTCATGAGCTTTATGTGGTCTGTGATTTGAGTCTTGTCTATTTCAAGGTTTTGGACTAATATCCACTTATCAGTGAGTAAATACCATGTATGTTCTTTTGTGATAGTGTTTTTCATCTTTTCCCTCTGTCCCACAGGATGCCCCAACAACATAACCAATTCCCAATGCTTAAATACCATTAAGGCTTTGCAAGGCTGCATGAGGCTTATCTTTATTGATAACCAGTCCCAGGACCTCATTTTAGTTCAGCAAGGTTTCCTGGAGTGTTTTAGTGATTTACATGTTGATCTGTGTAGCGTCAAAGATAAGTAATTATTGTCTTGTCTCCTTTGTTCCCCCATCCCTTACCATTCTCTCTGTACTGAATATGAGTTTCTCTAAGCAAAATTCCAATCAGTAGACATTTACTCCACTAGATATAATTCAGTCACCTAATGAATAATATATTTCTTAAAGGATTTCAGGCTCAGAAAAAATGGTTTATATTAGTTGAGTCCCTGTTCACATTGACTTGCAGGAAATGGGATATGCAAATTAAATCCAAATAGAAATTCGTGAAAGGATTCAAATTTTATGCATAAACATTTGATTGCTTTGAATTTAAGAGTAAAGCATATGTAAGGCCCCCACAAAGGGAGGACCTCACCCAAGCCTCAGGAATTTGTGGCTACCAATAACTCACAAGACACCGAACTTGATGCAATCAGAACTTGATGCAATCCGCAAGAGGTATATTTCAATCAACATGTTGAGGTCAAGGCCCATGACCCACACAGGGGCAGTGGAGTCTGACCCCTGGGCTTTGGAGACAGAGGGAATTTAAAGCCAAAAACCACAACTCAGGGGGGGAACAACAACCCAGGGGGAGTGAAGGAGGGTTATTGGATAGTACCTGTGGAAAGTCCCAGTTCATTATTTAATTTGTGACAGAGTCCAAGGAACAATCGTGGGAAACATTTCATATAGGCTATTCTCAAAGAGCCTATTTATAATCAACCATCTATCTTGTGGTCAGCCAAGTACCTGAAACACAGAGCTCACAACCAAGCTGACCTTCAATCTTGTTTCTGCTCAGCCTGCTAGGAGTTTCTGAAAATTTTTAATCCTTTCATTTCCCCATTTCTTCTGATGTAAGTGTTCTAATCATAGAACTAGTATTCAGTATCTTTATAATCTTGATTTTTCTGACCCTGTAAAGCATGATATTTTTGACGTAACATCAAAATCTGAACAGCACTTATTTTTTTTTCTAACAAAGGAACTAATCTATTAAAGATGTCTTTGATTTTCACTGCTGTGTTCAGGAGCACCAGGTATGGTCCTTTTTAGTAAGGCTCAAGGTTCTCGACCAGGTGGCAGCAGATGAGAACAGCATCTTTAATCTGGAAGTGATGAGGCACACTCAGGTCTCCAGTCTCATAAGCTTCTTTTAACTGCTTCCAGACCTCACGTTGGACCACCTCAAGTGTTTTCATGTGGGCAAACAGGGATTTAGAAAGAACAACATGAGAATCATATACTCTACCTTTCTCAGTAAGTGATTGAGACCACCCTCACATAAAATCTTATAAGGTGTTAGCTTAAATCATAACCCAGAACAAGGCAAAAGGAAGGAGGGCTGTCCAGTCATCCCCAGCCAGTCTCTGAGGCTAATTTAGTTAAGGTCTCTTTAATAGTTCTACTTATCTCTTCTATCTGTCTAGAGCTCTGTGGTTTGTAAGCACAATGTAATTTCTAATTAATTTCCAGCTAGGTGGCCAGTCCCTGACTTACCTGGGCAATAAAGATGGGTCCATTGTCAGATCCAATTATCTTGGGTATTCCAAATCTGGGGAAGTCCTCTTTTAAGATCTTCTTAGCCACCACGTTGGCAGTCTCAGTCTTTGTAGGAAAGACTTCTACCCAGCCTGAAAAAGTATCTATAAAAATATTTATTATCTAACAAATATTTATTATCATATTTAGCATGTTTGACTTCTGGGAAATCCACTTCTCAGTAGGCCCCAGGTCTGTCTCTTTGAAGTCTTCTTCCTGGGGGACATCTTGAATACCCAGCGTTAGTCGGGGCACAGGCCTCACAGTTTTTTACTACTGCTTCAGCTACATCAGATAAGTTCACCACATAAAATTGAGAGACCTTTATCAAGTTCTTCAGGTGTTTAGCTCTTAGGTGAGCTAAACTTTGTAAATTTGTCACATATCTTTATCCTTCTGTCTGTGGAAGGACTATTTTTAGCATGGATATCAAGATATTTTCTAGGACTTTCAACAGTCAGGATCATAGCTCTTTGAACAGCCTCTTTAGTAGTCAAATCTATCATCTGATTTCTTCAGCAACAGTATCCTGGGTTTTCTGATGTCCAGGACAACAACTTTTCCTGCAGAAGTCAGCAGTCCCCTTTGTCTGTAAAGTGTCCCATGAATATGGGCAGTAGCAAAAGCATACCTGTTATCAGTGTTCTATCTGGAAGGCTGCTGGCCCAAATCACTTGTTTTTTTATCTACCACTGCTGCTCTCACCATCCACTTACCTTCAATCACAAAGCTGCTTCCATCCGTATACCAGTTCAGACTTCCTGGCCAAGGTTTGTCTTCTGCCAGAATGTCAATGGACAGGGGAGGAATCATCAGTCTCAGGCAGTATTTTATGTATTACAGATCAATACAGGGACATTTGTCAATTGGGATATCTTTGGTATCCTAATACACAATATACAATCCTAATATACAGTCAAGAAAGCTGTCATTATTTTTGATTACTTGAAAGTCATTGCCATCTACCCTGCACCATTACTTTTGCGTAATTATGGTCTTAAGTAATTATATTCCATACAAGTATATTTTGTTTAATTGTATAATGAAAGATGTGGTTCCTTTAAAGTGTAAGTGGTATGTTTCACTTGAATTTTAGTGACTTTCTCTAACAAAAAGGAAGCCTAGTTCAAAGCTCTGTTTGGTCTTTCAATGATAGAATTTACATTTATTTGAAATCTGGGACGAAGCACCAGTAATTACAAAGGCAGGTGTTTCCTGAGTTTTGTTTTCTTTAAATTTTTGTAAATAAAAATAGATGTCTTAATGAAAATGTGTATGCATACACATTAGTAGCATCAGTAGATGGCAGGAGAGAAAATATGTGTAATAGATGCATAAAATAAAGAGGCAGTTGTTTAGGAAGGGAGAGAAAAGCCTCAGTGATTGGGGAAGCAGACACTGTGGGTCTCTGGGGCTCCCTAGCCATCTGAAACTGGGAATTCCAGTTCAGGAGAAACTCCTGCATTGTTCCATTTTTCATGTGCTAATTAGTGTGAAAGTAATTCACACTAATTCACATTTCTTACCTGCTGGTAAGAACCTGCTTATTAGGGACAGCAGGGAATGACTCTGGCTATGGCTGTGCTTTTTCCTACCAAGACCATGGAAGCCTGTGTCTCCTCTTGTACAGCAGATACTAAGACATCTATCTTGGAAGTCTATGTACTTTTTCTTCTTCACAGTGATGTGGGGACCACCTACACATCCTGGATTTTCTTTTCTTGTTTCCAAGTATGCCCCTTGCATATTTAAATATCTTAGTGCTGGTCATTTGGGAGGGAAAGAGAACTGGTAAAGTCATAACAGTTTTCAAAGGAAATGAACAAAGTTTCTAAAATATTAAGTAGCTTCTTTGTGGACTCTTATGGACCCTTTGAAATGATGTCTGCAAATTAGTAGTCTCATCTTTTTTTGAGCTGCTTAAAATCTGCCCTTGAAATATCATTTATGGGTGGAAAGATGTCTCACTGGCTAAGAGTGCTTACTTCACAATCATGAGGGTCTGAGTTCAGATCCAGAACACATGTAATAAACTAAGCATGTTAACATGTGGCCACCTTTAGCCCTAGTGTTGTGCGAAAGAAAGATGGAAGCTTTCCAGCTGCTGGCCTAGTTAGAACAACAGCAGCAGCAACAATAACAACAACAAAAAAAGTTTTTGTTGAAGTTTTGTTGAAGAAAAATTTTGTTGAAGAAAAAAAGCATGTCTCAATGGAATATGATAGAGAATGATAGAAGAGAAAACGTAACACCTGACTCCTGCCTCCACAATTTTTCATAGGCATGTGCATACATGCACATCTCGCCCCCACTCCACATTCAAAATAATGCTGGTAAACATTTCACAATGCTGACAGACACTGATTTCTGTGCAGCTTTCTGCAATGTCAGCAAAAATTTGGACACCACACGATCCATTCCTTGTGGACTATCCTCATATAACAATAAATTTGAGGGAGATACTTATATACCATCCAGTCCCAGTCATAAACATACAGAAATGGACATCATGTAGAGGTTGCAAAATCAAGTATCGAATCAGGGCTTGGTCCCCCTGGGCTCTGCAAATGTATCCTTAGGATATTTCCTTCTAATCCTTTTGAAAATGCAAACCATTTGTGTTTTCCATTGGATGGCTTACATACAAAATGGTGCATTCAGTTTCTTCCTGCTAAATGTCATGAAACATAATTTTCTCCCTCCATATCTGGATCTTTTTCTTCTACCACATTTTCTTCTAAGAAAAGCATGTGTCTCACCATCTTGTAAGGAGATGCTTAGCTTCTCAGCTTGAGCACGGGGAACTGCAAACACAGAGGACTGGAAAATATTATGTTGGATAACCTCCACAAACAGAGTCCTGATACATCCATCCCATGTGTAGGAGTGTGTTAAAAACAGTGGGTAATATAAAAAGATTGAATTACAGGGTAAGACATATGTCTGAGCTCTTCTCTAAACTGAAAGCCTTTAAATCCAGTGCCAGGAAAGCCATGGTAAGGGTGTCCACATAATCTGAGTACTTCTTTTTAAATGAGAAATGTTACAATATGGTATTTTTCATTCATGTGTGAAATAGCCAAAATTAAAACAGAATCATCTATGCTTATTTCTTCTCTTGTAATTTATATTTCACTCTGTTTCATGGAGGAAAGGGAAAGACAGTATTTTATTTAGTAGTTGCTAAATAAACCATCTTTAAATATCACTTTAACTATCTTCACAATCCTATAAAGCTCAAATGGTTCTTCAAGTGTGGCCAATGTAAAACATCACAGTGTGCACAGTGCAACTTGTTAAAACTGTTTTTTCTAGTAATGTGAGATGACTTACCAGTTAAGAGTCCTTGCTGCTTTGAGAGAGGGCCAGCACTTCACAATACCAACACTAGTAGATTGTAATCACTTGTAACTCTAGATGCAGTAGATCTGACTTCCTCTTCTGGCCCCCCATGCACATAGTTATACACAGATACACACATATAATTTATAAACAAAGTTAAATTTTAAGGAATCAGTTATAAATAAAATATCTTGAAGCTGACCTATAAGTAGGGAAGGGACAGGCCTAGATGTTATGTTTTCCTGGAGATTCTAAAGAACTCTCATATTTGAGATCTCTGGGGTTGTCACTTTGGCATTCCTTCTATGCCCTGCCCAACAGTTAGTTACCTGACAACAGCCTGAATTACTATAGAAGGGGCTGTTTGGCCCAGGAAGTTTACCAACTACTTGGTTAGTGATCACAGGAGTCAGACTCAGTTCTACTGTTTTCAAATTCCTGAGTCTATGGAAGTGTGTAGGATCTCTTGCTAAAATCAAAAAGAAGATAAAAGGCTTGGGTGGCCAGACATGGATTAAAAAAAAAAAAAAAGATTGCATCAAGAGAGAAGGAAACTGAGGAGTTAGCTAAGTTTAGGGAGAATACGGAACATAAACTTTGTTGTGGTTGCTGTCAAAGATGAAGTTCTGGATTTGGAAAATTCAGCACTGATACAAAAGTCTAGGAAAATAGAACACTTACAAGTCCTAGATGGGAGTTAGAGACAGGTGACTCCCTGGGATTCTCTAGAAAATTAATGGGTTACAGATTCAATGAGGAAACTTGTCTCAAAATAAAAAATGGTATCTAGAATGATTGAGTAGAACCTGTATCACTGATCTCTGTCCTCCACATGCACAGCACACACGTGTATGTATCTTACCACATATACATACACCAAGAACAATAGAGTTACTATCCGTGCTGGTTATTGTCACAAACTTATAAAGAATATATTGAGACTCAGAACATACTGGGGTCTAAGATTTCAAGTAGAAATCTTGGCTTTACCTAGTTCTTGGGGATGATTGTGAGAAAAGGAAACTTAATATTTAACCCAGAATGAGTATTCTATGGAGGTAGAGTCTGAGCTACTTTACTATGGGCAGTCCTTCTGGAACTACTTGGGGTAGACAGGAAGAGAACTGATTATACTTCTGTTCTTTAAATGGGAACACTTACACATTCATATCATGTCTCTTTAGTTTTGAGTGAAGAAGAAGGGCTTGAAAAGAATATGACCATGGATTTTACTCCTGTGTGAATTCTTAAAGGAAGGCATCTATTCTCTCTTATTAGCCTGACCTCTCTTGTCACTTGTTTTTACAGGAAAACTAGATCAATCTGTTGATGAAGTGTCTCTATGGGTTTGGGCAGAAGAAAGGTCACTGTTGTGGCTTGAATGCAAAATGTCTTCCATAGACACATGTTTGAATATTTATACACCAGCTGAAGGTGCTGTTTTGGAAGATTGTGGGAACCATTAGAAGATTGAGCCTCACTGGAGAGAGATGATCAATGGAGGTGGGCCTTTAATGTTGATAGCACAGGCTACTTTATTTTAAACTCTGCTTTCCCACTATCTCCAGTCGCCATGCTTTCTCTGCCACTGCTGATAGCATCCTCTAGAACTACGAATTATACCACACTTCCTCCCTTAATTTTCTACCTGTCAAATATTTTGTACTATCCATGATAAAAATAACTAAGACAGACACTTATGTCATTTGATTCACAGAAAACATGAACAGCTAACCACTCTAAGTGTGGAAGTTTACATTTTCCTATAAGGCTATGGCAGAAAGTTTCCCTCACTTACTGACAATTTGAAACTAATGCTTTAAACAAAGACATAGCAATGACCCAGTGAATTATAAAAAGAACATTTTCTATGGTTCATTGTTTGACTAGTAAAGTGTAGAATGGGTGTTCAGAAAGCTTTAAGAAAGCAGTACTCAAAGGCTGCTGGCAGTACGTTTTCTTAGAAATACTAAAACATGCAGTTTGGAAATACAGAAAGCCAAGGAAAGTTTGGGTATAGATAAAAACATGAGGAAAAAAATAACTTTAAATTCTTGTCACATGAATGAAGTAGAAACATTTCTAAATTGATAAATAAAAGACAAAAAAATTCTTCTGTAATGATCTTTTCCTAGAATCAATACCTAAAAAAGCCTTCTTCTCACATCCTAGTAAGGGCTTCAGACCCGTTTTCCATGTTAAAGAGGCTCCCTGCTGCAAAACCAATATATCATTTGCTCTGTTCCTTATCATTGTTGATATTCACTCTTTGGGCCTGAGAGGAGAAGTTCTGGTCCTAAAGGAAACACTGATTCCCATTGTCAGTATCATATATAATTAGAATAAAAAGTACTTAATATTTTGAGATGGTGGGAAAATTGGATCTATCTGCTCTGGTATCATTACTTCTTATGTGTGTTCACCATTATGTTGTCTCTTTATATGCATAAATGAAGCACTTATATTTCTATATGTGACATAGGAAAACTGGCATACTTATATCACCTTCTTATCCAACATAATGGAACTCTAGATTTAGATGTAGTGGATGGAGCCAATACTACTTATGTTTTGGCCTAAGTGTGTATACAACCATTCATTTTGTTTTGTTTTGTTTTGTTTTTTTCTAGATAGCTGCCAGTTTCCAGAGGGATAAGGCATACATCTTATAACTAAAAGTTGTTAAGTGCAAATGTAGATCACATCATTCCTTCATGTCTCTCACTGTTTGGAAAAGGAATAATTAAGAGCAAAAGATAGAAAATTCTTTAGGTACAAAGCAAAAGAGCCAACAATGGATTCAGCTCCACAGACAGCAGTACTGCAAACTTTAAAAATCCTGACATGTTCAGTCAGATGGCTTTCTTTGAAAAACTTACCTACAAATAAAATTTAATGTACTTTCTGGACAGATGAATAATTCTTTTATTTGAGTAGGAGAGCAGGTTTCAAACTTTTCCTAGAGGTTTATCCTTACATTAAAAGCATTTCTTCCTCATATCAGTGAGTAAATACCATGTGTGTTATTTTGTGATTGGGTTACCTCACTCATGATAATATTTTCTAGTTCCATCCATTTACCTAAGAATTTCTCAAATTCATTATTTTTAATAGCTGAGTAGTACTCCATGTGTAAATGTGCCACAAATTTTGTATCCATTCCTCTGTTAAAGGACATCTGGGTTCTTTCCAGCTTCTGGCTATTATAAATAAGGCTGCTATAAACATAGAGAGTATATATCCTTGTTATATGTTGGAGCATCTTCTGTGTATATGTTGAGAAGTGGTATAGCTGGATCCTCAGGTAGTGCTCTGTCCAATTTTCTGAGGAACTGCCAGACTGATTTCCAGAGTGGTTATATCAGCTTGCATTCCCACCAACAATGAGGAGTGTTCCTCTTTCTTCACATCCTCGCCAGCATCTACCATCACTTGGAACTTTTTTGTTTTAGCCGTTCTGACTGGTGTGAGGTGGTATCTCAGGGTTGTTTTGATTTGCATTTCCCTGATGACTAAGGATGTTGAGCATTTCTTAAGGTACTTCTCTGCCATTTGAACTTCCTCAGTTGAGAATTCTTTGTTTAGCTCTGTACCCCATTTTTAATAGGGTTATTTGGTTTTCTGAAGTCTAATTTCTTGAATCCTTTGTATATCTTGGATATTAGCCCTCTAAGGGATCTAGGATTGGTAGTGATCTTAGCCCAAAAGCTTGAAATAGCCAAGATTCAACTAACTGACCACATGAATCTCATGAAGATGGAAGAACAAGTGTGGATGCTTCGGTCCTACTTGGAAGGAGTGACAGAATGCTCAAGGGAGCAAATATGGTGACAAAGTGTGGGACAGAAAGTCAAGGAGGGGCCGTCTGGAGACCACTCTACCTTGGTACCCGTGCCATGTGAAGTCACCAAAGATAGATGCCAATATGGATATCAGGAAGTGAATGCTGACAGGAGTCTGATGTAGCTGTCTCCTGGGAGGTCTGCCAGAGTCTGACATATCCAGAGGCAGATGCTCGCAGCTACCCATCGATCTGATCAAGTGTTCCCAATAGAGAAGTTAGAGGACTGAAGGAGATGAAAAGGTTGATGGCCCCAAGAGGAGAGCAACAGTGCCAACCAAACAGAACTCCCCAGGTATAAACCACCAGCCTGGGAGCACAAAGAAAGGTACCCATGACTTCAACTGTATACTTAGGGGAGGATGACCTTGTCAGGCATGAGTGGGAGAGGAGATTCTTCATCCCATGAAGGCTGAACACCAAGTGGGGAGGAATTCGAGGGTGGGGTGGGGAGAGTGGTAGGTGGGGTCACACCCTTGTGGAGGCAGGAGGGGGGATGGGATAGGGAATTCCTGAGTGGTGGGGGGAATGGGGTGAGAGGATAAAATCTGAAATGTAAACATAATATCCAATAAAAATATGAAAAAAAAAGAAATAAAGAATCTAAAATAAATAAATAAATAAATAAAAAGCATTTCTTCAACATGGTTGAGTAGGCTCCTGAAAAGACTTTTATCCCAGTACTAGAAAATTTTGCAAACTAAGTGGAAGATACCACAACATTGACAAATACAGTGGAACAGATTAATTTGGATGCTTTGGACCTCAAATACTAAACTCATATAATCCCTAAACTCATATAATATCTACTATATCCAGAGCACCACTGACTTAATAATATTACAAACTCAGAAACACCCGTCTACCCTTTTTTACAAACCCTGAAAGACAGATTTTGAATAAAATAGTCAAGAACAGAGCCTCTCCTTTATTTGACTAACAAAATTATCCCAGAAATTGCTCGAGGTTTACAGATTTGACTGAATAATCTTACTAAGAATTGCAAAGAACGGGGGAAAAGTTTATCTGGTGGTATGTTCACTTTGTGAACATGAAGGTATGAGTTTAGTCCTCGTGTTCATCTAAAGGAGGTGTCTATGATAGCAGACACTTGAATATTACCCAGGGGGTATGGAGAAAGGTGAACCACTGGGGCACAGTGACCAGGCAGCCTAGCCTAATAGGCATGTGTCAATCTAAATGAACAAACAGAGAAGCCTAAAGAAATAGGTAGGTGGATGGCACCTACAGAATGGTATTTGAGATTGTCCTCTGGCCTTCACATGCATCCAAACATGTGCACATGCATACCGCACATTTGTGTTAGAGCTCACATACAAAAAGATTTCCAGAACCCCATATTCGCATTTATAACAATGAGACAGGGTCTCAAGGTTGTCCAGGTTGGCCCAGATGTTACACCCTAGTAATCATTCCACATTAGCCTAAAAGATTCTAAGGTTTTACTCATGAGATATTATGCCTGGTTATAAAACAGAATTTGGCTAAATAATTGTGGAAACAATTCTCTGTTCCCAAATTTGTCCAGTGACATGATGTAGATACCTGAAGTGTTAGAAGATGGTCTGAGGTAAAGGCTGATATATATTGGTGTCCGAAAGAGGAGTTATGTGTATCATACTCAGAACTGTAGAAAGAGTTTAAAAGTTATTGTCACTCACTATCTATGAACTTGTGAGAGACTATGGAGTTCAGGCAGAGGGCTCTGTGCTGTGTTCTGCCTAGCTATTGTCTGTAGAAAGAATGTGTTTACCCTGGAGCAGGGAATGGAGGAGCTCCAGCTAGGCTCAGTGGTAATTGTTCTTAGCTCTTCATTGTTTAGGAGTGCAGATGAGACTTTTAGGGGAGATTTAGTTATGGCTCTATAGGCAAAGGCCTTTTCCATGTTCCCAATGGATGTTGTAGATGAAAGAGACAGTCCATGGTTCTAAACTGTTTATTGACTGTTCATGGTGGAAAATGGATGCATACTGAAAACCTCAGAGTGTAGCTGACATTAAATACCTTTTGCAGGAAGGAATGTCTGGGAAGGGAAGCTTATTGACTAAGCCCTTAGGGTCTTTAGGAATCTCATTAGATGGAGAACTCTGTTCTGTGCCCATGTGACCATAGGTCACATTTCCTTATGTGGGAGTGTGGCATGTGTTCCAGGCCAGGAATCTGGAAGGGAGTCAGGAGTCCCCTATTAAACAGGTGTGTGCCAACTGAGTCTTCAGGTCTCAGGTCCACTCTACCTTATCAAGTTTCCTGGCATGATATTATTGTCTCACAGGGCCTGAGTGCAGAGTCCTAGTCTCCTTTCTTGGTAACTTTCTAATGAGAATTTTAGCTAAAAATAAATTTTCTAGGTGTCCTAATTATTGTCAACTTGATAAAATCTTAATTACTAAAAAGATAAGCCTTTGGAATCTCTACAAGTAAATTTCTAAGTTGAGCTAATTGAAGTGGGAGGACCCATTCTGATCATGAGTAGCATTATCCCATGTGCTAGGCTCATGAAATGAATGAAAAAAGAGACAGAGGTTAGAATCATAGCTTTTATCCATTTCTGTCTCCTGACTTCACATTAAACCTTACAATCTATCTCATGCACCTGCTGCCATGCCTTCCCTATTGTGGTTATCTGTACCCTCAAAGAGTGAGCCAAAATAAACCCTTTCATTCCTGTGTTCCTTTTGACAGGTATTAGGTCACCGCAGTGAGACAAATGATGACTATACTATGTTATCCCAAAATTTGAGTATACACAGAGTTCCCATCTCTTCTTTAGTGCTCCCTGCTTCCTTTCCTGTCTCATCTCAAAACTCTTTACTGAATGCAATGGTCAAAACCTTCTAGTAATAATTCTCTACTCTCATATACGTTAGGCCTATATCTCCCCAAAATGAAAAATAAACATGCTCATGTGTTCAAAGACCATACCAGAGTGGAGGTGGAATATTTCAGATGGCAAATTTGGTGAGTCCCGAGTGTATGAAAGTGACAGAAGGTGTCACATTTTATAGGTTACAATTGTAACTCCAGTGGCTAGGCTTGTTCGTGCTAGCTAAAACTCTGGAGTATATGTATGAAGACTTTCATACTGTCAGAGGGAGGATGAGAACAATTTGTCAGTGTGATTGAACACGTAGTATGAAGAGTAGCACAAATTCCTAATTATTTCAGTGATGTCAAATAAATAGCTAACATCTTCAGCATCTCAGAACCATAGAAGTCAAGTGTTAGGAAAGAGCAACATATTCTCAGAGCTTAAGCTGGAGTCCATGGTGTATTTTCTTCTAATATGAACACAGCACAATTAAATGATGACACATAAGAAGAGGCTCCCAGCATAAGATACTACAAGCAACATTTCTATGAATGGAGATGAGAAATAGATTAGTCAGTAAGATGCTTGCAAGTACAAACATGAGGCCTGAGTTTGAAGTGCAGAATCCTCTTAGAGCCAAGTGTGCAGGTATGCTTTAGGTAGATCCCTGTGGCTTCTTTTCAAAGCATCTTAGCTGAATTGCTGAGTTATGGAAAAAATTGAAAAACTCTGTATCAAAAAATAAGGTAGAATTACAACCTAAAGTTTGACAACCAAACTTTACCTCCAGCCTTTAATATGGGTGTGTACAGTCATCCATATATATACGCACCAACACACACACACACACACACACACACACACACACTCACTCAGAGAGAGAGAGAGAGAGAGAGAGAGAGAGAGAGAGAGAGAGAGAGAGAAATACACACATACTCAAATCCCCGAAAACCATGTTTTCTCCAATCTTAGTGAATTTATAGTATAAAATTCCTAAATGATGTGGTCTTAAATTATGAACATATGCTTTAGAATGGAAATAAAGTAGCACAGAATGATTCTCTTAGACATAATTCATCCCCAAACTATGCTCCTACTTTCTTAAATGGTATTTGGTACTGTATTGCAAATGGGGTTAGCTGGTTTAAATTGTGTGTGTTGGTGTCTATGTATACATGTCTCCATATCTGAGTTGATGCACAGGTACATGTCTGTTTTGATGGCTTGAAGCTCACACCTGCTTTCTTCTTCAGTTACTTTCAACTTTGTTTTTTGAGCAGGGTTTGTCAAGAACCTGAACTTACCAGTTTGCCTACGGTAGAGTGCTTTCCTAGCATATGTAAGGGCCTCAAAGCTATCCCCAGTACTCTCTGAAAGAAGTAGAATTATAGTTTACCCAAACCCCACCTATCACTAAACCCCATCTTATAATGCACACAGCTCTTTCTTTGTTTGATTAGATATTCATTCATGTCCACCTGTAATAACTACCTATACACTGCATTCTTGGAGAAAGTTCTTGATGTCAAATATTGCATTCTGCGGAGAGCATGAATTTTGCTGTAAATCACAATTTGAATACTTTTGACATTAACGGCATTTGCTTTCAGTTGTTGAAGATGAACCACACAGGAAACTTAGATCAGTAAACAGCATCCTTTGGTGATGGATTTAGTGTTTACTCAAAATAAAGCATAAACTTAGAAAAATTTTGTACCCACTTAAAACCATTCACACTGGGGGAGGGATGACAACCAGTTAGGACAGATATGAACATGTAATAAGGAAAGTTATCATAAATCACTGAAATTTTTGATGGTAGCAAATAATTTGCATGTATCTGCATCATGTTAGAACCACAAGACATTAAATTTAAGGAGAGTGGCACATTCTCACGGTTTGAGCCGGAATCTGTGATGTACTTTCCTATATTACATAATCAAAGCAATTAGATAATGACATGCCATCTAAGAATTAGCAATCCAGCCTTTTACCTCTTTCTCATCTTGAAAATTTCGCACATGGTTAATGGCAGATTTTACTCCTCCTGAAAACCAAGAATACCTAATAAAAACACAAAAAATGCCAGCTGTTGCCGAGCAGTGGTGGCACATGTCTTTAATCCCAGCACTTGGGAGACAGAGGCAGGAAGCTTTCTGAGTTCAAGTCCAGCCTAGTCTACAGAGTGAGTTCCAGGACAGCCAGAACTACACAGAGAAACTGTGTCTTGAAAAATCAAAAGAAAAAAATTACTACAAGTGTCAAGTATCATTATCCATGGGGTGTCAAGTGTTCCTTCTGTATCTATTTGCTAATAAGAATGTTTTTGTTTACTAAGGTGATAATCAAATTAGAAAAGAAAGTTATAGCAATTCATCTGAGCAATGTAATCTAAAAATAATACAGTGAAAGGAAACACAATAGGACCATATCCTCATTGTATTCTTGTGCTTTAAGAAAAAGTGGGGGGTGTCAGCCATGGAAGGTAAGTGTAGAGAGAAGACAGCTCAGGAAAAAGAAGAAACAGACAAAGTGTCTGGAGTGAATGTTAAGGATGTGCTTGATCTCAAAATGAGATGTGGGGAGAGTACCATAGGAATCCACGCACTTCTAGATGCCAGGTTAGCAGCTGTGAAATTGGTTCTGTTTGTCTGGAGGAGTGGTATTAGCAGTGACCCTGAAGTGTGCTAAGAGGCTTGTGTTCATGTTAGCTTTTGTCTGAAAATGAAATTATTGAAGAGTATGTATTTCTCTTTGGCCTATTAATCCAAAGTAGAATAGAATATACTTTTCCCTTATCTTTATTAAAAGGACCTAATGATGACTTTAGAAGTATTCATTCATTCATTCATTCATTCATTCATTCATTCACTATTTCAGAATCTACTATTTTCTGGCCTGAAAGATGACTCTAATGTCTGACAAATATGGCCTAGTGTCTGGTGTGTGTGTGTATGTGTGTGTGTGTGTACACATGTGTGTACATGCACATACAGGTAATCATGCATATGTATGTGCATACTTGTGTAGGTCCAAGGCCAGTGCCAACTTTTTTCCTCAGTAGTTTCCCTTCCTTACACTTTTGAGACAAGATCTCTTATTAAAATTGTTTATAGTTTACTGGTTTGGCTACCCTGTCTGGCTAGGAAGCCTCAAGGATCTTACTGCGTCTTCATCACTGCTAAGATTATAGATGAATGCCAACATGTCCAACTTTTATGTGAGTTCTGAGGATCCAAATCCAGTTCTTTGTGGTTGCATACCAAGCAACTAACTGAAAAAAATCCATGTCTCTAGCCCCTAAAATGTCATTAAAGTGAAAGAAAAGTGATAAAAGAAAGTAAAGGAATGGTGTTTTTTCTACTTCAAAGTGTTTTCTAAACCTTTTTTTTTTTTTTTCTGTATTTGAGTATAACTAGGAATGCCTAAATGCTGTAAAATAAAATGATAGGTAAGGTTCCATGCTTGATCCTATTCTCTACTAATTATGTGGCTCAAGCCTTTGAAGTGCTATATTAAAATATAAACATAAACTCTTCTCATATTACACGGGAGGAAGCTGACGTTGACAGGTGTTAAATGGCTTTTTCAAGTTATATAGCCAGCAAGTCTTTTCATTCAAAATTTAACAGGCTCTAGAAAACTTTTAAAAATTCTATAACTTTTTTTTCTTGAACATTAAGCTAAACACTGAACAGGTCTTTGTGATCCATATGGAAAATACAGTATAGCATCTACGCAAAACCACACTGCTCATGGAACAATTCTGGTGCTAAAGGAAAATATGTCACAATACAATGCTGATAAGCTGAGACATGAATAAGGAAGAGCATGTGTCTGAAAATAATTGGCTAGAGGTTCTAAAAAAAAACCTTGCTCATAATGGCTGTTTGAAATAATGACAGCCTATTCTCAGGTTGAAACATCAAACAGGCAACAGTAGGACAGGATCAGTTGCATAGCTTTGTGTTCCTATACTCCTAGTGGCAAAGTAGAACAGAAAGTATCACCTTGTGGTTTGAATGAAAACTGTCTTCAACAAGCTAATGTGTTTAAAACTGGGTACTCGCCTGTTTAGAAAGCTTCTGTGACTTAATTTTTAAGGAGAAAAGGACTAGCTGGAGAGAGTAGATCACTGAGAATGGCCCATGATGTTGAGAACCAAGTTTACTTCCTATCCATTTTCTGCCTCCTATGGTTGGAATGTGTCCAATTGGTCTCCAGGTTCTGCTGTCAGACAGTTCCTGCCTGCTGTCAGGTATTTCTTACCGTGAAGAAATCCATCCCCTTGAACCAAATTAACCTTTTTTCCTTACTTAGATTTTTATTAGTTTTATTTGTTTGTTATTATCACAATAATTAGGAAAGTGACTGATATAAAGCACATGTAATTACTAGGGTTACAAGAAAATATTTGTTTAAAGAATTAAGTACCAGGTATATAGACTACACTACACAACTCATTGGAATGTTCTGTGACAAGTGACGTGTTATTTTCTATTCCAAAGTAAGTGCCATCATCAGTGATAATTATGAACTTGAAAATATGATTACAGTAACCAGAAATTGATTGTTTAAAATTTATTCAATTTTAATGAATTTAAATTTTGATTTACATCCAATTTAGAAACCCTGTAATTATCATTAATCAGATCCTATGACTAATTTAGAGACTTTTAAATATGTTTCAATTTCATAAAGATAAGCAAATCATATTACCTAACCTAGTGAAAATATTGGGTTCTAGTAAAATTATAATTTCAGAATCATCTTGAGAATTTGTATTCCACATCAATCTTTTGTGAGATTTCTTTGCACAGATTATAATCCTTTTAGCTGGTGCTCCAATAAATCCTCTACGAGTGAAATTTAAAAGTTGTGAGTTGTGAGTCTTCTTAGATGATGATTTCCAAAGTGAAGAGCATTCACAGGGTCTTTATAAAAAGCGTGCTGCAGATGCTGTTGTAACCTGCTGTCTCAACCTGGTGCTATACAGGACAATGGATTGTTCCCCTAAACTAAGCAACAACAAACCTTCCTCCCTTAGCAGGATTTCTCAAGTGGTTTTTAATGGCCGCTTTTGGAAACAAGTGACTAACACAGCCATAGAGCACTTCTTTTCGGTGAAAATGCTTCTCAGCATGTTTCTCTAAATTCTGCTCTAGATTTCATAAGTCATCAAAAACACCAGGCAAATATGACTTTCACTGTTGCCACAGAGGCTGTAGTGAAGCAAACTGCAGGCTGTTAGTAGACACTGGCAGCCTGGTCCTTTCTTCTGCAAAACAGATTCTTCTGCTCTCTGCTCTTTTCTCACACATTTCCTCCTTTAAATGTTGTAGAACTTGGGCTTTTGATGTATTCCTTTGTAATATTACTCTTGTCACTCTTGTCAGTCTACAAGTGATTCTTGAGTTCTGAGACTCACATTTTCTGCAAAATGATACTGTCTTACAAAGTTGTTTTATTGAGCTGTTACAATAATTCTTGTTACAAACTTTACTAAGTCTATTTCACTAAGTGTGCAGCAAAACACGGAAAAAAATGGACATTAATTTACGTATAAGAGAGTTAAGCAAAAACAGAAGAAAGTTGAATCTATCTCCTCTACCTCCAGCACCACCAGCTTTTATCCTAATTGCAGTCAGTGTTCCTAATAATTGTAGTGTTGAACTGGGTACAGATTCCAGCCAGGGTTTAAGATTCAGGGGAAAAAAGGGAGTTTGATGAGGGAGGTAGGCAACAGAAAGGACAGGAAGGATGAGGTACAAGTTTCTAGGCCTCTGAAGGAAAAAATTTAAATGAAAATGCTGCGACTCCTACCTGCTAACAATTGTTGAATGACATAGGAGGACAAAGGATGGTTTTATCTAACATCAATGGGAGGGGAGGCCCTTGGTCCTCTGGAGTCAGTAAAGGGGGATGCTGGAGCAATGAGGCAGGAGTGGGTGAAAGGGTGGAAGAGCACTCTCATAGAGGCAAAACAGACTATGGGGAAAGAGGGGATAGGAAGAGGGGTTTGTGGAGGAATAACTGGGACAGGGGATATCATCTGAAATGTAAACAAATAACAAAGAAAAAGAAAAGAAAACCAGAGGGGCCAGAAAACAAAGGAGGGAAAAATTCAAATAGTAACCAGTTAAGGACTAGATTTCTGGTGCGAGTTATAAATGTTGGTGCTAAAAATAACAAGACTTTTTTTTTTTTTTAAGTGAGTGACAATGGTAGTAGTAATTCCTGCTTTTGTTGGTTGGAAAATCAGAAGTCTTTTAGAAGCAACTATAATTTATAATTTATGGTGTGTGTGTGTGTGTGTGTGTGTGTGTGTGTGTGTGTATGTTATACATTCATATGTGAGTGTGTGTATGTGTATGTGATATGCATTTGTATGTGTAGGTGTATAGGCCCTGCATACATATTTATCTTTTAGATGAGGATGTCATATGTCCTTTTCCATCGCTCTCCCTCTCATTTCCTTGAGAGAAGGTCTCACGTTGACCTTCGTACTAAGCTGACAACCAGCAGGCCCAATTAATCTTCCTGTCCCTGTTTTGCACAGAGCCAGTGTTGCAGTTGCATGTGACTACACTCAGCTTTAGTTTTTAACTTGAGTGCTGACATATAGAACTCAGGAGCCTTCTTGTGATTGATCAGCAAGTGCCCAAGAATATTGAAATTTTAAATTCTGTTTCAGACTAGGGCAGGTTTCACCATTCCTAATTGTGCTGGCTAGTTATGTCAATTTAACATTGGATGAAATCATTTGGAAAGAGAAAACATAAAAAAAAAAATGACTCTACCAAACTGCCCTATGGGGCATTGTGGTGATTGATGATTGACTTATAGTGGAGGCCATTCATTGTTGGCAGTGTCACCCTTGGATTTGTGGTCCTGGATGCTGAAAGAAAGCAGAGTGAACAAGCCATAAAGAGCAAGACAGTAAGCAGCACTCTTCCATTACCTCTGCACCAGGTCTTGGCTCTAGGTTTCTATCCTATGTGAGTTCATGCCAGGACTTCTCTCTGTGATGTATGAGAGCTGTAATCTGAAATAAACTTTTTTCCTCTCAAGCTGCTTTTGGTCATGTACTTTTATCACAGTATTAGAAATCTTCACTTTTACTGGGATGGCTTGAGATTCCTCTGATATAGCCAGCAATAACTGTCTTATGTTCTCCAAAAGAGAAGAATTCAGACAATACACAAAAAATTAAACAAACTGCTAAAAGTTTGGAAGAAATCATAGTTTCATGGTAAGAGGGAACACACCAATCAGCAAAGATCCTGATTCTGTCAAGCTTGGCATTTGCATTTCTCCTCTCTTCCATACTGTGTACTGTCAGGGAAGAAGTGTAGTATTTTTGTAAGCCCATTTTACTCAAGAGAAAACTAATGGTGGTATATAGAGACTATGTATCAGAGTTTAAAGGCACTGAAGTTGGAAAGTTCACTAGAAAAAATAAAAACCATGCTGCACCAGCTCACCTGGAGAGGAAGCCAGGTTTGAGTGACCCAGTTAGTATACAGCACGAACTTCTGGGTTTTTTTTTTTTTTCTTTTTCCTGTTGTAGTGACTTCCATCATTGTATCCTGTGTAGAGGACATGATCTTGACAGCTATGGTTACCATCACTGATAATTTTTCTTTACATCAGGTTTGGAGGCAGTGTGTTGTGATTAGTCAGTTTTTTCTGGAGCTAACTCCTGCCCCTCATTATCACAAGTTCCTGGAAATTTATATTCTTTAATGACTTGATTTCTGCTGGGGGCCTACCCCTGTGTAGTTGGAAAGAAGTCTTCTGTCTTCTCCTTCTTCTTGTCGGTTCTTCTTGAGGCAGAGGAGGAAGAACGTCAGTAGTGGTGGTGGGGGAAGACGTGGTCTTACAAGATATTTTGGAATGCTGTATAATAAAAGTTTACTTATCTATGCTAGAAAAGTTTACTTACTATTCTACTGTAGCTGACCTGCTATCTGTGATTCTCTGGCCAGAACGTGCAGCCTCTGGCACTTTAAAAACAGCAAGGGATTAACTAAATAGCCTTTGTACTATCCTAAAAACTCCTTCTGAGGGTAAAAGACTGCATTAGGTGATTGACACCTGTAGTCTAACAACAGAGGATTAGGCAATGTGGCCTTTGTTCTATCTCAGCAGGAACTGCTGGGCTCTAACTTATGCCTCCTAGTCTGAGGTCACAGAAAGAAAAAGACACTTAGAGAAGTTACTATAAAGTTTATTACTAAGTGTAAAAAGTTTCATATGAAAGCTATCTAAGGGGAAAAGTGGAAAGGTCCTGAGTGGGGAAAAGGGAAAAAATTCTAATAAGGGAAAAGTTCTGAAGGAAAGAATTCTAGGCAGGGAAAAAGGAAAGGAAGGGATGAATGGCTTCTAACAAACAAACAAATGGCTCTCTTTGTTTTTGTCTTCAGTACTTATACATCTTTAAGAATGCATGGTCACATATTACAAAGTTCATCACAAGTTCACACCAAAAATCAAATCATAAATTGAAATAGAAGTTTACAACACAGAATGTTTGCATGCATATCCATTAGGAGTAATTATCTGGCTAAATATCCATCACCAGTCTAACTCCACAGGTTCATTGAAGGTTTAAAACTAAAAGAAATTAGTGAAGTTTTTTATAGATAATCCCAGGCAATAGTTTAGCTTCTGTCCTAGCACCTATAATAAATTGTGAGTTCCGTTTTAGTGACTGTAAGTTAATTGTTTTACAACCCTTTGGAATGTGCTCTGAGTAGGAGAAAGTCTGGTTACTATTTAAGAGCAATTAGCTGATGACACTTGGGAGACTGGCAGAGTTCACTGCAGTTTTGAATATCAGAAAGGGAGCAAATAGCAGTCCCACTCTAAAAGAGCTTAATAATCATCGATATAATTTTAGGAATTCTTATAGGATCATCATTAAGACTTAAGAAGTAATCTATTTGTTTATATAGCATCACTACAAGACAGTATATCTTCATGGATCTGCAGAGATCTGCTCCAAAGGGGTGTGTTTTTGCTTAGTGATTATTACATATGTTTAATAATAATAGGAAAAGCATATTAATAGCAGAAATCTTTCCTAGAATAAGTTCCTTACAGCCTTGCTGAATAAGGGCTCACTTGGTGCATATTATATAACAATCCAAGGCAAATCATTTCAGGATGATCACCTGCTAATTATTACCTTGTCCCATTATGGCTCCTGAAAGTTTTTGACAGTATGGACTCACCCATGAATCCACCCATGCCAAAGATGTAATCTTTGTAAGTTCTCCAACTTTTAATGAGTGGGGCAGGCTATGTTTATAGTGGAAGACTTAGACTGTAGAATAGCATATTCGTTACTGTGGTGGTTTTAATGAGAATGGCTTGTATAGGCTCAGGTGTTTGAACATTTAGTCACCACATGGAGAATATCTTTGGGAAATATTAGATGTGTTTTTATTGGAGGATATGTATCACTGGGTATGGATTTTGAGATATTTTAAAACCCAAAGTTGTTTCCAGTTAGCCCTCTCTACTATCCTCCCTCTATGACTTGTGGTTGTAAGGCATGTAAGCTCAACATGGTAGGAAATGAGACCCTAATGCTTAAATATTAATCAAAGGCATTATATATTTGGTAATGCTAAATAACAGTATGCCCACATAATAACAGATGTTTCCCAATTGACTAATCTAGATATAAGTTGTTACCCAGGACTGCTTCCCGTACATGAGTGGCATGAGTGGTCATCCATGGTGCCTCCTACATTTCTCTGCATGAGTCTCCCTGCCCTTAAGGGGCTAGGGCCACTGCTCAGAGAGGCAGAGGCACAGGAATTTCACTGCATTTTCCCCATGCCGGTGCCTTAGGGTTGGGAAGCACAATATGAGGTCCCAAAGGAAGCTAGTACTCTTGGCTTGGGAGTCCCTGGACCAAAAGGCGGGAGGGGATTGGTAGATTCTTAGGTTCTTGGGCCCCTAGATGCCACTGGGAGGCCTCGGAAGGGCCAAAAAAGAAGTACACAGATTGTTCTAGCCATGGAGACCTTGATTCTATAAACTGAGTTTAGAAATGTTTAATTTAATCTTCAAGTACTGCTCTTATTTGCTATAGATAATCCTAGAATATTATTTGACAAAATAAAATGGTTTTAGTTAGTGATAGCATTAAGTCAGAATTTTCCATTGACATAGTATTGTATTTCAGCTACTTGGGAGGGAAGCTGAGTTAAGTGGGAATGTAGTAAAATATGGTATCAAAAGAAAAATAGAGAAAATGATTGCTCAATAGTTGAGCTTTTGTTGACTCATGTGTGGAGCTTCAGGAGCAACCCCTAATACTTCAAAGCAGTTAAAAAAATAGTAAAGTCCATGCAAACAAAGAAGCGTAGATAACTTGAGGTTACACTTAACCTTGGCAGGTGTTTTATAGATTTCATTATGCAGATTGTTTAACTTTCTATTGTTCGTTAGTTTAAAAGTTCTTTATTTTTTAAATAAATTCTAGTAATAATATCTAGTACTCTCTTGGCTTTGCTGTATGGAAGGAGAGGAGAAAAGAAGAAAAGGCATTAATATCAACATATTAGTAATTGGAGATGAAGCTTATTAGTTAAGAGCATGTGCTGCTCTTTCAGAAAACCTAATCCAGCACCAACACCAGGCTACTCATAACCTGTAACTCTAACTCTGGCTAAATGGAAACAAATATACATGCAATATACAAAAATAAAAAATAAAAATTGGCAGAGAAAGGTTGGAAACTTGCCACCATCAGGAACCTGGAAGGGAATGATCATGAACAAGAAAATTTCTCTGCATATGAACAGAGGAAGAAGTAGGAAAGAGATGTGGAATGATCTAGAAACAGTTACATGCTCCTGGCCAAGGTTATCAGGCTTTCAATACTCTTTCCCAGTACTCTGACCCATTTCTGTATATGGAAGAATTTTTTATTAAAAAACTGTCTGTATTTCCACAACTATTCACAAGCTTTCTGCTCCCATTCCTTTTTCTAGGACCTAAAAAAAAAAATCCCTAGACACTTGTCCATGGGTACAACAGCTGTGGTAACTGCCACAGCCTTTAGAATTGTAGAAAGAGTGAATATCAGAGGCCATTTCTTTCTTTCTTTCTTTTTTTTTTTTTTCATTTTAAACAACTCTGAAATACAATACTATGTCAATGGAAAATTCTGACTTAATGTTATCATTAACTAAAATCATTTTATTTTGTCAAATAATATTCTAGGATTATCTATAGCAAATAAGAGCAGTACTTGAAGATTAAATTAAACATTTCTAAACTTGGTTTATAAAATCAAGGTCTCCATGGCTAGAACAGATTGTTCTCTTGCATTGCATATGTCTGTCCTGTTTGGATCACTGAATACTAAGAATATTGTGACTTGCATAGGAACTGCTTCAACTTTGGTTCCACTCTACAGCTCTGTTTTAGGGTTTTAGATTAATTCCCTTGTTATTATGATAAGACATTCTGACAAAAGCAGTTTTAAGGAGAAAGGGTTTATTGTAATTCACAGCTCTAGGTAACAGACTTCACTGAAGAGCTGTCTAGACAAGAGGAGGTTAAACCACATTATCCCATCTGCAGTCAAGAGCAGAAAGAAACAAATACATTCATGTTTACTGCTCAGCCACCTTTCTCAATGCTCAGGTGATTTAGAGACCAATCCCAAGGAAAAGATTCAGCAATCTTCAGGCTGTTTTCCTGCATCAATTAACATGATCAAGGCAATTCTCCATCCACATGTCCACAGGCCAACCTGAAAAAGACAATTTCTCATTGAAAGTCTATGTTGATTTTAGGTGGTATTGACAACTAATACTGATCATCCATGATCAGGCTCTTCTTTGTAAGCTGAGTTTGTAATCTTAAACACTGAGACAAACAGTAAGCTTTTAGTCTTTCTTCTTTACTGATCTGCTAAATTTTATAAAGAAAATCATTCTGGTAACTTGAAGATCTCTGTTGTTCATTCATTGACAGTGAAACTTGTTTGAGTTAGTTGTCTCATTGCCAAATACCCGGGAAAGTAATATAAGATAGAAAGGGTTTGTTCAGACTCCCGATTTGAGGATCCTGTGCTGACTAGTAAGGCATAGTAGCTGAACAGTGAAGCGGCAGATGACATTGTGTCTAGTTAGGAGCAAAGAGAGTTAAATACTGGCTGGTGCTCAGCTCACTTTCGCCTTTATCTTTAGTCCAGGATCCAAGTCTACATAGAGTGCCACCCAAATGAAGTGGCTGCATGTAGGATTTCAGGAGCTTTTGCATGAAACTGGACCCATCACCTCATACTGTTTTTCCAGAATATCTAAGATTCTATTCTGTGAGGTGGTGGGCTGTGACAAGCAGCTGGGTGCTTGGTCGACCATAGGCCTAGAACCCCCGGACCCTTATTGGACGGCAGGTGTTCAGCTCTGCTCCAGGGCCTGGGTTCTTTTCATTTAGCTTCAGCCCTCCACAGCTCCTCCCACAGAGAGGTGTATGGTCATCCATCATGAGGAACAGTGCCTCAGGCTCTCCCACATGCAGATGAGGTATCTCCAAGCTCTCAGTCCAAGCCAATAGTCATTATCTGCTGCCAGACCCTAACCCATCCTGAAACTGTATATAAGGGCTCTATTCAGGGGAAGTAAAGCATGCAAGAATCATCCTGGTGTCCAAGAGTTTCTGTTGCAAGAGCTGTAACAATTGGGGAGAGATCTACTCTCCCAGAACCTGCCTGGGACACCAAGCTGCCTCATTGCCAGCTAGCAGGCTACTCACAGGCCCAGAAGTGGCCTTGAAAATTTCTGGGTAGTGTCCAGATTATCAGCTTTAAGTACTCACTGGATGGGAGTGATGCTCAGTGTTTATCTGCTTCCAGTGACTGAAGTGTGTGCTGTCTGTACCTAAGGCTCCTTTTTGAGGCGCTCTTATCATGAGTGCTATTTTAGTGTCATTAATGAGATGGTAGGCTCATTTGACCACCAGCACAGACCCATTATTTGGGGATTTCCCCAGCAACAATCCACAGTGGGACTCTGCTGTAAACCGGACCCTGGAAATGTAGGAGACTGACTTCTGCCATGTTCTCCTTTTATTCACTTAATTCTTTAATATTTGCATATGCTGTGATTACAATGCATTTCAATTATCATAAAGACCCAAGTATGGAGGTAAAATGGGAGTGTAATAGTTGGTAGACTGGGCAGGCACACACACACACGGGTTTCAAAAGTGTGTGAGAAAAGCCTATCTGACCAAAATAAGATCAATGCTGTTTGCTTCAAATTAAAGGGAACAGACTCAGAAAGGCCACCTAGCTGATTTTTATTGTATGATCATCATTAAACAGTTTAAATTAAACTGCTTGACTTTTTAATCTTCTTGAAACATTTTGGGTTTTTGGTCTCTAAGAAAAGCATATAGAATTTAAAACTGACCTTCAATTTTATGGTTGAAGTCACTTGTCATACACATAATAAATTGAAATTTATAAGAATCCAAACAATGACATAATATCAAGAATTATAAATGGAAACTAATTATTCAAATGTTTTCAAAGTGCGAGTAGCATCTTGATATAAGATAAAGGTCATTTTATGTTAGAAATATAGCATTTCTAGGAAGAAAATATTTCATATTCCTTGTTAAATATGAAGTATAAAATAGGAAAATTAAATACACTTTTAAGGATTATTAAGCGTATTAATTTGTTGACAGTTTAAGACCCCAATAATGTTCTTCCTGACATTACCAGCTGCTATTGAATCTTAATTCTACTTTAATCCATTGAAGGTATGTTTAATTAAAATGTATGCTTGTTTTAAAAATTCAATAATTCTATTTATTTCTAGAGTAATGCAGAATATATCACAATAAACTTCTGGCCCAGAAAGGCTCATTTGGGACTTAATGAGTCCCAGATATTCATACCCAAATATTAATACTATGTTTTGATTGTTTGAATTTTCAATTTATCCATCTATCCATCTATCATCCATCTATCTATCTATCTATCTATCTATCTATCTATCTATCTATCTATCTATCTATCTATACTACAACCCTCCTGGTCACCTGCATAATCCTTTCTCCATCTACACAGCTCTTCTCCTCTTAGCAGATGTGGCTTGTCTCCACTGGATTTTCCCTCACTCTGGCACTTCAAATGTCTTCAAGGCTAGTCGTAGGTGATTCTTTGCCCACTGAGGCCAGACAAGGCAGCCCAACTACAAGAACATATCCCATGTACAGGCAACACAGTTTTGGGATAGCCACCTGCAGTTGTTTAGGACCCACATAAAGACCAAGTTTCACATCTGTTATATATGTGCATGGAGGTCTACGTCCAGTCTATGTATGTCCTTAGGTTGATGCTTCAGACTCTGAGAGTCCAAGAATCCAGGTTAGTAGATTCTGTCCATCTTCCTGTGGAAGTTCCTATGCCCATAGGGATGGCAGTCTTTTCTTATATTCTTCCATAAGAGTCTCCAGGATCCATTCACTGTTTGACTGTGGGTATATGCCTCTGTTTGAATCACTTTCTGGGTATAATCTCTCAGAGAACAGTCATGCTAGTCTCCAGTCTGGAAGCATAACAGATTATCATTAATAGTGTCAGAAATTTATACTTACCCATAGAATGGACCTTAGTCAGTCCCTAGTTGGTTGGCTGTTTCCTCAGTCTCTGCTCCATCCCCAATCTCTGCATTTGTTATAGACAGAATAATTTTTGGGTTAAAAGTTTTTGGATAACTTTGTGACACTATTGATCCACTGGGGTTTCTGCCTGGCCACAGGATGCAGCCTTTCCAGGCTTCATTTCCCCAATGCTATGAGTCACAGCTAAGTATAGTCCCAGGGATTGTTGGGCAACTGCCATATCCCAGGTCCCTGTCTGTTCCTACAGATGCCCCACACACCCTCCTTCTATCAGTGGCAGATTTCCATTCATTCTCAGGGTCATCTGTCCATCTCTGACACCCCTCCCCATAGACAATTCAGAACCTCCATATTTCCTTCCAGATCCCCTCTCCCACCTACTCCCCTTCCTTTATTAGCCTCCCATGACCGTTTCATTTCCCCTTCCAAGTGAGACTCAAGCATCCTTGCTTGTACCCTCCTTTTTGTCCAGCACTCTTGGGTCTGATGAATATAGCAGGGTCATCCTGTATAGTTTATAGCTAATATCCACTTATAAGTAAATGCGTAGTGTGCATGTCCTTTGGAACTGGGTCACCTCACCCAGGAAGATGTTCTCAAGATCCATCCATTTGGCTGAAAAATTCATGATGTCTTTTGTTTTGATTTACTACATTTCCCTGATGACTGAGGATTTGGAACATTTCTTCAAGTGGTTCTTGGCCATTTGAGATTTGTCTGTTACAAATTTTCTGCTTAGGTCTGTGCCCCATTTTTTAATTGGGTTATTTGGGTTGTTGATGTTTAACTTTTTGAGTTCTTTATAAATTTTAGATGTTAGTACTCTGTCAGATATATGGTTGCAGAAGATACTTTGTCAATTTATAGGCTGACATTTTGTCTATTTGACAGTGGCATTTGCATTACAGAAGCTTTGCAGTTTCAAGAGGTTCCATTTATTAAATTATATAAATATTTATATATATTTTTTCTTTTTTGAATATTTTCTTTATTTACATTTCAAATGTTATCCCATTTCCAGGTCTCTCCTGCAGAACTCCCTATCACATCTCTCCTTCCCCTGCCCATATGAGTGTACTCCCTCACCCACCCACCCACTCCAGCCTTCCTGCCCTGGCATTCCCCTATACTGGGGCATCGAACACCCTCAGGCCCAAAGCCCCTCCTCCAGATCCTGAGCCATTGGTGTTCTGTTCAGGAAATCCTCTCCTGCATCAGTGTCTTCAAGGGTATTTCCCACTTTCTATTTTATGAGATTCAGTGTATCAGATTTTCAGATTTTATGTTGAGGTCCTTGATCCTCTTAGATTTTAGTTTTGTGCAGGGTGATTAATATGAATCTAATTTTATTATTCTACGTGTAAAGATCTAGTTAAACAAGCACCATTTTTTAAAGAGGCTTTCTTTCTTGAACTGTATGGTTTTGGCATATCTGATTCTTTTATTTGATTCCCGTGTTTAACATGTCTGGTAGTGTACTAGTACCAGGTAGTTTTTATCATTTTTGCTCTGTAGTACAAATTGATGTCAGGGATCGTGATTTTTATTGATGTTTTCTGTTTATTATTCAGTATTGTTCTGGCTTTAGTGGGTTTGTTATTTTTCCATATGAAGTTGAAAATTTCTCTTTTAAAGTCTATAAAAATGTATGTTGAGTTTTGATGGGGATTGTACTGCATCTGCAGATTGCTTTTGGTAAGATGGTTATTTTCATTATGTTAATCCTACCTATCCATGAGCATGGGCGATCTTTCCATCTTCTGATATCTTCTTCAATTTTTTTCTTCAGGGACTTGAAGTTTTTCTCATACAGATCTTTCACTTACAACACCATATTTCATATATTTCATGGCTATTGTAAAGGATATTTTTCCTTAATTTCTTTCTTAGCCAGATTATCTTTTGTATAAAAGAGGGCTACTGAATTTTTGTTTAGGATAATTTTGTGTCCAGCCATGTTGCTGAAGGTTTTTATCAGCTCTAGTCCTCTGGGAGAATTTTTGGGGTCATATAGGTATACTATCATATTAACCACAAATAGCCACCATACATTACCTTCTGATTTTCCAATTTGTATCCCGTTGACCTCCATTAGTTGTGTTATTGCTCTGGTGATAACTTCAAGTACTATATTGAACAAAAGGTAACTATGTCTTATCTCTGATTTTAGTGGGGATGTGTTAAGATTCTCCCAATTTATCTTGATGTTAGCTATTGGCTTGCTTTATACTGCTTTGATTATGTTTATGTATGTGCCTGTATCCCTGATTTCTCTAATGCTTTTAAAATGAAGGGGTGTTAGATTTTGGCTTTTTCAGCATCTAATAAGATGATCATGTGATTTTTTTTTCAGTTTCTTTATATGGTGGATTACTTTAATGAATTGTAGAACCACCCCTGTATCCCTTGGATGAAGCATATTTGATCATGATGGATGTTGTTTTTTTTTTTTTTTAATTGTATAAAAGCCAAATGGAAAAGGAGGCACGGGATAAGGGTTTTCTAGGGAGGGGAAATGGGGAAAGGGATTGGCATCTGAAATGTAAATAAAATATCCAAATATAAATAAATAAATAAATAAATAAATAAAAAAGATGGATGTTGTTTTTGATGTGTCCCTTGATTTGGTTTGCAAGTATTTTATTGAATATTTTTGCATCAATATTGTTAAGAGAAATTGGGCTGAAGTTCTCTTTCTTTGTAGAATCTTTGTGTGGTTTAGGTATCAGGATATCTGTGGCTTTATAGAATGAGTTTTGTATGTTTCTTCTACTTCTATTTTGTGGAATAGTTTGAGGAGTATTGGTATTAGCTCTTCTTTTATATTCTTGTAGACATCTGCACTAAAACCATCTATCTGGTCCTGAAATTTTTTTCTTTGAGAGATATTCAGTGACAGCTTCTATTTATTTAGGAGTTATAGGGCTCTTTAAATAGTATAGTTGATTTTGACTTAATGTTGATAATTAGTATATGTCTAGAAAATTATTCATTTCGTTAAGATTTTCAGATTTTGTGGAATACAAACTTTAATAATAAGATATTATGATTGTTTGAAATTCTTCAGTGTCTGCTGTTATATTTTATTTTCATTTCTAGTTTTGTTTATTGGGATACTGTCACTGTCTCTTGGTTAGTTTGACTAAGGTTTTTCTAACTTGTTGATTTTATCAAAGAACCAGCTCTTGGTTTCTCTGATTCTTGTATTGTTTTATTTTTTTCTAATTGATTGATATCAGCCATGATTTTGATTATTTCCTTACTTCTACTACTCATTGGTGTTCTTTTATCTTTTTTTCTAGAGCTTATAGGTATACTTTTAAATTACTGGTATGAAAACTTTCCAATTTCTTTATGGAAACAGTTAGTGCTATGAACTTTCCTCTTAGTAATGCCTTCCTTGTGTTCCATAAATTTGTGTATGTTATGTCTTCATTTTCATTAAATTCTAGAAGGTATATTTCTTCCCTGATCTGGAGATCATTGAGTAGAGATTTGTTCAATTTATGGGAGTATGTAGGCTGCCTGGTATTTCTGCTGTTGCTGAAGTCCATCTTTAATCTATGATGGTCTGATAATTTACTTTATTTCTTGTGTTATTTTAATTTTCTTGTATTTGTTGAGGCTTGCTTTGTAACTGACTATTGTGGCCAATTTTGGAGAAGGATCCAGGAGGTGTCACAAAAAGAAATATTTCTTTTGTTTGGGGTTATATATTGTATAGATGTCTTTTAGGTTTATTTGATTCATCATGTTTGTTAGTTTTGTTATTTCTCTGTTAATTTTTTATCTGGATAAACTGTCAATTGATGAGATGTAGACTTGATGTCTCCTACTATTAATGGGTTTGGTTTAATGTTTCATTTAACCTTTAGCAATGTTTCTTTTACAAATGTGGATATTCTTGTGTTTGGACATAGATGTTCAAAATTAAAATATTATCTTGGTAGATTATTTCTGTGATGAGTATAAAAGTATCCTTCCCTGTCTCTTTAGAGTGATTTTGTTAAAAATCTATCTTATTAGATATTAGAAGGATTATGACAGCTTAATTCTTGGGTCTTTTAGCTTGGAAAATTGTTTTCCAGTCCTTTACTCTAAAGAAGTATATACCATTATTCTTGAGGTATGTTTCTTGTATGAAGCAGAATGATGGATCCTGTGCTTGTATCCATTCAGTTACCCTGTTTCTTTTTATTGGGGGGAATTGAGTCAATTAATGTTGACAGATATTAATGGCCAGTTATTGTTAGTTCCTATTATTTTGATGTTGCTGGTGTTGTTCTGTGTTTGTTTGTATGAGCTTTACTTTTTTGCTGGTATAGACTTACTAAATTCATGTGTTTTCTTGTAGTTATTTCTCCTCTGGTTGAAAATTTCTTTCCAGTATTTTCTGTAGGGCTTTATTTATAGATACTTTTTAAATTTTTATTTGCCCTTGAATACCTTGTTTTATTTATCTGTGTTGCTTGAGAGTTTTGCTGGGTATAGTAGTAGGTTGGCATCTGTGGATTTTTAGAAATTGCAAGGTATTGGTCCTAGAGTTTCTAGCTTTTAGAGTGTCTTTTGAGAAATTGAGTGCAACTCTTATACATCTGCATTTGTATGCCACCTGCTCTTTTCACTTGCTGCTTTTAATATTTAATATTCTTTCTATTCTTTCTTTGTTCTATAGATTTTTGGTTTTGATTATTATGTGTTGGGAGGAGGTTTTATTTTTTTTTCTTCCAATCTAATTGGTGTTTTAAAAGCTTCTTTTATTTTTATAGGTATCTCTTTCTTTCTGTTGGGAATGTTTTCTTCTGTGGTTTTGTTGAAAATATTTTCTGATCTTCTGGTCCTTGGATTTGTATCTTTTCACCTTCTTTTATTCCTATTGGTCTTAGTTTAGGTCTTTTCATGGTATCCCAGATTTTCTGGATGTTTTGTATACGAACTTTTTTAGATATAACATTTCTTTGACTGATGTATCACTTTCTTCTATTGTATCTTCTATGCCTGATATTCTTTTGTTTATCTCCTGTATTCTGTTGGTGATGCTTTTGTCTGTTTTTCCTGTTACCTCATCCTAGGTTTTCCATCTGCAGAATTCCCTCAGTTTGTATTTTCTTTGTTGCTTCTATTTCCATTTTCAACTCTTACACAATTTTATTTATTTCCTTCTCCTGTTTAGTTGCAATTCACTGTATGTCTTTAAGAGATTTATTTATTTATTTTCTCATTAAAAGCCTCTATCATATTTATAGATTAGATGTAAGGTCATTTTCATGTGCCTCAGTTGTGTTAGGATAGCCATGGTTTGCTGTAACAAGGTTGTTGTAGCTCAGAAGATATCATATACCTTAGTTTTTGTTGATTGTATTCTTTCAAGGATGTTTAGCCATCTGAGTGGCTTTTATCCTTGGATGTTTTAGCAGGTATTGGGAGGGGTTTTAACCTTGATAATCCTAGTATTGCAGGATTATAATGAGTATCCTCAGGATGTATGGTTCCAGATCTGCAGGTCTGTATGGTTCAGGATCTGCAGGTCTTTATGGTTCAGGAGCCACAAATAAGATGAAGGTGTGCAGAAAGGTGGAGAGAGGGAGACTAGTTGTCTGACTGGGCTAGCAGGCTACTCAGGGCATCTTGGCATTCCCAGCATACTCATCAAGTAGGGTGGAGGAAGGAAAGCTTACCTGTATGGTTCAGGATTCACAAGTCTGATGAAGGTTCGCAGAAAAGTGGGTCAAGAATCCATCTTTTATTTTTAATAAAGCACTTGCATGTGTAAGGAGCACGTGTAACTTGTTGAATGTTGAAAACTTGGACATGATGCCATCAATGTCCTGGTGAAAAATAACCCTCATACTGTTCACAGGAGGCCACCAGAAAAGACATTTAGAGAGCAGAGAAACATGCTGAATTGATCTTGATCTACTTAGTAAACATTGAGAACTAGTGGTCAAGCCTGTGGGAGAACTCCTATAGTTTTCTATAGCTGGATATAAAAAACACTTAAGTGCCTCTTAAATGACCCTAGATGTTGTGTATAGTTTTAACACTTACAACATTGTGTTTAAGAGCTTCTTTGTATGATATTCAATTGTCTGTGCAGTTATTTAGAAAATAGAAAACCCAATGGTTATTGTTCTTAATATTAATGTTAAGGACAAGGAAAAGAACTACACCAACTCATTTAAACCACGTAGAAAAGATTTCCACATGAAAAGAGGAAAATTTAGGAATATGGAAGGAGCAACCTTTTAGCTGTTGTATTTTAAGGATTTTATATTAATAATGAAGGACAAAATAAAATAAAATCTGCCTTTCCAGTTTTATGGACTTTATAGAATTAGTTGTGCCTCATTATTTTTATATAATATATAAGGAAACATATTTTATTAGTTATTTAACTTTATTCCTATTTAACCTATTTTTATATTGTTAAACACCCCTCTGTACCAAGGTATCACTTAATGTATTAGTACATATGTGTACATGTGCCCATATATATATAGTTGTGTGGGAATAAAAGTGTGAATAAGTGTCCACATCCATGTATAGAGGACAGAGGACAATTTTGGATGTCATTTTATTTTGTTGTTTTGAGAGCATACTTATATCTGGGACCTGTACCTAGAAGATTAGCCTAGAGTGGCTGGCCTAAAAGCCTCAATGATAAACCTGTCGCCATCTCCCCAAGACAGGGGGTGCCATTATGTGCCAACATAACCCTAGTGTTTTGCTGTTTTAATGGATTTGAAGGATTGAACACAGGCTCGTAAGACAGTTTATCAACTAAACTATTGCCTTAGTTTCTTTAAATAATCAAATCTGACAGCTTTTTAAAATGGTTCTTAAAGGCTTTAATCTTTCTTGTAACCCAGTACTCACCAGAGGTCGTAGAAAAGAAAGGATATGGGGAAAGTGGACCTGTTTAGGAAGGTTCTTTGGAGCAACCCTCATATGTGTTTTCTATTCACAGGTTAGCAGGCAGCAGCAGCTCTGTCTGCTTTCAAACACCTCACAGGTACAACAGCAGTCCAGTTCAGTAGAGTTAGGTTAATAAGAGCAGTGACACGGCATGACTTCAAAGAGACAGCTAAGTCTCAGCCTTGACTTGAGTCACATAAAGATATGCCTCTACTCCTAGACCTACCTTATTTTCTGAGGAAGGATCTCTTATTGAAACAGGAGATTGCTCATTTGGCTAGACTAGTTGGCCACCAAACACTAGACATCTCCTTGTTTCCATATTCCTAGTCCTGGGACACAGACAAGTGTTGTCTTGCCCATTTGTCATATATTGAGGCCTGGAGATGCAATCTCATGACTTCATTCTTGATTGCCAAACACTACAAAAACTGAACCATCTTCCAGATCCTATAACTAAATATCTTGAAGAGGAGAGTAAAGAAAGTGCTAGAAGTTTTGGACTCATGAGGCTATGTGTATAAAAAAGATTTGGGAATCACTTATAAATGGCACAGAATCACTTATAAATGGTACCCAAGTAAGACTCGAAGCTTAAATTCCAGGAGAGCAAGCAAGTGCTTTGCTTTCATGGGCCTCTTCTTTATGAAGCAAAGGTTGCCATAAAGGACAAACAAGTTTAGTACTTTATCCATTACAATGGTTGGAATAAAAAATGGGATGAATGGGTACCAGAAAGCACAGTACTCAAATACATAGAAACCAATTTACAGAAACAGCGAGAACTGCAAAAGGCCAACCAGGAATAATATGCAGAGGACAAGATAAAGGGGGCTGCCTCAGGATAGAAGACATCTGGTCTACAACAGAAAAATGTTTAAGTGAAAACGAAAAAGAACAAGCAGAAAAGAACAACCTGAAAACGAAGATAGTGGCTGTACCAGTGAGACACCTCAGCCTCCTAGAAGGAAGAAACCCCGGGTAGATCTTACCATTGAAAATGAAGAAACATTCATGAACAGAGTTGAAGTTAAAGTGAAGATTCCTGCATGTTTTAACATGATAGACACAGTGCATTGTGTAGCTACAGTTTTATAAAAAAAAAAAAAGTCAGTCTTGTAGAAGCTGTTTTTCAGATCTTCAGTAAATTTTTTCTTTAAATTTCAAAAAAAGAAGGAAAAAAGAAAGGTTTATTACTGTTGCATGAGCACATATTTTGTTGACATTAATGACATTTACAGTTGCCAAAAGACATGCTTAAAACATTACTCACAATTCTGTAAGTTAACAGTACAAATTCTTCTACTAAATTCTGTAGTTCTATGGCTCTGGAAACAAAAAAGGTCTATGTTGCTGGTAAGCCAGTGAGTGTCAGGAAGCTACTTCTCTCTACCTCCCGAGAGCTAAGACTATAGACATATCTGACTATGTCTTGCCTTTTAGTCTTGTTTCTAGGATTTAACATCTAGTATTTATGCATGCACTGTTAGGGACATAGCCATCTTCCTGGTCCCAGTTTTCAATTAGGAGGAGAGTTATAGTTTTATTTTTATGATAATGATTTTCTTCCATATCTAATGATTTTTTGGGGGAGGATCTTTCTCTCATCTCCTTAAACTGTTATGCACTATAGATTTACACAGAGAAAATATCTGGTATTGTATCTACCATGCTTTTTATGTGAGATACCCACTATGTTAGCTTATCTTGGACTTTGGTTATTCAAGAAGAAATGATATACTTGTATTGAAACACTACACAGAACAGCCACATCTGTCCAGAAGTTTTACAAAAATTGGCAGATGGAGCAGTTGCTACTGATGTGTGTGTGTGTGTGTGTGTGTGTGTGTGTGTGTGTGTGTGTGTGTTCACATTTTTTCATGTGTGGATGTGGAAATCTGAGGCTAATATAGGATATTTTTCTTAATTGTTTTCGACCTTGTATTCACAGTCAGATTTTTCCACTTGATACTAAAGTAAGCAGATTTTATTTTGTCACGACTCAGCTTGCCCTGGGGATTTCCTCTGTCCACACAAGTGCTCTGTCTTGCTTCCTGGATTATTACATGTGTGGCAGGGATACAAACTGCATTTCTCATAAATGTGCAGCTAGTGCTGTACCCACTGAGCTGTCTCTCCAGACCACTGCCATGACTATTTGAACTGATTACCTTATGCCTGAGACCATTAGTTACCATGCACAATTTTTCTTCCCTTCTATAGCTTTGTGATATTTTTCTGTGTTCGATTCTAAAATAATCAATTTTCACTAAGCAGAGCAAAGTAAATTAACAAAACAGCAGTAAAGTAAATTAACAAAATGAACTAACTAAAGAATCTGGAAATTGTGATCATTAAACAACCTTTATAAATAAGCAAATTTGGCTTATATATATCTTATATAAAGTATGTATTGAGATGATCTTTTTCTAATTTCTGTGCACTGGTCCCAAATGCACCTTGCTATCAGGCAGTCCTTTATGTTTTCCTCATTGTGCTCCTTTTTTTTTCTAGGAATATTTGGTTTGTTTCATTTCCCAAATGTACTTTTTCCTCTCAAAAATATATCACTGAATCTTTCAGTGACCATAGGCACATAAATTTGGAGCCTACATTTTCAGTGCTAAATTGAGTTTATTAATACTAGTGCAAGGTTTGTGGTAAACTTATTAAAGTTATTTTTGGGGATGGAGAGATGTCTCAGTGGTGAAGAGCAATCACTGATCTTCTAAAGGTCTTCAGTTCAGTTCTCAGCACCCACATGGGAATTCAAGAGTGTCTGATGCCATCTCCTAGAATACAGATGTGCATGCAGAAAAGTTTTTATATATGTCCTACCATAAATACATCTTGAAAAAACATAGACATATTCAAAGGATGAGTATTTTCGACAGTTTATTTGAAGCCTTCTCTTTTCCAAATTCAATTGGACTTAAGAATATTGCACTAAAACATTATGTGTATAATATAAGAAAAATATAGGTTTGGGGTCCTTTATAATGATTGTGTGTGTGTGTGTGTGTGTGTGTGTGTGTGTGTATACTTCCATGTATATTTTCGTTTTGTTAGTATAGGCATATGTGGATGTAAGGCCAGAGGATACTCCTGGGTGTTGTTCTTCAGACATAATCCATCCTGATTTTGCAACAGTTTTTCTCACAGGTCTGGAACTTAACAATATGCTAGACAAGATAGCCAATGAGAATAAGTGATTTGACCATCTCTGCCTCTTTGGCTCTGGTATTATAAGTATAGACCATCATATACATGAATTATGGGTAATTGAACTCAGGTACTCATATTTGTAAGACAAGTGCATTTACTGATTAAACTATTTATTCTTGGACCTAAAAGATTGTCTTATAAAAAGATAAGCTTCTGATAGTTCAATATAATAGAGTCTCAATTCTAGCCGATATGAGTCAAATGTGTATTGTCCTGGAAAATTCTTGGTGTATCTCACAGACTGGAACATACAGTAGAAGACTAAATATGAACTCTAATTAATAGCTGTATGTGTATTGCATTCCTTTGCTTGATTATGTGTTTTGTATATGTTTCATGAACATCTGGTGGATTAAAAACCCTATCCAAAAAAAAAAAAAAAAAAAAAAAAAAAGAGGTCTGGAAATAAAAACAGTTCTTGAGGAACAACATAAACTGAATGACAAAAAATGTACTCAGGACTCCCCCATCTCTTATTGTGCATGTTGTAGGTTGTCAGAACTTTTTTCTTGTGTCTTCTACATTCTTCATATGCATAAAGTCACTACCATAACAGATGTGGGATATTATATTCTGTTTTATAAGTCACAAATATCAAGCTACTTGCAATTTTTTTGTCATCATAACTGCAAAAAAAAATTGCTTTCCTTTCTTCACCTATCTTTCTATTGTTAAAGCAATAAGTGCTTTGTTGAGAAATATGTGGCTCAGATGGTAAAGACGTTTGCAGTCAGAAATGACAACCTGAGTCCAGTTCCAGAAAACAGCATGGTAGAAGAAGAAAATTGACTCCCTCAAATTGTCTTCTGTCCTCCACACATACCTGACACATGGCAGGTGCCCCCTCCACCATATCATTTACAGACACTCAATAAATAAATAAATGAATTTTAAAAAAATTAAAAAATAAACACCTTGTTGGCAAGGCATGCGATAACAGGGGACTGACTGTGCACGCATGGGGGCAGATAGGGTGTAAGAAGATGGAATAGGCAGCATCAGGGGACTCTTAAAAAATGAGCTCAGGTTAAGAGATAGTCAAAAGTTGAGCTAGAAAGTTGAATCAGCTACATGTTGGCTTAAAACTATCTGTAACTTCACTTCTAGGAGTTCCAACAGTCTTTTTAGGCCTCCTTTACCATCAGGCATACATGCAAATGGAACACATACAAACATGTAAGCAAGCACTTATAACCATAACATGAAAAGTAATAATAGTAAAGGGGGGTGGATGTTCAGAAGCAAGGCATTGCAGGAACCAAGAGAGGAGAGAGGTTCTGGCAGTCGATGTTCAAAACATTGTTACACCAGAAAGGGTGGGAGAAATAAATTGGGGTTGATGGAAGGTAGAGAGGTGAAATGCCTAACTTATTTTGGTGAAAGGACACCATGCTGGTTTGGCATAACTAGTGAATGTTGTCGCTGTGCTCCCTGCCACAAAAAGCAGTGGCAGTCCCTTCCTTCCCACTGTGGCCTACTGGTGTTGAAGTAAAATGTCCCACAGGAACTGTCCAATATGGTAGCCAATGTCAAAATGGTAGCACCAAGACAATTCCTCAGCCTGCAGCCATCATAAGAACTGCAGGAGCTGTTCACAAAGTTGCATTACCTTTCTGGCCTCAGCAGGAGCTGTCTCTCTTGAGCTATCCATGGTGACAGCACCTGCCTCAGCCTACATCACTGGTGAAACACCACAGCGGTAGCTACCCACAGTGGCAGCACTTCTTCTTCAGCCTTCTTAGCAGCCTCACAGAGATGACACCTTAGCAAAAGCTGGCTGAGGCCAGGAAGGACTTCCCTCCCTAACTCATGGGTTGTAAAAAACAAACAAATAAATCAAACAATTAAAAAAACCAACACCAATACCTGAGCAATAAAGCCTACCAATTCTCATCTGTCCCACAACCCCCCCTCATTTCTATGTAGGAAACTCCTCAACCCAAGGACAGAAAAACCCACCCATCCCTGAGCCCGCCACCCAACCAACCCCCACCAAGCTCAGGACTTGAAATCCCACCAATTCTTATGAAATTTTCACTCCAAAAACTCCACCTCATCTGAGATCCTATATATAAACAATGCTCCCTTTGTCCAGTTCCTTGCTGTCCACTCCCCAGAGCAATGGGCAGCTATCCCTGGATTCATTTCTCTTCCTTCTCCTTTTCCTGGATTCTTCCATTCAATAAATCTCCTTTATGAGATTTACTGCTTATAGTGACTCTCTTGTTAGAAGAAGCTGAGATGAAAAGAAGCAAAGAAGAGAAGCAGAGAAGTGAAGGAGGAGCAGGGCTGAGGCTCAGCTATCGATAATCTTCCAAGAGCTGCAACATCTCTGATGAGGAGGGAACATCAGTTCTTTAACGTTCCTGAGCTTCCATTCATCAGGATACCCTTCATTCACTTGGGACACTGTCCCACCTCAGAGCTATGTGGTTCCTGGATGTCAAAGTCCCAAAATGCTCTCCTCATCTTTGCAGAAACTCAGTGAAGTTCTTCAGGATGGCTTTGAAAATTTATGAATAGGAAAAAATTTATTTCATGTTAATTGAAGGAGTATTAATGTTTAAACCATGTTGTTTCTCTGAGTTAAGATACTTTCTTGTCAATCTTCCAAGAAGAAATGCAAACAGTATCTTCTGGAGTACTACTTTTTCATTTCCTTTAATAAGCTCCAGTACTTTCCAGTGTAAAGTTATAACCCTTCTGAATTTTGGGACACAATAAACATAACATTTTAAAGAGTATTCTCCCTGCCATTTTACTCTCTGTACTATAGAGTTTAAGCTTTTACTTAAAAACAGAATTCAACTCTGAGGTTGCCACTACCCAGAAGTACAAGTACATCTGTATGGTTTTCATATCACTTGCTACTTGCAAAGTTATTGCTTTCCTCTCTGCTTCAACCATCTCAGCTTGTTAGTTTTGCATTGCCTCACAATAAGTGTTTGCCAAACTATTGTGAACATGGAGGACACTGTGCCCAATCCTGAACTACAACTGTAGTGACTCTGGTTACACAGAAGCTATCTGTCATGACAACTGATCACAAGTGGAGGCTAGAGTAATATTCTGGGGAGTCAGTTCTTACCTTTGACCTTGCTAGGGCAAAGATGTTTTTGCTTTTATTCTGCCTATACTAGGCTGTATATTCCTGAAAAAAACTTCTGGGAAATTCTATCTCTGCTTCTAATTTTGCTGCAAAAGTGTAAGGATGTTAGATGTCTGCCTCCTCATTCAGATTTTCATGTGGGTTGTAGAGCTTTGGATTTGGGTCACTCGGCTTGTGTGGCTACTGTTTTACCTGCGAAGTTATATCCCTGGTCTATATGTATTTCTTCTATCTCTGAGAATGTTTCCTTTCCCAGGGCTGAGGCTTGCTTTTGTACTTTCCTTGGCTGGAATCTATATTTTTAAAAGATAGAGGTAATAATATGTACTTGTAATTTCAGCTCAGGAAAGGCAGACAAGATGTAACTGGACATTCACCTTAAACTACTGTAGTTTCAGGAAGAGACACACCTCAAAAAATTAGGTGAACTGCATCTAAGAATGACACTGGAAGTAGATTTATGGCTTCTATAGAAATACACACACATGCACTCCCCACATAAGAACATACATAAACATGTTTACCTTTCATAATCTACCATTTGACCTCCAATACTCTATTTACCTATTTTATTCGAGGGTCTTGAGCAATTCCAAACTTTCCTTGGACCTCCATGAAGTCTTTCAGCTTTGGACACACCAGTTAGGTGTGTGGGCAAAGATAGTGCCAGGCTGAACGGGTGGCAGCATCTCTTAAACTGCATTTCTTTTCTATATGTGTCCTATCCACACATGTCCAAATAATTAATGTAGTTTTGCCTTTCATAGGCATTGTATTTATTCCATCAATAACTCCTGTTTCTAGTCATGTGTCACTAGATAAAGAAGGTAAAGCATGTACAGTTTACATAGCTTGATATATGTCATATGTCTCTCTCTCTCTCTCTCTCTCTCTCTCTCTCTCTGTGTGTGTGTGTGTGTGTGTGTGAGTGTGTGTGTGTGTGTGTGTGTGTGTGTGTGTAATCATAGGTCAGAGAACAGTTTATAAGAATCAATTTCCTGATCCTTTCCAGATGTGGATCCTGGAGGACAAAGTCAGGTCATCCTGTTTGAGCCTTTACTAGTGAGTAAAGATATTATGCTGACTTGATCTTCTTACTCCTCGTCTTTTCATCCTTTAAGTCTTTTCTGAAGACTCCATTGTTCTGAAATATTTTCTCTTCCCAGAAGCAGTGATCCAAGCCTAGAAGCTTAGCATCGTGGTGTATGCAGTGTCACAAGCTAACTTGTGTTTTTCATCATCTATGAAAAATCAGATAAGTATGAAGAGCTAGAAAGATGGGTTATTTAATTAGTAAATACCTTGCTGTAGGACCTAAATTAAAATTTCAGCACTCTGTAAAACAACAAGTGTGGGGTGTGACCTATGACAGGATCCCTGGCATTTACTGACTTGTTAGTCTAGGCAAATCAGTGAGTCTGAGGTTCAATATGAGACTTTGTCTCAAAATATGATCGGAAAAAATTGTGAAAGAAAAGAATATTGAGTTCCTACATATGGACTAAGACACAAACACACATGTATATGCACATATACACATGTACATACACACACAGGAATGTCGACACACACACATACACACACACATGAATACATCCTCTCTTCTCTTCTGTTTTTTTTTCTCTTTGTATTTTCCCCCTTCATCCTGTTTCTTTTCTCTTTGGTTTTCCTTCTTTCCCCTCTCCTTCCTTTCTCTTTCTCCCCATTCTTGTTCCTTTCTTCCCCCCTCATCCTTTCTCTGTCTCCTTTCTTTCTCTTATTTTGTTCCTCCTTTATCTTTATTCTTTTCCTTCTTATCTACTTGAAGTTGTGAGCAATCTGCTATTTTCATGAAGGGTAAAGAATGCTCATCTCAGAAATTTATCTAATGCATGACTTATACCTAAGATAAAGATATGAAATATAGTTTGTAACGGATCTTATTTGTCAGAATTTCTCACTATGTACAATCATTTAAATGTGACAAAGAAACCTGTTTGCCTAAAGAGGAAGTAGTAAAGCCTCTCTGCTTTGTGATGTCTGTTATCTCTGAGAGCCAAATAGCTTGATACGTTCCCAGTCAATACATGCTTATTAACTGTCCAAAGCAAGCAGCACTCCATCAGACTTGAGAGAAGAAAGCTAACACTCTTTTATAAGCCTAAAAGTGGACTTAAAAAGCTATGTTATGATGTCAGGAAGTCATACTGTGAAGAAATTAGAGGAATAATCTTGAACCAGATAGATATTAAGATCAAGGATAGCCACTGGATCAGAGGCAGACAGGGTAGTATGCAACTGACCTGTCACTTAGCTATCCAGCAGCAATTACTAAACACATGACTACTGAAACCGGACTTATTTCAAAGAGCAATGGCTTGATTTGTGTCATCTTCTCTTCTTTTTATATAACACAATCCTCTACACAGTCATGCTTTGGAATAGAAGAGCACAAACAAAGAAACAACTAGCACAACATGTAAGGTCTGATACTACCATGTAAAATTTCATTGATTACATGTGATGACTCATATTGCTCAAACATCATAAATATTTTTTATGAAATAGGCAACTAATGATTGACATTACCATGTGCCCACATTTCATGAGTATTGGAACAGCTTTGGTGCATGAATTACCCTGTATAGATGAGGGTTTGATACAGTGTGGTATACTGTTCAATGATCTCTGGCACCCATAATCTCAAGTAACTTGCTGAATTTTTGTGCTTTATAATTCCTCATGAAAATACATTAGGCTATGATTTGGTTTTACTGTGAAAGACTGTTAAATCTCTCTAGAAACATGACTCAGAATGAGTATGATTCAGTGTGCTATGTCTCAATTGCTCGTTACACTTCTTTTCTATTTGTACATATTCACATGGATGCACACTCTGGAGAAGATGTTTGATGGTCTGCTCTGTTACTCTCTACCTTATTTCTTTGAGACATGGCCTCTTGTTAAACCTACATCTATGCTGACAACCAGTATGTCTCAGAGATCCTCTTGTCACCACCCCAATGCTGATGTTATTTGTGTATGTGTGATATGTCTGTCTTTTTGTTTTGGTGCTGAGTATTTAAATGCAAGTCCACATGTTTTCATAAGAAGTACTGCTATTCAGTAACCCATCTCCTCATACCCCATTGCCCATTTTTAAAATTGTTTTTGATGTCCTTGCCCAGGACAATATCTATATAACTGACATAGCCCATCCCCCCTTTTTTGTATAAAAATGAATACTTGTCTCTCCTCAAGATTGCAGTGTGGACAACATAATGTAAATGCAGAAAAAAACACAAGGAAGGGCTATGATCAGACTTGTCTTGGAGATTTTATGCCCACTGACTTAGGAATTTATCTCATTAGCAGTACGGGTAGATTCTATTATTTTTTATTATAATTAGTGGTTTGAAAAACACTAATTTCCTCACATTGTTGACTCTGTTTACACTTAAAAGCAAAATAGACCCAAACAAAATACTGTTTTTCTAAGAGTCAGGTGTAAATTAAGCTCCTTATTCCTCAAGAAGCAGAGCACAAATTTGAACCATGTGTATTTTCAATCAGAAAAATAAAAATAAAAGAGTTCTGATGAGTGAAAGTTGTGTTGCTTCTTATCAATATTTTATTAATTTCATTTTAATCTCTGGATCCTTTGATTAAACTGTCAATCAACTAAATAATTTTCAGTCTATTCAATTTGAATGATGAAACATATTATGACACTGTAGAAAAAGTTTAGAGAAAGCATTGTGAAAATGTTTCTTCCCGTGTTGTCATTCTCTAATACAGTAGCCTTATGACCTATATCAAGTTATTCTTCTAATTGGAGCCTTGCTGATGCCACATTGTAGGAAAAAATAATAGAATCCGCCTCTACTGGTATTGAGATACATTCCTAAGTCAGTGGGCGTGAAATCTCCAAGACAAGTCTGATCATAGCCCTTCCTTGTGGTTTCTTTTGCATTTACATCATGTTGTCCACACTGCAATCTTGAGGAGAGACAAGTGTTCATTTTCATACAAAGGCAAAGAATAAGGTGAAGAACAGTTTAGAATACAAAGCCAAGGACATTCAATTACAAAACAAGGATATTCAATTACAAAAGCCTGACTATTGTGGCTCCTTCCAAAAAGAAGTTAGATCAATTATACTCTAGATAAGATTTGTTGTTTTTGGTAAATTAACAGTGTGTGAATGTCTGTGTGTGAATTCACATCTAGGCATGTATGTGCATGTATGAGTACTGATGTGGAGGCAAGAGGTTGAGTTTGGGTTTGAGTGACTTTCTCAGATCTTCAGTACTTTGTTTTTTTTTTTTTAATTGTTTTGTTTTTTTGTTTTTGTTTTGTTTTGTTATTTTTTTGTTTTGTTTTTTAAACAGGGCCTCTTATTGAACATAGGGTTCACTTCAATTTTTTCATGTAAAATAGATGGCCACCAAGTCCCTAGAATCTGTCTTCATACCCTCATCACTTGGATTATAGTCACACACATAACTGAGCATAGCTATGCCCAGCTTTTGGTTGGTTTGGGGGATCTGAACCAAGGTCCTTGTGCTTTCAGAGCAAGCTGTACTCTAGTCCTAGAGGTATTTTTTAAATCAGATTATTGTTGTTTCTTTAAAGTTATTATGATTATATTTTTGTGTTGCTTCAAATTGTTCAGGGGACTGTCATTAACTTACATTATTTTGTTTAGTTTTAATATAGGGTTCCTGCCTGGATAGAACTCACTAATTTGACTATGCTGGTTCACCAATGAGCCCCTCACTGTCTCTGCCTTTCCATAATGAGGATTACAAACTCATGTCACCACATCCAGATTTGATTTTGGGGTGTGTTCTGGAGACAGAAGCTCATTCTTCTAGGTAAACTGTTTACTGACTGAGCTATCTCTGAACTCCTAGGTAATATTTCTTTCAAGGAAGATTCAGCTCCGCTTCAGGCTTTTCTGAGGATTTCTGACAGCCCACCAAGATTTTCCACATAAACTCACTCAAATAAAATCCACTGCTCATAAATTTTAATCTCATCTACAAAACCCCTTTACACAAGCACAGAAATCAGTGATTCACTAGGTACTTGGGTGTAGGATTCTTGCCAGGTTGACACATGAGACTCTCACTCACAGTTATGTATCATCTTGGCCTGATCCTTCTTCACATTAGCTGTATTTGACTATGATTCCATCAAATATCACACACTGCAGATTAAGATGCCTTGGCACTCCCGTTTATAACCATATCACTTAAGCTTGTCATTCCTATCATAGTGACACTGGTCACAGTGTCATGTTGCACAAAGATCAGCTCTCTTTCTCTTATCCTTTATTTAAAATCTATGTAGTGTAGTCTGGGGAAATACTTGAGCCAGTAAAGTGACTGCTGCACAAACAGGAGACTGAGTTTTATCTTCCAAACACCTACTCAAAAGCAGAGATAATAGCATGTGCTTTCAACCCTAGCACTGGACAAGCATATCACTGGAGCTCACTAACCAGAAAGTCCAACTCAACGAGTGAGTCCCACGTAAATTCAGAAGGCCTTTCCAAAGAAAAATTTGATATTACCCTGTTCAAAAGCCAGGGTCTTTCTTAAGCAATATACTTTCATATGATTCTGTTATGCCCCAAGACACTAAACGTGAATTTAATAGCCCCAGATCTAGTTTATATCCCTACTGCTCCCCATAGGCCCACGTTTTAAAGGTTCGTCCCATAGTAGCACCATTAAAAAGTGGACTCTTAGAATATGGGATGCCTGCCCCCTCTTCATGACAAACACCTCTTAACCCTTCCTTTACCCCTTTTATCCCCTTGCCATTTTCCCCTTCCCCTTCTCTTTTATCCTCTATCTCAAGCTTCTGTCACTTTTACAGCATCCTTTGCCTCACTGAGAAAATTAAATCTCCTTAGTGCTGACAACTTGATCTTGTGTATCATGATGCAGTGCCTTTCCAAACAATGGTCATGTAGTCCAATCTGCAAGATGATGGTATCAGGCATTAAGGTAATCAGGGAAGAAGAATCCATCCAATGATTTCACCACTATAAGTATTTTACATAAAAATCCATTATATATGAGTTTCACAGAATAAAAAAAATTCTATACATATTAACATTTGATCATATTTAAAGGATGTATTTGGGGTTTTATATGTACTACAAAGTTGATCTGTCACTGATCTGAGCCCTCAGCTTTTTCCTGTTTTAATTTGGTTTCCTAAACAGCTATTCATAAGAATGTTTGGAGTTTGTTTACTCCTTTTGGACAAAATTTTATGTTTTCAAGTCTGTTCTTAAACTCCTAAACTGAAGTGATTAACCCACCCCACCCCAGCAGATAGCTGGCACTCCTCTACACATGTCCCAGGGCCTGGACTTTTTTCAATGTACATATTACAATTTGAATCTAAACAAATGAAAGGATGTGGCGAGTCATGTGAAGGTCTCAGTTCTAGCACTGTCTTCTGTCTATGTTTTTCTTCAGTTACTAGCAGGTAGCTATCTTCCTCTTATAGACATGGACAGACACACACATTTGCATCACGCAGACCATTTTGTATTTTGTATTTTGTCAATCTGTTTTATCTAACCCAAAGCTTATTTTTTGAGACCAGCATATATTTTATTCATTTATCAACTGCAAAAAATTCAATTGTATGTTTGTATCAGAGGTCACTTTATGAAATCCTAATTGGTGGCCTTTTCACAAAGATACTATTTTGGAATCACAAAGAATAATCTTGAGCACTTGGACCTATGTTATTTCACACACTTGAAATTGTATCTTTAGGTATAAAAATTCCCAGAGAAATGCTTAGTAGGTGAAAGATTATATGTGACTTTGTTAGATATTGTCAAATTATCATCTACAGGCCTCAAGGCAATTTCACTCCTACTAACAGTGCCTTGCTCACAGAATCAATGAATTAGTTGTCATCTATTGGAATTTTGACTGATTTGAAATTTTTCTTTAGAAAATGGAAATCATTTAAAGGTGACACTGAGCATGTAATTTTAGAGCTCTGTGGAGGAGCACATCTTCTTGTCCCAGTTTCTACTATACCTAGTGCTAGCATTTGATCAAGGTATTAGAAGAAGTAAAGTCTCTCTCTCTCTCTCTCTCTCTCTCTCTCTCTCTCTCTCTCTCTCT
>JANHMN010000009.1:2780034-2792408 GCA_030674055.1 Rhabdomys pumilio | reverse complement strand
TTTTTTATTTTTATTATTATATTTTTTAGTGTTATATCTGAGCTAACAGGAGATGTCCTGGAAAAATGAGTTTGTTATTTAGGTAGAGATGTGGGTGGTATATGGCTGCTTTTCAAATGAGTGTCCTGACCTTGGACAATCAGTGGCCAGGAGATAGTTTTTCTGGGAGTGTATATTTCTTTGTTTCATTTAGAATGGTATGTATCAGAGAGTTATTTATGATCTCTTACAAGTGTATATGAGGACGTGTGGAATCAGAGAGTAGTCTGAACTGTCCTTCTTCAAGTATTGTTCACTTTGATTTTCGGGGTAAGAACTCTCAGCGATCTGGCTAGGCTGCCTGGGCAAGGATTCCCAGGCACTTTCATACTTCTACCTCTCCTGATTCCAGGTTCTAAGATTCCAGGTGAATGCCACCATTCCAATCTTATTTTGTGGGATTAGGGGATCGGACTCACATATCTATGGTTGCAAGGCAAACATTTTCCTGACTGAGAAATGTCCTAAGTCCTTGAGTCTGTTTTTGCTGTTGTTGTTTATAAATGTTGTTTGGTTTATTTGTTTTTACTTAAATACTATTAGCCCCAAACAGTACTAAAGAAGCTTGTTTTAGGTCCCTTTAAAACCATGTCTGTTTCTGAGACATCCCATCTTTATCAGTCATCCTGATGTCAAACTCAGAGCTGTCAGCCTCCAAAGATCGCTTTTAGAAAGGCATGAAATGGCAAAATGATTTGCCAGACTCATGTCTGTTCAGGGGGTGATATGTAAAGTGATCTTGATGGACAGAATTCTTTATTGTTGTTTCTCTGGAAGTAAATAAAATTCCCCGGAAACACAAAAGTTAAGATGACAAAAGAATAAAAAAGCCTTTTGACATCTGACAGCAGCTGGTATTTATTTTGACTAGGGGATGCCACTACTTGGATGCACAGAGGCTAAAAGAGTGTCAGAGGTTCTGACACTGGCGATATGAGTCACTGGAAGCTGTGCATTGTGGGTTCTAGGAACCAAACCCAGGGCCACTGCAAAGCAGATCATGCTCTCAATGCCTGAGCCCTCTCCAGTCTAAACTGAATCCCTTGTGAAGCAAGTTTTAGAGTAGTATTTTTAGTCTGATGTCATAGGTCACCATTGAAACCATGGCTTTCAAGGACTGTGGCAAGCTTGGGTGCCACTAATTAATGTAGTCAGAAGGACACTGACAGTGAAGCCATACCCACTGACATTCATCTCAGTCCAGCATCAAGATAAGGTTCATTTGCTTTCATGTTCCTAATAGACTGGACTTCCTTTAGATAAGGACAACTAAAATGCATTTTTATACCCTATGGTTTCATATTCATGTTTTAGCCACAGCACATTATTAAGATTGCTTACTGTGTGTTTCATAGACTGACTTGTTGCACTGTAGAATTTCAGGATGTCCTTTTAGGTATCAGACATTTTATACATAAGGCTGTCCATATGTAATATGTATACAGTCTATAGTATAGACTATATATTATATATAGTCTATATATATATGAACTGTTGCTACAGACTGCATTTTATATCTGGTTTCAAGAGTGGCAATGAAGTATAAAAAAGTTTTGTAGAGTAGGAGCTGACAATAGGTACCAGTCTTTCCATTTTCCAAGTCACCAGGAGGCACCTGGCCGGCATGCTGCCTTTGATACACTGTAACCCAGGAGACAGAAGCACCTTTTGACTCCTTCTTTGTGGTCTAATATCACAAACTGACATTTCACCATGCCTTGTAACATCTATTTGTAGCCTCAGAAATCAAAAGCTCTGCTTATTCCAATGTGATTCCCTGAAAGTTTTTAAGTGAATTTTGTGATTCTCATTTAACACTTTTTTTTCTTTGTTGTCAAAAAGACAAAGTCTCAAATCTAGTACATTCTGGGTTTGATAAACTTAATTAAATAAATAGATGCTAAATATAATGCTTCACAAACACTTACTTAATAACTTCATAAACATTAACTTGGTAACAGAATTAATTTTCTTATTTGTCTCCTCAGGCAACGCATGTAGATGTGTAACTGATTGCAATCATGGAGTAAATCCTCTATTACACAGAAAACCATAAGGAAGAAGAAACATCGTGTTGAAACAATTTAAAAATTATTTTGTTTATTTCATGAGATGATAAATGCATCATTTATCTTATCCCTTTTCTTCATCCAGACCTTCACATATATCTTCTTTGCTCTTTTTCAAATTCATAGCCTCTTAAAATTAATTATTGTTGTGAACATTCTTGTGTATGTATATAGAGTTGTGTAACAATACTAGACATGCTAAGAAGAATTGTAACATTTTAAGGCCTTAAAAATACAAACTGAGAATCAAAAAAAAATGGTTCAATGGGTAAGAAGCTTGCCATGTTAACATGAACAATTGAGTCTTAAATTCTACCACTCAATATCAAGAGTCAGGCATAGTGACCTGAACTTGTAATCCCAGTGTTTGGGAGGCAGAGGCAGATGCATCTCTGGGGCTCATTGGCAATCCAGTCTAGTCAAATTGGTGAGCTTCATGTTCAGTCTCAAAAGAACAAGATTCAAAGGCTGAGAAGATGATCACAGGGTTAAGATGATTGCCAATAAGTCTAACAACCTGAGCTAAATACCTAATACCTAATACCTACGAGATGGAAGAAGAGAAGCAACTTCACCAAGAATTCATCTGACCTCACATGTACTTCATCCATGACATGTCCACATCAAATTTAAAATGAGAGTAGGCAGCAGTAAAGAGAATGATATAGAAAGATACCTGATGTCAATCTCTGGCTAGTACATGCACACAGAAATGTGTATACACACACACACACACACACACACACACACACACAAACACATGTACTAGACTTTATATTTGTTTCCAAAGATTTACAGAAGGAATATAAATGGCGAAGCTGCAAAACTATATAGCTCTGAGCTTGGCACTTGAAACAGTGAGGTCTAAGTAAAACCACTATATTGTCTGAATGTTACCATTATCTCTAATGAGAGAGAACATCACAAGTACATTTGAAATTGTACCTTAGGTAATAAATTATCTGCCAGAACAGTACTCAGACTATTTCCCTCAAATATAAAAACATTGATCAATCTGCTCTGCCTGCTCACACTATCCATCTGCCCTGTTTGTGTTATCCTCAAGATCCTTGGTGTGCCACCTTTCAACAGCAATGCAGAGTTTACTGGTTGCTGTTTTTAATATAAACAAATTTTGATACCTCCAAAGAATCTTTGTGTGCATTCAAATGGAATCTACTTTTTGCTGAAGATATACCATTGTCTTGTCAAGAGTTAGCATAGTAGGGCTGGCTGAATATCTGGCCATGGGACATCAGGAAGGCAGGTTCTTAAGCTATGTTAAAGAGAGAAAAGGAGGTATTGTTTCTTTATTTAGGTAATGTTCCCCTTTCTACAATCCCAAACCCTAGTGTAGTTCTACTGAGGTGCCTGAAGGTTTTTCTGGGTCTGTGAGAAATTTTGTGTCCCTCTTTCTTCTAATCTGTCTTTCTCTATCAGATGTTGATCAGAGCCTAAAATACTTTCCCTGGTATCCAGCTTTCCTATTCTTTCTGTGAAACTCTGCTTCTTATCATATGGCTACCTGCCACACTGTAGCTTACTTCTATGTTTGTTTAACTCAACTTTATTATTATTATTATTATTATTATTTATTTTTTCCATTTTCTCCTCCGAGCATCTATTGAGATTTTCCACTTTGACTGCATTGTGAATTTTCTATTAAGTTCTAGTAAAATTATTTTCAAACTTTCAATTAAGTCTATTATTAAATTATTCTATTAATGGAGCTAAGAACCAGAAGAGAAGATTTTTATTTCCCTAGTATCATCTGTTGACCAAAAGAGATTCCGCCAAACTTCCAGTAATACGGCATGTTTCCTGTTCATGGACATGCTTGCATGTGAAATCATATGTGCATGTGGAGGTCAATGTTGGATATCTTATGTAGTTACTCTCCACTTTATATTTGATGTAGGGTCTTACATAGAACCTGGAGCTCTTCCATTAAGCTGGGATTTCAGGAACACACTGGCACACACAGCTTTATATATTGATTCTAGGAATCAGGCTTAGGTCCTCATGCCTATATGGCAAGCACTCCAGTATAGTCATCTCTCAAGCCCTACTGACAACTTCCTTTTTATTTTCTTCTAGGGATTCAGTTTCTCCACATAAGAATGTACTGTGATTCTCCTATGGGTCATTTCCTGCTTCTGGGTCTTCTCTCCATTTTGTGACTTTATATTAATATTTCCTGATATTAATATTTTTTCCATTTGATATGTTTTTCATTAACATTTATTTCTTCTTTTTCATTCATTTTATTATAAGTATGTTTAGCTACTTTCTATTGCTTTTATTAATTTGAATAATTGAGAGTATCTTTGCTTCTAATTTATAAAGAACCAAGTTTTTTATTTCCTCAATAATGCCCATGCCTTCCACAATTTAATACCTATGTCTGCGATTCACTTGTAATTTGATCTTGGTTTCCACTATATGACTGGGTCCAGTGTTACATTCCTCCTCGTGGATCCCCAGTTGTTTGTGCAGCAAAAAAGGATTATAAGGATTCAGAACCTGAGCTATGCACAGCTAAACCTCATGATGGCTTGCTCAGAGGAACTACAAAAACAAAACAACAGCAACAAAAAACAGCAGTTCTGTGAATTATCTCAGTAGAGGTACAGGTATTCTTTACATGTCCTTAGTATATCTTAAGGTGAACTCAGTCCCAAGGCCACGGGACTAACCTGTCCCAACCACTCTGTTAAGTTGCATCTCGGTCAGATGTTCTACTCTCCTTTTTTCCTATTGAAATTGGGTTTCACTATGTTACATTGGCTGATGTAGAGTTCTCTATGTAGAACAGGATATCCCCAAACTTACAGAGATCTGCCTGTTTTTGTTTAATGAGCCTCCATTCCTATACAAATAGTCCCTCTGAAGAGGAGCTGGTGTTTCTTGCCTCTGTTAAAAAAAATAAGAGAGAGAGAGAGAGAGAGAGAGAGAGAGAGAGAGAGAGAGAGAGAGAGAGAGACTGAGAGAGAGAGAGACTGAGACTATACAGCTGTGGATGTGATGTGACTAGCTGCTTCAGGTCCTTGAAACTGTGGTTTTTCTACAATGATGGTTTGTGACCTATAGTTGTAAGCTAAAATAAGCTCATTCTCACATAAGTTACATTCTTGTCCAGGAATTTCTACAGCAACAGAAATCAGCAACAGAAATGAAACTAAAATAAGGTACAAGTCTGCAAAAATACTAGAATGCTGAGCTGTAAAGGCTCTTGGGGCTGTAGAGACAGGAAAGGAAGAAGTATGAGAAGTAAGCTAAAGTATGAGCTACTTACTCATTCAGAGGGATCTAAAAACCAAATAGAGTTTGCCTTTGTGTCTTTCCAGCCATCTATGAGCAATCCTGTGAGGTATACAGACACAGAGGGAACACAGCTAGATTCTTCTATGTTGACTCTGATAACAGCGGGCCACTAGGATCACTCAAGGTGTACTGCAATATTACTGGTAAGAGACATGTTTTATAAGAATTCTTAACCTAGATAACAGGTGGTATGAGATAAAAGGGAGCTTTTGGAAAGGCACATCTAAGTATACAAAAACTTAGAGGACTTCCTTCATGAGGGAAATATGGTGTGTTAAAATATACTAGGAGTTATCTTAGTTATTTTCAAGCCAAAAAGTAGAGGGGACTTGGGGTCAGGACACTATTCCCTTAAACAGGAATGAATTACCACATGTTCTCTATAATATTTCCAAGGAACATCTTCTCCAATAAAACCCAACAGAATGAAATTGAGATGGGAAACAAAACAAATAAACGCAACCACAAGGCATAAAAATCAGTGGGAAGTCCTGATTCACAAAAGGAACCTCCATCCATAGATGGTTCTAGAGATTGAGTATCCCACTGAGTTCTGCCATTTTGAGCTTCAGTGATTCATCAATAGAATGGGAAGATGATGATCACACACCAAGGAGCTGAAAGGATCACAGATCATAGGTATGTTTGGTCAGCTAGTGAGAAAGTTTAAAAAAATGGCTTCTACCTCAAAAGCATAAAAACATAGTTTATTCTACAGGGTGACCATGGCCTGAGAATGTGGATTTAGGTTACCACAAATTCCATATTTCATCATGCTGATGGTTTCATGAAGTGTTTATTGTGACCAGTATAAGCCAAAATATTTTTATATATGCCAGGCAAACAACAGATGGGTGGATTTATGTAAAGCAGGAATACCTTTGGTCTGAGCCTCACATACTATCTGATGACATTCTTACCCTTTGGGTTCATAAAACTTAGTGATCTCTTCAAATATTTCAAGAAAAATATCCAGAGAGTCATAAGAATGTTAGGTTAGACACAGACTGTGACAATAAACTCCTGTTCAGTAGGTCATAATTGCTCAAAAAATCACCATATTTTTAATCAGTCAATCAGCTTTGTACATTACTCAATGTAGGTATAGTTACTTTTTCTGGGAATTGTAGTTCCCTTGCAAATTACCACCACCACCATCAGTCCACCATCACCACTGACACCATCACCAACCATCGTCATCATGAGAGATGAGAGAGAGAGAGAGAGAGAGAGAGAGAGAGAGAGAGAGAGACTCTGTTTTCTTTTCTTTATTTTTTATTTTTTATTTTTTTTTGGTTTTTCAAGACAGGGTTTCTCTCTGTAGCCTTGGCTGTCCTGGAACTCACTCTAGACCAGGCTGGCTTTGAACTCAGAAATTCGCCTGATTCTGCCTCCCAAGTGCTAGGATTAAAGGTGTGCGCCACCACTGCCCGGCCAAGAGTCTGTTTTCTATGGAATATCCTGAGTGTATGTACCTTCTTCATAAATCAGCTATATAGATTAACAAATGTCATCTGAGGATCCCACAGGTTGATCAGGTAAAGGAACTTGGTGCCAAGCCTGATGACCTGAGATTATTCTCTAGACCCCACATGGTGGAAGTAGAGAACTAACTCCAATAAGATTCCCACTGACTTCTACAGATTCAAAACAGTGCACGTGTTCCCTCTCTACAAATAAAATAAATGTACTAAAATGTCATTTAATGGCTAATGTATTTTTAATACAATTCCATGGTGCCAAACATTGATGTAGGCTTTTAAATATTTAGCTTGGTATGCAGTCCTTAAATGATTGACTGTCTTTAATTGGGAGATTGGTATGTACATATATGCTCTATACCCCCCTCTCTATTACACACACACACACACACACACACACACACACACACAGAGGAGGCGGCATTCATTTAGTTTCAAGCCCTGTTATTCAGTAATGCAGTATGTGCTGTGTAATAGAGGACCAAAATCAGGCTCCTTATATCTCACTGAATATTTGTGACCTGACCTCCTCTGTAGTGAGGCAGCATATATATATATAGAGAGAGAGATCTTTCTACCCAGATACTGTCCAAAGCACTAAAGTCATGCCAAATTACAACATGGACATTCATGTGTCAGTGAACTCAAGACAGGACCCTGAGATGTTACAGACAGGATGCAATGGAACCACTATAAAAATGATGACAAGGCAAGTTCTGCATTCTTCTAACTGAATGCAAAGATCAAAATACTGGTTGTAGAATGTGTTAGTTAGCTAGTTATTTTATTTTCTATAGTCCTTCCTATAGTGGCTATACGCTAGTTACTTTGTAGTCAGTTTCCTTACAGCAGGAATAGAAATGGTCTTGTTTTATCCAAGTTAGAAATCAGGATTTTCAGTCCAGTTTTTACTTTGTTTACAACTTCTTGGTCACAACTCTGAAGAACGCTGGAAAGAATAATGGCTCCTCAGTTGATACTGGCCCAGCAGTTGAGGTTCTTCACACCAACATGCTTTACATGGGTTTTTGAAAAACAACCTTCTTTTCCATTTTCTTTCATCTTTTCATCTTGCTCTACAAAGCTGGAGATCTGTAGACCATGAGAGATCATGAGAGACGTCATGTAGCACGCATTTTTAGTACACAGGCCTATTTTTCCTGTTCTGGGTGTCTGATGATGTAATGAGGAGGCCATCTGGTCTGTAAGTGCTTAGGACCTCTGGAGAATTGGCTGTCCCAACTTAAGGTTCCAGGACTACTAATGTCCCTTCTGAGACGCTCCTGCCCTCTCGTGCTGGGGTGTAGTAAGCCCTTTCCACAGGTGTGACACCTGCCACTGTTGGTTGGATCTTCAAGGGTGGACATGAAGTGAGGAGGAAAATGGGGGAAAGACAATTTGATTTGCTTCTGTATGATTAACATATTATGATTTGGGTTTGAGTTATCCATAGAAAGGGCCATAAAGAGACATGAGAGAAGAGGGTGCTTCATGTTTAATATTTAAAAGTGAAAAGATAAACAAGTCCATAACTTGAAAAGTGCTTCTGTGCAGCTTGTAGAAAAAGCAGCTGTTCCCTCTGAAGCCCTAACATACATTCTCTATAATTGCTTGAGTTCTTAGCTCTGGTGGATTTCTAAATATGCAATATGAAGTCCCAGTATCTAAAACTTATATATTCAAGTACACAATAAAGAACATATTTGTTTTAAAAAAAATTGTCTTGTTTTCTGCTGTTCTTTGTTGTTGTTCCTTTTCAACATCTTAATCTAGGACTGAGCTTCCCAATGTGTCTTGATTCTATTAAAAACATAACTTACACATGAGTTCTTCATTTATAAGTACAAAAATTTTATCCTACCATGGGGAATTTTATTTTTTTAACTCCAAATTTTTATTTCCATCTTTGATATTTTCTCAAATTTTGAGTGTTCTATTCAACATAACAAGTACAAATGTACAGTATATATTTTTAAACATTCTTATGCTAGGTATTAGTTTCAACACTTTACATATTAATTGACTGGGCAGAAAACAATATAGTCCATAAACAGAAGTATGAGAATAACTAATATACATCAAGTTGGGAAAACTGAAAATAAACAGTATGTTTAATAAATAAAGTATATATAATGCTCAAAATTGATATTGTTAAATGGTCAAGATATGGCTAAAACAGGAGATTCAACGTTTCAGGGGAAGGATGGGGCATCAGGTTAATGTTTAACAGAGCAATTTGTGTGCACCTAGTTGAAAAGGTCCTATTTGAACAAGTGTTGGGGAGTTCTGAGAATGCAAAGTATGGGCCAACATACTCTGTGAGGAAAGTAAAATCATTAGTGTAAAATCTCCAGGTACAGCAAATGCGTTGCACTTCACAGAAACCCAGTATCTGTAGAGTGAATTAATAAGAAATACAGCATCATCAAATAAGAAAAATTTTTTAACCTACACTTTTTGGTTTAAGACAATAATATTCTGGATATCCTTGTAGTTACAGACAAAAGACAAGAAACAAATGAATTGCAGATTTTACATGCCTATGAATACTTCCTATAAAATGTAAAGATATATGTCAAAATTAATTGTATAATATGATTTGTCTTAAAATATTCTTATTAAAAAAAGATAAACATACCTATGTGCATGATCTAAGCCTGTGATATCTGCAGAATTTATCTAAACTTTCGAGATGGGACAAGATGGTCAATATACACTAAAGACTCACTTTGGGTTTTTTTATTATTATTATTATTATTATTATTGGATATTTTCTTTATTTACATTTCAAATGTTCCTTTTCCCCGTCCCCCCAACCCTGCCCCCACAACCCCCTGACCTATCTGCCCTTCTCTGCTTCTATACTTGCGGGATTCTAATTCACTAAATGTGCTTTTCCTAAGCTTTCTAAGGTGCAAATTGGCTCTGTTCTATGTTTTCCAAAAAACAGGTGGTTTGGCTACAAGAGAAGGTAAAGGAGACAAATACCTATTGGATAACAGCTGCAGCTGTCAAATGTGTCCAGGAGGGTTGCCAACTACTGAGTTTGACATTTCAGAGAATTAATTAGAGTTTACAGATATCTCTTTTATTCCTACCAGCAAAATTCAAGGCAAATTACTCTGAAAATTTCTCCATCACTGAAATGGATAGATTCCATGTTGGGACAGTACAACTAATTTAATACAGAGTTAATAGTTTAGATGATTGCACATTGGAATTTCAATAACAATGGACAAGGATGCCACCTTATTTGAGAAATATTAAATCTTTCATATTGTTACATTTGATTGACTTGTGATGCTGTGAAATATGTAACAAATCCATACAAAAAGTGTGACCTGAACAATAGAATTTATACTGGCTCTTTACAAATGCCACTAAGCTGAGATAGGAACTGAATTTTTTTTCAAATTTAAAACACTTTATTTATCAATATTTGTATAAACATATATACTTAGATACTGCCCGGGTTAGAGCTCCTGGTAGCCCCGTTTCATCTAGGTTTTGTGAGGTTGGATGCAGAGATGCCACTGGTGATCCCGCTCAGTTCTCGGGCCCAGACCGGAAGTCAGGAATTGAATTTTTTTAAGGTTGATTTTTTCAGAGATTTTGCAATTTGGGAAGCCAGAAAACCACTCACCAAATCTGATTTTCTGACCCATCTCCAGTTGTCAAATTTTATATGGAAAGATGCCAGTCATTCCGAGGTTTAATAGTAGTCCTCTTATTAGGTGTCAGTTTTATCCATGGTATTTTCTCTGTCTGTACCTCTGATCACTATCATGCTTCTCCATATATATGTGTTTTTTTTTTCAGTATTTATGTGTTCTTAGTTATCTTAGTTAGGGGGACTGGGGTACCTGAATGGAACTAATACCAAAAGTATCCAGAGCTAGTTGATTTCAGGTTTTTGTCTTAAGATTTCAAAAAAGAAATACAGCTGCAAGAAATTCTGGGTTTTAAAGAGAATTTTATTACAGATCTATAATAAATAGACATGAGAGAGAGAGAGAGAGAGAGAGAGAGAGGAGAGAGAGAGAGAGAGAGAGAGAGAGAGAGAGAGAGAAAGAGAGAGAAGAGAATTTTTACATAGTAGGAATAGATATGCAGGGATGTTTTAAAGAACATACAGCTGAAGCTGAAGCATGTATTATGAGAGTAGAGTAGCTTTGGCCTGTTGAAGACAAATGACTAGCCATCAGACATATGTATGTTTGGTGTGCCCAAACACTAGGTGACTCTAGAACCTGTCAGTGTTGCTGTTAGATATTAACCCTCACCCACATGAACTCTCAATTCTTCTAAAATAGGCAGGCTTAAAACAGTCATCTAATGTTATGTAGTGATTGTAGTTCTAACCCTCACTTAATCTCATGGCTGTCTACATGATTGAAAGGTATATATCTATTTTCAACAAACAGATAAAACAATAATGTCTTCACCTGTTCTAAATGGCTATGCTATTTCTAAGACTCTAGGAATCTGGAGGGATGCTTTCTTGATAAAACTTGTCAGGATAAAGCGAAGTTCTCCTTAGGTCTCAGATTGTAGTAAATGTGTCCACTTTTAAAACACCTTTCTTAGAATTCAGTGTGTAGTCAGTTAGTGAATTTTTAATGTTAACAGATACTTGGCCAACTATTAAAATATATTTATTTCCCAGTTGCACAATTTTACTGTTAAAAGTAAATTGCATATTTATATGCAAATCATTTATGAAAAAGTCATTTTCAAAACACATTATCTTCCTATCTCAGTAGAACCAATTGCAGTTTCACATGTGTTGGATAATAGACAAAAATTACAAGAAATTTACAGAAAATATTTAGGTGAATTTTTAAATCGAAACTTGTTTTCCATTCTCAAACAGTTCCTAATCCATTTCTAAGCTACATTTATAGTCTTCCAATCTTACTCCTTGGCTATTATGATGTTCCAATTCTCTCTGCTTGCCAGCAGTCTCTGTTTTTATTAAAACACATCAAAGCATGCATAATGGAGTAGGTAGAGAATTGTGATTATGGTCTCCCCAGTATTTCTAGCTGTATTTGTATAATGTGACTGAGGTAATGGGTTATCATTTCAGATACTGACAGCAAGGAAGAACTGTATGCACAGTTTGAGCTCCATTGTTACCACTGCTTCCTGAAATTAATTCAATGCCTGTGACTTCCTCATTGCTGCCACACCTGTCTGACAGTACAAGGAAAATGAATGTGATTAGGAACATTAGAAGAAGACACTCATGGCGTCTCTTTTTCCTTACACTTCGAGTGTGTGTACAGTGTTGGACAAATGTATTAACAGTCAAAGTAAGTCATGGTATTTGTAATACACTTTTGTGCTGGCATCTTTCTACTGACTTCATTCTCAAGCAATCTACTTCCAGCATTCACACAGACACATACCAATGTATATGTGCTGTCATTCAAGAACACACATTTCTGTGAAGACACAG
>JANHMN010000009.1:2765844-2780024 GCA_030674055.1 Rhabdomys pumilio | reverse complement strand
ACACATGAAAACACTGATATAAAAGACTGATGTGTGTGTGTGTGTGTGTGTGTGTGTGTAGAGGTACACACATATACATACAACAGAAAAAGTATATAGTTTCCATTGTTCTACAGAAGACTGGGACAAGAATAAGATAGGCCAAGGTCTCAAACTTGTTTTTCTTAAATTATCAGTTGCCTAGTTATCATTGCAAAATTACTGTTTTCAAGGTGCTGAAGAAACAGCAAAATTGGTAAGGTACTTGTTTTGCAAGCATAAGGATCTAGTTTTGATTTCTAACAGACTGGTAAAAATCCAGCTTTTCTGGGACCTGGGAAGACAAAATCAGGTGACTCCTCAGGACTCAATAACCAACCAGTCTAACTCAATCTGCAAGTTGAAGGGCAATCAGAGACTTGGTCTCAAAGAAACAAGGTGGGCACTTTATGTCCTAGAAAACAGTATTCAAGGTTATACTCTGGCCTCCATACACATGTGAAAGCATGTGCATATGTGTACATATACCACTACACATAGAGTATTTTTGTCAAGAAATTGTCACTTGCAATGAGACTATATATTGAATATATACCAAATATTTAACTGGAAAAGCATTTATTATTGAAGGAGCTAGAATATTTTTCATAATAATGCTACTGAATAGTAAACAAGATAGTGATTACAGCTATCTTTAATTGAAGCACTTGCTTTATGTGAAATAATTTGTGTCACAGAAGACCTAGAACAAACTGTCTTACATTGTCTGTATTTATATGGCTTGGGCCATTGCTCTAGACAAGTGATAATGAGGCACTCTGAATATATAAACAATTTTGATATTGTGGGCTGGGGATAGCTCAATCTGCAATATCCCTGCTGTGTAAGCATGGGAACTGACTGAGGATTCCCACCACTCACATAAAAACCTGTGCAACAATTTGAATGTGTAATCTCAGTCTTGGAACGCAGATAAAAGCAGATCCCTGGAACTCATTGCCTTACCAATATAACTGATCAATCAGTATAGATTCAGTGAATACTTACTATGAAAAACAAAAATTCTATCTGCTTATTGCTACCACATGTGCATACACACATGTGCCCATGATACTATGTGTAAATGTACAAACACACAAGCACACACACACACACACACACACACACAGAGAGAGAGAGAGAAAGAGAGAGACAGAGACAGAGATACAGAGACAGAGACAAAGACACAGTGAGAGACAGAGAGAGATTTTTAATAAAGCTTCAAATTTGTTTTGTATTAGCTAGTACTAAAATCTTATGACAAACCTACAAAACCCAGTTTTGTCCAAACTGAGGTTCTTAAAAGAGCAATGGAACTCCTTTGGCTGCTTATACTGACTGACTTGAACTGTGCGTCTATCTCCTTACCACTGACAGAAAGATGTCATCTCCCTTCACTACTGTTTTGACAGCTACTCTCTAATTTTTATATGTTAATGAGTTTAGCTGAAAGCAAGGACAAGCCAGCTATTTACAAGAAACAGAACTAAAGTATATTGAGCATGATTCTTGATTTTTGATTCACTGAAAATAATTATGGAAAATATAATAAATAGGAAAAATATGATAATTCAAAGGATGCAGTAAGTGTAGACAGAGTTTTGAGCATCATAATAGATGAATACAATTCTCGCATCTTCACACTGATACCCTTCAAATATGGCTAACCATGACAAGAAGATTGGAACTTACATTGACAGAATGGGAAAGCAATGATACGCCATAGCCAAATTACTGTTTATAAAAAACCATTCCTATTTTGAGTGAAGTTGGAATCAGGGTTAAAGTATGCTGAGTATTTGGACATTCTTACTAAATAGAAAAAAAAAATCAAATTAATTCTGGGAATTTTGGAGACTGTACTATAGTCATTTCTTCCCTGTCTGTTTCTGTCTGTCTGGAGTGACATCAATTTTTCATTACATCAATTTTACTTGTTTGTATATAATAGTTTGTGAAGGAGGAGGGGTCAGAGCACAAAGTTCAAGAGTTAATTTCTTCCTTTCCCCATGTACATCCCAAAATTAAACTTCAAAGCAAGTGTTGTTACCCAATGTGCCATCTCATTGGACCATAGCAATGCTATTTTAGTAAAAAAGTTAATATTGGTGGTTTAGAGAAAGAATGGGACACACCCAGATATCAATATGAGCTTCTCACAAAGAGTAACTACTGAGTGCTTTACCATTGTTATATAGATTAGTTTCGTAGCCGGCAGAGTACATCTAAAAGGATTGTTAAGAGACTCTACCTATTTTTCTCTTTTGAAAAGTGTAATCGGTGGCTGTAGACAATCCTTGGAGGAGATTATAATCAGAAAGGTTAGTATCAGGAGCCACTTCAGTTTTACAAAGTGTTTCTGGTGAGAGACTTGGAAAACTGTAGCTTTTCATCAGGAAAAGAGAAAAGCCTTCAGTAGTTGTCATTGTACTGGAGTTCTGGCTTCTTGATGCAACAATCAGACTCCAAGGCAAGTGGCTCTTTTCCCTTCTTGTAGGTTTTTTATTTTTTCCTAACTTTCTATCCTACATTACTTTCCTCACTATATCTACCCTCCCTGAAATCAGGACCAGTGTCTTCATGGGTAGTGAATTTGGCTCACCCTGGGAGAATATTCAAAGTTGATTTACTAGTGGAGATTCATTCACAGGTCATGTATGAGTTGCAGCTCACTAGCAGTTTAATTGTTTGAAATAATACTAGTGCTGTTGCTTCTTTACACTATTCCAATATGTATTGTGGCTTACATTTCAAAGGGACAATTTGACTTCTCTGATTATGTGTTTTCCAAAGAGCTTAAAACCAGCCACTCATGAGATAGAAAAGGCAGGTTTTTAATGCATCATGCTATTAACCAAAGTGTGTACCACACATAACTTCAGAAGGCTGGGCTTTCAGCCTAAGGCCTGCAGTGGATCTTATCTACATGTGTATAAGCCTCTGCTTTGAAGTGGTCTCTCTGGAATAGCAGCCTACGCATAATCTCTGGCTAAATTGAGGAATTAAACAAAATTTTTAAGTCATGAAGCTGTTGCGTTACCTGAAATTCAAGCACTTCAAATTGCCAAGAGTTTTAAAAAATTCTGAGAATTTCTGTTAGAAAAATTCCTTTCACACATTGACATAGCATGTTCTGTTATTCCAACCACACTGGAGGAGAAGAGTTAAGTGAGGAATCCTCAAATGGCGAGATTTTCTAGCATTGGATTTGCAGTTCTTTCATGCTTCTCCTTTCTATTAACCCACAAATTTCTCAAATTCCTTATTAATCTCTCATTTATTAATCTATTTGTCAATGCTCTTGTTTATTTGCTTCCTCAAATATTTTGATGTGCTAAGTTATTCATGCATTACTCAATTATGTAGAAGTTAATTCATGCAAATTACATTTTAATGTTGACCATGTTTGGCATCAACGTTCTCACAGTGAATCAACCCATTTTTGTCCTTAAGAAACTCATAAATAAAAATAGATTGAATATTTAAATTAAATTAACATTTAAAAAATTTGTTTATCTAGTGTGTGTGTGTGTATGTGTATGTGACTCATGTGGTGGCCAGAGGACATCTTGAATGTTGTCCTTTCAGTGTTACCTACCTTCATTTTTGAACAAATAAGACACTTTTCTCATTAGCCCAGTGATCACTAATTCAATGGCTCCAGGGTGTGTCTTGCTTGTCTTCATGCAGCATCAGCATGCTTGGCCTTTCTTACCAGTTTTTACTGATGAAAATTTAGTATTTGTGCTGACAAAGAAAATATTTTACCAACAGAGCTATCTCCCCAAACCTCAAACTATTTTGAGAATCTCTACATAAATTACGTACATATTAATTCTTATTTACTTACTTTCTCATTCATTTTAATGGATTTTTTGTAGACATCATTCCTTCTATCAATTCACAAAATGATATTCTAATATTGACAATTTGAGCACCAAAATCACAAAGCTAATATATCTATTCTTGTCTTCAAACTATTTTTTTTTTTTTTAGATAATGCAGGTGAAGTACACAGATATTTTAGACTCAGTATGAAAAATAGATTGTAGAGCAGTTGAAGGCATGAAACACAGGAAGAAAGGACTGAGGAAAGGTGTACAAGAGGACTGAGAACCATGAGTATTTAATGTGTCCTTGAATAGCTGCCTTTTGAGCTATATTTTGTATATATGTGGGGGATGGGTATGTGTATACGATATATGTGTATATGGTGTATGCATACACATGTGTGTGAGGCTATGTCACCCTAAGTAGACCCAGAGATCAGAAAAAGACAACAGGTGTGAAAGGGCCTCTCTTGAACTTGGAAATAAACTGGTGATTAGAAAGGCCCCATATCCCTCTTTGACTCTGTCCTTCACAATCCTCGGGTTTTAGAGAGTGGTGGCCATGTATAGCTTTTTATGTGGGTAATAGATATTTAAAGTCAGGTCCTCAGCTTGGCCAACAGATACTGTTTATCTACTATTTATTGTCACCAGCCCCTGAGCTGATTTTGAAATAGAAACAACTGTTATTACAGAGCAGCCACTGGACTGACGTGACAGGTTCTGCATTTCACAGTAGAGATGACACTGTTTCCTACCACCTGTGTGAAGAATATGCATTCTCTTTCTTTTAATGATGAAGGTACAGGAATCTCATGTGCTGAATACCTTGACTATAGTTGAATCTACCACGAAAATTGTCAGCTTGTGACTGTGATGCTCAGTTTCACAGTGAGACTGACATACAGAAAGGCTCTGTGCCCTAACGTTAGACATTCAACTACACTGTTCATTTCATGAGTCACTAGACCCTCTGATAGGACAGAAAAGAGAAGTCTCCAGTTTCCTCTGTACATTCCTCCCTACCACTTTCATCTCCTATAAGATGACTATGGTCATATCTCCTTCCAGGGTTCCTGGGATTCTTTCTTTTTTTTTTTTGAAACAGGATTTCTCTGTATAGTCCCGGCTATCCTGGAACTCAGTATGTAGACCAGGCTGGCCTCGAACTCAGAAATTCGCCTGCCTCTGCCTCCCAAGTGCTGGGATTAAAGGTATGCGCCACCACCACCTGGCTCAAAGACCAGGTTCTTAATGCTCAGTTATCTATAAAGCATGAGCTGAGAGGGGAGTTGAAAATGTGATTTTCTAGTTCTTTTCTCAGTGCTGTTTATTCAGTAAATGTGAACATGAGTCAGAAACACTATGTTCAACATGCTATAATGGTTACTATTGATTGGGAACTTGTCAAATGAGAATCATCTAGGAGACCCAGATCTGTGCATGTCTCTGTAAGAGTTTGAAGTTACATTAACTAAGGTAGGTAGACCCATCCTAAAGTAGAGGTGCTATATCATCAGCTGTGTTCCTGGAAGAAAACAAAAGGAAAAGGATGGAGAATCAATCAGCATTCTTTCTTTTTTTTTCTTTTTTGCTTATTTGCTTACTGACGTGGCCATGATGTAACTAGCTTGTCAATCTTGTGTTGTCATGAATTTCCTACCAAGACTGTACCCTTGAACTCTGAGGCAAAATAAAGCCTTCCTTCTTAAGTTGCTTTTGATATTTTTCCATCAGAAACGAAAAGAATAACTTCTACATATATTTTTAGGAATTGAAGCATAGTTCTGTAACACAATCTCCCTAGCATTGAGCACTTATTAAGGTCCCTGCTTTATTTATCCCTCCACAGCTAAGCAGACATGTCTTACGCCTTTAGCACAGGGATATCATTACTGGACTTCTATATAGTATTTTGCTGTACAGATAAATGAAGTGTCCTTGGTTCTAGGGGACAGGAGAAACCAACATAAATAAATCAATATTTTGCCTTGTTTCCTCTTCACTGTTAGTAACCATGAACAAAGACCTATGTGTAGCACAAGAATAAAGTCATCCAGCCCTTAAAGCAGTTTCACTCAATCACTTATATTTACTTTATATATTTATATAGATGTTTTCTAGCTATCATGTACTCCCAAGGTACTTATATCTATAATGTTCAACTTCCTCATGGGTATAAATGACAGTTATTTACTTCAATGGTTGTATGTACAAGTTAAGTTAAATTAAATGAGGGGATTGATCAGATTTCTCTAGTTCAGCATCTGGCATTCTCCAACTATTCCTGCAATAGTGTCACAGAAGTAGGAGTAATGGAAACAGAGGTAGGCTTGTTTAAGAAAAGCTTCATGGGGGTACATACTATGCTTCAACTTGTCATCCACTTGCTGACGACTGTTTACATGCCACAGACTCTGTAAAGAAGATGTGCCATAAGCAGCTATGGTGCTTGGGGGTTGGACTGTATACTAAGAATCAAGGGAACTGATGATCAATGTCACTCTCCTTCTGCTTCCTGACTGTAGACACAATGGGACCAGCTGCCCCAAGCTCCTACCTTCATGACTTACATTTGGATACCAGGATGACATTTATTTCCTATTTTGTCATGTGTATGCCAAGTCACACAACCACCATTGCTAATGGCCCATATGGACCACAATTTGACCTGAAACATGTCAAAGTCTTTGCTGTTCTGGTTTGTGGGTGAGAGTGTAGGATCCAATGATATCTCTGAGACCAGCAATATATAATTGCCCTCAAGAATGATTGCACAAAAATAGACATCAATGCCTGTTAGTACAATGATGAGGAAGATGAACACATAGTTGCTTGGAGACTCAGCACTATGCAGATTTTCAAGTCCTTTTTAGAAAGCCTCTTTGAATATAAAAAATTTGATGACTGATGTTACTGAACAAATAAAGTACAGAGATAAAATATCAGCACTAGAGGGAGTAAGGTCATAGACTTCTTGTCTAAAGGCTTTGATTTGCTTGGGGATTCCCATATGATGATAGAATTTAGCCGTATAAACATATTTTCTGTTCAAAAGAGAGAAGTAACAAAGCCGCTTGTGTGGGAAGGTCTGTGTGTAGCAGTGCAGCTTGGAAGTAGCACACAAACAAGCACAACTATTAAATTTTCTCCTTCACTTTCATTCTGTCTGTGACACCAGTATAGGAGATACTGTACTTTCATTCCAAGCCAGTATTCCCTTCTTAATTATCTAGGTTCTTCACAACTAGTCAAGATAAAAATAAAAATTGAACTTCACGATTGGCTTCCATGATATAGACTTTTGTGGAGAGTGTCAAATGCTATTCAAATGTCCTCTGTGGTAGTTTTGATTCCTTACTTACTGTTAGGACACTGGCAAGTGAACCTCATGGGCCCTGTATGACCTTGATAACTCCTATCAGCAGAAGTATGGTGTTAGGCTGTTTCACTTGGAGGATGTTCAGCTCCATCATTTGGCTGAAGTACAGTGCCAGGATTCTGCACTGTGAGGATGATTTATCCTTAGAAAGATACCCAGGTGGTTCCTACAGATACACTGTGAATGAGTCTGTTCTCTAGCATTTCCTGTATTTTGTTAACTTCTTACACTGACCTTATTACACTAACACTTATAAATTATTTAAAACATTTCTCCCTTCTCTCTATTTATGTATTTTGATGTCTCTGTCTCTCTGTGTCTTTTCTGTCTCTCTTTCTCTCTTTTTGTGTCTCTAGGTCTTTGCCTCTGTGTCTGTCTTTGTCTCTCTCAATCTTTCTTCCTGTCTCCATCTCTCTCACTACCCCCCTCTCTGTTTCTCTATCTCTCTTCTTCTCAAACATCTTTTTTAAACTAAATGTCATATTCTTACTGATTTCAAGATCTATTACTGAAGTCAGCAAATTTCAGATAAATGTGCTGATCTTTCAGTTCTATGGTCAGTGTATATCTCCTTTGGGGTGGAGAGGGTATTGGTTATTGTTAGTTATCATCTTGACAGGAATTAGAATCACTTTGAATCAAGCCTCTAAGCACTACAGTGAAGACTTAGCTTAGGTTATACTGTGCATATGGAGGACTTTCTTGATTAGATTACTGAGGTAAGAATGCTCGTTTACTATTGGTGGCAGCATCCCCTGAGCTTGAATACTGGATTGTATTAAAAGAACAAAGCTAGCCAGGCAAAAGCACTAATCAATCTCTGCTTCCTGATTGTGGACACAATGTGATCAGATACTTCACTCTTCACCTACCATGGTTCCCACATTGCTCTATTATAGCCTTGAATTATGATTCAAAATAAACTCTTCCTCCTCTAATTTACTTTTTTTATCAGATTAAAAGAGAAGTGATTTTATCAGAGTAAAGGAGAAGTTACATGACAGCAAAGTGTTAGTCAGAGGTTTATGACACACTCATTTTTTTGTATGTAGCTTTTCAGAAAGTGTCAGGGACTAGCCCCAGCAGGGTGTTCTCTCTGGATGGCATGAGAAGGGTAAGAGCATTGGCATGGGGTCAAACTGCGGTTATGTGAGAGTAAAGGTTGCTTTTTATAAAATAACCTTTACCTGTCTTGTCTGTAAATTATTCAGAGAATAGCAGCTACCCTATTGTTAAACAATGAGTGATTAAGGAAAGAGGCTCTTTGCTCTTTTCTCTACAGGTACTCCTCACTTGCTAAGTTCTGCCAGTCAGACTTTGCTGCAGAATGTTACAAACCTTTTGAAAAGAGTTTGTCATCTGTAATCTGTCTGCCTGGTTCTCAGTCCTCATATTTTTCTTAGGATACATGATTACATGGTATTCCAAGCATCCTCAAAATTTTACAAGTTCAAAGTTAAATTCAAATCATAAAATGAATAAGAAATAATGCCAGAGATGTTTACATGTGATTCCATTAAGCCTTGTTACCTAACTAAACATTCATTATCTGTCACTTGCTTCAGTGGTTAAATAAAAGCTTTAAACTGAGTCAGCACATTTCTGTCAAAAGTCCTATCATCTATCTGGAAGTTTTGAATAGATAACCCAGTCAATATTTTATCTTCAGTTCTTGCACCTGTTCATTCCTATTTTATGGGATTTAGTTATCAGATAATGGTTTTACATCCTAGAGGAATATTTTCCTCAATCACAAATCTGTTACATGTCTGCTTTCTATCTTATTGCAATTAACTCTCGACACATGAAGGTTTATAGGCTCTTAATTGCATCCCTTTCCATAATGAGTTCAATAATTACTAGTATAAACTTAGGAATTCTACAGAATCATTATTAGGAATTAAGAAATTATCTATTTTTTACATAGCATTGCTACAAAAGAGTACATATTCATTGATCTGCAGAAAATCTGCCTAATATAGTGGGCTAATGCACAGGAATTATTATATTAGTTTAATAATGGTATGAGAGACATATCAATAGCAAGAATCAATCCTGAGATGAAGTCTCTCAGGCTTTGCTTTCAAGAGCTCATCGACCACAGACCATGTAAAAATGATAGACCATCTTTAAAAAAATCACCTTCTAACCTTAACATTTACCAGATAACTTCTGAAAAAAAAGAATGAGTAAAAACATAGTTTTTATTTTAGTTAGTAGGAATGAGACCTGACATACTACAAAAGGGTCCCACATATTATGGTGTGTAATAGAGACAGTGCCATTTATTTTGTAACAGGCTTGGGGTATGAGTGTTAATTAAAATATGAATTAATTCTAATGTCCCTAAGCTTTCCTTTTGTAAGTTTCTCTAGAGCCAGAGTATATAAAGAATAGAGAGATAGTCTTACATTTAGAAAGAGTTATTTTCAGGACGGGAGATGATTTAGTGGATGAGCAGCTTGGCATGTAGGTGTGGGTGTCAGAGTTTAAATTTTCATAATATATATGAAAAACCTCAGTAGGTATGGAGACGCATCTGTAATTCCAGTATTCATAAGTCAGATACATATGGTCACTAAAAAGACTTATAGATAGCCAAACTGGCAAATTCCAGGTCTAGTGAGAGACCTTGATGAAGTAAATAGAGAGAAAGTCAATTAAAGATACCAGCTATAAACAACCACGTGTGTCCACACACATATGAACACACATATTTAAACACATACAGTATACAAAGAGATAGCAAAAGAGAGGCAGAGACAGTCAGATAGACAGATAGATATACAAATAAAAAGAGATATGGGGAGAAGAACTGTCTTCTTTTGATCTTAGAAAAGCAAATGTAAATAGTGCCCTTTACATTTAGCTCAGTCTTGGGAAGTCTTTCTGCTATGAGACTGACATCTTCATATATCTAAATGGTGGGTTATGATACATTATTCTAAGTCTCTGAGTTATAAATTCAGAAAGTTTATCATTTTTAATCCACATGAAGTCTGTAGGAGGGATCATTTCATATTTTTATTTATAGAAAGAAGAGGTCGTGAAAGATCAAGGCTCAAGTCAATCACCACTCAACAGTGAAAGTGACGCAGAAACTAGATTTGAGCAGATTACCATGTTCACCTCCAGTCTGAACCTAAATAAGGTCTGACACAAAATTTTCCAAGACCTCCTAGTAATTTTTATGACAAAGACTACTGATGTGGTTCAATTGGAAGAGTACTTACCCAGCTTTCAGGAAGTCCTGGGTACCATCCCCAGTACTATATAAAGCAAGCAGTGGTAGGGTCTATCTGGGACCAGAAGATCAGAAACTTAAGGTCATTCTTGGATATATAAAGAGTTCAAAGATACAGTAGCTAGAATAGTGAGTAAAGGCACTTGTGAAATTTGGTGACCTAAATTATTCCATCACATTGTCTTTTATAAATGAATTGTGACATGTGTGTGCCTATACATTTCCATACAAATCTCTCTCTCTCTCTCTCTCTCTCTCTCTCTCTCTCTCTCTCTCTCTCGTGTGTATGTGTGTGTGTGTGTGTGTGTGTGTGTGTGTATGTGTATTTGTGTGTGTTTGTGTGTGTGTGTGTGTGTGTATTGCCGTTTTTGAGGCAGGTTTTCTGAGTGACTGTAGCTGTCCTATAATTCATTCGTTAGGCCAAGTTGGCCTTGAACTCACATAGATTTACTTGCTTCTACCACCCAAGTAGACTAAACAGCAACTGCTCAGCTGTTTTATTCATTTTTATTTTGTTGGTAAGAAAACTTGTTTCTGTGTACATGTACCATAGGTATACCTGGTGCCTGTGCAGGCCAGAAGAGGCTGATGCATCCCCTAAAAACATTGAGTTTTAGATGATTTCAAACTGCCATGTGTTCGTGTTGGCAGTGAAAGACGGATAGCAAGAGCTCATTACTATTGAACAATCTCTTAGAAGATAATTCTTTTTAAATAACCATTTGACAAAGTTTAATTGTTAAGTGTTAAAATTAATTGTTATTGAAAACAAAAGAATTCTTTATAACAATGATAGCTTATGATTGGTCTAGATAACAAGATTCCCTTATAAGGATATCAAGAGTGAAAAAAAATAAACACTTGTAAGACCACTGTAAGAACAACCCACAACATCATTGTTCTCTTCTCAAAATATAATTTATAATTTGACTATAAAGTGTTTCTTTTTCTGCATGCCACAAAGATAAAATTGTAAATATCAATAGGGAAAATGGTTTGTTTTGGACCAAAATACTCCATTTTGCTATACCAAATACGCCCTCAAGGAGAAAGCAATACAAAAAGTTCTCCCATGAGCCATCTACTTTTCTAGATAGGGTCTCATGTGTCCAGGCTGGCCTTGAACTCACTGTGTAGTGGAGGATGATTGTGAGCTCATGATTCTTCTGATTCCTTATTTAGAGTGCAAAAGTTACAGGGATGTACCACTGTATCCAATTTATGTGGGACTGTAGATCACCCTGATTTTCTTTCATGCTTAACTCGAACACACAGGTATACCCTCATGATTTCAGGGACATCAGTATTCATTTATATGATGGCCCTCATGGTGTATGTCACTAAAAGAGCTCTGAACATGCTAAACGCATAACATTTCTTTCATCACGTAGCTGTGAGATATGACTCAGTATATGTGGAATCTAATTCTCTAACTTGTTAGATCATAAAACAAATTTCCTGGGTCTGGTCAAATTGATCATACCATTTTTTTTAAAGCAAAGGAGATAGAAAAATAGCTCCTAAAAAAGCTACCTAAAATGTAAAGGCTTGAGTGAACTGAGAGAATAAATCACAGTCAAGTAGGTTGTCTGGGTGTCATAAATGTGGGCAGTACAGGCAGGAGGAAGAGTGATGATGGACGTGATACTTTGTAAATCACAACTAATGCAAGGAGTATAGTGGTCTGGAACTGATAATGCATGCTCCCACAAACAGAGAAGCTCTCTTAGAAAAAGCAGTTGGCTGTAGTCAGTACAATAGACAGGAATGAATTCCTTTCTAAACAGCTGGGCTGCCGCTCTTGAGAGAAATTGCAGGTCCTGGCAGAACTCATGGCTTTTAAAGAAGGTAGAAATTGCTTTGCATTGAATTGCCCTTTTCCCCATTAAAACGGTTGAAAGGAAGGTATATCCTACAGCATAGGTTCCTGAGCTTGTTTATAACATAAAAATTATCTAGATCTAACTGTATAATCTGTTCTCACAATTCCTTATGCAACTTTAGTTTTGTTAATTGAGGTTTTATTCCTCTGTGTTTAAATGAGTTTATCAAACTTATTAAATTTTTCAAAGACTCAACTCTGTTGATTAATGTTATATTATACATTTATATTAGTCTCTATTTTATTAATTTTCACCCTAACCTTTATTATTAGTTTTTGCGGCTCACTGGAATTGACATGAGATTTTTATTTTTCTAAAGATTTAAGGAGCATCATTAAGTTGTTTCCCTTAGATCTGATGTTCTAATGTGAGTACTTAACACTATTAAATTTGCTCTAAGAATTGACTGCCTTGATTGTGTTCCAGAACACTTTGTAGGTTACAATTTTGATTTTAGTTGTTTCAACAGATTTCAAAATATTACTTTCTAATTCTTTTAACTTTTTGTCTAATAATTTCTATTAAAAATATATTGCTTGACTGAATGGACTTAGCAGATTTTATTTATAATTTTTTCCACATATGTAACAATATTAATCAAAAGGAAAAATGTATACTGACAGGCTCATGTCATAGCTCCTTGGTAGAAATTCTTGACATGCAAACATGAGGAACTGAGTTTATAACCCTAGAACTCATAAAATGCCAGGAACCTTGGTGACTCACCTGTATTACCAGGTTGGGAAGGTATCAGGAAGAGTTTCTGAAAAGAAACTGACTACCACTACTGGGACATATGAAGACTTCTGGATTTGATTGAGAAAGAGAAACCAAGGATAATTCCCAACGTCAACTTCAAGCCTCTACATACATGAATATACATCTGTATCTGCTCAAACACGAGTCCATATATATATGCATGCATACATACATACATACATACATACATACATACATACATACAAGAAAATGGAAAAGTGTATTACTGTCTTTCAAAATACTCAGATTTTGTAGTATCTCTTGCTGTTCAGTTTTACTTTTATTCCAATAACCTCTTTAGATTCCCCTAGCATAGCATCAACAGAATGGTTTCCTCGCTTGATGTTTAAATAGTAAACAAGTACCATGGCAGGTGGTAGGGAGAATCCCTAGCCTCAGTTGACTCTATGATTTAGGACAATCTATGTGTCTTCATTTATTGCTCACAGCACTGGATACTAGAATGCCCGTTTAAAAGACTAGACTGAGACTTCTTCTAGGAATCTGGTGGATAGTAGAACTAGTACTGGAAGCTAGACCCAATGATCTAATCCTCTATCACCCATGCCTCTGGGAATCATGGAAGCCCAAGCTAAGCTAATGTTTTTTACCTGCCAGTGTTTATGAGCTAAATTAAGAGACAAGACACAAACAGGAAAAGTTATAAAAACATCACTTCAAAACAATGGAAGATGTCAGAAGACCATAATTAACTAGATAGTGAATATGTGGTAGAAATAGTACTTAGATGTCTTTACCCTTGGCATAGAAGATTCACTTAGTCAATATACATAACTGTACCAAAAACAGGTAGAATGTTTAGAGACCTGGTGTGGAGAACCAACTAGAGTAATGAAATGATCCAATTATACAACAGAAACAATGAGAGAGAATGCTCCAGAGTATCCTGTCATAACTAGTCATCAAGTTCCCTCTGCAATATCTTCTTTCCTTTTGGTGTCTTTGGTGTTTTGTGTGTGTGTGTGTGTGTGTGTGTGTGTGTGTGTGTGTGTGTGTATTTACATATATTTTTACACAAGTGCTCAAGTGTGCAAGAATCTGTG
>JANHMN010000009.1:2749385-2760844 GCA_030674055.1 Rhabdomys pumilio | reverse complement strand
CATCAGAGATTCAGACTGTATTCCTTTGAAATCTAATAATCAGAAGACAGTCTGAACTAGAGTTTACTTTGTTTTTCTATGAATAGAAAGCATTTGGGAAGTAAATCCCTCATGCACACAAAATGACTATGAGGATTGCTTGAACTCTCTAGTATAGTACCTCCCAGTCACAGAACCTCTGTATTCCTCCCAGAACCTAGAGATTCACTCAGTCTCCTTCACTTTTATCTACAGGCTTGCAGTAGCATCAACTTTCAGTGTATTGCTTAACATGGTTACCTTCTAATGGAATTTAACTGCAACAATGTGATCTCTGTGAGAGAGTTACTATGTCTTTAATTGCTTATTTCCCTTCATCATTCATTATACTTTAGTGAATATGCAGCTAAGTAGTTTCACACATACACACACATACACACACATGCACGTACATACACACTCACACACAAACACACACACAGAAAGAGAGAAAGAGAGGGGGAGAGAGAAAGTCAGAGAGAGACAGAGGGACAGGGACAGAGACAGAGAGAGAAACAGAGATGGAGAGACAGAGACAGAGGGAAACATTCACTCATTTAAGCCCATACAAAGACTTTTGTTTTTATTTTCTAAAACATAGAATTATAACTAGTGTTTAAGGTAGAAGAAAGGATACATACAGATTGAAAATACTATGTCATTGTATATGAGAATCTAGAATAGTCAACAATTTCAGGATCTGCTAGCTGTCACTGAAACAATCCCAGAGCAACACCCAGGACTAGTGTGTACTATTTATACGTAACTTTGTATGTTGTCTATCATATATGCCATGAAATAATAATATATTCAGGAGTCCTGACTTATTATTTAAGTCAGGACTCATGGTGTAGAAAACCCACATTCTTTATAGAGAGGGACCATCTGAATTCCCTAAAAAAAAATGTCTTTGTCCACAATATTGGTACTGAACAAAATCAATCAACAGAATATTTATTTTACTTTATTACTAAGTATTTGCTGATGATTTATTAAGTGTCAGGCAATTTTCTGGGCCCTGAGAAATAAACACTAAAAAACAAGTGTAAAAAATTAAAAACAATATACTTATACACATGACTGTAGTGAGGATGGCAGAAACCACACAGAGAGATATCAAACTAGCACACTAATATTTCTCAAAGCCATTAATGTTAAAAGTGAGACAGAAAATCCCAAAGGAATAAGAGACTGGAAAGTGAGTGGATATGAGAGCTGTATTCAGTGGAATGGAGTTAAAGGATCCTGCAGCTCAGGTAATGGGTTGTCTGTAGCAGAAAATTACATAAAGGAAATAATTTAGGCGCGTGTCTAGCTGGGGCAGAAGGATTCAGGCTGAGAATGATACAAAGACAAATGAACCTAGAAAGAGAGAAAAAAAGTAGACTCTGGAGGTGGTAAGAAAATGAGTTTCAGAATGATGTTCAGGCACCATTCAAGGACTAGAGAGTATGAATTTTTTTAAGCGGGCAGAAGTAACTGGAACCCATTATCAATTACATAACTCTTTCCCTATCCAAAGGCTACTCTGAGAGTATGTCAGTCAGACATGATAAAACACCTTTGATTTTTCTAAACAGATATACTCATTAGGTCATGTCTTGTGCCTGATTTTATACATATATATATATATATATATATATATATATATATATATATATATATACATATACGGTTTTGAGCTCATTGAAGGATGGCACACAACATTCACTCCTCTTTGTCCACAATTCTTAACTCAGGCCAATCAGGGGGAGGCTTAGAGGTCACCAGGAGTCACTTGTGCCTTTTGGCAGCAGACACAATTTTCTCTCCCAATTAAACTGGGCTGAAGATTTTTCAGTCCTCTCCATGCCATTGTTTTATTTTCAGCCAACAGTCTTTTTTCCAGAGGTATACATACATACACACACACACACACACACACACACACACACACACACTGTGAGGGTAGAAATGGTTCTGAAGTTTACATCCTTTCACTATAACATGCTAATCCTGAATCATAAAACAATTATAAAAAAAAGTCAAAATTACCGCCAGCCAAGGACCAGAGGAGATTATACACTAATGATGAAAAAATAACTTGGTGCAGATATGACAAAGACTAGTATAGAGATTCTGAATGAAAACCAATAGAACTTACATCTAGTTTTATACTATGAATAAGTCGCTAAAAGGTCTAATGGAGCCTTCATGTAGATACTGGAAGATATTTTGTAGATATTCATATTCTCTGCCATATTATATACAGCCAAGATATGGAAGTAGATTAGGTGCCAATCAGTACATTAATGGATAAAGAAAAATATCACTACATACATAATGGTGTTTTATTCTGTAATATGTGTGAATATATGTATACATATTTGTCTTGTGTGTACAGGAGTCAAAGGAAGACGATGTGGGTATATTAAAAGGACCAGAGAAAGGAAATAGAGGAAAGAACAGAATATAATTGAGGTAAATATGAGCAAAGTGAAAAGATGCAAAAATTTCATAATAAAACACTATATGCTTAAGTTCTACCCAATGTAAAGAGCCTCCTCCTGGCTACCTTCAGATCAATATGTAGAATTCTTGGCTACTCCAGCACCAAGTCTGCCTGCACAATACCATGCTTCCCACCATGATGAAAATGAACTGAACCATTGAACCTCTTAGGCATCCTTAATTAAATATTAGCCTTTATACGGGTTGTCTTGGTCATGATGTCTCTTCACAGAAAAACAAAATAAAAGTGAAAACAAAAGTGAAAACAAAACAAAACAAAAACCCAAAACAAAACAAACAAAAAGAATGACAATAAAACTCTAATATATTTACTTTACATCAAATATGTCTAAAGGGGAAAAATCTAAATTTTCAGTCCTAAAGTACAGGGATAGTAACATGAAAAGTACATTAAATTTGCCATCATATAGCTGATCTTAGTTATTTTGTCATCTACATACAAACTTATAATGTGTTGTTTCTGGAGTTTTTCATTGTTTCATAGTGTGGTCCCACGCTTGTCCCTGAAAGTGCAAAATAGCTGAGGATGATGTCTCATTCTCCCTCCCACACACTTGCCTTCCAGGCTTGTACAGCCTGGGCACTGATAAATGATCTGAGGATTTTGTGCTTGTAGAGATGTACTCTACTGAGCCATGTTCTCGGGCCCATTATGATATCTTCTTCTGTGATTTAGTGATAGTTGATGGGGTACATGCTGTTCCTTGAGATGGTGGATAATGAAAATGCTCTCATTACTTCATTCAATATCTTCTTCATATTTCCCAGTGAATAGAGTGAATATGATTCCCATTAACAACCAACAGAGAGTCACAGGACCCCTATCAGTCTCTATGAGAGAATTTAGCTTCAGAGTTTAACTGCTCTTAGCTTAATGGTATACAGTCCAACTATACTTTACTTATAAATATGGCTCATCTATTTCTAGAAGTATTGTTGAAAGAAATACAGGTTCCCTTCTGACTCTAGTTAGCCATCCAAATTCATTAATGTAGCTACATATGTTATGTGAGTAAATGACACCCTCATTTGCTTAATTTCAGTTCAAAACCTAGAACATTTTCTTTATTTCCATTCCTCATTGTGTATGTCAATGTATGCTCAGACTTAGAGTTTTTCAATTCCACTGAGCAACGTGCCTTGCAGCACTCTCATCTCCCAATAGCGGTCTGGTACAGTATACTTACAGTCTTTCTTGTAACAAGCTATATCCCATTTCCACATTTGCAGACAAACACTATTTTCAAAATTATATTGTGAAACTGGGTTTTAGATCTTTCCCACTGTCCTGAAAGTAATACATTGATGCTTTTATATGGCCTGCAGAACTCTGACTAAAGAAAATTGTATTGTTCTATTTTCCCACAATCCACTCTTCGTTGCCCCACTTCTGTCTCTTTCTCTTACTAAGATTAGTCTTTTCATTTCACCAGAGCTGTAAGTTAACCCTTCTAACAAGTTCAACTTTTCTTTCTATGCTTAGGTATCTTTTGTTATATAGCCCTCACCTTGAAATTTATATATAAATTAAAATTCTATTCCATTATTCCTTACTGCTTTATCCAAGGTTTATAATATATTATATATATATATATATATCACAATAGAATTTTTCCTCCCATTTATTGATATTCTGTTTTGCCCTGACTAATAGAAATGATATACAAATAAAGGTTATTTGTGTTATCTCATTTTTGACTCTCAAATGCCTAGAATTGTACTTGAATAGGAAAGAAACTTACTGAGTAGTTGTTGAATAAGTGGAACATTCTTTCCCCACCAAGAAGCATCAGTTTTCTCATGTATGTGATAGAGAAGGGAGCAATGACTAAGCAACTTGGTCCAGCCTTCAGTCAGAATGCCCACAGGCAGACAGTCACTTAAAACTGCTGGACTGTAAGACTCTGTCATTGAGTCTCTGTGATCTTTAACAAGTTACTTATATTTTATGGGCCTGAGGTTTCTTTCTGTTATCACTAGAGTTTATAGGACATGTTCCTCAAGTGTCTTTTCTACCATAGCTCTTAGGTCTACACTAACCAAGCAGTCTGAGTTACCCTGCATATCAGACTTTATTATCTTCTTGTCAAAGTAAAGAAGTCAATGTATCAGTAAAACCTAGCCTTAAAACCCTTACTTTTTGAGACAATTCGGCCAATGATCTATGTATTTATGTCTTAAGTAATGCTTTTGCTTCATTCATGCACCCTACCTCCTCAGAAAAAAATTTCCATATAGTAATAATGATTGAGCAGGAAAACTTTGGATCTGCTGCTGTCAAGGGAATTTACAAAAATAGAGAAATGTGCAGCTTTGTGGTAGAACATTTGCCTAACCTGTATGTGGCCCTTGGTTCAATCCCAAGCACTATAAAATAATTAATCATTACTACTAATAATAAATGCAAAAAATATTTCTTAAGGTGTTAGTTACTCTTGTCTCTGAAGATGAACACTCTGCAGCTGAACACAATTATCAGAAGTAATTAAATGACAGAAGGCTTGTGGTTTGAGATAATAAAGCAGGAAAAATAGCAGTGGGAGTGGAGCATATGGCTACTTACTAACCTATTTACAGAACTAAAAACAGAACAGGGAGAATGCCAGCACTCCTATGTTTTCTCCCTTGTCTCTTTCATTTATTCTAAGACTCCAGTTCATATGATAGTGTTGAGCATATAACGAGTGAATTTTCACCATTCATTTAATTCTATCTGGAAATTCCCGCACATGCACAAGTAGAAATACCTCACTAATGCTCTTTACATTTTATCATCAAATAAAATTGATAGTCATAATCAACCATTACAACTTTAGAGGGAGAATAAGGGAAGGAATATGGAGAAGGGATGCTAACAGTAAGGGACATTTCAGGGATCATATGGAAGTTTACTACAGTAGAAGCATCTTGAAGTATACACTTTTATGAAAGAAGCCTAAAAGAATAATTAAATAATGAGAGAGATACTATAACCATGTAAAACTACAATGCCAGGAATAGGTTACACCCATTGAGTTGTTGGTCAAAGGGACCAGAAAGAAACTCATAAACTACTCAGGCTGTTGCCAATACTTCTTTTTTTGCTTTATATAAACTTATATTATGGCCTCTTTGCTGAAGACAGCAGCTATATATCTCAACGTATCTGAACGTAGAAAAGTTGAGCTGGTGTCTACCTAGGGCCTCTACCTGTACTAGTGTTTGTGTTACTCAACGGTACATTGAATGCTACCAGAGGAGCAAGGTAAACACCAACTCAGCTACAAACTTTAAATCTACAATGGTGATCTGCCTACATGATATGCTGATGCAATGGTGGCATAAATGTTGTAAAAGTAACCAACTATTATCTATCAGATTTAAGGCTCACTCCATGAGATGGAACCCATCTGAAACATTAACCTGGAGGCTAAGAACCTGAGATTAGGCAGGTATGTCATGGACCTAGAGGGTAACCAAATAACTACTGTTCAGCAAAAAGGAATGCAACAAATAGAGTGACTCCTATATCCACAGTTCAGTGTCCTACTCAGTCATTATCAGAAAAAAATTTCTCCTGCAGTAGACAGTATCTAATACAAAGTCCCAAAATTGTACAATGTGCAGAGAGTGAATCTTGGAATACTCAATTCTCAATGGTATGTCTCCATTTAAATATTCTCCTCAGGTCTCAGAAAACTACACTGAATAGGAGCTAGAAAGATTGGAGAAGCATGTCTTAGGATTTTATTGCTGTGAAGAGACATCATGACCACAGCCACACTTATAAAGGAAAATATTTAACTAGGACTGATTTAGAGTTCCGAGGTGTAGCTAACTATATTCATGATACGGACTTTGGCAGTATGCAGGCATTCACAGATCAAGAGGAGCCAAGAATTTTACATCTGTATTTACAGGCAGCAGTAAGAGAGATATACTGAGCTTCTGAAAATCAGAGCCTACTCAAATTGACATACTTCCTTCAACTAGGCCATATCTCCTAAGAGTATCACTGCCTAAACGGCTAAGGGAGGTATTTTTATTCAAACCATCACATTCTATTATTCCCTGTTCCCCATAGACTTATAGCCATATCATAATGCAAAATACATTTAGTTCAAATTCAGTGCCCCCCCATAGTCTATCACAATGTCAGTGCTGTTTAAAGCCTAATGTTCAAAGGTTCTCCTGTGACTCATGTGATCTCTTAGCTGTAATCCCCAGTAAAATCAAAATGAAAATCAGATCACATACTTCCAACATATACGGCAATGAATATTAATTTATACTCCAAAAGTGAGGAAAGGATGCACACTGAAGAAATACTGTACCAAAATGAGACTGAAAACCAGCTGGACAAACTCCAAATTCTAAATCTTCATGTATGATATCAAAGTGGTTTTCAGATCTACAACTCGTTTCAGCTTTGTTGACAGCAACACATTTCTCTCACTTGGGCTGGTTCCACATCTATTCAGCAGCATTTCTTAGCAGGTATCCCATAGCTCTGGCATCTCCAACATCTTGGGATCTCCAAGACAATTCAGGCTTCAATTTCACAACTTCACTAAGTGGCCTTACTTGGACTGCATGCAAGGATTCCCCTGCCATTGGCTTTCCTTCAATTGATTTTCTAAATCACAGTGGAAGATAACATAATCTCCATAACTCCTTTGCATCCTTTACTCTAATGCCAGAGCAAGTGGCCAAAGCTGCCAAGTTTTGTTGCTTTCTGGTCCTAAATCATGACCCCAGCTCCACTTATTCTAATATATTTCACCAGCATTGTTTTTTGTTGCCTAAATATGACTGTCCTGGATCTTGCTCTGTACTCCAGACTAGCATTGAACTCTGGAATCTTTTTTCTTCTGCTTCTGAGAGCTGGGATTAAAGAAGTGCAACATGACACTGGGCTCTAAACTTTGGTTTAATTCCTTTTCAAAAGTCAGATGATTAACTTGGTGAAGTTTTTCCAAGAGATCACCACCCCCTTTATTCCTTTAGAATCAAGCTAAATTCCTTAAGCACAAGACTTAGCTCCATTACACTCACTGTTGCCCCTTTTCTCTTCAACCTGTACATTTCTTATTTTTCCTTGTTCAGCTTGCTCCTTTTCATTACAGAGCTGCAGAACTGTGGCCACTGATAACCAAGTAGTACAGTTAATATGAGGCTGTCTGGAAATTCTCTTTGCTAAAACTGTATTTGTATTGTTCCACTCTGGATCTCTAAATATGGGTAGTGTTGCCTTGCCACCTTTCCTGTCATTCACGCACAAAAATCTATCACTTTTCATTAATGACATGTTAACAATTATAGGTATTTTGGTTTTTTCTTCATCCTGATCAGCTTTGACTTGCTGCTCTTACAACCAAAGTGAACCTTTTAATGTCTCCCTACTCTTTCTAATGAGAAACCTAAATAGAGCAAATAGTATATTGTGACATGGTTCCCATGCTTTCTTTAAAACCCCTCAGCCAATTCTTTGCCAGAATGAAACGTAAATGATGTGTGTCACAGTCTGTGATACTTTATGTGCCCACTGACTGCTACCTGCACTTCTGTAAGGCTTCTGTCCTTTTCCTCTCGCAGCAGAATTGTGCATTGCACTTGCTTACTGTAGAGTAGTAGTTCTGTTTTATATAATTGTAAATTCTTCACACTTTCCTCATAAACCAACTGCAAGGGCTGACATAATATGGGGTTGGGTCTATATAACAGGTGCATTTTCTTTTGTTTTTAAGGAAATATCCCAAGAAACAAAGCAAACAAAAATGCTGACAAAAGCTCACAATTGCCTAAACTCAGGCAAATACCACAGTAAGGTATATGTGTGTAGTACATATATATGTGACTATAATTTTTTACACACAATAATTTTAACACATTTAATTTACATTAGTTTCATCTTAAGAGTATTCCACTGCTTGTGCACAGATGGGGCCAAAGCAGGTAAAAATTTATTTAGGTTCAAGGGAATGTAGAAATATAAAAATTAAAAATGGCAGTAGGAGAGATTTAGGAAGGAGAAATATTTCAATTCCATTTGGAAGAAAAGGGATGAATGCTGCCCTAGGTACAGTGATATTGCAACATGTAGACAACAGGGCAGTCATTTCATCAGACTGTATAGGAGGTCTTAGGTTAGTTAGAGTCACTGGTATAAGAGTGATGAGACATCAGAGGAAGCAACAGCAACAGCGTCTGGGTAGGAAAGCTTTCCTAGTGAGAATAAAGGGTTCAGGTGGGGCAAAGGAGCAATGTAGAAAGCAGACAGTGCCTGAGCTTTGTTAGCATCATTAGGCCTAAGGCAGAGATCCTTAGCATCCTCCCAAAACTGAGATCAGTATATCTCTGATCCAAGAGTGGCTTGCAATAGGGTATATAAGAATGTTTGATCTTGAAATGCAAAAGGAGATCACAAGAAGAATCCAGAGCCAAATATGAGTAAACAGCCAGCAAGAGAAACTAACATAATACTATATTAATCACTATCCTACTAACAACATATCAGTGCTGACCAAAGCTCTCATTTGCCTAAATTCAGCCAAACACCACAGTAAGTTGTATGTGCATACATACATATGAATATTAATGTGTTTACGTTTGCATGAATATGCATTAGCGAGACACAACATTACATCTTCATAGTAAACACCAAATAGACAGGATCAGTGTAAATATAACTTTATGGTGATAGACATTTGTAAAGAATGAGAGACACAAAAGGTTGAGATGATGCCCCTGTACCAAATGCCTTTTTCTTGGGTTTTTTTCACAAAGCCAAAAAAAAAAGCACCTGTGCATTATATATAAAGATAATTGCAGATGCCTTATGTACATACATATGTAAAATAAATTCTTAGTAACACAAACACACAGAAAATGTCAGAAATGGAGTTGCTGATACTGTTACAGGCCTTTTTCATTCAGCAGGATTTGTTCCCAGGGATCCTAAAAGTAATGTGGAAGAATAGACAAACAGCTGCAGAATCAACTTTGCAGATGAACAATGTGGGATCTAAAAATAGAGAAGTGAGAGATAATAGAATGAGGAAGGGGAAGAACAGGTGGAGTAGAAAAGAGGATGAAGAATGTCATCAGAAGAACTGGAAAAAGAAACGCAAAAGGAGGAAGAAAAAGAGCAGAAGAAGAAGAGAGGGGCAAAGTAGGAAGAAGTGGGGAGCAGAAAGGGGAAGAAGGAAGAAACTGAATTACTCAGACTATTGGAATAGATAGAATTTAATAGAACTATTTTATATTATGTGTTTTATTGCTTTGTCTGCATAAATAAATGTGTATCACATGCATATTGGATGCCCACAGAGTCCAGAAAAAAACACAAATCCCTAAGACTGGAGTTACAGATATTTGTTAGCAACTACATGGGTGAAACTAAATCTTTCTGGAAATATGTCATTGGAAAAAGAGGGCAAATGAGGAGAAACAGAAAGATGAGGATGGGTAGATGGAAGAATGGGAAGAGGAGCCAGGGAGAGGAGAAGCAGATGGATAATATAACAAAAACAATATATTAAAAAAATCTCATTTCTGAGCTTCTCTTCTCCTTCAGAACATTTATATTCTCCGAAGAAAGACATGTACTTTTAGTATGTCTTAAGTAGGAAAAGGAGGAACAAATAAAGAAATGGAAGGAAGTACAGGAAGAGAAGGAGGAGTTGGAGAAATTAAGAGAGCAAGAAATAAAGAAGAAGAGAGGGAAATATGGATGAAGGAAGATAGATAATCATTTGGCAAATATTGAATATCTTAATTTTAAGTAAAGCTTAACAAATTGTCAATATGGAGAAATAATTGGAAAGAGTAACTTTATACCATTTTCTCATGTCCAAGAAGTTATGATGTGGGAAAACAAGAGACCCTGACAATGGGATCAGCTGTTTGAAATGACAGTGTGCATCATCAGCTACATGAAGGAATATGATAACAAGAATATGCCAGCAACCGGAGCTCTGGACTGGCCAGAGCTTAGCACCAAAGACACACAATGGAATGATTTTTCCTCAAGATAAGTTTGAAGTGAAAATAACTTTCTTGGCAATAGTAGGAGTGCTAAAGATAATATAGCCACAAATGAATGTTCCTTCATAAGGTATATTCTTTCCTAAATTGTTGAGTTCTTCAATGGAAGTGATGGGTAAAATTAATTTTCAAGATCGATGCCAAACTTGGTAATTGGCAGAAAGTGCACATTAGAAAAAAAAATATTTATTGGGTGTGGAGATATGGTTCAACACTTAAGGAAGCTTGCTAGTCTTTGAGAAAACTCCACTTCATTTTCCAGCACCCACATAGTGCCTAACAACCGTGTGTAATTCTAGTCTCAGGGATCTAATGCTTCATTTGACCTTTGTTGGCACTCAAAATACATGTGAGGCACAACATTTTGTAAAGCCCAACCAACTCCGTTTCTAAAGAAACTTCATTTTGTTTGAGACCAGGGGTGTAACTCAAATTTCAGGAAGAAAAATCATGAAGTCAACCTGAGCAAATATCCTATGACATCACCAACGCCCACCAAATGGCAAGCACTACAAAAGCAGGATCAAGATACATAGAAATAACCTAAGGCATCCTGCAGAGAATAAATAATTTAGCCATCCTTTTTGCCAGGTGGTTTTGTCCCCATGTTTGGTTCCTGAAGATTATACTAGAAATGCAGTTTTTAAAATATTAACTTGCAGACTCATATGGAATCCCCCAGGCTTGCTGCAATCATAATAAAATCCTTGCAACCCTATACCTCAAGCTCTCACTCTGGCCTGAAGGCTCATAACCTAACAAGCCTGGCACACTCAGTGGTTAATAGCTAAAGGGTCTTGTCTCAAGTAAAGGATAGATCAAAGACTGGCACTTGGTTGTTTTGGACCACAGAGTGGCTAAGGAAGTCTTGTGCTCACTCACATAAACACACACACACACACACA
>JANHMN010000009.1:2641153-2718337 GCA_030674055.1 Rhabdomys pumilio | reverse complement strand
AGAGAGAGAGAGAGAGAGAGAGAGAGAGAGAGAGAGAGAGAGAGAGAAGTGATTTACAACTTGTATGGGTTTGTGCTCTGCGGTTTAGATATGAAGTGTCCTCGTGGCTTGTGCTGGTTTTTTTGGGGATGTTATGGCATTTTTATAAAGTGAAGTCCTACAACAGGAAGTAAATCATTGGTGGTAGGCCTTAAGTGATTATAGATTCCTTTATTTCCTTTCACTCCCTGCAGCCCCAGTGTCAGTTAAGTGTAAAGCAATGTGACCATCAAGCCTCCTGTTCCTGTTACCATGTCTCTCTGTCATGATAGACTTTAGATTTAAATAATCTATTCTGTGATCCAAAATAACCTGTTGTTTATTAAGTTCTCTTTGTGGGAAATTTAATAATTTATTTTTAATCAGAGAAACAAGAAAGTGTCTCAAGCACATATTTAATATTACTTCATTATATGGTTTAATTTCTCAGAAAGACTGTAGTGCTTTATGAGGATACAAGGGCATGGTCATGAGAATAATTTTTCCAACATTCTCAGCTTAGCTTCTGAGGGAATACATGAATAGAAGGCATTAGACTCAGAAGTGAAGAGCTGGGGTTAGAGCTAACTTGACAAAGTGGTTGTCTAGCATGGATGAAGCCATGGGTTCTATGAACAACATGGCATGAACTAGGCACAGTAGTGGACACCTTTGTTTTGCTACCAAGGAAATGGAAATGGAAGGATCATCCATCAAAGTTTCAGGTCAACTTTGATTACATAGTGTACTTGAATATAGCCTGTGATGTTTAAGACCCTAATTTAAGAAAAGAAGACTCAAAGATGAGTCAAAACCATCATGGAAAATGGCCATATGATTTGAAGAAAGTGCCAAACATCATATTTGAAAGGCATGATATCTATATATATAGAGATAGATATAAAGGTTGCATAAGAGAAAATAGAACTAGATTGGAAATCAAATGGAGTTTACTCTTCCTTTTGACATTTTGAGTTAACCAGAATATAAAGCTGTGAGCACATACCATGTCAAAACACCAATCCTTGCACATAGGTTCAGAGAACATAACAGGAGAGGGAGTGAAATAATTGTGAAGGCCAAAGAATCAGGAAGTAGTCTGTGAAACTGTGTCTCTAAACATGACAGGGAAGCTACATGCATAATCACTCAAAAATATGCACATTCAAACAAGTCATTAATAATGATAATATCAATATATATGCTGATGTGGAAGGAGGTACTCTGATAGAGACCAACTCCTAGACCAGGAACTATAGCAACTAATGACTGCTGAGAAAGAAAGAGTTAGTCTTTCTGATGAATAAGCTCCTTAATTGACTTTCCAATGGCAAATGGTCAGCCCAGAAATCATATATAAGTAAGTAACAATAAATGTACACAGCATGTTGTACTTAAATATATGTGCATACATATTTAATAAGAATTAATAATAATAACAATAATAATAATAATTAATAATAATAATGGGAAAGGGAGGTATTGGAACAATGGGATATGGGAAAGGATTGACAAAGGAAAGAGAACTGAGGCAATGATGTGATTATATTTTAATCAAAATAAAAAATAGAGACAGAATATTAATCCTCTAAAAAGAATTGAGAGAAAAAAATAAAATGAATTGAAACAGCAATAACAGTGGCAGCAACAGCCCAGGACAGCAGCATCTTTGCTTTCACAGGCTCTCTATCACCTTGCTAGTATTACTTGTAAGGTTACCTGAATTACTCATGGATGCTAATGCAGCTAAACTGTTCTGGCTCTCCTGCAGACATCATTGAGATGCTGTGTATTTACTGTTCTTAAACTGTGAGAATTAAAAATTCAAAAGAAATCTCCAATTCTAATTCTATTGATTAAACTCTAATTGTGCAAATCAGCTGCTATTTTTATATTATTATTATTATTATTTTAGTAGTAGTAAGAGTAGTAGTAGGAGTAGTAGTAGTATTTTGTATTAAGAACATCAAAATTGATCCATGACTCAATAAACTAGGATTAAATGTTTGTTTTGCAGTTATGATACCTGAGTTATATTCTCAGATCCACATCAATAAAAAAGGAAAATGAAAAAACTAGAAGTGGTTATATAAATGGTGAGATATCCAGGAATGTTTGTAGTCCCGGGTTTGGGAACAGTGAGAAGAAGAAAGTCACTGGAGTCTCCTGTTCAACTAGTCTAACTGTATTGCAATATACCTGGTTCAAGGAGAGATCCCATCTCAAAAAATAAGGTGCAACATGGTTGAGGAAGAAACTGGACACAAATCTCTGGCCTCTACTTCAACACACATGTATGCAAGCACACATATATTTTGTAATCTTCTCTCTTTAACACATTCTTTTTTAAATAGCACATTCAGAGTCATCAAGGAAACCTTGAAAATCAAAGTATGTCTTAGTAATTAGTAAAAGTGACATTCATCTTCTGCAGTGTTTAGATTCTAGAAACAACATTCAACATATTTTACATTTTATGAAGAAGTAGCTATAAACTAATGTTCCTCGACCTCCTCTCATTCTCTATTTCCCCCTTCTCTTACCTTTCTTGATCCTCCTTTCTCCTCTTTTCTTGTCTTCCCCCCTACTTCTACACACAGGCACACACGCACATACACACACCTCTCAACTTTAAAGGCCCTATTTTCTTTCTTTCTGTGTACATGTGGATGTCAAAGAACAACTTTGGGGTATTGTTCCTAGGTGCCAGCCACCATGTATTCTTTCTCACTAGTATGGAGTTCTGAGTAGTCTAGTCTAGTTAGCAATGGAGCCTGATCATCCATCTGTCTCTACCTTCCTACACTAGAATTACATGGGATCACCACTGTGTCTGGACTCCCCAACATGTAGATTTCAGGTCACTAAAATGTGGTTTGTCTAGCCAGAGGTTAAGAGGAATTCATCTAAATATTTTAAAGATGTCTGAGTTACTTGAGATGATAGAGATGTTTGTGTCATTTAATAATAGCTTTAAGAGAAGAGAACGTGTTACAGACATCCACATAGGGAACTCTAAGCAGTAAGGTAGTTCTAAAGAAAGTGTAGAATTTAGGGCAGTTGTGGTGGTGAGATGGAGGTGGACTTTTCCAGATCTTCTCTGGATATTAACACCTAAAAACAACTATGCTTTTCATAAAGAGTTTCCCTCATTTTTCACATATTTTACAGTGTTGAACTTCTGAATGTCTTCTGTCTAACTGTCTCAAATTGTTCTGGGAGATTTAATTGTGTAGATAAATCAGAGGAAGTGGTCCTTTTGTATATGTAGATAGTGAGTGTATAAAAAATGAGGATTTTCCTGAAGAAGAAAATCTTTCTTAAGTGAAAGTCCTACATATTAGCATGTGCAAACAGAAAATTGCAACTGTATTATAATTATTGTTTGCTTTGCTTGAGTCAGTGTCTCTTGTAGCCCAGGATGTTCTCTGATCTGCTATATAGCTAAGGACAATGTTGAAATTCTGATCTTCAACATTTTTAGTGCTGGGATTACAGGACTAGATCACTATACCTGGTTGTGTGTATGGTGCTGAGAATTGAACACAGAGTTTCTTGGATGTTAGGCAAGCACTGTATGCCAATAGCATTATATACCTAGCCTTAATAGTATAATCTTAAATCTTACAAACAAGTAAAACAACCCATAATATTTGTATTTTAAATTTTTAGAATGTGACAAGCAATAACAAGACAGCGATTGCCAGGGAAAGCCTGTCTGGTGCCCTCAACTGATGCTGTCCAGGGATTACATATCTGTGTTGGCAGTTATTTGAAATATACTATTATTTTCTGAATAGAAGCTGTTAGCTACTATGATACAATCAGAAGGGTAATAATACTTACAACAGAAAGGTAATAATGAAATCAAACCCCAAGCTTGTTGTTATTTGTTTTTTCCCCTGTCTAAATGAATCCTAATTTCAGAAGATTTATCCTGGCTTACAACTGTATGATCTTCACAGGCTCATTTCCCCTAAAGTCTATGAACTTGCGAGTTTGTGACTTCTCTTAGAGTATAAGGCCAGTTTGCTTCTGGTATTGATGTGACAAAATAAAATTAATAAGGAGTATGTCAGAATTCCTTTTAAATTCGCTTTCATTCTGTTTAATTTCCATACACTTTACTATCTACAATAAGGAACACAGGTTTGGATAGTCTTGGTCCTAACTGTGTTATTTTGTCATGTATAATTTCAAAGGGACAGAGTTAAATCCATATATATATGTGTGCGTGTGTGTGTGTGTGTGTGTGTGTGTGTGTGTGATGTGTGTAGTTTGTTTAAAAGCTGATTTAAAATTTAGAAAAGAGACCAAGAGAAAGTAATATTGGGTAATTAAGATGCTGAAGAAGAACAGATGTGGGAGAAATAACACAGAGAACATGAACGTGAATACAAATCTGTTTTTGCTAGTTTTGACTTCATTGTAATTTCCCCCTTTTTTATGATAGATATGTAAAGTTACCTCTCTGTGTATTGAGGTACACCATCTTTGTCTTTAAAAAGTATCCAAATTTTATTATTTCTTTGAGGAGGTGGTCATGAAATTCCACTGACTATTGTTACAATAGTACTCAAACATGTCTAGTAATTAAAAATGCATTGTCATTGACCCACTTAAACTGACTTTTAAAAAAATTGAAGGGAGGAATATTATAAAATGAAAATATTCCTTTACTCTGCCCCAAATATAGTCAATCATTCTTTAATGCATCAAGGCATCATTTAAACTGTAAATCTTGCATTGCTACATATAAAAATAAAGTATTGCTTAAAGTTTGTTTTAAGCTGATCCAACTAGATCAGTTATAAAATTGTCTAATGTTCTATGAATTTAAATTTATGTTCCTGACTCTTAACACTGTCTTTCACCAGTCTGTAACTATGTTCTTTTAATAAAAATATATTTTTACATGTACACCTGTTTGTGTGGATAAGTTTATATATTAAAATATAGAGATACTTAAAATAGATAAAGGAAAAATGGAATCCAGAAAGTATAGAAAAGAGAGGGACAGAGACAGGAAGAGAATATATATATATATATGTATATATATATATACATATATATATATATATATTTATATATATGTATGTACATACACACACACACACACACACACACACACACATATCACACACCACTGTGAGCTCCTCTGCAGCCTTTCAAATTGCACTCCTGACTTATGAAATATCTTGTCTTCCAGATGGAGTCCCATTCACATGGTGGATTAGGAAGTCCAATGAAAAGCACCCCTACTGGGGAGGTTCTGTTTCTGGAGTTAAGCAGTGTGGATATGGGCTGGAGGAGAGCTGCCTGGACAGTCGACACTTTTGCAATTGTGATGCTGACACAGATGAATGGTAAAGAGTACTTTAGTTTTCCTACAGTGGTAGAAAATGTTAACTCATATACAGAGCTGTTAATAAAAGAGAAAGAAGCTGATTTCAAATTCAATGGGATTAGAACTGCACACACACACACACACACACACACACACACACACACACACACACACGCATGCACTTGGGAACCTGAGAGATGGCTCAGCCATTAAGAGTAATGGACGCTTTTCCAAAGAACCTGTATTTGCTTATCAGCAACAATATGTTGGCTGACAATTGTCCTTAACCCCAAAATATGTAATGCTTCTTATGGCATAAATTACATACATGTGGTTCATGTTCATATGAGGAAGATACTCATATGCAAAAAATAAAAATAACAAAATAAAAATGTCAGCTCTTTTATGTTGTGGAGTGATAATGAAGTTTGTCCCAACACCTCTGTGTATTCTTAACTTTCCATTCTAAGCAGGGAATGCAATGAAATTTGAGCCTTGCCATTTAGTTAGTTTTTCATTTTTTCACTGTACTTCTTGTGTGTGTGTGTGTGTGTGTTTTTGCATGTGTGTTTGTTTGTATAGATACTCCTTTGTTTGTGTCAATCCATATGCTTATGCACGTCTGTAGAAGGCAGAAAACAATATTCATTGTGATTCATCAGATTCCACCTGCACTTTTCTTTTTTTAAAAAAACACCATCTGTTATGGTAAAATTTACTTTGAGGTTTCTACTACACCTCTGATCATTTATTTCCCAAATAAAAGACATAAAACACTTATATTTATCCTAAGTATTAATAACATTAGAACTGGGCAGATAGCAATCCTCTATGTTATTTTGTCTTTTTCCATATCAATAACCCAGAGATATAACTTGCCATATTCCATCTAGGCTGCCTTTACTCAAACTGGGCAGCCCTTATGGCCAGTTCTCAGGATTCCTTACCCCATGGTGTCTTTCTCTCTCCTCCTCTCTCTGCTGTCCACATGGTCTATCCTCAGACCACCGACCCCAGAAATAAAAACTCCACTTAATTCTCTTCTATCTAGCTACAGGCTTTATCCATCTTTATTGATCAATAAGGGATAACTTCAGGGGCAAGGTTACAGAGCATCATTAAGTGTACATAACTATCTTCTAGTCCCTGAGACAATCAGGTTGTGAGAGCCAGTATTTAGCATTATAATACATAGCAACAGACCAAACCTCAACTATGATCTCTTTTTGGCCCAGAAGTCATCAGTTAGGTATGTATGAGTTTCTGGCTGAATCTACCTCTCCAGTGCTGGGATTACAAGCCTTTATAACCAGACCCAGCCTTTTCTTTTTATGGGTGGGTTCTGGGGATCAATGTAGGACCTCTAAGTTTAAGGCAATCATTTCATTATCAATCTATTTCTCCAGATTCTGTGCTAGGTTTTAAAATACACTGTTGAGGAGGGGCCTAGCAAGATAGGAGTATAATTATATGGATGGTTTCTTTTTTCCACCAATGTTTAGTACCTTTTAATTATTTAGTGGCCTCTAACATCAAATTAAATTTTCTATTATATTTACTAATTTTGACTTACTGATGATAAGATTCTTGTACAATCTTGATATTATATAAAATATGTGGATCAAGTTTGAGAAATGTCAATTTCAGAAGAGTTAAATAATTGTTTTCTATGTTAGACACATCTTTCTAATGGCAAGACCAGAATTTAAACGCAAGTCCATTGAATACCAAGTCTCTAGTGCTCTTCTACACCAGCCAAGTCCTGTGAGGTGATGCCGAAGTTCTCATATCTATTAGGTCTAGATGTTTTCTCACCTCCAGAAAAGCTTTTCAATTTTTACTGTATAGGTTATGAAAATATACACACAACATATTCACTCACCTTTCAGGTCTGTGTTGAATTTCAGGTAAACTTCCACTTTAGCTTCTAAAGTGTTTCTCTCTCTCTCCTCATCAATTGCTTCTCAATTATAGCTGAGATTTCATATCAAGCTTCTTTCAGAGAAAATATAATTTCTTTGGGCTACAATATTTTCTTTCATTGTTCAAATTGCTACTAGCAGGTACACTTCAACTTAAGCTAGTCAAGAAGCTTATTTAAGATCAGTAATGTAAGGTTTGGGAGATCACTGCATCAATAAAGGGTCTGCCACACAAAGAGGAAGCCCTGATTTAAATCTCCAGCATTCACATAACTAAGTTATTTCAACAGTTATGGATTGTGGAAGGGACTTGAATTTTCAGCACTGGTAAGGTGAAGGTAGGTGAGCTTATCAGGAAATCCCAGGTCCGAGACTATTTAAAGCAGCAATTCTCAAGCTGTGGGTCAAAATCCCTTTGGAGACTGAATGACTCTTTCACAAGGCTTCCCTAAGGCCGTCTAAAAACACAGATATTCACATTAAAATGTATAACTACTAATATGAAGTAACAGCTAAAATAACTTTATGGCTTTGAGTTACCACTATATGAGGATCTGTATTAAAAAGGTCATAGCATTAGACAAGTTGAAAATGGCTGGAAAAAAAAAACTCTCAAGAATAGATGAGCAGTACCTGGAGATAGGCAATCTTATTAGTTCTCCAGGCTCCATTTCATATATACATGTGCAAATGTACATATGCTACCATATGCGCACACACACACACACACACACACACACACAATCTCAAGAGAAGAATAAGCACTGTTTCTGTAAAATGTGGATGATAACTTTTGAACATCACAGAGATGCTTGGGTACAGAGGTGAATTTCTTTAGATGCCCCCTTCACCCCAAACTCTTCATGGAAAAAAATTCGTGTAAAGTTATCTAAGGTCAGATGGTTGACTTCTTTCTTCTTTGCAGTGAATTTTATTACAGCATTATTGAGGCCTACATATGAATCTACAGTGTCTCCAAATGAAGAACAAATCCCTGTAAACCACATGGCCCTCAGTCTATTTAGTTGGGGTACAAGTAGACATTGGATGGAAGATTCAGGTAGACAAATTCAGAACATCTTTGGAAAGGAATATATTAATTTCATTTCTTCATACAGAAGAAAAGAAACTTCAGGAATGCTCTATTTGGCACATAGTTAAAGGTGGAATCCATCATTGCAGGAAAGACATGGTGGTAGGAGCTTGAGGCAGTGGTTCACATTGTGCTTGAAGGCAAGAAGCAGAGAGAATGCTGAACAATGATGCTGAATTTGTTTTATCCTTTTAATTCAGTCTAGGACTCTAGCCCAGAAAATGGTGTTGCTCACATTTGAAGTGGTCTTCCCCCTTCAAGTAAAGCAGTTTAAACACTAGATCCTATAGGTTAAAAATCAAGAGAATAAAATCATGTCTAAGAGTCATCTTCAAGCTTAGTATAATTGTGTTAATGTTTTATTAACATATTCCACTGATTATGTAACCTACGCAGATCCCAGGCTTTCCCTTATTGATCTGATTATTAATTCACTAACCTCTGAACTACTTAGGAACTGATTTAACTTTATCACCTATTCAGTGGTTGCAAGAACTCATCAAAATACCTTTTCTTCAATTCCTTCTGTGCCAGCAAACTTGTATGTGTACAAAAAACAAAAAAGACTATCTTGTACCTCACTGGTACAAATAGGAATAATTATACTCTAATTGTATTCTGAGAGAAAAGCTTTATTTTAACAGGAAGGGTAATATGTAGGAGGAGCTAAGGGGGAAGGAGCACCAAGAGGAAAAGATGGAGTAAGGAGAGGAGAAGATGAAGTAGATGAGAAGCTAGGTAATGAGAGAGAAAAAGAGAGAGAAAGAGAGAGGGGGCATGGAGGCAGAAGTTCATGTGTCTCCACTAGTCAAAGGTAGTTTACATAGCTAGGTTGGGTATTAGTCTACACTTCTGATTGAGCATTACCATACTTATAAAGCCCTTGATTAACATTTAAAAAAATTGTATAAAAGCCAAATGGAAAAGGGGGGGCACAGGATAGGGGTTTTCTAGGGAGGGGAAATGGGGAAAAGGATTGGCATCTGAAATGTAAATAAGATATCCAATTAAAAAAAAAGAAAAAAAAAGAATCTTCTTAAAAAAAAAAAAAAAAAAAACGGAGGTCAACATCAGGGGCTGTTTCTTAAGTGCTGTTTATCTTGTATTTTTCTGAAGCTCATTGACCTAGGCAAGCTAGATGGCCAGTGATTGTTAGAGAACTACTTGTCTCTGCTTACAAAGGAAAAAGGAATTATAATCCAGTATAACCAACCTACATTTATTTTTACCTGTGATGAATATAAAACTCTTGGTCTCATTCAAGCACAACAATCATTTGACTAATTGAGGTATTTCTTCAGCACTTGCCAGTACTTTTTAAAAATATATAAATTAATCAATAATTTAAAACTCTTTACATTTCTTTATATACATATAAGAGTTACAGATATTGACCAACTTTCTGGAATAAGCAATCGTTTAGGGTTACCAAAATTTTATATATAGGTCTGTTTTAACAACTGTCTTAATTTGCTCGCTAATGCTGTGATTAAAGAGCATGATTGTGTTAGTGAAAGAAGTGTTTATTAACACTTATAGTTCTAGAGGGATAAGTGCTATCATCATTACTATAGAGACAGGCATGGTAATTAAAACACAAACAGCAGCACTCCCACCCTAAACTGGAAACAGGAAGCTAATCCAGCAAACTGCAAATGAGATGAAACTCTGAAAGTTCACATCTTGCCCATAGTGACATACTTTCTCCAGCAATCCCACATCTCATAAACCTCCTCACACAGCATAATCAACTGGCAAGTGAGTTTCCCAGTATCTGATCTGATCCTATCGGGATATTCTTGTTTAAATTACAACAGCAAACCTACTAATTGTCAAATGAAAGGAGATGAAATTTCTTCACCAATGAGAGTCCATGCTGAGTCACTCAGTGCAAAGGCTGAGGGAAAAGAGATGTAGACAGTCCCTTCTTTCTCCTGATGGAATACAGGCTGACATATGGTGTTAACAATTCTATGCTTCAATGGTGATTTAAGACTGAGTTGAATCCAGTGGTGAATGTTTTGGAGGACACATCATTACAGAAAGATGCCATTGGGTTTACCTTTCCTAGAGAGATATGAACAAATACTGATTTATTCCAGATAGGAAGCTAATGACAGGTCCAAGAGACAGTTAGACCCATGTGTCAGTAGTTAGCTAGTGTCTTTATTGAACATATTTATACAGCACTGTGAAGGGTTATTGAAACAGGGGTCGTATTCAAACAACTCTACCACTTCAAAGTTCTACCCAATTCTGAATGATAATCTTATGGGAAATGCACTCTGATGACTCCTTTTCAGTTGATCTTCCATATATTATATACTTCGGAAGCTTCCAAAATAGTTTGCAGATGGGATGAGGAAGGAAGGAGTAATGTCTAGAGTCCCAAATGAGAGTACCGTGACCCTACCATCTCCCCTTCTTTGAGAGAGTGTCTGCTACTTCACTGTCATCTTCATAGTACTGACTACTTCTGTATTTGTTTTACTATTTCAGTTGTAATGGCTATGGAGTTAAGACAATATCTACTCCAAGATGACCACCTTGTTTTACCCAGAAAAGCCATACTGTATAATAATGCATGTTTTATACATGTGTTATTGTTAATTTTCAGTGTATTGACTAAATAGTACTCTATGTGGGTCAGCCAAGAAAAAAGCAGAGAAAAGGCAGGTCAAAATTTCTTTGTCTTAGAGGAATCCGTAGGATGTCGGGGAAAGTGCTCCTTAATCATGATAGGATAGATTTGATAGCAGTGTTTAGGTCTTTGGGGCCAGAAACTGGGTCAAGATTTCTAGGGAGCTCAATTTCAAATAAAAATGTATCTAAATTGGAGCAACTAACTATATTATTCTCACATGAAAAGAAAAGAACCTTTCTGCATCTGACTGGGAAATATGAATGCATGTAAAAAAATCCTTGTTTAAACACTTTGGTGTGGTTGATAGAGGAGATGAAGAAATAGATAGAATGTGGTGTGTGTGTGTGTGTGTGTGTGTGTGTGTGTGTGTGTGTGTGTGCGCGCGCGCATGTATGTGAAGACTAGAGGTCAACTTCAAGTGTCATTCCTCAGGAGCTATCTACCGTCATTTAGAGAAACTGTCTCTTACTAGAACTAGGAGGTTTTCAAGTAGACTTCACTAGCCAGCCTGGAAATACAAAGGACCTGTTTATCTCCGTGTTCTAAACTCTAGGATTATGAGTTTATGCCATTATACCTGTTTTTCTTGCATGTCTCATTTCCCTCATGCTTATGCTACAAGAATTTACTTGCCCCAAATCACTGAAATTCTTATAGAAATATCAGTACGCTAAGTTTACTGTTTCAAAATATTGTGATTGTGTTAGCCCCATGATCCAGTAGAACTTGAATTATTTCTGTCACATCCTCCCAATTCTAGTGTCTACTGAAACAAGGAAAGCACAGAACCAAAATGAATCCAGAATCATTTTATCACCTTACCTTTCCCTGTATTCGTGGCTAACCTAGATGCAACCTGAGATTTCACATATTTTATTTTATTATTTTTTATATTTTGTTTCAGATCATTATATTTTTACTATTATCTGCAGTTTCTAGGTGAACATTTGAGTCTTCAAGAATTTTGTCCTGTAATATCGATTCTATTTCTGCTATTGTGCAAAGTTAATAGGAAAAGACAGGTGTGTTGGTGGAACATCTTAATCCATTACAAATGCTAAACAAATTCATCAGTGAAAAGTTCTTAGCTGATTGCAACAGATGCAGATACTTATACCCAATCATTGAACTGAAGTCGGAGACCCCTATGGAGGAATTTGGGGAAGTATTGAAGGAGCTGAAGAGGAGGACAACCCCATAGGAACGCCATCTATCTCAACTAACCTGGACCCCTGGATCCCATAGACTGAACTACTAATCAGGCAGTAGATACAGAATTGTCTCAGGCCCCAGGCACATATATAGTAGAGGAATGTATGCTCTGGCTTCAGTGGGAAAAGATGCACCTAACCCTTCTTAACAAGAGAGACTTGAGGTCCCAGCAAAGGGGATCCCTGGAGAAAGGTGGAGAAGAAAAGCACCCTATTGGGGGCAAGTGGGAGGGGAATGGGATGAGAAACTATGGGAGGGGGGACTGAGACTGGGGGCAATGGGTAGAATGTAAATAAATAAAACAATAAAAACTAACAACAAAGTGCTGAGATGTTTCCATGCATTCTGAACCGTATGTGATATTTATCCAAGAAAACCTTTCCTTAGTTTGGCTGAATTGAAATTCTTGCTGAGTTAAAGGATTCTTTAATTCCATCAATGGGTCTGCTAATGTCCATTGTGCATCAGAGTGGTCAGTGACAATTCCAGAAAGAGGTCTCATAGAATCTCTGAAATCACATTGGAGAAGTACCCATCTTCCTTATTGCTAAGTGGGGCTTCTCAGGGTGATTTGGGCAAAGTTTCTACTGCCTTTGACTGTTCTTTGCTCTATTACAACAGACCTTAGTGACTAAGCACTTCCTGCCATATGTTCCAATGAGAACAAGAAAACTGTGAAAATGAGTGGGATTAATCTGCTTGGTGAAAGAGTGGGAGAAAGCTAAAAGGGATGGAGAGGCAGCAGAAAGAAAAATGTCACTCAATTAACACTTCTAGAAGAACCCTCTTGCTTCATATTAAAAAAGACTCACTGGCTAAATCAGTCAGGAGAATACTTGGCCTACATACCTGTCAGTATTTGCTTATAAGACTGTTATTCCTACTAAAATACACAGATGTTCTGATCTTTCATATAGAATGGCATGTTATTTACATAGAATCTACACAATCCTCCTGTCAGTTATCATCAAATTATTGCATTATCCTGTATATATTTGATAGCCTTTAACTAGTTTTACCATGTTGTTTAAAAAATATTGGCAAGTTTAAGAATTGCGTTTGCCCAATATAAAGATAGTTTTATTTTAAGTATTTTCTGTCTATAATGGTATGAGTCTGTGAATGAAGAACCTATGGGAAAAATTATATACTATTCTATAAAATTAATTACTCAGTGGTTTATGTTACAGTCAAAATATGAATAGCATGGAGGAGGAAATAAAGAAATAAGAAAGTCAGTCCTGGTTTTTAATAACTGAACATAGAATAAAGAAAATTTGATATAAAGGTATAATTTTTTAGCAGTAAGGAATACAATTATTTTGTTCTTGTTTAATTTTGTAGGAAATTAAATACAGGTAGAGATAGTTATTTTAATTATATTAAGTGGATCACAGAAAAATGCATACATTTTCTCTCATTTGTGGATCTTTGCTTTTATATACATATATAGGATTCTTTGTGTGTGACTTTGTGTGTCTGTGTATGTATGTTCCTGTGTGATGTTGCAAGCATAATTGGGAGTATGAGTGAGTGCCTTCATGTGTTTTTATGAGAAGAACAAAGAATTAGTTGGATATCATCTATTGTTTCTTCTCTCTCTCTCTCTCTTCTATTGTTTCTTCTCTCTCTCTCTCTCTCTCTCTCTCTCTCTGTCTTTCTGTTTCTGTCTCTCTGTCTTTGTCTCTGTCTGCCTTTCTTTCTTTCTTTCTTTCTTTCTTTCTTTCTTTCTTTCTTTCTTTCTTTCTTTCTGTCTTTCACCCAGGTTCTTTTTAATAAACCTGGAGGCTGGATGGCAAATGAGATCTATGGATTCTCCTGACTTCTGAAGTCCTGGGGTAAAAGACAAAACCAGGCATATTTTTTTTATGTAGTTTTGTGGGATCTGAGCTCAAATCCACATGTGTTTGTGATAAATATTTTCACCTACTGAAACATCTATTGCCCTAGTCCACCAGGAGTTTTCAGAAACATTGTGGTAGACTAGTGAAGATGTGCAAAAAAAAAAAAAAAATCCTGGGGAAGCATGGCATGATCCTGGACAAGTGCATTGGGATGTTGGGCTTTGGAGCAAGGAGAAAATAATCATCAAAGAAGGAGGAAAGCAGAGTTGTATGGCATAGTTGGGAGACATAGCAATTGGTGCCTCCTGGTGACAACCCACAACCTGAATTGCAGGCTTTCTTGTGTGGGTCTGCCAGTCAGCTTCTTCAGAACATGTCACTTGCTATTGTTTATCTGTTCCTAAGATAATCTATCTACTTTTCAGGATTTTTTTCTCTTTTTTTGGAACCACTTAGGCAAATATTCTCTTTTATTGAATAATATATTTTAATTTCAGATTTTATCCCCTTACCCCATTCCCCCCACCACCCAGGAACCCCTTATTCCATACTCCCTTCTCCTGCTTCTATGAGGGTGTGCCCTCACCTACCCCGCCTCTGGGAGGAGGTGAAAAGCACTCCACCAAGCTCATCTAACACTGCTGCAATCTCCTTCACCTGCACCGCATTGGTTCCAAGAAAGTGTCTCTCTTTTTTATTGAAATAGATTTTTAATTTAATGACTAAAGTGTTGCATCTATCAAATTTCACATAATCTTATATGGTTATTATTTTATTAATATTTTTTCTTTTTTATTGGATATTTTATTTACATTTCAAAAAGGATAGGGGATTTCCAGAGAGGAGACCTGGGAAGCATCTCTTATAAACAGCAGTTCCCTATTGACTGACATTGTCTGCACCAACAATTCTTGGTCTCTCAGGCAGTACTCAATTAGGTCCCCTTGCATGAGATGCTTTTGTGAATGTGCAGCTCCGGGCTTACATAATGGTTGGCCTGCTGTTTCTGCTACAATATTGCATTCAAATGGAGTGAGTAGAATGGTATTACACACTGAAGAGACAATAGAAAAATATGAAAGGGGAAATAGGAGTACTCACAACAAATGGTTGAAATTTAAAGCCAATTTTCACATGATTATTTGGGGAATTTCTAAATGTAGTAGAATTATTTGGTATTCTGTCATGAGTGTCAAAAAAAAAAAAAAAAACCTTTCTGGAAATGGATTCAAAGACATGGCTATACCATCATCTATAGAGAGTAAATACACTAAGTGTGAGTAACTTATGACCCACTTCTGCTCTATGAAGCATCTTTCTAATGTTTGTAAGGAACAAAGATGAGGTTGAGGAGATAGCTTATTTGGGAGACTACATGGTAAATAAGCATGAGGAGCTGAGCTCAGGCATCTACCTCTTCGAATGCTGGCTGCATTGTGACCAGTTGTCACAAGCCCCTAGCTCCATGATAAACAGTACACTTGAACTGTGAGCCAAACTTAACCTTTATTCACAACATCATAAGACTTAACTCATGCAGTGAAGGGAGTAAAGGTAGTCAGCTCTCACAGTCAATGGCAAAGCACATGGTCGTCTTAAGACAATCCCAATGAGTGTGTATGTAAAGTACAGAATTATCATGATGCACAGGAAATGAGCTAATTCTATCTCCTTTACTCGTCTACAGCACTGATATTGTGACCTGATCATGCATTTATCACAAACAATTGCTTCAATATTTTTTTTCTGGTACCACTGCTGTAGTCTAAATGCTAACTATAATAAATCACTAACTAAACTTTTGTTATAGAACATGATGTTCAAATCCTACATTTGTCATTTGTTAACTGAAGGATCTAAATCATTCAGCATCTTGTTCCTTCAGGTCCGGGTTTTATTTTTATGAAAGGCAGAGTACTGTTTTTGGATATTGCTTTTTGGGATAGCAAATAATCTTCACATCTATCAAATGTGACATGTATCCATTTTGAAAAGGTATGTTGTTATTTAAATTATTATTTTCTATAGTATTACAAAGTCCTGCATTAATTATAAGAGACAACATTGGTATATATATTCAATTTATGTTTATGGAAGCTATATAATTAAAATTTCACTATAGTTAAATGAAAAACTGAATGCTAAGAAAGAATTTCCTGTCAACATAATAACATTTCCTTCAACTATGAAATTCTGAGTAGAGTAAAGTTCTATTTCTTATTTTGCAAAGTATCTCAACATGGGGCTTCTGGTAAATTTACCTTGCAGTGGACGAACCTGTTCTGTATGAACAAAGCAAAAGTGCTGTGAGTGTGCAATGAAGGAGGCTATGCTCTCCCACAGTATCTGCCAAGGTGACTGAGGTGTAATGTTAGTGAATCAGTCTCAATATGACTGCAAATTAGCAAACTGATACCCAATCAATTGAAATGTGTGGTGTGTGGAGAATGCCTGTGTGAATAGAATGTGAAGGTCAGCCTGAGACCTACCAAAGACCGCTCAAGGACTCAGGGCTGTTGTCATGCATGCAGCAATGACTACAGAAGATACCCAGCATGTGAAATAAAAATGGGAAAAAGAAGTGCAACATAGCATCTCATGTTTCTTTATGAGAGAATATGGGGGTTTTCTTTACTCCACTGCATGTGTTTAAGCCACAAGAGCATGGTTTTTAGTTTAGGTTCAGGAGATCCAGATTCAGGACTCTATGCTCAGCCTTCTTGTATACTGGACTATCTTCACAGCAAAAGAACACCAGGTTTCCACTTCCAAAGTTTATGCTCTGCCAAGTGGTACCATCTTCACCTTGATAAAAAAAAAAAAAAAGCTTTAAAAGAGGAAGAAACATTGGATCTATCTATTCAATGATTGTTTTTTTTAATCAAAATAAAAAATAAAACAAGTAATATTTCATTTGCATAATTAATGAGAACAAAGTCAGAGACTTTAAACAGCAAGCTCTTTCTAAGAAATAAGAAAAAGCAACCAATTAACTATAGAGGTTTATTTTTAACACAACTTAAAAAGTGATAAGGAACTTTCAAACCTAATTAAAACCTGTTGGCAGATGGTTTATCCAAGTCCTGTGAGTAATTTTTGAAAGAGCTTTATGATATGTGTTTTCAGGTTAGTTCCTCAGATAGAAGATCTTGGGTTTTTTTTTTTTGTTTGTTTGTTTGTTTGGTTGGTTTTTTTGTTATTGTTGGTTTTTTTTGTTTTGTTTTTTTGTTTTCTGTGTTTTGAGAGAAGTGAAGTGATTTTTAGTGTCACATTAACACTTTAGTGAGCATTCGGGTCCTTTTGACCACAATAGGCACGGTGATCTTTTTAAATTATCTGTGTTCTTGCAAGCATATTTGGGAAAGATCCAGTGGTGTTTGAAAGCAGGCCATGTGTTCTGTAATTGGTATTGCAACTATTAATATAGGCCCTGAAGTAAAAGATCTTCTCTTATGCTCCTTCCCACCTTAACCATGCTGTATCCAATCCAAATTCCTTTGCCAAAGATGGGTATTAGTACAGTATCTCTTGATAATATACATTTTCTCTTTCTTCCCCCTCCTTAACTTTATATTTGCAGGACAAACGATATTGATTTTCTTTCTTTCAAAGATCACTTGCCTGTAACTGAGATAATTATTACTGATACCAAAAGATCAAAATCAGAAGCTGCTTGTAGAATTGGCCCCATGTATTGCTATGGTGGTTGTGAGTATAATACCTTCTCCTCCCTCCCTACCCCTGTACCAGTTATCTGAATTGCATGAGCACAAGAGATTTGGGCTCCCTTATCCCTTTTCTCTTCTATGTCCTCTAGTCTTAAAAATTACCCACATGTCCATTGCTTTTTCACAACCCACTGGAAACAAACCAGGCATGTTTAAGGCCTCTCTGCTTCACAGGACACATCTGGAATGCTGTCTCATATTCTACTGAAGCTTCTTACCTCCACTTTCCTACTTTCCATGCAGAATTCAGCGTTGACATTTCTTTCTTTTTTAAAACCACTGTTTTATCAGGAGTTTTCCTGAAAGCCTTGGTATTAAAGACTGCCTCCGTCTTGAAATGAGCTGTAAACTCCATCATTTATGAGTTTAATGTCAGTGGTCCACAGAAAAAAGTATTCACTTCATCTGTGCCACAAGCCATCACTACAGGTTTTCACTGTCAAGCTAGTATTACTAGCTATCAGGAAAACTAGCACAGAAGCTGTCAAACCCCATAATGTGTTAGAATTTATAATATTCTATCAACAACATTTGTTGTTTCAACGGGATATGTGCATTCCAAAATTTGCTGTGAATACATTTTGCAGGCTCCATTTTCTATCAAGGCACACATATTTCTTACCTTTCATTTTAAGCTATAACACACCAATATTATACTTTATGGGTAGCAGGGCTGGCCACTATTCACCATTCTCTTCACACTCAAGATTCATTTTACTGTTCCCAAAATTTAGAAGTCATGTTTTTGTTGTTATTGGGTTTTTTGTTTGTTTGTTTGTTTATTTTGTTTTGTTTTTATTGGTCTTTTTGATTATTGTTATTCTGGCAAACGAGCTCAAACAATAAATGATGTCATACAAGCATGGGGACCTGTGTGGGAACCCCAGGAACGCCAGTTACATAGCCAGCAATTCCCATGACAGAGGAAGCACAGACAGACAGACCACTGCTGGACATTTAGCAGGATTGGTGATTTTCAGGTTCAGACAGAGACTATGTTCCAGAGACTGAATTGGAGAGTAATTAAGAAGAAATTTGGACATTGACATCTGGCATTCATGACAAGATAACACAAACAACACACACAGAGACACACAGACAGACAGACACACACACACACACAAACACACACATACACACACACGCACATATACACAAGCACACACATGCCCTCATGTACACATGTGGATACATAAATTTCTTATCTTCTACCTATAGAAGTGTATAACTAGTCAGTGGGAATTCATGCAGTTTTAAACATCTTTCTTGTCAACAGCAGTATGAGTACAGGTTTAGATGCATGATTTATACCTTTGTAAAGCTCTTATTTCCATCTGTGACATCTGTAAAATAAGATCATGAAGGCAAACGAACACTAAACAAATATGGATGGGAATATTTTCTACTGTGAGACGATATATATCAGAATGCTAACAACCACATACAAGTACTGAAAGGAAAAATAAATATAGCAATGATTCTTGATCTTAGAGCATAAGCCATTGGTGTTCTGTTCAGGAACTTTTCGCCTGTGCCTAAGTATTTGAGGGTCTTCCCCACTTTCTCTTCTATTAGTTTCAGTGTATTTGGTTTTATGTGAAGGTCCTTTATCCACTTGGACTTAAGCTTTGTACAAGGGAATAAGAATGGATTGATTTGCATTCTTCTACATGCTGACCTCCAGTTGAGCCACCACCATTTTTGAAAATGCTGACTTTATTCTACTGGATGGTTTTAGCACCTTTGACAAAGATAAAGTGACCATAGGTGTGTAGGTTTATTTCTGGATCTTCAGTTCTATTCCATTGATCTTCCTGCCTGTCTCTGTATCAATACCATGCAGTTTTATCACTACTGCTCTGTAGTACAGTTTGAAGTCTGGGGTGGTGATTTCCCCAGAAGTTCTTTTATTGTTGAGAATGGTTCTAGCTATCCTGGGTTTTTTGTTGTTCCAAATGAATTTGCAAATTGCTCTTTCTATCTCCATGAAGAATTGATTTGGAATTTTGATGGGGATTGCATTGAACATGTAGATTGCTTTTGGCAAGATGGGCATTTTTACTAAGTTAATCCTGCCAATCCAGGAGCATGAGAGATCTTTCCATCTTTAGAGATCTTCTTCGATTTCTTTCTTCAGAGACTTGAAGTTCTTGTCATACAGATCTTTCACTTGCTTGGTTAGATTCACTCCAAGATATTTTATATTATTTGTGGCTATTGTGAAGGGTTTCATTTCTCTAATTTCTTTTTCAGCCTGTTTATCTTTTGAGTAGAGGAAGGCTACTGATTTGCTTGAGTTGATTTTATATCCAGCCTCTTTGCTGAAGTTGCTTATCAGGTTTAGGAGTTCTCTGATGGAAGTTTTAGGGTCACTTAAGTATACTATCATATCATCTGCAAATAGTGAAATTTTGACTTCTTCCTTTCCTATTTGCATCCCTTTGACTTCCTTTTGTTGTCTAATTGCTCTGGCTAGGACTTCCAATACTATATTGAATAGGTAGGATGAGAGTGGGCAGCCTTGTCTAGTCCCTGGTCTTAGTGGGGTTGCTTCAAGGTTCTCTACATTTAGTTTGACGTTGGCTACTGGCTTGCTGTATATTGCTTTTACTATGTTTAGGTTTGTGCCTTGAATTCCTGATCTTTCCAAGACTTTTAACACGAAGAGAAATTGAATTTTGTCAAATGCTTCCCCGACATCTAGTGTTAAAAATTAACAGTGATGTTTGGGTGTACATAAGGCTGTTTGCATGTGTTCCTTTGGTAGTGAAGTATTAAATCATTAAAATTTCTTACAATTACTAGTGAATGATGATTATGAAGAGCAAGTAAATATACAGGGCTTAGGAGACAGCTAAGTCAGTAAAGCACTTACACTGAAATTGGGAGAACCTGAATTTTATTCCAGAAACTCATGAAAAAAACAAAAAGCCAAATGTGGTATGCTTATAATTCCAGGTTGGGAGAGACAAAGGGAGTCCTTTTAGCCAGAGTAAAACTCTGCCTTATGCAAGAAAGTTGAGGAGCATCCTGAGGAATGACATCAACATTATGCTCTAGCCGCTCCATGAATCAGCACCTGTGTACAAATGTGTACTCGCCTTTTCATGAATGGGCACAAACACATAGATAAGTAAATAAAAGTAATGTTAACATATTTCAGGCTCTCTGAGTGTTGCTTTTGGGTTCTTTGCACTGAACGGTCTCTATTACCTGTAACCCACCTGGCTTTTTCTCTGTTCTTGCCACTGCTGCTTGGGAATATTCTCTGGCATCCTTCTTCCCTTGTCTAGGTGAATTTTCTCCAATAGTTTGAGGGAAGTTATTGAGCATATTAAAGTGATGTAACTGCATTAGATACCCCTGAAAGCTAAACAAATATTTTATCTATGGATATTGGAAACTTCACCAAGAGCCGAAAAGTATATTTGCAGGAGGTCATGTTGAATGGATTAATTACTTTTCAATTTCTTATAATCCAAGAATCCCAGCTATTGATGGTAGAAGCTCTTGTTATTTTGGTTTAAAATAAAAATCTTTCATACCAAATTTTGGTCAGGTTCTGAAAATCAGGTTGAATACCAACCATGCCATAGTGTGGACATAATAACCTCAATATATATTTAACAAAAATAATCAGTCCCTGCAGTCTTTTCATTGGTGTTATGGTGTATTATCACAAGAGAGTGAATAATGATTCTGTGTTCATTACAGATCATTGTCCAATTTGTTTGTACTTTTTATCTGTTCCATTTGTGCTGTAAAATTTTTTAATCCAAATTAACATTAAAAATTTTAAAAACTATTATGTAACTCTTTGGTGTTTACTATCATCATACTGTCAAATATTAGTTACAAAAACTCAAACATTTGATATTAAATTTATTTTAAATGTAATCCCTAAATCTGGGGATGTAGTTCAGTAGGAAAGTAAAGCACTAACATAGACAAGACACAGAGTTGAGTCTCTATAAAAAAATTAAATAAACATACACATAAAATCATAAAACTTTAAGGCATTATATTTGCTAAACTCAATATTATTGTTGTTCTTACTATTGCTATTCCTATGAAGTGAAAAAGCTTAAACAAGTTGTCAAAACCATCACACTTGTTAGCTATAGATACAATCACATTGCACATTAAAGCAGGTGGACTTTTTTATGCTAAAGTGTTCATTGCAAGAAACCCTATAGATCAGCTACTTGGAAAGGAAGAATCATTTAACAGATGCTGTGAGTCAGAATAGATGCAGTCCAATCCACCCAGAATACTCCTTTTAGCTATCCACAGAGGTTTCCAAGGTTGATATATCTAGATGAGTAGACAAAGCAAAGGAGGTTTTAATGAAACTTAAAATTCACTTCATTATTAGTCCCTTCCAACTAAAGTATTTCAATTTTATTACCTTTACTTTGGTGTCTGCAGGGTATGAAAAATTCGACTTCCACGACGTTCTTAGGTCTGAGATATGTCCAATTAGGCTACTAATTGGATTGTAGGGAAAAAAATAGTACTTCTTGCAGAAAACTTATATTGGCTGTGAAAAGAGAAATAGATATCTTTTTAGTGTATGTGTGAGTATTTGTGTGTTTGTATGTGTGTGTGTCTGTGTGTGTGTGCACATGTTTGTTGAGAAACTAATACTTTTAAAACTAAGCTTGTAGGATAGATTTTACCGAAATCTTTTCTCCTCTACATTGTCATGTATCTTTGTATTGCATTCACAGACAGATAGGCATGTGAAATGTAGTCAGCAATAAATATTTCATTTTGAGATGAGGAAATTTTCAAGATGGAATTATTGAGCTGAATGAGAAATAGAAATGGAGGCTAGAGAAATCTTAACATCTAAGAGCACTTGCTGTTCTTAGAGAGGACCTGCATTCAGTTCCCTGCTCTTAAATAATGATTCTAAGCATTTACACAGCAGTTCCAGTTTCCTGGGGTCCATTACTCTCTTCTGGCTGCTGTGAATATCATACATTCATGTGGTACACAGATGCATGTAGATAAAAATTGTATATACATAATATAAGTAATGAAATTTTAAACAATTAGAAAGAGAATCCAAGGATGGGAGGGTGATTTACCTGACAAATGATTGCTTAATAAGCATGAAGTCCTCATTTTGACCCTCAGATCTCATCTTGAAAATTCAAGTGAATTGGCATGTGCTTGTAATCCCACTATTGAGAGGAGACAGAGTGATCCCTAGATATGGCTGGGTCATCCAGTCTAGCTTCATCTGTAAACCCCAGGGCAGGGAGAGACTGCTTATTTTAAAAAGTGGATGGCACCTGATTAATGACATTTGAGGTTGCCCTTAATCTCCACATGCACCCACAGATACGTTCATCACATACACATGTATGCATGCATGCACAAGCATACACACATGCACACACATGTGTATGACCCCACACACAATATATATTTGAATCAGCAGGATCAGTTTGATTCAGAAGAAACTGCAAGGCTCTGCTAATTGGCTGAGCCACCAGATGCAGCAAAAAGCCACTGAAACACCATCAGAAATTCTTTGTTGTTTTCTCTCTATGAAGTCACAACAATGATTAACAGAGAAGGCAAGGTGAACCAATATCACAAAGTGTTTTTCACTGTTGGGTCATAATTATTCCCTTACCAAATACCACTTGTTCTCTCAAGTATCCACTCTAGCAAAACATCACATGACCTTTTTCCAGAAAAATACCACATGTCTATTCTCAGCAAAACAGCCTCTCATACGGCTCCATTAGCAAAAACATCCTCTCATAAGACAGTTTCCAGAAATACATCACATGACACAAGTGAATCTTCAAAGAAACCAGAAATTTCCACTTCAGACTGGTACATTTACAATTGTCGTCTGGCCAAAGGCAATTGAAGTCCAAATTTCCACTTTTGTTTAATTCATCTGAACAATAAACGAATGAACTAATGAATGGATGGATAGTCATTTTCCTTGTTTCTTACCCAGTTGCCATGATAAAATATTCCAACAAAAACAACTAGATGAAAGAGTTTATTCAGTTGACAATTCCAGCTTTGAATCCATTTGTAGGGAAAGTATATGCAAAACTTTGTAGCACCTCTACATATCTACAGCAGAGAATAAATACTTGCATGTTTACTCCCAGCCACCTTCTTGTCATTTATATAGTCCTGACCCTAAAACAAAAGAATAGTGCCACCTACTATTATGTTAGATCTTCTCATAAGGATTAGCTTAATCAAGATTCTCCTCCATAGACTTGTTCACAGGCTATACTAACCTAAACAACCCCTCATTGAGAATTTTAAAAGAGGTAGCTCTATATTCTTTCAACTGACAAAATTAACCATCAGCCCAAACTAAAACTGTATTCTCTATCTCTTAGAAATGTTGAGACAAAAGATGCTTATCTGTGGTAGACAGTGAAAGAAAAATGTCATTATTGGAGTGTGGGTCTTGAGTGTAATAGTTTGAGCATTTCATTGTTTACATACTGATAAGGATCTGCCTGTCCAGACACATTTAGGCATGGCAGAATTTTTAAATCAAAGTAGAGTGCCTTGAAGCATATTGATCCTTGGACTCCTACTGTGATCATGAGTGCTTTCTGTGTACCAGGCACAGGTGGGATCTTATAAAATAGGATAGGATGTACCTCCTGGCACTGCCCTTGTTTTGTCAAGGTAATAATACAAAAAGTACTGATCAATGTCTCATTCCCAGAATCAATAGTGTAACTCAATACTGTTTTGTCACCAACATAGAACTATTTGTAATATTGTTATGGTGTCCAGTGCATTGATTTAGCAGAATGTAAGAAATTTTATTGAATGTAGCTTTTAAAGTATAATATGTACCTGGGGTATAATCTTTCCCCACTGGAACTGTTAATAGTTTCATTATTCCTGTTTTGTGCATGTGCGCTCACGCGCGTGTCTGTGTATGTGTGTGTGTGTGTGTGTATGTGTAGTTTTGAATGCATGTTTTCATATACATGAGCTAATTTGTGTATGATTGTACATACAAATGTGTGCATGCACATAGAGAACAGAAGTAAATATCAAGAATATGTCTTGATAATGTTGTACTCTATTACTGAGTAAAGTTTATTATTCAAGTAAAATTACTTGTTGAACCCATGAGGTGGCTAATGTAGGTAGCCTATTTTCTTCTTTTATCATGTTGTCTTTGTCTCCCTAGTGGTAGGATTAAAGATGGCTGCTGTAATGAGCCTTCGAGCTGTAAATGCTGGAGGTCTAAACTTCTGTTTTCACTTTTGAGCTTTGAGTCAGTTTTCTGGATGACACTTTGGTAGAGAAATAGTTGGCATAATATCTCTGCTATGGAATGGAAATAAAGTTCAAGACTGACTGTTCTAGTAGGAGAACACCTCATCCCTGTGTGTATAGAATAGCAAGGGAAAAGACTCACTCCTTCCCAATTTGGTGTGGCATCTTTGAAGATATGCTGCAGTTGTCCAATGAAAATTTGTGAAGATGAGTCTGTGAGTCTTATTTTTGATGTTGTCTCTTTCTATTTCTTTCTTTCATTCAGGCACTTAAGGCAGCCAGTCAGGAAGCAGGACATGCATGCTGTGTCATAGGTCTCTCTCTATCCCCAACTGCTTTTTATTCAATACAGGAAAGGAGCCAACAGAAATGGTGCAATGCATTTAGGATGAATCTTCCCACCTCAATTAACACAACCTAGAACTTTCTCATACACGCGACAGAGGTTTGCTTCCTCTGGAAGTCTTGATCTGCTAAATTAACAATTATAATTCACTATGACAGAAATTAAGATTCTCTAGGCTATAGCTGTTCATGTATTAAATAAATTGCTGAATATTCAAATATAGAAGAAACGAGAAGAGGAAAGCAATAAGTGGGATAAAGGAAGAATAAAGAAGGGGGAGAAGGAGATACAATGAAATGAAACATAACAACAGAAAAACTATTAGTGTGCTAATTTTTGTTAAATCAACTTCATATTTGCCCACACAGTGCTGGCAGCAAGGGAGCTAAACGAAATTATGGGAAAAGAGAGACTTCAGGGTTTTTATAGGGATATAGACATAAAGACAATTCATAAGAGACAATGGACATTTGTCATTTGGTTCTTTTATATAAACGAGAAGGTGTGTTTAGAGGCAACATGCAGATATTGATTCTTTCTCTGCTTGTCAATAGAGGTGAGGATGTGGTAAAAGTTCCTGCCTCTACCTAATCCAGTCATGGATTCTAACCTAAAAATGTAACCTGAATGAGCCCTTTCTTTCTTGCTGCTTTTGTTGGGATATTTTATCACAGCAACTGGTTAGGAAACAAGGAAAATGACTAAGCAAAACATACATTCATTCATTCATTCATTCATTCATTCATTCATTCATTGCTGAGATGAAATAAACCTGTTAGCTAGCCACAATTGAATTTTTTATTAGAATTGTCATAGTCATAGTGTCTTTTTGCAAAAGTTAGAACTTATTTAAGATGTCATGTGAGTGTGCATGCACATAAATCTGAGTTCTCTCTCTGAGCCTATACATGTATGTGTGCATCTGTGCACGTATAGATGTGTGTTTATTTGTGATCTAGTATATTGTTTCTACATGGAAGTACACAAGTGGGCCGGGCGGTGGTGGCGCATGCCTTTAATCCCAGCACTTGGGAGGCAGAGGCAGGCGAATTTCTGAGTTCGAGGCCAGCCTGGTCTACAGAGTGAGTTCCAGGACAGCCAGGACTACACAGAGAAACCCTGTCTCGAAAAACCAAAAAAACAAAACAAACAAACAAACAAAAAAGGAAGTACAAAAGTGTATGTTATAGTGATAGTATGTATACTTTTTAAATTATCCAACATTTAAACTAGTCTATGCATTCTTTACAATAAAAATAATCTAATCTATAAATTTTTCTCCTTTGTAAAAATAAAACACAGACAAGTAAATGTACAACTGTAGTTCCCCTTGTCAAGGTAATACACGATGCCATATGTCATCGTGCTCTGTCAACATCTGGAAGTGGCAAGAGTTTCTTGTCTAGGAAAAGTCACATTGAATTTTCTGTCTCTACACTGAGAAGTTATTTTTACTGGAGCAATCACCTCAGATGCCCTTTATTTATAAACTTGTTGACAAAGCCACATACAAGAAAATGTGCAATAGATCGTGCATTTTTTTTACCTCTTCTAGAAGAAAAATGTCATTAACAAGGTATTTGAAAAATTATTCAAATCCACGAAGCATGGAGACTACAGAGTAAGAGAAACAGAACAAAGCATTACACTATGTAAATCCTCCTCCTCTTTATTGCACATAACCCCAGAAGAGAAATAATGAGCCTCCCTTTGAGACCAGCTTGTATGTATCATTGGTCTATCCTATGATTAACAGAAACTTAGTCACTGAAATTGAAAAAGACAAGATAGTGCAATTAAAATTTGGCCTCTGGGCCTGCACTCTTAACAGAATTGGAAACAATCTCAAGTTTTGTCATTGTTTTAGGTAAGAGACTGGTCTTGTGCCTTTGGAATATTGTTTTTTGTTCTTCATATTGGAGCAGTGGAAATCACATGTATGTTTACTGGTCTGGTACCCATGTGTCTCAGTCACTTTTCTGATGCCATGATTAGACACCATGATCAAGAAAATTAATTTATGCTAATGGTTTTGTAAAGCTAGAGTTCATGACCATTAGGGTAGGGAGCAGGGCAACAGCAAGGTAGGCATGCTGCCAACACAATAGCCAAGAGCTTATATATTGATACACAAGCATGAGGCAGAGAGAGCTAACTGACTTTTGAACTTCAAAGCCAGTCTCAAGTGACACACTTTCTTCAACAAGATCAAACTTCTTTCTTGTCGGTTCTTCTTGAGGCATTGGAGAGGGAAGAGCATCCACAGAGGATAAGACTAGGTCTTATAAGATATGAATGTAAGAGTGTCTTACGAGATATTTAGAGTTGCTATATAATAAAAAGTTTACTTATCTAAGTCTAAGTTACTATGCTACTGTTGCTGACCTGCCTTCTGTAATCCTCCGAGGCCAGAAACTGCAGTTTTTAGCACTTGGCATCTCCTCCTAAAAACAGCAAAGGATTAAATAAATACCCTTTGTTCTATCTCAGCAGGAACTGTTCAGGTCTAACTTTCAACCTGCTAGTCAGAAGTCTCAGGAAGAAAACCGGACACTTAGAAAAATGACTATACCATTTATAAGTAAGTTATAAAAAGTTTCCTATGAAAGCTATATAAGGAGGAAAGCAGAGGATGCTGGAAGGGGGAGGAAAGGGGAGGAGAAAAGGGAAAAATTCATCTAAGTGAAGAAAGGCAAAAAATTCTAGTAAGTAGTAAGGAAGAATATTTTCCAGGAGGGGAAAAGGAAAAAATTCTACTAAGTGGAAAAAGGAAAAAAATTATTGTAAGAGAAAAATTCTTCTAAGAAAAAAAAAATTCTTGTAAGCAGGGGAAAAGGAAAAATTTTCTATTTTGTCTTTGTCTCTAGTACTTATACATCTTTCAGAATACATAATCACATGTTACAAAGTTCATTGCAAGTTCACACAAAAAAATTGAATCATAAATTGAAATAGAAGTTTACAACAGAGAATGTTTAAATGAATATCCATTAGATGTAATTATCTGGCTAAACATCCATCACCTGGCACAACTCCACAGTTTTACTTAAGGTTTAAAACCATAACTAAGTTATTAGTGAAGTTTTGTATACATAAACTCAATCAATATTTTATCTTTTGTCCTAATGCCTATAATAAACCATTAGTTCCCTTTTTATAACCTGTGCTTAATTGTTTTACAAACTTTTGAAATGTTCTCTGAGTAGAAGATAGTCTGGTTACTACAAGCAATTAACTGGTGACACTTGAGAGACTGGCAGAGTTCTCATTGAAGTTTTGACTATCAGAAAAAGACCTAATAACAGTCCCACTATAAAAGAGCATAATAATCACAGATATAATTCTAGGAATTCTTATAGGATCATCATTAAGACTTTAAAAATCATCTATTTGTCTATATAGCACCACTACAAGAAAGGACATCTTCGTGGATCTGCAGACATCTACCCCAATGGGATGAGCTATTACTTAGTAATTGTTATATATGCTTAATACTAACAGGAAAAGCATATTAACAGCAGGAATCTTTCCTAAAATGAATTCCTTACAACCTTATTCAATAAAAATAAACCCATCACAGATTATATAATAATCTAAAGTAGGTCATCTCAGGACGATCACCTGGTATTTATTAGCTTGTCCCATTATGACTCCTGAGAATTAAGAAAGATGAATTTCTAACCATCATGCTATTTTTAACCATCTACACTGCTCATTATGTTTTTTTCATGTCACCCATTATGATATCATCTATTCACTTTACTGATCACCCCTCCTGTATGAGTGGATATGTCTTTTTGTTGGTGTATGTACATGTTTGTATATGTAAATACACAAGTAAGTGTATGATGATATACATATAAGTGCCTATGATCACATGCACAGCACAGCTTGTGGAGGTCTTAGAACAGTTCTTAGACACATTTTACAGTTTGTTTAAGACAGTGTTCTTCCTTGGCCTTAACATCATTTTGTAGGCTAAGATACCTGACCTGTGAACTTGCAGAGATCTGCCCTTTCTTACCTCACATTTTGTATCTCTAGGATTGTAGGGATGCAGCAGATACCTAGGTTGTTTTTATTGGTTTTGAGGATCAAACTCATGTCACCATTCTTGAACTTTACTGATTGACCCATATCCCCCCACTCCAATTTACAATTTTATTTTGCTTGTTGACATATTTCTTGTCTAAGAAAGCAAAGTTGATATGCCTATTCTATCTACCTTGATAAACACACATACAGATCTAATTATTTTGTACATTAGTTGTTCTCAATCTTCCTAATGCTGCACCGATTTAATACAGATACTCATGTGCTGAAAGCCAAGCTTCAAAGTATATTTTGTTCTATTCCTAGCTATAATTTCACTACTGTTAGAGATCATAACGTAAATATCTGATATGCAAGATATCTGCTAAGCAACACTATGAAAGGGTGGTTTACTCCAAAGGTTATTATCCACAGGATGAGAAGTACAGTTAAAAACAAAATTGACTTTTAATAGAGTTGTTGCATAGGGTGTTAAAGAGTAATGCATCTTAGTCAAGATAACCTACAGATACAAAAAAAAAAAAACATTGATTTATGGGTTTTGCCCTCATAGTTTCTTCCTACTCCACCTTCTCATCATCTCTTTTCTCCTCACTCTTCTTTAGTTTTTCATTAGTAAATTTAGCAACAAAGATTTGTATGCACTTGCCACTATTCTATGATATGACTTAAAGCTTGAAGGTAGATACTACTTGGTCTGTTTACTAAAGTCAGAATGGTTCTCTACCTTTTCTGAGATTCTCCAGAATTCTCAGCTCTGCTTACATACAATGTCATCCTTTTTCTCCATACAATTCCCTCCCTAGAAAACCCCTATCCCATCCTCCCCCCTCCTTTTTGCTTTTATACCATTTTATTTGTATGCAAGTATTAAAGTCAGTTCTAGGTTGAGGAACTAGCAATACAATAGATGCAAATAGTCAAGAAATAAGCAAGACAATAAGCACAAATAGTAAAAGAACAAGCAAGGCAATAAACAAAATTCTGTGAACACTCCCATGATCACTGTTTTTAATGACTCATCAGGATGACCAAAATATCTGAGCCTACTTCCTTTTTCTAGCCTAAAGTCTTTTTTATGTCTGAAGCCCACTTCCTTCTTCTAGCATAAAATTTAAATTCCTGCCTGAAATTACTTATTTGTTCTAGCCTAATGTCAGATTACTGACTGAAGCCCACTTCCTTGTCCTTGGCCAATGTCAAATTCCTGCCAAGCAGCCCATTTACTTGTCCTTGGCCCATGTCAGATTCTCGCCAAGCAGCCCCAAAAGCTCTCTGCTTCTACCCTTTTTAATTTGATAAACAAGACTGAGTCTGTCTTAGGTCATTCTTCCAAGAATGCCTTCCTTACCTATCTTCAAGTATGTGTTACCAAAAGCAATACATTTCTGTCTTAGGTTGGTAAGGCTGCGTGCAGAATCTTACCCATCCTTGGCTTGCCAGCTTATTAATTTAATAACTCTGTCTGGGGATCCCTTTTTAGTTTCAAACCATGTACTTTGGCTGCCAACATGTTGATGTTGTTAAAGACAAGCTTTAACATGATGGGTAGGAAGAAAATATTTCCAGGAGAAAAGGGGCTAGCATGATCAATCTATATATGCCATTCTTGAAGCTTGAAGAAAATAGAAATACTGACCTCAGGCCAAGAGTAATTTTATAAACAGTATATGCCACATCACCCTCAGCAGAACAGCATTTATTAATTTTATAAACTCACTATACAAAGTTAAAACATCAACAGACATGTTAGAATTATGCCAAATACACTGAAAGTGTCTTTAAACTTTTTCCTAATTATGATGACTACCACTGTAAATTTTATAACTAATATGAGTCTAATGGTACTTGGCATGACACTCAAACTCTGAACCTCCTTCCAATAATTTGAATAGGATAAAGAGCATCAATCCATTCTTCCAAATGCTTATCTAAATTCTCTTGTATATTCAACTCATTAGTAACATTTTTTGCTACATGATTAACAAAAGTAGCTGTCTTAACTTCTTGTGTCAAAGCAATTGCAGTAGCAATGGTGCTAGCAGTTAATGTCATTAAACCTGTTATAGCATCAATAATCAAGCCCACTCCCCTCTTGCTTCTGCTTGAAAGCCTGACTTACTTCTTTCAGTACTTGCAAGCTTTTTTCAGAAGACCAATGTTCTGTGTTACTCAGGGCAATAAAACAAAAGTTGGTTGATAGATCTCCATAACTGACATGCTGGATTTCAACACACTAGCCCAATTAGAAAATGTACAGTCAATGCAACTTACATTAAATACTGTAGAAGAAACAAATTATTTTTAACTTGACAATTAAAAGTTGTTTAACACATGGACTAACACTTTTTTGAAATCCAGATTCTGACCCAACTTTATCTCTTGCAAACATAACATCATGTAGAACTGCAGCTAATTTCCACAATATGTCTCTGAAAAAGTCCAGAACCATACTTTCAAATGAAGACTGTTATTTTCAATATTGGATTGATTTCTAGACAAGTACATGATTGAGTCCGATAATTCATCACATTTAAGAAAAATACAAGAGTCGTTACAACTTCTCTTTTGATTCTCTGTTCCACAAGGTTTAAAAACTTGAGGCAAAGTAGCTTGTCTCATTAGAGGTATAGGTAAGCAAAGGTGGGTTGGGAAAGTATGTTCAATATAGCTTCCCAGTCATCATTTGTGAATGAAACCTTAAGAATCAATCTTCTCAATGCCTGATGGAGAATACTGAAATCTCTTCTGACCCCCTCTAGATGTCAATGCTATGGGTCAGATTATAGTCCAAGTCTGAGTGGGAGTTGAGAAATATTATCTGCTAGACAGTATTTTATGAATAAACCCTTGGATCAATAAGCAGATAATGCATACTGTACCTACTGATTCTTGGCAGTCAGTGAAGACTCAAAAGAAGGCAAAGAGGACAATGGTAACTGATATTCTATATTCCATGATCTCCAGTAAGCTTTCCTATAAACAAATGGAAGCATCTTGTTCTTATAGATGGAATAATAAGTAGAGTAGCTTAAACTTATGCAATTCAGTCATCAATATGGCTAACCAGTAAGTGACATTAAGTTGAACAACAACACCCATCTTTCTTTATCCAGTGCATAGTTCTGTACTACATAAGCAGAAGGCAATCTGTTTCAATTTTGTCTCTGTGATACATCTAAAGGTTCTCTTTGAAATTTGCCAGAAGGGACAATCTGAATCTCTCTCTTTTATTTCAGATAAAAGACACTATAGGCCATATAAAAATCTATATTTTATTTATTTACAGAAAACGTCAACATGTAAAATTTCATTCTTAAGCATTATAAGAAGAGTTACGTTTACCTCTCAGTCTCTCTGTCTCTCATGGCAATTTTTCTTTGAAACAGTGTCTCATGTATCCCAAGCTGGCTTTGAACATGCTATATAGCCAAAGATGACCTTAAACTTCTGATTCCCTTAACCTCACATCTTGAATGCTGAGATTATTGATGTGCACTGGCATGCATAGCTTATTCAATAGTACTGGAACTTGAACTCAGGGTTTCATGCATGGCAGGCAACCACTCGACCAATTGAATCAGATCCCTGACCTTGACTTCTAGTTTTGTTAACTTTGTTTCTCTCACTGGGAACTTAGGAAAAATTTCAGGAGAACTGACAATAGCACTACGTCTAAGTGTTACCACAAAGATGTGACTCTCATGTAATAAGGTACTACAGATACAGCGCAGGAAGTTGAGATAAAATTTTCCTATGAATGAGCTTCCTTATGACAGTAATAGCATCAAGACCACAAAAGCTTGAAAGATCCAAAAGTAAAAGTGAAGAGCTCTTAGGTCCAAAGAAGAAAAAGTAATATCTTGTTCTTGTAGATTTTCAAGGAGAGAGGAATAAATCCTACCAAAGGCCATACTCTACATGTTTGACATTATCCTCCTCATCTAGCTTTAGTTAAAGGGCTCTGATCTCTTGGAAGTAGTGAAGAAGCATCATTCGTTCACAGCTACAAATTAAAGAGGAAAAGCTGTGACCCTGCCAGACTCTCGTTCTGTCCAGAAAGAGAGTCCATAGAAAGATATGGCCTGATTTCTGGGAAAGGAGGTAATTAGAGATTCTGTAATCTACAAGTAATCTATGCATTACAGCTATGAAACCATTCATATTTTTCCTCTTGTTTTTCACTATTAGGAAGAAGACCGTCAAGACAAAAAGGCGTTTTTGGATGTATCCATTTCTTACACTTGAATGGGAAGAACATAGACCTGGAGGAGAGAGCAAAGGCAATGTTTGGCGTCAGACCAGACCTGATTGTCCAGGTTACTGCAGCAGTTATGAAAGCAACTGCCATAATGGGGGAAAGTGTGTGAAGAAGCATAGTAGCTACTTATGTGACTGTACCAACTCATCATATGAAGGACCTTTCTTCCAGAAAGGTAAGATGAAAATACATGCCACTACTATGAGTGATCTCATAGCATCTAAATATCATGCCCAATGATCTTGTGACATTAAGCAGTCCATATCACTTCTAATTCAAGCAATGATCTACTGCCTGTAAGCCATGTTTTAGGGAATGGTACCTGCCTTCAGGGAAGTTACAGCATGGTTCCAATGTATGACAATATGGTAGCCACATGCCATTTTTCAAACCAATGTTCTTCATTCCCCTAAGCAATCAGTGCCCATACTTTGTGCTCTCAGCATGTTTTTCTGTGTTTAGACTTTAGTTAGTTCATCAACATAACAATATTCATATAGTGGGATTGTATATGTGCTGGCAGTGCAGTTGTGTTTAGTAATAGTTAAAAATGGGCATATCCTTTTTGAAGGATCAACTGAAGACTAAAAATCGATCATTTACTTGTGTTTAGTGACATATTGTCTTGCTTAAAGATTCTATTTCTGTGATGAGACACTCACCAAGAAAATTTTTATAATGGAAAACATTTATTTGAGGCTTTCTGACATGTTCAGAAATTTAGTTAATTATTCTCAACGTGGGAAACATGGCAGTGTCTGGGCAAGCATTTCACTGGAGAAAGAGCTGAAGAGCTCTTTTTGTTTCAAAGAGAACCAGAAGACTATCTCTTGTAGGCAGTTAGAGAAAGGGTCTCAAAGCCCACTCCCACAGTCACACACTTTTTCCATAAAAGGCCACATCTACTCCAACATGAGCATACCTAATACTGCCACTCCCTGGGTCAACAATATTCAAAACATATTCATAAATAAACCATATTCAAAAATATTTATGCTATTCAAAAATATCACAAAATTAATATCAAATCCATTGTATTTCTCAATTAGATAAAGCATTCTACCATCATTCCTATCTTAAAGAGTTATAATTTTTTTCTCAATTACGTTTAGATTTTAACTTTTAACACCCTCTGTAAAACATGTCTTCTACTTTATAACCTCTCTCTCAATGCTAAATAACTTGAGTTTGTTTATAAGACTATAATAAGTCTTCAACTCCTTCAGAAATCTGAGAAAAAATTAAAAATCACCTGAGTATATAGGAAGCATCAAACATAAAACTTAAAACTTCTAAAACTTAAACAATTATATAGACAGATGACTACCTGGACAACCCTTAATTTCTTATATATTTGAGCATTTGTCTTCAGCCTTCTGGACTAGAACTATATGGTAGACCTTTTATGAGGCAGGACATATGAAGATCTGGCTTACTCTGTTTTTGCAGAGCTTAGTAGTTGACTACCCCAACTTTGTCCTTTTGGACAGTATATTTTCCTCACATGATATAAACAATTTCTGTTCAGTGGCTACATTGCCACAGTAAGGAACCTCACCTGGAGGTAAAGATGCTTGATTCTTCTTTGAAGGGGAATGTGGAAGCTGTTAGAAGCAGATATGACTCATGGTCAAAAGTTCCTTGATAATGAAATAATATTGAATGTCACATTCTGTGTATTTATAGTATTTTTGAAGGCTATGTAATTAAAATATCTCTGAACTCTTAAACCTGAACTACTCTTAGACCTTTCTATTTGAGTAAAATGAAAACACTTTCTTATAATTAAGTCAAAATTCAATATAACCATAAGTGTGCTATCTGGCCCATAACTTGTGCTATTTAATCATATTAAACAGTTTGAAAAGCAGATATTAGAAGAACTGAGTCAAAGATTTGTATTCTTTTTTTTATTTTTTTTTAAATTGGATATTTTATTTACATTTCAGATGCCAATCCCTTTCCCCATTTCCCCTCTGTAGAAAACCCCTATCCCGTGCCCCCCTTTTCCATTTGGCTTTTATACAATTTTTTTAAAATGTTAATCAAGGGCTTTATAAGTATGGTAACGCTCAATCAGAAGTGTAACCTAATACCCAACCTAGCTATGTTAACTATCTTTGACTAGTGGAGACACATGAACTTCTGCCTCCATGCCCCCTCTCTCTTTTTCTCTCTTTTTCTCTCTTTTTCTCTCTTTTTCTCTTTCATTACTTAGCTTCTCATCTACTTCATCTTCTCCTCTCCTTACTCAGTCTTTTCCTCTCGGTGCTCCTTTTCCCTTAGCTCCTCCTACATTTTACCCTTCCTATTAAAATAAAGCTTTTCTCTCAGAATACAATTAGAACATAATTATTCCTATTTGTACCAGTGAGGTACAAGATAGTCTTAATACCCAGTCCATCCTTTTGTTGACTAGCCAGAACCTCTGTCATCTCTCTTGACTAGAACACTTAGTTTTGAACCTGGCTTTTTTTGGCTTTAGAAGGAATGTCAGCTGAAAACCTTCCACTCAGATCTTTTCTCTCAAGGTAAATAGCCTGGATTGGCTATGAGTCTATAGGTCTTCAATGCCGTCAGAAATCCAGAATGACTAAATTAACTGAATTTATGGGAAGCAATAAGCATAGCTTCTAAACCTTAGCCAATTTATAGAGACCACTGAACACCTGGACAACCCCTATACTACTGAACGTTGGAGCATCAAATCTTCAGCCTTCTGGCCCAAACTCCTCTGACAGACTGTAGTGCTGCAGAATTATTAAGGGCTGGTTATTCTGTCTAGGCAGATATAATCAGTTGACTATTCTGCAAGTGTATCCTTTTCTAGACAGTAATTTGTCTGTAGATGGAGAGAGGGAATTCTTGCCTGGTGGCTGTCTCACCACAACTGGAGTAACTCCAAGGATGCTCAATTTCTTCTTAGAATCCAAGACAGGAAGCTGTCAGGAGCAGACAGGTTTCTAATCAAAATGAACATTAATATAGAAATATTTGTGATGTCAATTCTATGGATTTCTGACGTTTTGAAATCCAAATATCCATGTAAGGTAACCTGGACTGCTGTCTGTTATCTCCTCTCAGCTATTTCTAAATGAAATATAGAAAACACCCTAACAATAAACTCAAAGTCATGAATTTGCTATAGTCCTTTAACTCACAGGCTAATCATCCCAAGTCAGTTAAAAAAGTTAAAGAAGGACTGGGTCTAAGCCTTGTATTTCTAAATGTGTTATACAGGCACAATGCCCATGAGAGTATCAATATTCATTTCATTTTCATATCAATAAGAAGCTTATACCAATGAAAGCCTTAAATTTGAAATCCAAGTGAATTTTGTACCATTTAAGAAATTATAACTTCATCTTGATACTAAATTATACAGATTTCTACCAATAGGTTATGGCTATGCCATGAATCTTAGCTAATCCTCCCTGTTCCAACAAAATCACTACTTTTCCCCAGAGAGACAGCCCCATGTTAACTACCTTAGTCCCCAAGCCCGGGGAATAGGGGTACTGACTCTTCTTTAACTTCTTCAATCTGATTATGGGCGTTGAGATATTAGAAGAGGGGTGGGGGAAGTGTAAATTGATAAGCTTCTGATGCTGAGTCTTCATTGCATCCAGATGGAATTCCCAGACACCAGAGGTTTTAATAGGTCTGCTCATTTTGCTTGATGAGTAGATACACCAAGGCTGTGTATTCTGCAATATACAATTCTCTACTGCTCTGTGTTCTGTGCACCCTCTAGGGTGGGTCAGGAGGGATCCTGTGTCCCCAGAAGCAGACCGGGCTGGGGTCTGCGTCAGGCCTCAGGTCCGGGAGAGGGGTGGAAGGGAAAGATTTGTATTCTTAAATAAGTTGTATAAATACAATGCTTATGTAAGAGTTGCTATTAATTTCAAATTTTGTATTAATATATAGATTAATACCAATGAAACCTTAATCAGTGTTAACATCAATTCTGTACAAATGTAAGAAATTATAACTTCAATTTGAATCAATTATAAATATTTCTATCAATTAAAATTATGGCTATACAATGTATTGTTCAAAAATATAATTTAGTAGTTCATTCCATCTATTTTCTCCCTGTTTGAAAATATGACCATTTTCAAACTACCCAGGAAAATGACAACCTGTCTATAATTTTTAAAATAACCATTACCAGAGACTCGAACCTAGAGAATTAAGCTGACATTTCTCCATAGACTCTTCCTGCTGAATAAGGGCAACAAATGTTCTGTCTTGTTTGATATTCTCAAACTTTTCAAGACATTCAGGTAGTCTTCCCCTGTCATATCTGATACATATTACTCGGGAAGGGGTCCAGAGCCTATACTCCTTTCTTGTCAACGTGAATACAGAGCCTTTCTCCCAAAATAGCAAGTCCTTATTCCAGTAACCAGAAATCATTAAGGATATAGCTTGGCACATGGGAAAGGTCATAACCAAACGCATTTGATAATCAAAACAATTTAAAGCAATCTAAACAAATATTAACTGTTGAGACAGAGCTTCCCCTGAATCCTGGCATGACCTATGTGAGATCAAAGCCTACATTATTTATATATCCCCTAACTTCTCTTCTCTGTGGAGTTTAATATCTTTATATTTAAGAACATTTAAACACTTACTGTTATTCTCCCTCGTATCCTTTAAAAAAGTTAAATCAAAAGTTTTACATCTATTTTTTGACAGAGAATCAGTCAGTCTTTCTGCATAGCAGGTTTTCCTAGCATCTTTAAGCTAAGGCTCTCTCAGGCCTTGGCTATGTCCTTTTGTTTTAGTTTCTTGTGGTGGAGCCACATGACAAGTCTCAGCTCACTGGGAAACCAGTTCAACCTTCCTCCTAGATTACATCATTTGTGTGTGTGTATACCATCTGAGAATTGCTATATAAATTGTGGATTCTTGACTTTTACATGGCATTCCATCTGTAGCATTTAGTTTCTACTACTCTGCTTTATGATTCAGGCAGACTACTCTCCCAACCACAGTCCTAGTTTCCATCGATTGATGAATGAAACACACACACACACACACACACACACACACACACACACACACACACACTTATTTGAAATATGTTTTCTAGATCAATGGCTGTACAGCTATAAGCCTCCTGTTAATAATGTGCCCTAATCTTTCCTTCAAGCTCAACATCCCTAACTTTGCCCATTGCACTCTCCTTGCTCACCACCTTAAATCTGCCCTTAGCTTAGTTATATTTCAATCTCTCACCTGCTACCTCATGCCCAGTTTTGAAAGAGGCCAATGGTCACTTTACCAGAAATCTCACATGGCTGGTGATTCTCTCTCCCTCCAAAGCATGGTGAATCCTTTTTTCCTCCTCCTTCATCTGCTAGCCTGCCAGTGGGAACCTGGAAGTCCTGTCTATTCTGCCCAGTCATTGGCCACTAACATCTTGATTTATTTGGTGAATCAAGAACCAATTGGGGAACAAGAAATTCATTGTTAACATACAGATTATGGATCAGAAGTTTAGAATCATCTCCTACATCTACAATGAATTTTGATTCTACTCTGGACTAGACTCTTCAGTTAACTAGCCTGGCTGGCCAGCAGGCTACAGAGATCTGCCACACTTTACCTCCCAAACATTGAGATTGCAACCATCACTATGACTGTTATATTTTAACAGGTTTTGAGGATCATACTCTAAGCAGTTCAACAACAAACACATCATTTCAGTCTTAAAAACACATTTTGTAAACTCCTCCACCAAGCAGTAGTTCATTTGATCTAATTTAATCTTAAAATTAAAGAAAAAAAAAGGTACCCAGAATTTCGCTCGAAAGATCCTATAATCTAACTTCTTCACTCATTCAGACCTCTCCAGCTAGTTGAAATTATTTGCCTGTTAGTCATATGCTAGGGGTTAAAGAGGAAGCTCCTTCAGAAAACAAACACTGGAACAACCTTTAAGGCCAACCATACATGTATCAGATCATAAAATAAGATCATAAAACAATTCCCATTCAAATAATTCTTCACTGATTTTTCATTTTTTTCTATTACATTTATTTATTTTGTTGGGAGAATGTAGATACTACAGCATATATGTGGAGGTTAGATGAAAACTTGTTGCAGTTGACCTTCTCATTCTATTATGTGGGTCTATATATCAAACTAAGTTCTTTGGGTCTGATGAGAAGTACTTTTACCCAATGAGCCATCTTGCTAGCCATTTTGCAGAAGAGGGCGCATGAATTCAGGGTAGTTGCAGTTCCTTACACATAACCTATAAAAAAATCAATGTTATCAGTATTGGAAGGCTGGAAAGCCCCCACCACTAGCTGAGAGTCTATTGGCCATTCATGACTATTAGTTGAGGAAGAGTCAATTTCTTTAGGAGTATGCCCACTGATATGTTTCCCATTTTTCCTTGGATCGTTGTAGATGCACACCAATAAAACCATCATTAACTGTACCTAGTGGGTGCTTTCTGCTGTTGTGACAAATGCTGTGATCGAAAGTGACTAAGGGAGAAAATTGTCTATTTGGGTTCCAGGTCACAGTGCATCCATCATCAGGGGAAGACAATTTGGAAACTCATGGCAAATACTGAAGGCAGAGGAGGATGTAAAGTCTATGCAGGTATGTTGCTTACTGGTATGCCCTTCATGGCTTGCTCTGCATGTTTGTTTGAACAACCCAGAGCCTCTTGCCACAGTGGACTATGGTCTTCCATCCCACATCAAGTATTAATAAAAGAAACAAAAAATAAACAAACAAACAAAAATAAAACAAAACAAATAAAAAACCAAAATGTCTAGACAGACAAGTCTCCAGACCAATCTGATGAGATATTTTCATAAATGAAGTTTCTTCTTCTTCTATCACAATAGCCTCTGTCAATTTGACAAAAAATTAACAAGAACTGACTCCTTGTCAGTGTGACATGTTGTTATAAAAATCATACCCTTTCCCTTTTTGTTTGTCTCTAATAATTCATTTAATATCAATATCACTATATAAAACATTTCACCTTTTAAGAGTCCCACAACTTTTAAATTTTGAAACAGTTTTTAATTTTAGTCTTTTAAATATCTGAAATCTCTCTAAAAGTGTAAAGTCTCTAAAGTATTTATTCCTGTAATATCAAAAACATATTACATTGTTTATAATTTGAAGAGAGGGGAATTAGGGCACAGTCACAGAACAAAACTAAATGTATTTGTAAAAAGTTCAGTGCTTTGCACCTACTACCCACTCATGGTCTGGATGCCCAAGGACCTTGCCTACTCTATTTCTCTGATTCTGCTATCTATAATATACATAGCTCCTTTCCTATACTCAAGCCAGTTCTTTTCCATAGCTGCTACTTACCCTGGCTGTTGTTCCACAGTCCAGGAAACTATAAAATGATGGGTTGTCTACAATCACTAATGGTTCCGTAACCTCTCTTTTGGGATTCTGACACAATCACATGATCCCACACTTTATCTTCTCCGAATAACCCATCCAATCTTGGGGTTTCTACTGTAACTGAAGTTATCCCCTCAACAATGGCCTCTCTTGGTTTCTCATGATGCCATACTTCTGTTTGTCTTTATGATCTCTTCAGCACTGCAGTTTCATATAGCCAAAACAAGTACAATCTGAAAGATTGGGGGTTTTTTTTTGTTTGTTTTTTTGTTTTTTGTTTGTTTTGGTTTCTCGAGAAAGGGTTTCTCTGTGTAGCCCTGGCTTTCCTGGAACTTACTCTGTAGACCTTGAACTCAGAAATCCGCCTACCTCTGCCTCCCAAGTGCTGAGATTAAAGGTGTGAGCCACCACTGCCTGGCTGAAGGATTCTTATAAATTGCCAAGGTTGATGGCACCTGGAAATGTAGCTTTGGCCCCTTTGGCCTACACCTTGGTATGTGCTAACCCTGAATAAACAATTTTCCAAAAAGATTTTGCCTCAGTGATGCTGGCCACTTATTATTCACAGCTGATCCCTCAGCCCCAACTGACCAGCATCTGTTATCTAAGAGAAACACAAGTTTTACCTCCAGAGATCGTTACTCAAAATATCAACAATCCTCATAGTATATTCTTTACTCTGAAACTCACCAAGGCAGGTCTCCATCATCTGCTTTGCTGTTGATACTGTTTCAAATTCACACAGATAGCTCAGTAGATTCTGAGTACACAATGGCTTTTCCAACACAAAGTACCAAATAAACTCAACAATCCTCCCCAAAAGAGCATATTCAAGTGTATCCCAGTAATATTCCATAAGCCAGCTTTTAATTTCCATTTCTATTTAGACTCTTTTACTTTGATAAATACTATGACAAAAAATAAATAACAAATAATAAATAAATAAATAAATAAATAAACAAACAAACAAACAAACGTGGAGAGGAAAGTTATTTGGCTTACAGGTCACAGTCCATCATCAGAAGATAAGGCAGTAACCCAAGTCACTTTGGGACCAGGAGACAGGAACCATACCAGAGACCATGGAAAGATGTATACTGACTTATTACATGTGACCTGCTCAGCCTGATTTCTTAGATAATCCAGGCCAGCCCACTTGCCCCAGGATGGCACTGCCCAGAGTAGGCCAAAACATGCTACTTCATTCTTTAAAAAAAATTCTCCCACAGACTTGCTGACAAAAATCTGATGGAGGCATTTTCTTTATTAAAGTTTTCTCTTCCTGATTTACTCTGACCTGTGTGGAAGTAATGAAAAACTAATAAAGACAGCATGTATAACATTCTTAAAGAATAAGGAAATACGTTTTAATTTAATTTGAAGACAAAACTGCTCTCATTTTTCACAAGAGATCTTTGGTATCAATGTCTGAAAAATTGGCATGCATCTTTGAGTGGTATCATCATTTTAAAAAGCACATGCAAATGCAGAGGAAAAAATAACACTGAGGTGTACAAACAATATACTGTAGCATCTATAACAAAATCTTCTTGAGATGAGGAAACTTGGATAGTGGACCTACCTGTATTTCTCAGGGACATCATTCAAACATCCCATAAGCCATCTTTGAGGTTTAGCCTCATTCTTACAGGTCAAAAATCTACTGGAGGACAAAGACCTTAGGTCAGCCCAGGTGATATGTCAGTCACTATCAGGTTTAAGACCTATGGTTGATCTTTTTCATATTTGGGATTCTGATATCATTCTGAATAAGATTATGATAAAAATATCCTCCTAGGCATGTGGCTTTTTGTTTTTTTATACTTAAAAGAACTTTATTTACTGTTAGTACTTTAGTTAGATCCAATTAAAATATACGGAAAACCCCTATGGTGAGATGTATGCTGTCCTGGTTCCTGCTGTTTTCACACATACACAACAACCGAATTTCAGATTTTTCCATTGCCACCTCACACTTTCTTGATGACTGGCAGTGTCCTGACCAACATAAAAGTCGCTCCTCTCCTTCTGTTCTGCCTAGGGTGGAACTCTCATAGAACAGAACCCTAACGAATATTGCTTCTTTGTATTTTCTTTCTCCCAATAGATAATGTTACTTCATTCATGATATAGTGAGGTTTTCTATCTACTGCCAAAGCATTTTGTGGATATTCTCCACTTTGCTTTTCTGTTTGTTGATCAATGCACACTGTACTGTTGCCATTCTCTGATGTTTACGAATAAGACTACCACTGACACTCATGTACATGTTTGGGAATGGTACGTGTCTTATTTTTTGTTTTTGATATTGTATAATTTTCTTACATTTAGTCACTTGTTACTTGGTCTTGTGAAGCTGGTAGAACACATGTATGCCATGTAATCTGGTGGAAGACTTTCTGGCACTGATTTCTCTTCCACCTGTGAATGAGAGCACAGGGAAGAAATCCTGGAAATGGTTGTTCCATGGGGGATTTAATTAAATTAATTGTAGGACAGAGAGAGAGAGAGAGAGAGAGAGAGAGAGAGAGAGAGAGAGAGAGAAAGAGAAGAAATAAATAGCATAGCATAGACCGACCAGGTCCGGGGCTATCTCTCCTCCAAACATAGGGAAGTGGCAGAGAAAAGTGAGAAACAATAGCAGATTAAAAAATAGTGGAAGGAGGGAAGCAGGGGTGAGTTGCTGTGGATGTAGGGTTGTGGATTGTTGGGAATGAGTTTCCAGTTTTATAATCTGGAATAGCCTGAAGCTAGAATAGTGGAGGAGGTAAGATGGACTAATGGGCAAGGATGCTACTATGGGCTTTGAACTGGATAGCACTACATTTACATAACAGGTATACAAGAGCTTGAGAGTTAGCTTTGTGCTTTGATTTACAACAGAACTGGCAGAACTACCCTTTCTGGCAGGCAAAAAAACACGTTCCACAGGTTCCTGAGGAATGCAGCTGCAAGGTTGATCTATCTACCAGGAATCCTCCTAGAGTCTCTCATGAGCTGAGCCTAGACTTTCATTTTGGACCAAGTCAGTGATCCTGCAATTTTGGGGGTTCTTATTTTGTTTGTTTGGGTCTTTTCTTTTCTTTCCTTCTTTCTTTCCTTCCTTCTTTCTTTCTTTCTTTCTTTGTTTCTTTCTTTCTTTCTTTTTCTTTTTTCTTTTTATTTTTTTTTTTTTTGATTTAGACCTAACATCACTGTGTACCACTGGGAATAAAATTGAGGTCACAAAGCTTGTTGAGTAATAAGTGTACCTATCTACTGAGTCATGTTGCTACTCCATGGTTCATCTCTTGCAGAACTGCCAAAGTGTTGTTAAACATGTGTGGCAGAAATTCCATCCTTAGCATAAGTGTATGAAAACTAGTGTATTTTTGTAGGCTCACACACCTGGACATGAACACTTCTCTTATAGCAGACATACTATTGTATAGGAATTGGTGCCATACTGTGGCTCTGACTTGCTCATACCTAATCATGTTTAATCATGCTAAACATTCTTTTAAATCACTACAATTGTTTCAATGTTCTTTGAATACCTGCATATTTGAAGGTTTTGCAGGATTTTATTGTCATTGCAATTTGGTTGAAATTTATTTTTCTGTTTTCTGAATATATGTCCCTTATAAAGTATAATCAGCAAATGCATCCTGTCATTCTATCGGTTTTGTTCCCATAGTCCTCATTTTATCATTTTAAACAGAAATCTCCTTTATTCTGATACAGCTCAATTTATCTTTCCTTTATTGTTTCTAATTTTACTTTTATAAATTAGAACTAATTAGTGGACTCAAAGAGGTTCAAACTTGTACCTATAATTTTTTACTTGTATCTATAATTTTATTTATTTTTATAAATAAATTTATATTATATTTTTTATAATTATATAATTTTATATAATTTTAAAATTTATTTTATTTTTTATCTATTTTATTTTTATCTCTTCTATTGAAGAAGTTTTGACATTTTGAATTAATTTTTGTATTTATTTTAAAATTGTACTTACTGTTACATGGTTCCATTACTTATTTTACCAAATTTCAGGAGTATCTTCTTTCATTCTACCATGTGGCCTCAGAGATAGAATTCAGGTCCTCAGGTATCACTGCAATCACCTTTACTGTCTCAGTCAACTTGACATCCTTGGCATGATTTGTTTGTTATCTTAGTCAGGGTTTACATTGCTGGGAATAGACACCAGGACCAAGATACCTCTTATAAAAGACAACATTAAATTGAAGTTGATGTACACTCTCAGAGGTTAAGTTTTTTGTTTGTTTGTTTGTTTGTTTACCTTGTGGGAGAATCTCACTGTATCTTTCATGTCTGCTCTCCAAGTCTCTAAATGCTAGAATTATGGGATTTTAATCTTTGAAACACCTATTTTTTTTTTTTAAATAATTGACCTTTCTTTAACTGAGAATCATTCTTGAATTTCTCCCTGGCATATTTTCTCGTATTTTCCTTTCAAGATATTCTTAAACTCCCTTTATTAGAAGCTCCACCTGACTCTATAGATATTGGCATTTTAGAAACCCTGACTAAGTTCAGAAAACAAGAAGATGCAAAGGTCTTACCTGTTGAATGTGTATGTCCTAGGTCAGCTTAAACACTCGGGTGTGCACAGTGGCTTCTCAGGCTGACTCACAAGAAAGTTTTTTGATACAGAATACTCTTCTGCTAAAAATGTGGATCCAACCCTAGAACACATTAACTGAGATGTATGGGTTCTTGTCTCCTGGGACAATTTTACCAGGGCACATGGATAGTGGTGACAATAGACAGCTTATTAAGAAGGAGAAAGGCAGTCCTGAACATGGCAGTAGTCTAGTAGTCCAGGAAGAGCACAGGCTCAAATTTTTAGGCCCACAATGCCAGGTCCTTTATAGATAATTTACATAATTACCTTCTTTTCCCCAGAGACTTATTTTGCACATGCTGTGTTTTGTTAATGGGTAGCTTTCAGGGGAGGGGTTTCTCTGCTAACTGGCTTTGTCAATGCTAATCTTGATTTGATTCTCTCCCTCCTACTCCTACCCACCCATGAGACTTCCTCTTTAAATTTCCCCATGCTGTGGGTGGCCTAGTAGTCCAGACAAAAACTTAATTTAGAATTTTTTGTTACTTCTTCCATCAACTCATGCCTCAAACACACAACTGAGGGACTATTCTTATTGTTTCATTACACCCTCATAGTGGTAACTTGTATGCTAAATATGAAAGACTGAAATAAAGAAAAACTGGGTGCTAATTCCACACTATGTGAAAAGGGACAGATCAGAAACTAGGTAAAATGTGCAAAATGAAATGAAGGTAGAGTTGGAGTGATTAGATTTCTGAAATAATCTAGATTGAAAGAAGACTTTGACAGAAAACCCACAGAATCAACTAATATCAGTACATAGGGGCTCACAAAAACTGACCCACCAACCAGGAAGCTGGCCTGAGATTAATCTAGGTCCTCCGCACATATATTACAGGTGTGTAACTTGATTATAACAATGGGAACAGAAACTGTCTCTAACTCTGTTGCCTCCCTTTGGGAACCCCCCCCAACTTTGTTGCCTTGTCTAGCCCTAATACAGAGGAGGTACCTAGTTTATATAAATATATAAATATAAATATAAATATATATATATATATATATATATATATATATATATATATATATATATATGGTAAAATATATATAATCAGAGAGTAGAGAGAGACAGTATCCAAATTAACAAAATCAGAAATGAAAAGGGAGACATAACAATGGAAACTGAGGTAATTCAAAACATCATGAGATGCTATTCCAAAAGTCTATACTCAACAAAGATATGTATATTGGATTATGTTGATGAATTTTCCTATATTGAACCATTCCTGCTGCCCTGGGATGAAATCTAGTTGTTGATCATGATGGGTGATCCTTTTTATGTGTTCTTGAATTCAATTCGTGAGAATTTTACTGAGTATATTTGTATCAATATTAATAAAAAAATTTGATCTGAAGTTCTCTTCCTTTTTTGAGACTTTGTGTTATTTAGATATGAGCATAATTGTGCCTTCATAGGACAAATTGGGTAGTGCTTCTTCTGTTTCTATTTTGTGGAATAATTTGAAGAGTATTGGTATTAGATCTTCCTTGAAGGTCTGATCGAATTCTGCACTAAACACATCTGGTCTGTGGCTTTTTTGATTGGGAGACTTATAATACTGGTTCTATTTCTTTAGAGGTTATGGGACCCTTTAGATGATTTATCTGATCCTGATTTAACTTTGGTGCCTGGTACTGTTCTAAAAAATTGTCTTTTTCATCCAGATTTTCCAGCTTTGTTGAGTATAGGCTTTTGTAATAGGATCTCATGATTCTTTGGATTACCTCAGCTTCCATTATTATGTTTCCCTTTTCATTTCTGATTTTGTTAATTTGGATACTGTCTCTCTACCCTCTGATTAGTCTCCCAAGGTCTTATCTATCTTGATGATTTTCTCAAAGAACCAGCTTCTGGTCTTGTTGATTCTTTGTATAGTTTTTTTGTTTGTTTGTTTGTTTGTTTCTACTTCATTGATAACAGCCCTGAGTTTGATTATTTCCTGCCATCTCCTCCTTGTGGGTATATTTGCTTTGCTTCTTTTTGTTCTAGATCTTTTACATGTACTGTTAATCTGCAAGTGCATGCTTTCTCCAGTTTGTTTTTGGAGAAATTCAGAGCTATGAGTTTTCTCTTAGCACTGCTTTTATTCTGTCCCATCAGCTTGGTTTTGTTTTGCCTTTATTGTCCTTAAATTCTAAAACATTTTTAATGACTTTGTTTATTTCTTCATTGGCCAAGTTAACATTGAGTAGTGTGTTGTTTAGCTTCCATGTGTTTGTAGGCTTTCTGGTTGTTGTTGTTGTTGTTGTTGTTGTTGAAGACGAGTCTTAGTCCATGGTGATCTGATAGGATGCATAAAATTATTTCATTCTCTTCTATCTGTTGAGGCCTGTTTTTTGATGATAATGAGGCCAATTTTGGAGGTGCTGAGAAGAAGGCAAATTCTTTTGTTTTAGGATAAAATGCTCTATAGATATCTGTTAAATCCATTTGGTTCATAACTTCTGTTAGTTTCACTGTCTTTGTTTAGTTTCTGTTTCCATGATCTTTCCATTGTTGAGAGTGTAGTGTTGAAGTCTCCCATAATTATTGTGTGAGGTGCAATATGTGCTTTGAGCTTTAGTTAAGTTTCTTTTATGAATGTGTGTGCCCTTGCATTTGGAGAATAGATGTTCAGAATTGAGAGTTCATCTTGGTAGATTTTTACTTTGATGGGTATGAAGTTTCCTTCCTTATCCTTTTTAATAACTTTTGGTTGAAAGTTGATTTTATTTGACAATAGAATGGCTACTCTAGCTTGTTTCTTGGGACCATTTACATGAAAAAAAAATTTCCAGCCTTTTGCTCTGAGGTAGCGTTTGTCTTTATAACTGAGGTGTGTTTTCTATATGCAGCCAAAATCTGGGTCCTATTTAGGTATCCAATCTGTTAGTCACTATCTTTTTATTGGAGAATTGAGTCCATTCATGTTAAGAGATATTAAGGAGCAGTGATTACTTTCTTGCTTTTTCTAGGGTGTAGTTTCTCTCCTTGTGTTGGAGTTTTCTATCTATTATCCTTTGTAGGGCTTGATTTGTGGAAAGATATTGTATAAATTTGTTTTTATCATGGAATATCTTGGTTTCTCCATCTATGGTAATTGAGAGTTTTTGCTGACTATAGTAGCCTGAGCTGGCATTTGTTTTCTCTTAGGTTCTATCTGACATCTGCCAAGGATCATCTGGCTTTTTTAGTCTGGTGTAATTCTGATAGATCTTCCTTTATATGCTTTGACCTTTTTTTCTTACTGCTTTTACTATTTTTCCTTATTTTGTGCATTTGGTGTTTTGATTATTATGTGACTGTGAGGAATTTCTTTTCTGGTCCAGTCTATTTGGATTTCTGTAGGTTTCTTGTATATTCATGGGCATCTCTTTCTTTAAGTTTAGGAAGTTTTCTTATATAATTTTGTTGAAGATATTTGCTGGCCCTTTAAGTTGGGAATCTTCACTCTCTTCTATATATAGGTTTGATCTTCTCATTGGGTTCTGGGTTTCCTGGATGTTTTGGGTTAGGAGCTCTTTGCATTTTGCATTTTCTTTGACTGTTGTGTCATGTTTTTATGGTATCCTTAGTCCCCAATATTCTCTCATGTATCTTTTGTATTCTGTTGGTGATGCTTGCATCTATGACTCCTGATTTGTTTTCTAGATTTTCTATCCTCAGGGTCATCTCCTTTTGTGATTTCTGTCTAGTTTATATTTCCATTTTTAGATCTTGGATGGTTTTTTTCAACTCTTTCACCTGTTTGCTTGTGTTTTCCTGTAATTCTTTAAGGGATTTTTATGTTTCCTTTTTAAGTATTTCTACCTGTTTATGTATGTTCTCCTGTATTTCTTATTTTTATTCATTTTTCTTGAATATTTTATTTACAATTCAGATGTTCTCTGCCTTCCTCATTCCCCTCCCCCACTCAGGAACCCCCATCCCACCCCCCTCCTCCTGCTTCAATGAGAATGTGCCCCCACCTATCCCCACATTCCCACTTCCCCATCCTCGAATTCCCCCACACACGGTGTCCAGCCTTCAAAGGACCAAAGATCTCCTCTCCCACCTATGCCTGACAGGGCCATCCTCCCTTACATGTACAGCTGGAACCATGGGTCTCTACTTAAATGCTATGTCATGGTCAAAGTCCTCTGTCATCATCATGAGATGTCATTTTAAATCTGACTTTTGTTTTTCTGGTTTGGTGGGGTATCCAGGACTTGCTGTAGTGGGAGAACTGGATTCTGATGATGCCAAGTAGTCTTGGTTTCTGTTGCTTATGTGTCTGGCCTGATATGAGGTCTAACCTCCATTGCACCTTCACCCTTCAGTCATTGTACACAGGTGGACATGATAAACAGGCCCTAGGCCCTAGAGAGATTTACATACTAACGAGGTACCTGAAGGCCAGAGGGTGGAGCCAATTAAGCATTCCTCTCCAGCCCCTCCCCCTCTTCCCCTCCCTATTTAACTCAGGTCTGCCCTGGGTTTTGGGGAGGCTCACATCCAGATCCATCCACCATCTGCCATGCCAATAAACTGGTTTTGGAAACCCAAGGACTTCGTCGTGTGTTGGGGCCATGCCGTGAAGAGCCATAGAGCCACAGCAGAGACCTTTAGTGAGCAGCCAGGCCTAAGTTACAGCTGGAGAAACCCAGGGCATTCTCAGCCAACTACACACAGCATGGCATGAGAGACCCTGTGGTTCTTCAGCCATATTTTTTCCCTACACTTATGTTCTTGTGCTTGCCTCTTTCCTTCTAGTTATCTCTAGTGTTAGTTGGTTTTACTGTCTCTGATTGGAGCTTGTCCCACCTGTGGATCTATGAGCCTGTGATCTTAATTATGTCAGTACTCCTGGGAGACCAGCTCTCTCTTGTGTAGGATTTGCGTGTGGAGGTATGTGGTCAGATGGAGACCAGAAAAATTCTGTCTCTACCTGCTCTGCAGTTTCTATGCTTTGTGCATACCTGAGGGTGGGGGGGGGGGGGTAGTTCCATTTTGGACAGTTATTGGAGAAAAAGTGATGCTCTCACCTCTGGGCTTAGGAGTGAGAGCATTCTTGGGAGACCAATTCTCTCCAGGTGGGAGTTTGGTGTGATGGCTGTGGGACATCCTTAGCTCCAGATACAGAGGGAGACTAGAAGGTCATGCAAAGTTTTTAATTGGGTTTTTTAATTTCAATTGCTGGTTGAAAAAAAGAAGATGAATTAGAATATGCACAAGTAAAGCTAACAATCTTTGCTAAAGTTTATCCAGTACAACATTGAAATGATGCTCCCATATCACCTTCACTTTGAGGTTGCTCAGCTGCCTCAGGCACTGTCTGATATGTGTGCTTTTACCTCAGCATTTCTCTTTTATCAAAATTTTTCAGATCTCATGAATTTATCAGGTTCACACTCTGAATTTCTGATTTCCCGTACCTCAAAAAGTATAATTATGCCCTAAGATACTATATTTTGTATGTAATAGCTCAAGAGAAACAGAAATAAAGAAAGACCAACACAGAAAATGTCTTCAATATGTGAAGCCTAACAGTTTCCAGATATGGTTAGTTGACATAAGAATGTGCTTATTCTCATTGCTTTTTCTCAGTGAAGCTCTAAAGAGGAAGCTGTTGCCATGTATGACACCAATATATTCTTGAGTTCCTGTGGGCAGAAGTAATTCTGAAGCACAAAGTTGAGGAAGCATGCCCTAGATTGTTTCTGTTTTGTTTTTGTTTTATTTTTAATTTATGTTTTATTCGATAATTTATTTACATTTCAGATGCCATCACCTTTCCCCATTTCGCCTCCCTAGAAAACCCCTATTCCATCCCCCCTTCTCCTTTTTCCTTTTATACCTTATTTAATGTTAATCAGAAGTTTGATAAGTTTGGTAATGTTCAATAACATAATGCCCATACAATCAGAAGTGTAATCAAATACCCAATCTAGATATATCAACTATCTTTGACTGGCGGAGATACGAAAGCTTTTCGACTCCATGTTCCCCCTCCCTCCTCCCCTGTCACCTAGCTTCTCCTCTGCTCTCCTTCTCTTCTTACTCCTCTTCTTCCTCTCCTTACTCCTCCCACCTTAGCTCCTCCTACATATCACTCTTCCTGTTAAAATAAAACTTTTTTCTCAAAATACAATTACAGCATAACTATACCAATTTGTGTCAGTAAGGTACAAGATAGACCTAATACCAAGTCCATCATTTTGTTGACTAACCAGAATCTCTGTCATCTTTCCTAACTAAAAGAATTAGTTCTGAACCTGGCTTTTTTTCTTGGTTTTAGAATAAATGTCAGCTGAAAACCATCCTCTCAAATCTTTTCTCTCAAAGTAAATATTAGAGGTGGAATTATCTTTGTGTGGTTATCTTCTTTTGGATTTGTTGGAAGAGGACTATTTTCTTGCTCTTTCTGGGGAATAATTTCCCTCCTTGTATTGGAGCTTTTCCTGCTATTACCCTTTGTAATGTTGGGTTTGTGGAAAGATATTGTGTAAATTTGGTTTTGTAGTGGAATATCTTGGTTTCTCCATTTATGGTAATTGAGAGTTTTGCTGAGTATAGTAGGCTGGGCTGGCATTTGTGATCTCTTAGGGTCTGTATGACATCTGTACAGCATCTTCTAGCTTTTATAGTATCTGGTGAGAAGTCTGATGTAATTCTGATAGGTTTGCCTTTATATATTACTTGGCCTTTTCCCTTTACTGCATTTAATATTCTTTCTTTGTTTTGTGCACTTGGTGTTTTTATTATTGTGTGATGGGAGGTAATTTTTTTTTTTTCTGGTCTAGTCTATATGGAATTCTATAGCTTCTTGTAAGTTTATGGGCATCTCATTCTTTAGATTAGGAAAGTTTTCTTCTATAATTTTGTTGAAGGTATTTATTGGTCTTTTAAGTTGAGAATCCTCTCATCTATACATATTATCCTTCAGTTTGGTCTTCTCATTGTGTCCTGGATTTCCTGGATGTTTTGTGCTTAAAAACTTTTTGTATTTTGTGTTTTCTTCTACAGTTGTGTCAATATTTTCTTTGGTATCTTCTGCTACTGAGATTTTCTCTTCTATCTCTTGTATTCTGTTGGTAATGCTTGCATCTATGATGCCTGATTTTTTTCCTAGGTTTCCTATCTTGAGAGTAGTCTCCTTTTGTGATTTCCTGATTGTTTCAACTTCCATTTTTAAGTCCTGGATGATTTTGTTCAATTCCTTCACCTGTTTGGTTGTGTTCTCTTGTAATTCTTTAAGGGATTTTTGTGTTTCCTCTTTAAGGGTTTCTACCTGTTTACCTGTGTTCTCCTCAAATTCTTTGATAGTATAATTTATGTCCTTCTTAAAGTCCTCTATCATCATCATTAGAAATGTATTTAAATCTGAATCTTGCTTTCCTGGTGACATGGGGAATTCATGACACACGATTTTCTTGTGTCAGAGAACTAGGTTCTAATGATGCCAAATACCCTGGGTTGCTGATGTTTATGTTCTTGTGTTTGCCTTTCACCATCTGGATCTCCTTAGTGCTATCTGCCCTGTCTCTGACTGGAGTCTGTCTTTTCTATTATCGTGGTTGTATCAGAAATGTGTAGGGTAGGTGTTACTACTGAGGTTAGAGCTGGGGCCCAAGATCTGTTCAGTGCACTTGTGCAGACAGGAAGGAACCAGTGCTCCAGGCCAGGAGTGACTTTTTGGGTCCTAGTGGGTCCCAGTTACTCCCTGTTTGAGGCCCCTATTGCTGTCTCCTTACCTAAGATACTGTCTGGGTTAGAGCTCCTGAGAGGCCTGCTTCCTCTGGATTCTGTGAGATTAGGGGCAGAGCTGCCTCCCTGGATCTGCTCAGTGCTTTAGCCTAGACTGGAAGGCTGTTTGTTTGTTTTTAATTTTCACCTTTTTTTTTCTCACTCAGCTTTCACTACTTCTGTTTCTGGGATTGTTCTGTCTAATGATAGTTTCCAGGTTAGGGTTGATTGCATCATTGCATACATGTATGGACTTTAAATTATTTTTTCCTTCCCTTCCATATTCCAGTTCATAATAATGTTGTTCTGATAGTTTTAAACTTTCAGTAATGGCCATGAGTGCTTCTCAAGCATAGGATATTTCCAGTATCATAGAACTAATCCACTGTGCTAAGGTGTGGGTCTGAGCAGGGTTATAAAGACACGTGGGTAGAATGATATGCTTACACTATTTCTCATTTCTCTTTTGTTATTGTTGCAATGAACACGTTTTAATTTTATTGGTTTGCTCCTAATATTATTTTGAACAGAGTTCTAACTCTTCCTAGCCTGGTTATTGAAGTCCTAATTTCTTCCTCTTCAGTTAAATTAGATTTGGAATTTTAGAATGAATAGATCAAATGAGTTGAATGGGTGTGAAGCTCTGATCCCAAAGAAAACACTCATGAGGCTGGAAAAGGACTTTATCACTGTTTTTCACCTAGCATGTAGGGGCAAAGTTGGGAAGTCAGCCACAACCTGCAAACATGAGATCCCTTTCTAGGAGAAAAAACTAAACAGATCAAACTTGAACTTCTAGCTGTTGGAAATATTAGAAAAATAAAGACTCATAGTTAGGTTAAGGGTTACTCAGTGTATAATATTTTAACCGAGTTAAGACAAAAGAAAATGATATATGTTTGTATCTCAAAGACAGTAATTTATGAAGCATTTCATCATCTAGTGATAGCAGTAATAATACGAACTATTAGCTTAATTTTGGGTTATCAGACCAACTCTGCATTAGATATTAAAGTATAATTAAAACAGAAAATAGAACCTGCCCAGAGCCTAGAGGGTGAGCATTTCAAAGGCAGAAAATTAATTGCAGATGGCGAAAGATAAAGCTGTGAGTAATGTCACATTATGTGACTACCATTGCAAAGGGAGAGTAGATTTTTCTACTCAGAAGCATGAAACCAAGAATATTTAAGAATTGCTTTTTTTCTAATCATTGTGTAACATATCCTATAAAGTGAGGTAGGGGGATCATCAGAAATGATGAAAACTGAAGAGAGTGTATGTGACAGTGTAATAGTCTTGTGTACTTTCAAGCCAAACCCTTTAATCCCAAGTCAGCAGATAAGCATGATATATACTCTCTCTAAGTTTCAGTCATGATGAATGTAGAGCTTCCCACCTTTAGAAACCATCACCTAAGGAAAACAAAATAAGTAATGCAAAATATCCGTGCTGTAAGTCCTTATACAAGGAATACTAATCAAAGGCTTATATAAAAAATAACCTAATGAAATATAAGATATAAGTAACTCTATAAATCCATACTAAGGAGAGTTTTGTCTGTGCAGGTTGCAGGGAATATGCTTCTGATTGAGTAACTTAAAGAGGCAGCTCATTTTTCTACAGCGTTTGAAGACAAGGTGTACAAAATAAAGTTCTGGCAGACAGAGCTATTGTCTAGTGAGGGTTCTACTTATGGTTATGTGTTTACATTGTAGGGAGATGGAGATGGAGATGATGAGGAAGAGTGAAACAGCAGGCAAGAGTTGTGTGTGTGTGTATGTGTGTGTGTGTGTGTGTGTGTGTGTGTGTGTGTGAACATGCATGCAAGTGTAGAGAGAAAGAGAGAAAGATATAGAGATAGATTTCTGACTCATCTTGTGTCTTTTCTTTGAAGAATAGTAATCCTGTAAGATGAAGGACTGTCTTTTAAGACATCATTTTGTTACTCAGAAAATTACTATTGCCTTTTAACGTTTTTAGTTTCTTTAATAAAAATAGTCAAGCATGGACTCAAAAAAAAAAAAAAAACTCAAGGATAACTTATTTAGAGTTTAAAACAAACTATAAAGTAGGCAAATTTACTCTCTGCAGCTGTACAGAGGACAGAGAGACAGAAGAGCAGGAGAAAGTCATACAGTTTGAGGTAGGAGTAGAAATTGGTAACTAGGCAAAAGGAGAAAAGGAAGGAATTTCAGAAATTCAGGAAAACCGCAGAAAGCTCTGCCTAGCATCTGAAAATAAAAATGAAGGAGAGTTTCATTGCTCAGAAAGGAGGGCATATCCAACATAACCTCATGGCAATTATGGAGATGTATTGAGGAATTCTGGGAAAGAAAGGTGCATTATGCTATTCAAAAAACAATTATTATTTCCATCCTTTTAGTTTGGCTTAATGTGAACCAGCATTCCTGAGGGACATTGGACAAGTGATTGGCCAGCCCAGTATGATGAGCTCTTGAGGAAAGATGTAATGGTATGTCTCCACAAAGAGGTAGCTTCTAGTCTTAGTGTTAGCATTTGATCTTAATTATCCTCTTGAAATGTAGCCATATTGAGTGACAAACTTCAACATACATATTGTATTGATAATGTTGGACCTAAAGATTCCAAACCAAAGGACATGCTTCTGCAGAAACACTCACAGATGGGATTTGTTGCAATAACATGAGGTTTATTGATAATGATAATGATAACCAGTGCACTGGGGTTCTCTTGCACACAGGCAAGAAGAACCGTGAACTAAGGCTAAGGGCAGCTTATATATTATTTTTACAGAATTTATCAGGGCAGTTACAAATTACCTCTTAAACAATAACCACAAAGACTAAACTCCAACAGCCATTCCCAGGCCCGGTTTCTCTTTCTAGGTCTGGTTTCTAAGTAACTCAAACTTGCACCTTATCTTTTACAACAAAGAGAGTGAGCTTAAGTGGCTTCTGTTTACCCAGGTGTACTGTGTTAAGGGCCCACCTCTCTAATAAACTCCTATCTTGGGTCTTTCTTCCTGGAATGTTTATTTGAGTCTCTGGAATGTGCTCTTATCTGGATGTGTCCCTGGGGGAAGTTAATGTTTAAGTTTAAAACCAAAATCAAAGCTTCTTTTTAATCTTAAGTTTCTACAATAACACAAAAAATATACTAGATACTCATCAGTGAATATATAATAGAAAATTGAATATAGTACTATTGACTTTCAGAAAATTAATGAAGTAAAGAACTGTGTTTGATTCATTTTAATAATATCATCATTGAGGAAAACAGCTTAGCTCCCAGAGTGCTCTCTGAAATATGTACTCTGTCTCTAGTAGGAGTCATACACCTAGGAAGTATAGGACATCTCCATAGAGTCTAGGAGAATATTTTGTAAGAATCTAGGAGAATATTTTGTAAGAAAACAATGGTTTAGCCTTTTGATGCCCACAGAGTCAGTAAAAAAGAGTGAAGTGTCGACATAAACACACAATTCTCACCTCAAAGGGGATAAGATACATATTATTCTAGTGCTAGTTATAACTGACCAAGGCTACAGAAAACAGTGTACTCAGAGAACATAAATTTGGTGTACCTCAAATCTTATGTTCCAATGTGTTAACAGTTTGATGAAATTTTTATGCCAACAAAACAAAGAAAATCATGAATGAAGGCCCTTAATGAATACATTTGTGAATATTGGGTAGCATGGTTAAAGGAATAGTATCTGAGGACCTTCAATTATCTTGTTGGTGAGAGGTCATGACCTCTTAAGTGAATATATTCCAAAAAGTTTCATTTGCCAGTCATAAAGATATTAACTCAGGCACAAAGGGTGTTGAGGATGGTCTATGACAAAGTGTAAAATGGTTTCAAAAGATGTGCTTCTTTTAAGAAACATTTTTAACAGAGGAAAGGTGTTTCATTTCATCAAGTAATTCTCCAATCAGTGCTGGCCCTAAGAAAGTAAAGGATTTTGGGGATAGACATACATACTTAGGTTCCAGGTCACAATCCCATATTCAAAAAACTGGCAGAAGTGATCAAGTTAAGGCAGAGCATTTAGTGTTAGAATGAGTAAACTTGTCTGTATATGGTTTTCTAAAGGGAATCAGAATGACTTAACAATTTTAGATGTCTCCTTACAAGTTTCTCCAGACAGCCTTAGCTAAAAGTGGGACAATCTGAATGTACATGTACAACCACTTAGAGAGCAACACATTCGCCAAGTCTCCAAGTGTCTAGGAGGTAATAGTGTCACAAGACTGCAGTGGACTGAGGAGAGTATATGCCTCCTTCTTGGCCTGAGAATGATCAAAGGCTTCTGAATGAACATGTTCATTCATGTGCTTATAAAAAGATAAAGAGATAAAGAGAATATTGCTGTGGGTGTGGAGAGATATGGGGGAAGGAGATGCCTCAGTGGGTGCATGCTGAGGCATCTCTTCCCCCTGAGGGACCAGCCACACACCGGTATAGTATAGAATAGAGTTTACTCAGGGCATGGGAAAGGCAAACAGCCCCTTTTATAGTAGGCTAGGCCTACCTGGCTGTTGCCAGGTAACTGTGAGGAGGAACATACCTAGCTGTAGCCAGGTAACTGTGGAGGTGGAGTTTAGACAGAATGCTAACAGTCATAGACAGCAGAGGCTGAAATGTATGTTATGGTTCCACACAGTATTCTCTCTTTAGATCCTGTTGGCCACCTGTGGTGCATGTGCAGAGATGGAGTTTCTGGCTCTGTCTGTTGACCAGCTATTTTGTGGCTGTATTTTCAAAAAGCCTCTCAATCTTCTTGCTTTGTAATTTCCCAGTTTAAACAACACACAAAACGTGGTCTTAGAACTGTGCAATTGTTTGGAGTTTTTAAGTAATGTTGCTTTCTTTCCAGTATAGTGTGAGAAACTATTATCTTTTCTTGTGATGCTTATTTGTTAGAAAGTGGGGAAGGGCATGCTTGAGGCACCCAACTTTTCATGTGTAGATTTAGGGTCAATGGTCTCACAGCAGGTTTTGAGGATTTGTGAGAAAGTGTTTACAAAGTATTTGGGGAACTCATGTGAAAGATGTGGGATAAATACATAACAGGGTTATTTGTTATCATGGCACCATAGAGCTGGCTGCCTCCTGAGCTTCTTGGATTGCTTTTTGTTTTTCCTTTTTTTCTCTTTCTTTTTAAATGCCAAGGTGGACCGATTTGGGGATTGTATATTTAACTTTTGGACTAGACCTCTAATTAGAGGTTTAGGGATTAAGGAAATATTTATCATCTGTGTGAAGAAAGCACTTCTCAGATAAAAGGCATGCTCTTATTCTCCTTGCTGCACTTGACCAGAAAATACATCTTGAGATGAAAAAGAAGATCCTAACTTATTCTGTGCACTTCATTTTTTTTTGTTTTGTTTTGTTTTGTTTTGCGGTAAGAAGGCTTTCAATGATCATTAATTTCTTTGGCTCCTCAGTGCTTTAGCATGTAGTTGTCTGTGTTCTGTCCACTTCCCTCTGTAAATACTTATCACCTGTGACAGGTCATTTACCTCCTAGGTTTGTTTGAGAATTCATTGAGATGCTTTGTGGGGACCCCACATAAAACCACTTATATTAGAATGAGCATGGGTCTTTAATTCCAGTGCAACTGTGATGAGATGGGAGTTGGACACAGAAGAATCCCTGAAATCTCACAGACATGCTTACCTAGGAAATGCAGCACAGGACAAGAGATCCTGCCTCAAAGAATGTGGAGGGTGAGGACCCATAACTGAGGATGTCCTCTGACTTTTCTATGTCTACTGTGTCATGTACAAGTATGTGTCTGTGGACACACAAACAATCACATACAGACATATACTTACATATGAAATATTTTAAAGATTGAGGCAATTTGAAATCCATGAAATATACTACACTATAGTAAAAAAGAAAAAGTAGTGAATATGGCTCCCTATGGTGAGAAATCAGTTTTGTGTGTGTGTGTGTGTGTGTGTGTGTGTGTGTGTGTGTGTCTGTGTGTGTGTGTGTTTGTGTGTGTGTGTGTTTGTATTCTCCTTTCAAAAGGGGCTTCTAAAAAGATGACATTGAAAATTCAAATAATTCTTTAAAATGAAAGCAATACAATATAACTCAAAGAAACAACACACAGAATTCTTCTTTGAAGGTCCCGACTCTCAGTTCTCCTGGCAATAATTAAATAAGCCTAAGTGTACTGGAACATAGGCTCCTGACACTTGTCAGGCTTCTCAATAAATTGCCAATGAAAGTTTAAATCTTTGTAAAGTGGGGGATAAATTAGCACACAGCCAAAGGTATTGAAAAATGCAGTGCTTGTTTCATGGCTGAATTACTTTTTGATAAAGGAATAATTCGTCCTTAATTTCTCTCCAGCTTTAAATAACAGCCCATCTCTGTGCTCAAACTTTAACTTTGAGGGTTGCCCTTTTTACAAATATATTTAGTGAAGTCTAGAATATTGTTACATGCTGAAAGCTGAAGTTTTGTCCTGGCATAGTGGACCACAGACAACAAATCAAGGACATCATGAGAAAGAATAGAAACAAGCTATTGGAAACTTATTTCTCTGAGTAAGTCAGCTTTCTCCTCCTGCCTGCACATGCACTACATTAGGCGTGTTTTCCTGCTAAGTGCCTGTGTTCTAAGGACATTGACTTATAGCAACACTGTATACTGGCTGTCAATGCTCCAAGTATGATGCCTGTATGAAAAATACATTCTTAAAAATAGCAACCCTAAATATCTTCTACCCAGCTCTCCTTTCTCTTATCTTCTCCTCTGTGAGTAGAGTCCTAAGCTGCCCAACCTTATTTTCTTCCACTGTTTTCTATCTTTCTGTATGATTAATAAACAAAGGGTTCACAAGGGTATGGGAACAGTAGAAGGTTAAGATTATAAAACCTGGATCATTGATTGGCATGGTCTATATTTGACAAGTTGGTCAGTCTAGAGAATGCATTATTTAGAAAGGACCTTAACCTGTCAGGTATCTGTTATGGTGTTACATAGTTGGTATCTAGATAGTGTTGCATTATATTTTTCTGACAAGACACAAACACATTTTCATCCCAGGTGGGAACCAACAAACCAAAGCACAAATATCCCAAAGTCCATCTTGATAAACCCATGACTTTTTAAGATTTGCTTACAGAGCACGCTTCCTTGCAGAAGCATGAATGACCCCTAAACAGTTACATCACCACAAAGTCCCCCGCACCAATTTGTTGCATCAGCATAAAGTCACAATCCACCTTAAATGGCAACCTCAAGGAAATTACAATGTGGAGTCTTGGTTTTAATTCATTTTCCTGTTTGTGTGTACTCTAGCACCTCCCACCCTCACTCACAAAGGGGTAAAACAAAGGAACAGGAGATGAAATCTTGGGTGAGTATCTTTTAACTCTCTAGCCTTCAGTATGCTAGGAAGTGTCAGTAGCTCCATTACTATTATCATGGACCTAGTTGCCACTGGATTGTCCTACTGTAGTAACTATCAATACTGGGTTGATTCTAAGATGGTCTTTTGTCATGACTGGAATAAAGACACACAATAAGAGCTCAGTCTTGATTAACAACTTGATGGAAACACATCTCTGAGCATGTATGTGAGAAACTTTCTACACTATATTAATAATTTAAGAAAATTCATCGTAAGTGGGTCTAGCATCACTCATGTGCTTTCTATACAAATAAGAAAGTAAACTAAGCACAAGTATTCATTTACCTCCTCTTTCTGGCTGAGGACACAGACATGAGAAGCTTTGGTGCTATGAATCCCTTAGTATGATGAGAGTCCTTTTTACCTGTGAGACAAAATAAATCTTTCTTTAGTTTTTTTTTGGGGGGTCAGATATTTTGTTCTCTTCAATAAGGAAGTTAACTAATGCTACATACATTTAAGCAGACTTTTTCTGGATTTCTGGATGCTACATGAATGATATCATGGCATCATCTTGTCTGTGGAATCAAGGAATCCTCTGCTGAAAATGTTGTCTCCAAACTCCCTTAGGTTGCTTGCACAACTCTTGTTCTTTGATCTTAAAAACCAGTTTAGATGGTAGGCAGAAGTATTGTGAGAGCCAGAGGTGGTTGTTCACTCCAAGGAAACAGTGTCTTTGAGAATCACCAAGAGAGATGCACATATTAACACTTACTTATATCTCAGAGAACTCCACCTGGTGCCATCCTAGAATTCAGAATCATATACTGACTAGCATTCATGTTACTGGAAGGTACTCAGCATGTAATGGGATGATAATGATATCATTAATACCTTTCTCACAGACAGTAAGATAGCACATATAATACCTACACAGGTTCAAAACAAAAATAAATAAATAAATAAATAAATAAATAAGGACTAAAACCAAATATTGGATATCAAGTCTCACCTATAACAAAGAAGCTATTTACAATTGAAACATTCTGCAAAAAGGAAAATCAGCTTTCTCCAATGGAGTGTCACTGATTATGTCAACCACATTCAGGGCAGATTCTATGGTTGTGGTAATTATTAAAAAAAAAAAATATTTAAAAAAAAATGCAATCCATGCTACAGGAGCTGGCCTGCCAGTCAGGCACTGGAGGGCATAGCTGGCCTGTTCTTATCTCATGGAGACTCTCTGACTCAGATCTCTGAAATCTCTCCATCCAGCCTATTAAGTTTTCACTGGCAGGTAGCTACAATGCCAGCCCCATGCTTCAAAATTCCCACAACCTTTTGAAGTACACTTCTTACAAACCCATGCTTTGCTTCCTTACCTTTCTCTCTAGGACCCAGTTGATCCACAGAGTGAAGGAAAACATCACATATATTTAGTTCAGAATCAATAGTAACTTAATCGCTGGTCACAAGTAACATCTTAATTTGTTAGCCATTCTAAGTTAAATCCTCCAATAGCCGATCCAAACAGATCTGTCAACTGAAATGAGGTCTTCCCTATCTACATTTTCTTCTCCTCTCCCACTCTCAAACCCCTTTTCTTCTCCTCCACTGTCTATTTGTCCAACCTGGAAGTCTCACTTATTTGAACAGTGATTGGTTTGTTTATTCATTAGCAGGGTCACATGAAGTCTTGAGTACATGATTCACTTCTCATTCCAGGCAGCTCCTTTTGGGGAAGCTGAATTAGCCTCAAAATACAAACAGCATGGGGCTAGTCACAATACTCCCCCTTTCTGTCCAAATAAACTTCTTTTCCAGAATATTTTATCAACACAAAGCTGACTTCCCCCACCCCCATGTGTGTGTGTGTGTGTGTGTGTGTGTGTGTGTGTGTGTTTGTATGTATGTTAAGTGGTTTTGAATTTACTTAGTTTTTCATTCTCTTCTTTTTCAGTTTGTCTGGGTTTATTTTTATTTTGTTTATTCTTTAACAAACAGAGAGAGAGAGAGAGAGAGAGAGAGAGAGAGAGAGAGAGAGAGAGAGGAGAATGAGTTTGGAAAAATAGAGAGGTTGGAAAGTTCTGGAAAATATTGAGGGAAAAAAATAAATATAATAAAAATATAGTAAAAATTTACAAATAAATTTTGTAAATAAAATATTTGAAGAATATAATAAAATTTAAAACAAAATTTATACAAAAGCAGGTTAGAAATCTTATTTCCCTTTAGCAGTTGGTGTTCTCTGTGAGGTATAGGCATGAAGAACCCCCTTGACTTTCTTTTTTTCTCTCTTTTTTTTAATTCAATATTATACTTATTTACATTTCAGATGTTATCCCCTTTCCCCGTCCCCCCATTAGCCCCCCTATCTCATCCCTCCTCTTCCTCTTTTGCTTTTATACCATTTAAATTACATTCAAGTATTCAATTCTAGGTTGAGGAACTAGCAATACAATAGATGCAAATAGTCAAAGAACAAGCATCACACTAAACATAGTCCCATGATCACTCCCATGATCACTATTTCTAAGGGCGTATCAGGATGACCAAAATATCTGAACCTACTTCCCAGTCCTAGCCCAAAGTCATTTTCATTCCTGAAGTATACTTTTTTGTTCTAGCCTAAGATTTAGATTCCTGCCTAAAATTTCTTAGTTCTAGCATAGAGTGTAGACTCCTTTCTGAAATTACTTTTTTGTTTTAGCCTTGTTAGGAGTTGACTTTTAACAGAAAGAGGCTAGAAAGCAGCTATTCATGCCTGTAAGGCTTATCTCATAGCCACTTGCATACAAGACACGTGGCAAAAGTGAATAAATACCCCAGATTTCCCTTCAATAAGAGACTTGACCAGAACCTCTGTCTTGTCCCTATTCTTTGCGTCTCTTCCCCTTATCCCACTCTCTCTCTTTCTAGACCCTAACCCGAAAACCGGAGTGGCAGTTTGGGCCTGTACTGGTGGCACAGGCCTTTGATCCCAGCACTTGGAAGGCCAAGCCAGGCAGAGGCAAGCAGGCCGCAACATAGCCTAATGTCAGATTACTGCCTGCAGTCCATTTCCTTGTCCTTAGCCAATGTCAGATTCCTGGCAGACAGCTCCAAAAGCTCTCCACATCTCCCCCTTTTTTTTTGAATAAACCAAAGAGTGCCTGTCTCAGGTGATTCTGACAAGAATGCCTTTCATACCTATTGTGAAATATACATTATCAAAAGCAATGCACTTATGTCTTAGGTTGGTAAAGCTCTGTGCAGAATATTACCCATCCTTGGCTTGCTAGCCTGTTAAATTAATAACTCTGTCTGGAGGTCTATTTTAAGTTTCAAGTCAAGTACTTTGGTTTCCAGCATGTTGATGTTGTTAGAGACAAACTTTAACATGATGGGCAGAAATAAATGTATTCCCAGGACAAAAAGGGCTAGCATGATCAAGCCATTCCTGAGGTTTGACCAAAATGAAAATACTGACCTCAAGCTATGGATAATTTTATTAGCATTATCTGCAGCATCAAATCTCAGCAGAGCAGCATTCTTTAAATTCATAATCTGACTTAGCAAAGTTAGGATATTCAGAGAGGTGTTAGAATTATGCCAAAAACCCTACAAGTGTCTTTAAACATTTTTCTAATTATGACTATCATTGTAAATTTTAGAAGTAATGTAACATCAATGGTATTTGTCATGACACTCGAGATGGCTCCTAACTCTTAAAACCTGAACCACCGTCTGATAATTTAAATAGGATATAGAGCATCAATCCATTGTTCCCAAACCTATATATAAATCTTCTTGTATACACAACACATTAGTAACATTTTTTTTTTGCTAAATGATTAACAAAAGTAACTATCATATTTCTGTGTCAAAGCTATTGCAGAAGCAGTGGTGCACATATATCGAGGATGGGAAACACACCTCTTGTTTCTCAGAAGCCGTCCATCTTGACTTATGATACATATGAGGTCAGCTAGACTACCTAACTTGCCAATAAGTCCAGGGATCCATTCTCTGCTCTCCAAGTGCTAGGATTATAACTACTAACATAACCTGTGGTTTCTTATTCTTGCCTGGCTAAAATTCTGAAGCCTTAGAAACATCTGATTTCCTCATGACCTTACTCCAAACTAATCCCACAATGATTTGAAGAGCAATGAATTTTTCTAAACCAGAATGATAGCTCTCACCTTAGCTGTATTACAATGGAGAAACTGGCTAAGCACAAGGTTTCTATCATTTGTCTGTATGCATTGTTAATATGTATGATTTCCATAATTCTTATGACTTCTGTCACTGTTGATTGTAATATGGACCATTAATGATTGACAGATTTAATACTATTTTATAAAATGATCATGCTGTTTACCAGAGCTATCATTGAATTTTGCCATTACTTGTATATGCGTTTGCTATTCTACATTTTCTTGCTAAAATGCCAGAAAGATGTGCCATCTGCTGCATCATCTCCAAACTGGAAGTAGCATGCTTGCTGGCAGTAGCTAGCTGCTTTGCCTGAAAGAAAAAAAAAAAAGAAAAAGAAAACAAAACAAAACTACAACAACAACAACAACAACAAAAACAACCAAAAAAAAAAAAAACCCTCAGAAATCTGTGGTGACTCTGCATGATGAATGTCTTATCCACCCTGAGCAGAGGTGGGTTTGTTTGTTAGGAGCTCAATTCTAATGCAGGGATCATTCAAGAATGGAACCCTGCAAGGGTTGCATTAGAAACCAATGTTTTCAGTTATTTAAAAAAATATGTAAGATAGGTATGGGGGGGGTATGTTAGTAACTCAAATTGATTAGTGACACTATTCCATGGAGCAAGTTCAGTGTGCCTAAATGGGATGCTAGGGTCCAGTGAGCGCTAGACCAGAGCTAAGAAACCATCTGTAGGGGCTGAGAAAGACAGCTTACTCAATAAAGAGCTTGCTTTTTAAGTCATGGACCTGAGTTCCACCTTGGAAAACCTTATGTAAAAAGTGTGTTAGAGCTGTACACAATACTCTTGTAATCCTTCTCCTGGGGAGGTAGATACAAGTACATACTTAAGAACTCAGTGACCAGGCTAATCTAATTAGCAAAAGGAGTGAGATCTTCCCCGAGATATTATTTACTCCAGGCTTTAACTGTCAACTTGGCATAGCCTCAATTGATGTGGGAAGAAAATCACAATGACAAGAGGTGTTTTGCTTGGGTGTATATGTGTGAGAATGTGTCCATTGTGGGCAGCATTGTTCCAGTCCTGAGGTAAATAAGACTGGAGAAAGCTAGATGAACTTAAGCAAGAATTCAAGAAATTATTTCCTCTGCTTTGGACTGTGACTGAGATATTTTAAGTTCATACTTTGATTTTTCCACAATTATCCAGAATTGAACCTGAAGTAGACTCTCTTCTACCCCACTTTGTTTGGGGTTTAGAGTATTTCATCACAGGAATTGGAATGCGGTAGAAAAGTCTAACTATGCTTCATTGATATTTTAACATTGAAAATATTTTGATTGTCTCTAGCATATGCATCCTGAACAGCAAATGTTAATTATGCTGGGATTCCAGCTTCTCAACATGTGATAGGCTAGCCTTGGCTGTGGTGAGGACCCTTTCCTTTCCCATGATAATAACTTTCTCATATTTTGTTCTTTCCCAAACCCATGAGATGTTTGAAACTTGACTGCCAGTATTCCTGCAAAACCTTTGTGAACTGAGACTTTCTGCAATTGTCTTCTTTATCACACACCACCTTAGATGACAAACATTATCTTTCCTGGACCCTGAGCCTTATGATAGCAGAAAGGATTCTGGGAAAAGAAAATGAGCACATCAGAAAGACTGATTTAAGAATAAACTGTCACTATTTCAGCATTCACTATTATAATTGCCAGCTGAAGACAATGCATCTTGCAGTAAAATATCATGCCTATTTGAGACCTTAATACAGCTATTCATAAGGCAGCTGAGCTTTCTATTCTGTGTTGTGGAATTTTTCATGCTGTCAGCTCTTTCTGATCAAGGGTCTTTGAGAGCAAAATCCCTTTTATTTTGTTGCCTATAGTTGCCAGTAGTCCTGTTGCCTCTAAATTCCTGTGGTCTGAGAAAAATATTTAAGCCAAAATAGTCCAAGTCATCGACAAATTTCTTTTCCCATCCATGGCTGGGAAGGCATTTCAACTGTTAAGAGAAATACCACCACTACTATAATCTTGCTAGAATGATTTACTCTCTCAGAGACTCCAACCATAAAGTTTGACAGCAATGTCTATGTCACAGTTTGAAGCTGAATGTGCCCCTGAGGCTTACAACTTCAATGATTGGTCACAGCTGGTGGCACTATTTTAAGGCAGTGTGTCCTTTAGAAATTGGGGTCTGGCTGATAGAAAACCTACCCTTAGTATTCTGTGCAGGATACAACTTTGTATCTCTGCTTCCTGCAATGAGGGAGGCTCTGCCTAAGGCAGTGCAGACATATATGGGGTGGGCTGCCTGGCTTTCCTACCATGGTGGACTGAAATTTCTCTGAAATCAGAAACCAATGAATGTTTGTTCCCTTAATTTTCCTTTGTCAGATATTTTTGGTAGCATGAGGCAAAATAATTAATAAAAGGTAAGGAGCTAGCTCAATCAGTGAAGTCATTGTATCACAAGCATGAAAACCTAGTTGGATCTCTAACATTTATATAAGACATCTGGGTATGATACTGTATGATTTTAACCCCAGTGCTAGGACCTAATGGTATCCAATTCTTAGGGTTAGCTGGTCCAACATTTTAATAACCCTATGTGCTCCCAGTGCTGTTAGAGACCCTGTATTAAAAGACAAGGTTAAAAACTGTAAAGGAAGATAGGTTTTTGTCAACCTGTGTTCCATATGCATATACACTTACAGCTACACTCACATTCCACACACCCAAGAGCACATATATACATATATGTATACAAGAATAGCAAATACAGTTTCTATCTGCCATCAAAACTCATAATATAGTATTTGAAATGAGCCAAAAAAGATCTCACTTAGGTATGGAATGGAAAATGTTCATCTAATGGAACTTGAAAATAAAGAGAATATTGTATATTGGACCCTTGGAGAGCAAAGGGTGTAGAACAGTGGGAAAAGCTACTAACCAATAAACACGAAAGTGACTAGTGGTTATTAAGTTAAGAAGTTCATTTGTGTGTCATTCATTATAGTGATTATAATTCACAATAAAATGTGCATTTCATAAGCTAAAACAATTTCAATGTTTTTCATCTTAGAGAAATAATGGATGAGGAAGAAGCATGTTTTCCTTAAGCTGATTTGAAAATTGAACACCATGAACAAAGAAATAAATTATTACATGACACAGTATGTAAGGATACAGGAGTGTCATATGACACAATGTGTATGGATACTAAAGCATTACATGTCACCTTATTCAGTGTACATGACTTCTGTTCAATGTGATAACCAAACAAGAAATTTAGGAACAGGGATGTACCTCTGTTGGTAGGGAGCTATCCTTGATGGTACCACATAAAACTATCCATGGTAGCACATGCGTATAAGCCTCACACTTGTCAGGGTTAGTAAAGGGGGAAGCTCAGAAGTTTAAGGTGATCCTCTGCTACATAGTAAGATTGAAATCAGTTTGAGCAACACGAGACGATTTCTTGTAGAACAAAAAGTCACACCAAGGAAAACAGGTTTACACTGAAACAAAAAGATAAGTCTTCTGAGTTGTGAATGCGTAGTTGAATGTGTCTCAGAAATGGCTTTGCTATTATTTTGGTGTGGCTATTTGCTTAAGAATTGTCTAAGGACTTGCCATGACCCTTACGCATTACAGACTCTAAGGTAATAAGGTCACAGAGCACTTGCAACCTTTTAAGTTCTGTAATTTTATTTGATAGATAATAATAGTATCATCTCAAAGAAGGATGAAGGAAATTGAGGCAAAGTGAACTGAAATAAACTTCTTAATAAAGAAGCTACATGAAACTGTAGGTTTTATCGCCAATATCACATACACCAGGCAATGTGGTGCATGTTTTAATCCCAGCAATTGGGATGTGGAAATGCATTGATACAATTTCAAGGCCATCCTTGACTATATATGGAATGTGAAACAATAATGAACTACATGTGACGCTGTCTCAAAGGTGGAGGCAGGGGTATAAATCAGAGCCTTGCAGCTGACACTCTGTTTAAAATCTATGTGCATGGCCACTGTAATACATAGTTTAGGGCTGGTTGGCTCAGAGGAGAACCCGTCCTCTAATACCTCTGATAACAATGAGCTCTTATAACAGACATATGTATTCACAAGTTTACTGTCAGGATAAAAATGTAGACAATTAGCTCTGATGTTTCGTTTGCCAGTTGTACTATCTATAAAGAGTGAATGTACTGAGCATAAATCCCCAGGTAGAAGATGTTAAGTAAGGCACAGGCTTCCTAGCCTACTGTTTGATACAAAGAGGTCCTTAATGTTTAAATCTAGGCTGTAAAGTAGAGGTGCTGTAGCAGAAGCCTGTGTAAGCTGTCAGAAGATATTTTTTTGTGGAATGGCAATAGGAACAGGATCTGAAAAGGATATGATCTGTAAATAACAGGTACCAGCCCTTCTAAATCCTGTTGATGGAGCCCATGGAGAAACCATGACCATGGGTAATAATGAGGCCTTTTCCATGCCTTACTCAACACCTTCCTGTATTGCAATTGCTGGACTCAGGACAACCTCAGCTGTTAGCTCTCAACTTCCTCCTTGTTTAAAGCAGGAGCTCTTTTTCTGTACCATGTGTACTGAGAAAACTCATCCAAAGCCTCTGAGATTCTCCTGTTGTTGCTTCTTCTCTGACTGTAGAAGCACTAGGGTTACAGAAATATGCTACTTTGTCTATATTTACATGGGTTCTGGGGATCTGAATACTTGTACACATTTTTGCAAGGAAAACATTTTAACTACCGAGTCATCATTACAGTCCTATTGGAAGCCTTAGGATAACTCAGACAAATACTTAAGGAAGAAAATTAGAAAATAAATGAATATGTAGATGAAGAAAAATGCTAAATATCCTCAATCATGTTATACAGATGGATTAAAACATTTTCTTTTAGATCTAATGCTTTAGCTACGTGAAGATCTAAGGTAAATGTCCGAGAACCAAATTTTGTTTTAAGTCAGTTATGATCCATAAACTTGTAATCCTAGCAATAGGTAACAGAGACAATCAGCTTTGTGAAGTTGGGGGATCAGCTGTACAGTGTGCACACACAGACAAATAGATGAAGACCAACAGATAGGCAGACAGATAGACAGACAGACAGACAGACAGACAGACAGACAGACACACACACACACACACACACACACACACACACACACACGTAAAACTCAAAAAAGCTATTTGGTGAATACTTGTAATAGATGGCACAGGCTACTTCCTTACGTTACATTTTGCCAGAGTCTAACACAAACCTTTATGAAACAGACATTAACATCCTCCTTCTATAGCTAAGAAACAGAGATAGCACTTCAAATTTTTGATGACACTTCAAAATTTACACATTGAAGGATAGTTTAAATCTGAAGGAAGTCATAAGACATAATGTTGCCTGTCTTTTGGCCCAAAGTATATATTGTGCCATCATACGTAGGATGTTGATGTCTCTCTACTATATATATACTCCCACTAGATTCCATTGGGCACAAAAAAAAAAGAAAAAAGAAAAAAAAGGAGTTGGAACTTAGATAGTTATTTCCTAGGAGGAGGATATACTTTTGTTTTGCGGTTGGTAGTGAGTCTGAGCTGATTTTAAACACAGTGAATTTACAAAAAAAATAAATAAATAAAATGTGATGCTGAAGAAAACTTTATTCTCCAGAAAAATGACAGTATAACTTACCTTTCTCATGGTTGTGAAAATATACCCTACAAAAGCAACTATGGAATGAGTGGTTTACTTTGGCTCAAAAATTTTAAAATATAGTCAGTCCATCATGGCAGAAAGAGTGGACACTGGAGCCTGAGGCAGCTGGTGACTTTGTATCTGCAGTTAGGAAGGAGAGAGAGAGAGAGAGAGAGAGAGAGAGAAAGAGAGAGAGAGAGAGAGAGAGAGAGAGAGAGAGAGAGAGAGGTCAATGCTGATTCTCAGCTCATTTTCTTCTTGTCCAGGATCCCATACCATGAAATGAGGCCACACAGGATTAGAATGGCTCTTCCCACTTCAATTTACCCAATATAGATACTGCATTGCAGATATTCCCATATGTTTGTCTCCTAGGTAATGCTGGATCCTGCCACATTGATAATATTAACCAATGACTATAAGAAATATGATGTACAAAAAAAAAAAAGAGATTTAAGGAAGTTATTCTCCTCTCAGTGCTCACAAAAATTTCTGAAGTGAATGAATTGTTTACAAGGTACTTTGTCAAGCCCACGAAAATACTACTGCATGATTAGTATTATCTGGAATACAATATGCCAGAACATATATTGAGGTAACAATATCACTGAAAATAAAGTCAGGCTCTAAAATAAAATTTTCAACCTTATAGATTTTATGCTATCCATCTATATTGGTCAGTGCATTTCAATCCATGGGCCATGACCCCTATTTGGTAATATAACAGAAACCCTATGTCTCAGATATTTACAATATAATTCACAACAGTACCAAAGTTTCAATTATGAAGAAGCAATGAAATAATTTTATGGTTGGGGGGTCACCACATCATGAGGAATTATACTAAAGGGCTGAAGCATTAGTAAGGTTGAGAACCATGGCACAGATCTGATGCCTCCAAATTTACGTACATAATTATAGAGGAAACAATTGAAAATGCTGACTAGGTTTTCTGTTCTGCATCATAATTAGGAGAGAATTTCTGGTGCAGTTTAGTCATCATGATACTTAAATCCTTCTTTTCTGTCTTCAACTATTACAGAATCTTTTTCCCTGTCACTGTACAGGAGTGTCGGTGTAATAAATTGTGGAAGTCTATTGTGGTTTTGAAGCTGGGAGTTGCTTTCAATATATTATAATTGTGATTAGTTTGCATTGTGCTCTTGAGTAGTCTATAAGTGAATTCACCCTACAACCAGGCAAGATTATGGCCTGAGCTTTTTTTAAATCATCTAACTATCTTGTGTGAGTGTCTTTATATAAATATGCACTTCTCAAAAGTGGCTCTGATCCTTATTGAAATATTGCTAATTATGAACACACCTTGGGTTTCTGTTCTATCTTTCTTCATGAACCCATTTAACTAGTACTAATCACAAACAATAAATAATACCTTGAATTTCTAAGATGCAAATTACTGACAACTTAAGTGTTTGTCGTTCTAAGCATTTTAACAGTAACAGCAAAAGTACCACCCAAGGGCAAAAGTAAACACATCTAGTCTCCTTAGGAAAGGATTGCATACAATCATGAGGCATATTTCAAAAAGAGACCATGGATAGTTGAGGTAATAGTTACAGAATTTGAGAATGAAAGGTCACTGAGGTAACAGAAGTGAAATTTAGTATGAAAACCATGGTCCTCTATTAACTTTAGCCATTTCATACTATGTTAATCAGCTGTAAGGATGAACAAGGAAGTACAGTTTAAAGCAAAGGCAATGAGACCTCAATTAGGGGCTGACAAATTGCTTGGGAAATGACTCAATGACTGATTTCAAACCGTAGCTGAAATCTCTAGGATTCCTTCAAGCAGAGGGAGTCTTATAGATTCAATAAATGCAGACCGGAAGCCTCTGTGTCACAGCTTGCTCTATTATTGTCCATCCTTTGTTCAGAGAAAAGAAGTAAAGGAAATATGTGAGTGCTTCGGTTATCATGGAATCCAAGTATAATTGAGTTAGAATGCACAAAATGTGTTTCTGAGTCATACATTTTCCCCTAAAAACATAAACAAATAAAAACCAGTTTCTTTCTACATAAATTTACAATGCAGCATGTCATCTGTTTTCAGAGATTCTTATCACAGCACAGAAATCTAAACTTGAAATGAAGATTAGGTCTTTGAGAGTTCTGCTGGGCTGCTGCCTGCCTAGCAAACTGCATACTCAGCTGATAGCGGTTGCTAATGAGGTATCTCCAGGCAGCAGTCTCTGTGTTTAGGTCTGCACTTGTTTCTTTTGCAGATCCCTGTGGTGTGAAAGAAGCCTTTAAATGTGGTGCAAAATTAGTAAAGATGTAGTCAGAATCATTTTAACAGTGACAAGTACAGCGACACAGAGAAACATCATGTAGTTTGATGAAGAGTGAGATAAAGAATGTGATGATGAATATGAGGATGATAGTGATGAAGGCGGTACAGTGTTTATCCAGGTCCCTTTTTCAATTACTGAGCATGTAGCTGCAGAGTATAAAAAACAAAATCAAAATGATAAATGCAATGCAATTTAACATTCTTAGTGTTACATTTTATGAACCCAAATTATTTTATATAGCTTCATTCTGCAGAATTTTGTGAACTATATATTCCATTTGCATCCAGATTACAATGCACTAGGATGCTTTCGTATTGACCAGAGACATCTAGACAATATCCTGATACCTTAGTATCTGATACAAACATTATCTGAAGCTATTAGTGTTCTTTCTTGCCTCTCAGCAAAAAGCATGCTCATGAATAGGTCTTCTAGCTCAAGATTTGAATGGGATCAAGGTATTATGAGCTCTGTAGTGATTCTTTTATTTAAAAACTGTGGGGTGCCTTATGGAAGAACATGGTTTTCAATCTCATATAGCATAGCTACACTTTAGTTTGATGACCTAGGAGAAAATAAACTGAAGTTGGCCTTGAAGAATAACTTTAGTATAATGTTATATTACATGTGGCTGACTATGAATAGAACAAGTTACTCATCTGTCTGTAGCAGCTTCTAGTTCATAGTTTATGATTAGCAATTTTATTCTCCACCTTTCCCCACAATTTCTGTCTCATATTTCTTGCTAATTTTTTAACTAATAATAATATTCTATGAATAATGGTATTTTATTTCCCAAAAAAAACTTTTTATTTTTCTTTCATATTGTATTCAAGGTATCTGTTGATTTTTAAGTACAATGCAACACAAAGGAAACAAAAATGAATAAAAGATTCATAATTTCAGCTCTCCTAGAGCTCACATTGTATTAGAATGATCACAGTTTAATAAAATATGTACCCTAGTAGAGACACAATTAAACAATGTGACAAACTTTAAATGAGAGAATACACAATGCTTTATTACTTATTTAATACTTTGAGAGCCTATTCAAACTGGAAGAGTAAAAGTATGCAAGGGAAGAAGATTTTCTAGGGGAGAAGTGTTTAAGCTGTAGTCTGATGGTGTAAATATGGTGGCTGATTTGGAAACCTTGATTCCAGCAAAGGGAAGGATTTGTGTAAAATGCCTCCTACAATTCAAGTGAAAGTGGGAAGAAGCTGTAAGAATGTCCAGTTGCCATGGAGAAGGAGACTTCATGCTGTGGGGGGGTCTACAAAACAGGCTGGGTCCATGTTCTCTTTGTCTTCCTGCATACCACCTGCCAACACATCCTGTCTAAGATGAGGTTATTTTTCTTACACTGTCTCCCTTGATTTTTATACATAATTCTTTATTTTACCACTTCCATATACCTTAAACTGGAGAATTGATTTTAATTTTTTTCTAGAATGAACCTTAGACTATCACCTGTTATACGGTGTCTTCTACAAGTTTATGTGGGAGAACACTTAATCTTCTCATGCTGATGTGTTGGGAAGTCATAAAATGTTTTGGAGGTAGGGCCTAGGCTTCAAGGGGAATTCTTTGAGGAATTCTTAACCATAATACTAGCTTGGTTTCTTCGTTCTGGTCTACAAAGATGTTAGGAATTGCTTTTTTCAGTTGCAGCCATTCTAAATGTTGCTTCTCCTGCCACGTTGCTACCCTATCTTGAGGGAGGGACTGTATTGCTGTGTAGCTTGCTTTCCCTATCCTGATAACTTTCCCTATTTTGATGAGCTATAGGACTGTGGAGCTTCCTTTAACATTATCTGTCCCTTACCTGAGGTGATGAAGAGTTCTGCTATTTACTTATGGGAAATCACAGTAATCTATCCTGTTTTCCCTTCCTAGCTTCTCATAATTCTCATTGTAAATGGGAATACTTATCACCTGACAGTGTATGTTAGAAGTATGTAATTTAGTTTGTATTTTATTAAATTATTTTATGGTGGCTTAAAGTTAAGTGATTACCTTGAGTCTTAGTAGAGAATTTTGATTACTTACCATATCTTAACTATGAAAATTTTACTGGGACTTTTTAAGTTGTACTATATCTATTTTATCTAGCAAGATAATCATTAACCTATGAGGTTAGTGGAAAATGTTTATTGCTTTGATCTGAAATGTCACCAATAGGCTCATGTGTTTGAACACTTAGTTAAATCCGTGGTGGGGTTTTGGGAGGTTATGAAAACTTTAGGATGATAAACCAAAATGGGGAATGTAGGCAGAAAGAAATGACCTTATGGGTAAGAGCTCAGTAGTACTTCTACTCCTGTTTGAGCTCCCTGACTTTCTAATAATGTATGAAGAGCTGGCACGTCACACTTGTGCCACTAAAAGCAGAATCGCCCAAGTTGCCATGCTTTTCCATACATGACAAAATATATTCCCTAATGCCGGGAGGTGGGGGGTAGGAACTCTCCAAATTGAGGGCTCACAGACAGGCTAAAAGACTTGTCTCTTAGCTGATTTTAGATATGCCCAAGTTCTTAAATCTGTGAAAATATGGCTTTCTGATAGATGGAAAATAGGAGCACAGAAGAACCTCTGTTTAAATAGAGCCAGTAGACAAAGTCATACATAATATGAGAATATAAACCAGAGACTGAACATGATTAGTGGCAAGCATTGAGTCACTTAGCATTTCACTTTATCTTTAAAAATAATAATAACTGTTGTAAATAAAGATAGGGTCAAAAAAGTAAGGTTATATTTTGTTGATGGACAAGAAACAGACTCCGTGTGCCTATATACCAGATGACCTCAATAACTCCTCTACATCATGTAAACACACATAAAAATGTAGCATTGGATATAGAGGCATTCTATTTCTTACTTTCCTTCTCCTCTGGACACAAATTCTAGATGGATACAAATCTGTTTTCTTGTTTCCGAGGCAAGATTAAAATAAGACAGAATAATCTATCCAAAAAATAACAACACCCTGGATAGTCTTCTAACCTCTGCACAGGTGAGATTTTAGAGTCAGGACCTGATGTGTCTCCTCTTACCTTTCAGTCTAAGAAGTTGAGTAATGAATTGACTCCATGATAACAAGTAAGACATCAAAGCTATAGGAAGTTGTGCATGCAGGAAATGCCTGAATCTATATAAGAGCTGGTTATTATCTGTGATAATGATTTCAGAAAGTGGTTTAGAAAATCATCTCTAATTCACCATCATTTATATTTTCATTTATAGAAGTACCTGAAGCTGGCCCAGATTTGTCACTTCATATTTGACAGAATACTCTTGTGGAGCTAATAGGCATTGAGAAGATACAAGGCCAAAAGATACAAGTTTATCCTGAATAAGCCATACCTTTCTCACTATTGAACTAATAAAATCATATTAAACAATGAAACAAAGACCTCTCTCTCTCTCTCTCTCTCTCTCTCTCTCTCTCTCTCTCTGAGTGAGTGTGTGTGTGTGTGTGTGTGTGCATAAGTCAGAGATCACTTAATATCATTTTCAGCAAGCCCTTCTATCTACTGAGCCATCTTTCTAGATTTTAAGACTTCTGTGTTGGATAGTTTAATGTCAACTTTATACAAAATAAAAATATCTATGAGGAGTGAACTTCAATTTTAAAAAAATGATTCCATAAGATCTGGTTGTAAGGCATTTCCTTAATTATATACTGATTGGTCAGGGCCCAGGCATGTCGGTTGTGCCATCCCTGGGATAGTAGTTATGGGTTCTATAAGAATGAGGATTGATGGCTCATGAGATGACTCAGCATTTAAGAGCACTCACTGCTTTGCCAGAGGTCACGAGTTCAAATCCCAGCAACCACACTGTGGCTCACAACCATTCGTAATGAGACCTGATGCCCTCTTATGGGTATCTGACAGCTACAATGTACTTACATATAACAAATAAGTAAATAAACCTTTGGACCAGAGAAGCCAGAGCAAGCAGGGCTGCTAGAGCAAGAGGGATAGGGAGATGAGAAGGGAGAGAAAGAGAGAGAGGGGGAGAGGAAGGGGAAGGGGAGAAGGGACAGGGGAGAGGGGAGAGGGGAGAGGGGAGAGGGGACAGGGGACAGGGGACAGGGGACAGGGGACAGGGGACAGGGG
>JANHMN010000009.1:2620048-2641143 GCA_030674055.1 Rhabdomys pumilio | reverse complement strand
GGGGACAGGGGACAGGGGACAGGGGACAGGGGACAGGGGACAGGGGAGAGAGGAGAGAGGATTGAGCATACATTAGACAGTGGGTTATTGTGGGATTGTGCTTTGCTTTTGTTTGGATTAGAACTATGTCCAGGTTCTTCCCTCTTGAAATAACAAATCATTTATCTCAATTTTGATGTTTACAGGAGTTCACAGTTGAGATATTTTGACTTTTTTAAAAAATTTTTTAAATTTCAATTAAAAAATACTGGATATTTTAAAGGGGTTGAATTTGCAATATGCTTGAATTTGTAAAGAACATTGGACTTTTAAAGTTACCTATGTTTTTATATGAGAGCATGTGGATGAATGAGAAATGAATATTGTGCCTTAATGATGTTGCATTTGTGTGTAAATTTGACAAGGGGTCAATTGTGCTGGATAGTTTATTGTCAACTTGGCACAAGCTAAATTCATCTGGGAGGCGAATTTCAATTAAGACAATGCCTCCATAAGATCAGGTTGTAGGCAAGACAGTTAGGCATTTTCTTTTCTTCCTTTTTTTTCCATTTATTTTATTGGATATTTTATTTACATTTCAGATGTCATCCCCTTTTCCCATTTCCCCTCCCTAGAAAACCCCTATCCCATGCCCCCTTTTCCTTTTTGCTTTTATACATTTTTTAAAAAAATGTTAATCAAAGGCTTTATAAGTTTGGTAACGCTCAATCAGAAGTGTAACCCAATAACTAACCTAGATATATCAACTATCTTTGACTGGTGGAGATGTGTGAACATCTGCCTCTATGTCCCCCACCTCTCTTTCTCTCTCTTTCTCTCTCTCATCACCTAGCTTCTCCTCTCCTTCTTCTCCTCCTCTCCTTACTCCTTCTCTTCCTCTCCATATTCCTCCCACCTTAGCTCCTCCTACATATCACCCTTCCTGTTAAAATAAAACTTTTCTCTCAAAATACAATTAGAGCATAATTATGAGCTGGGCATTTTCTTAACTAGTGATTGATGAGGGAGAGCAAAACACATTGTACGTGATGCCATTCCTGAGATACTACTTCTAGATTTGGTAAGAAAGCAGACTGAGCAAGCCATGAGAAATAAGCCAGTAAGCAGCATTCCTCTATGGCATCAGCTCCTGCCTTCAGGTTCGTGGCATGTTTGAGTTCCTGTTTTGGCTTCCTTCAGTGATGGACTAAGGTTTGGAAATGTAAGCCAAATAAATTCTTTCTTTCCCAACTTTTTGGGGTTTTTGATTTTCATTTCAGCAATATGAACCCTAATAAAATAGGTTACTAAGAGACTACTATGTGTTGGATGCTGAGGTGCTTTAGAGCAATTTATTGAATAACATGGGAAGAAGTTGCTTATGAGGGTAGTATAACCTCTCAGAGGTAGCAAGCCTCTGATGCTCACTCAGTATTCCTTCATTCCATCACTATCTGTGGAAAGAATCAAAAGTGTATTCAAAGACACATATGAGTGACATTACTCTCAGATATTTTAAAGTTTTAAAGTTATAAAGATTGTTTACAGTTAAAAGAAACTTGATCATAAAACATAATATGAAATTCATAAAAACTGCCTCAATGGGACTTCTTTAAAAACTACTGCATTGAATTTTAAGAACTGTTGCCTTCAAATAACACAAATCCTATACAAATAGGAGAAATGTTTTCCTCTTAATGGAAGTGAATTCTAAGATGGTCTCCAAGGGAAAATCACACATCTTTAGTATTTTAACGAGCTCTCTAAACACATAAAGGATCCCCAAGTATCTCTTCTAGACTCAGTAGCTTATATAAATGTGAAGACTGAACATTGGTCTGATGTAAGGAGCTGGATTAGATTTGCTCACATCTGTTTGGGTTTCACTTCTCTTTCTTTGATAAAACACCCTGACAAAAAGCAACTTGGAGGATAAAGGGGTTTATTGAGCCTACAATTGTGAATCACAGCCTATCATCACAGAGACATCATGGAGACAGGTGACTGAAACAGCCATTCACATCGTGTATACAGTCAAGAGAAGAGAGAAGTACATGAGTGCAGGCCTGCCTATTTCATTTCTTGCTTGCTTTTTCCTCTCCTATAAATACAGTTCAGGATTGCTCACCTAAAAAATAGTGTCACTCCAAGTGGGTTGTGTCCTCCCACATCTATCTTAAGATAGTGTACCAGAGACATGTCTAGAGATAAGATTATGTAGAAGATTTTTCAACTAAGGCTTTCTGTGTAGGTAATTTGTGATTGTATCAAATCAATAGTTGAATCTTAATATCTATTAAGTCAGAAGAGAAACTTAAACCCCTAATTTCATCATTTAGCATAGTTTCCTATCATTCAAGAAAGGCTTCTAAGAACAAAGACATAGGGATATAGATAAAAACAGAGTGCTGCAGACATTGACAACTGGATTGCATTCAGTTTCAGTAATGGGACTTGATTCTGTGCAAACACATTTTGAGGGAAAGGTAAGATAGGTTGTGGGATATTTTGTGCTAGTGTAATTGAAGCAGTGAAATAGAAGAAGATAATTGTTTCTTATTAAAGTGCTTAGAGTGCAACTCAATAAAGTAAACTGGAGCTTATCCACTGAATTGCTGAAGGGCTTGGTGCCCACTTATTACTTCCTGTGAAGATTTTCACGGTTGTTTTGAATTAAGAATTAATTGAGCCCAAGAAAGCCATAAGAGCAGAGTGAATGAGGGAAGCTTAAAGCATTGAGGTTAGTGATTCAGGAGAAATTCTCAAGGAGCTCTAAGGTGGCTGACTTTCCTTCTACTAATCTACCCTCTCTTCATCCAAGATAGAAATGGTACGGGATAAGCTTTATATTTGTCTTTGTTACAAAGGTGACTATAACTTCCACAGACTATGGTTTTTCCAATAGGGGTCTGAATATTAGATTAAAAAAAAACAGAAAGAAATGTATTGTATTTTTAAAAGTTTACTTAGGTTTTAATAGTGTGTATATACCTGTGTGTCTTTATGTAGTCATATGTCTATGTGGCCAGGTGCTCTTAGAGGCCAGACAAAGGCATCAGGTCCATGGAGCTGGAATTATAGGTAGTTGTGGCTGTCTTATATGCATGCTGTAAATTGAACTCAGGCCCGCTATAATAGCAGGAATACTTATAAATGCTCAGCTTTCCTTCCAGTTTCCCATCTTACTACTTTAAGTTGCCAAAGATTCAATATATGTAGAATAGATGAATTATCATTATATAATAAATTACTGCAGTTATTAACAGTTACATTTCCAGTTATCAGTGTATTATGTCCTCAAAATGTGTTCTTCCTCTTATACCTGAAGCTGTGTGCTCTTTAATAAGTATCTCTGTTTGTTTCACCCCATACAATCACCACACTATTCTGCAAGTTTATAGGATCTACATTTTCACAGTCTATATGTAAGAGGGATCCCATGCTACATGTCTTTCTGTGTCTGGTTTTTTTTCCAAACACTGAAACATCCATGTCACAAATGGGAGAAAGGTTTTCTTCTTTTTTACAATATACAGTATACACAAAGTACATGTTTTTCATTTATGCCTCAGCAAACCTTTCAGTTTAGCTCCATATCTTGGGTATGTCTCTCATGAAGAAATGCAGGTGGGATGAAGAGATCTCTTTGAAATACCATTAGACAGAATGTATTTCTATATACGGAATATATACACATATGCATGCACACATGTATACACATATACATGTATACATGATAGCTAAATCATGTGCTAGTTTCAGTTTCAATTTTTTGATACCTTTATTTTGTGTGTATGTTGTATGGTGTATGTGTGTGTGTTTTCACTTGTCATGACAGTACACATGTGGAGGTCAGAGCACAACATACACAGATCAGTTCTCCTCTTCTACCTCAACGGTTATACTGCAAAGTCAGTTTTTTTTTAAACCTTGGCTGCAAGCACTTTTATCACTCCTACATCTAAATACTTGTATAGAAGCATTCACCTTGTTTTCCAAAAAGCTGTATACTATACATTTCATGGATAATCTACACTGTTCTCTTTCTTTATTGTCTTGCTAAGTCTTCTTGCTTCTTGTCATCTCTTCTCACTTTAGTAATACCCATGCCAATCAGAATAAAAACATGGTTTTGACTCATTTGACATTTTTCTGATTGAGAGTTTTTTCCACACTTTGGATAGGACAGTACGTTTCTTCTTTGATATACTCATTCAGGATGTGTCAGATTCATTCAGGTTCTTTTGAAGGGCTGTTGAGTGATAAATTCTATATTCATTTGGATGCTACTAAACTCTTTGTTAGGTAACTTGTTAGGAAATGATTTTTCACATTCTATTAGTCACAATTTGCATATGTTTGTTGTTTTTGTAGCTGTTGAGAAGTTTTTAAAATGATATTTAATTCACATATTATTTGTATCTAGATCTATGAAATATGCATTTATGTGTAAGCATTTATGTGTAAGCATTTATGTGTAAGCATTTATGTGTAAGCCAAGGCACTCTTGTGGAATGAGAAAACAGCATTCAGGAGTCAGTTCTTTCCTTCTTTATGGGAATCTAGAGCTTGTCTGCTTGTTCCTGGCCCTCAAAGGCTAAGAAGGATATCAGGTTAATGCAGTCTCACTTATCTTTAAGCTATTAAGAACTTTTATTTCAGCTTTGTCTTTTTCAAGAAATATTTTTTATATTTTTGGTATGAGTTTTATAATTTTAGATCATAAATCAGCTTTTGAGTATGATCAAAAAGTCATCCTATTTTGGTGCCTCATGTGGGCTCCATTATTTTTTTTTTTCATTTCTGTTTGCTGCAGATGCAATCTTAGTCCCTCTGTGTATTCTATAAAATCTGTAAAGAATTAGATAGGGAGTTAAACACAGAGTCTAAAGTCTTTTTAAGGCAAATAAGATAGGGATACAGAGGTACAGAAATATCTTTGATAGGTCAGAAGGTCATTCAACCTGATGATAGAAACTGTATGAGGAGGAGTGGGGCTGACTCATGTAAAGAAACACAGATTGCCAGCATTTCCCAGAAATTAGAGTACATACACACAAAGATGCAGGCACAAACACATACATGTGCATGTACATAAATAAGCACAAGCACACACGCACACACACACACACACCTGTGCATGCACACATGCACATGCACTCTTCATGACCTCCTGGAGCCTTCAAAGAAGTGCCTGCTGGTAATTAATTTTCAAATTTGAAACTTCCAGAATGACCCTGACCCCAGTCATCCTAGGAATTTAAAAAGATGACCTATGGATCTACAAGACTTATGAGATTGTCGAGTTTACAGAAACATTCAGGGATGTATATACCCTATAATTTCAACATTAAGCAAAGATAAGGCAAGAAGAAAACCAATCATCATGTCACAGAAGGAATTGGCTGTGAATTGACAATAAAACTAGAGGCAGAACGATTCTGAAAATATTGAATTTCTCATGAAAGAAAAGGACCTTGTAAAATGCTAACAAGAATTAGATATGGATTGTGAATGTGCAATTGAATTTAAAAATGTCACTGATGGCAGTAGCATTAGATGTCTTAGGGGGATTTACAAATAAATCTCATAGAATTGTGATTGAGGGAAAGAAACTCAAAGGAATTGGAGATGGGAAGCATTGGCAAAACCTAGGGATTTCCAGTGGAGGCCAGAAAAGAATAGAAAATATAATAGATTTTTTTTGTTTGTTTTTTTGAGACAGGGTTTCTCTGTATAGCCTTGGCTGACCTAGAACTCAGAACTCAGAAATCTGCCTGCCTCTGCCTCCCAAGTGCTGGAATTAAAGGTGTGCGCCACCACCTCCAGCAAGATATTTCTTTTAAGATAAGAAAATGCTTTCTTATCTTATTTCATTTCAGTAAAATGAAAATGTGTTCATAGATATGATAAAACAAACACAGATTATAAAGGAGGGAGGAGTGATGGTTCCTGAAGTCGTGCCTTTAAGTAGACATGAAGGATGTGAAGAGATGTATAAATTGGCATTAATTGTGAACCTGATTAGTTAGCTTGTCATAAGTAACAAAGAAGGAGATGGGAAGATGGCTCAATGCATAAAGCGTTTGCTACACAAATTTCAGAAGTTGAATTTATATCCCTGAATGCCACATAAAACAAGACCCAATAACCCATGTCTGTAATCTCAACATGCCCAATGTGAACAGGAGCAGGCAGAGACTAGAGAATAACTGGAACTCAGAAACTAGCAAGCTAACTATGAGCAGTCTCAAATATAAGATGTCTGCTCAATAAAAATGGAAAGACATGACATTGTCTTCTGACTGCATATGTATGCACACATAGTCACACACAAGTTGTATACACACACAAGTTTTATACACACAAACAGAGAGACAGAGAGAGTCAAAGAGAGACAGAGAGAGACAGACAGACACACACATACACCCAAAGGTGGGGGGGTTAAATAAGAACTAACAGAAAAAATAGCAGAGCATCTGAATTCTGGAGCTAACAGGTCTATATATATATATATATATATATATATATATATATATATATATATATATATATATGTAGCATGTAGGAATTAAGGAATTACAGACATTAATGTTTGACTGCTTCAGTGTTCTTAAAAGCCTAGAGAAATCTTGGTCAACAAGGCAGTTAGATTTAGTTTCTGAACCAACAGACTCTAAAGTTACTAAGCAAATATATTAAAAAATTCTTTAATTCCCAACACTTTCCTTCTCTCTCTATCTTTTTTCAAATATATATAAAAGAAAGTGGGGAGCAATGAACTTTTAGATGAACTTGGAAGGTAGGAACTCAACCAGGATGAAATATGTTTAGTAAGGCAAATGATGCATTTTTCCAATATGATAAGGGCATTTTCAGGATATGAATATGATTCCTTTAAAGAATCCTTTAATATGAATCCTTTAAAGCTTTCTCATCACCGTGTTTAGTTCCTTTTTTTAAGTATAAGTTTTGCTCTACCATTTTCAACTAAAGACTTTTTAATATATTACTATATTAATTTTGTATTTTTGTATGAGTGTGCAGTGTGACATGCCATTTGTGTGAAGGTCAGAAAACAATGTTTGAGAGTCAGTCTTTCATTCTTGTGTGTAGGACCCAGAGATTGGATCCAAGTAGTAAAACACCTCTACCTGTTGAGACATCTTACCAGATCTCACCATTATTTTTTAACTAGTAATTTATACACACACACACACATACACACATAAACATACACACACATAGAGAAAGAGAGAGAGACAGACAGACAGAGACAGAGAGACATAGAGAGAGACAGAGAGACAGAAACAGAGACAAAAAGAATTTTTCTCAAAGTTATAAAAAAGGTAGAAAAGAAAGATAGATAAAACTATCTGATTGCATCAACATTAAAAAGGCCCACTAAAATTTTATGGAGAACTAGAGAAGACCACAGTGAATTTTATTACAAATGTTTATTTCAGAAACATATTTCTGAAAAAAGAGATAATTGCACCTCAAAAAATCACTTTTATTTTCAATTTTTTTGTATTATAAACAGAAATCTCTGCCCATACTCATGAAGAGAAAGTATCCTCTGAATGTACAGAAATGATAGTATGTAGTAGATATAAAAATGAGACCACACGTGAGATAAATGCAGAATGATGAATTGCTCTCAATGCACCTCTGACCTGGCACTTGGCCTATTCTTTAGTTTGTTATATTGATAGTACATTCCCTGTGACAGTCTGCTACCACTGGGACTATAAACCTAAAGTGTTTGCTATTGTGTAAGTTTCAGAGAATGTGTGGGGATAGCAAACTCTAGGGAAGGGAGAGACAGTAAATATTATCTTTCACAGGAGATACAGAGAAAAAGGAAAGAGATTCAAGCACTAGGACAATGACTAACAATATAAATCTTGAACACAGGTCTTTTGTTTTCCTAGCATTGCCAGCAATGGGAAAAATGAGTGAGTAGAGGAAGGTCAAACAAATGTGAATATGTGAAGGAATGGATTGGAACCCATGCTCCTGGCCTGAATTTACATAAATATACTTTTCTCCTTAATGTCCTTCATAGTATGACACTTTCCCCTGTCCCTAACACTTTCTACTCTTTTGTGTACTTAGAGAGAACGATTCTTGGGATCTGTGGGAGACTCAAACGGTACAGTGCAGCTGACCCCACTGACTTCAGGCAGAAATGTTAGAAAGGTGAAATGAGCATGTTCCTAGGATAAGGAAGCCAATGATGTCTGTCTTCAGTGTCAGGTTTTCATATAGAGGATCGTTCAAATTATAAAAGGATATTCATACCACATTGGTCATTCTCTATATTCTATAATGCTTTGTTTTCCTGTGTCTCTCAATTTTCTTCCCCCTCCTATCACTCAAAAAGGCACGAAAGAAAAGTTCAGCATAAGCTTTTCCAGAGTCTTCTGAATTTCTTTTAGTTTCCATCTATTAGATAAGCTCTGAGATCAATATTTAGTGTACTGGTAGCCTGATCTCATGGAAAGTAAGCAGCTGCTTAAAAAATACTCTCCTGATAAAATTTGAAAGTTCAAAGGAGCCATGAACGTTTAGATTATTCACATTGCCTTAAGCAGACCTCACTTAAACTGGTGATATTGTATTACATCTAGATGGGTGAAGACAGGAAGGTCTCCTTTCTCTCAATCTCAGAAGATAGATGATTGCTAGAGAATCATGTCATGAGAGTAACCATGTCATGGTCATGCTCTCATATTCCAGTTACAAAACAGGTCTGTGGGTGTGCTTGTCAAAGTGGATCTGTTACTTCCATTCTCCTTTCCCACTCCCACTTCTCTCTTCCTTCCCCACCCCCATCCTACCAGTCCCCGTTCCTTTCTCTTTCTTTCTACCTGCGTTTTTGAGGCAGATTCTCTCTGTATAGTCCAACTGGTGTGAAAGGCTGACCATCCTGTCTCAGTGGGCAGATGGCTGAAATTACAAGTCTACACCATTGTTTTAACCTCAAACTAACATTTTAATTTAAAATGGTACATACACAAAACAACAATACCAACAACAGCAAAGAGACACAGTCAATTTAATTAGTACCTGTATGCAGAGTTTTGTATTTCAACTGTAATGAACATAATATTTTTAAAAATACGTATTGCATGTTATTGAGGTCCAGAAAACAGAAATAACCAACAATTTGATTTATGACCAATTTGACAAGACCTTAATTTCTACGTTGTGCTTGCAATTCTTAATTCTAATTCACCTCTTTTTTTTTCTTACAAGAAAGTTTACAGATTCACTATCGACTAAACAAGGAAGAAAGTCATGTGTTCACCACCACCACAGAGAATTTACCCAATAGAAGAGTGCACCAGCTGAAGATGAGCCGAGATGGGCCAGAACTTTCCATTCAGGTACTTCACTTCTCATCTTTCCACACAGCATATATGTCAAGGCTTCTCCGTCACACATGAATGAGCTCCACCAAACCACATATTGGAGCACAGAGTTGCCACAGTCTCCAGTGCAGCCTTTAGCCATGTTCCTCCTTCCCGCTTGCATTGCCATCACTTGGGAAAGAACTAGAAATGCAAATTCTCGAATCTCCTCCTAGAGCTATTCCATCAAAAAATATTGGAGAAGAAATACTGAAGATTCTGGTTGTGGTCAAGTTTAATCAGCTCTAAACAGATTGAGAGAAAAGGAAAAATGAATCCAAGGGGTGTAAAGGAAAAAGACAGAGAGTACAGATGATATAGAAGTGTTCTGGAAGGCACAGGTCTCTTCTACACATCACTACTTACTTTCTAGTGTGAACTGTGTGTTAAAGACAGGAAAAAGCTGCCCGGGTAGGAAAAAATAGAGAAAGGTTTGAAAGGTTATGTGTACACAGACAGAGCTTTCTGAGAAAACAGTGTAATGGGCTTTTGTGAAATATTAGTGACTCTGTATAAAGAGCCAACTGGACAGATCTTAATAAAGTCCATCCAAAGTCTAAAATAATCTTCTTTGATCATAAGTGAGATTGTTGATCAGCTTATCATTCACTGTTTTGCTTAGGTAAATTTAATCCATTCCTCTTGTATCCTCCAAATTTGTCACATCAAACATTATCCTCTTTCCTTGCCATCAACAGATGCAATGCCACCCTTCTCAGAAGATTACTTTGCTCTTTTTCTTTGTGAACTATGTATCCTCTATAGAATGTATCAGAAATTCTCATTAGCCTATCTCCTCCTATCTGGACCTGAGAACTTTTGCACACACACTTTCTCTCGCATGGCTGAGCTCAATAAGCCAGCCCTCTATGTCTTGACATTCTGCATATGAGCCAGATTTCATGGCCTTCTTCCAAGCACATCTCTAACATCTTTATGTCTTCCTGACTTTTAAACATCTTTAAAGTTCCACCAAATAGTTGGCTGAGGCACAAACCATGTAATTACTGAATGTAGCAAATATAATAACGAAAATCTTTCAGGCTCAGGGGAAGAAATCCATTTCTCATTATTCACATTGCAAGCTTTTTATTATTTTATTTTCAAATTTTATGGAAAAGTAGGTATATCCCGATTTTCGAACTGCATCACCCATGTGAGTAAATTTATTCATTGCTGTGACAAAATACCTAAGAAAGAACTTAAATGAATTTTGGCTTGCAGTTTGAGAGAACAGTCCATAATTGCCAGGAGTTTGATCACATTCCATTCCCAGTCAGGAAGAAGAGAGAGATGAATGCTGGTGCTCAGCTCACTTTCTACTTTTTATTTATTCTAGAACCCCAGCCTTTAGGATAATGCTGCCCTCAGTTGAGATGTGTCTTCTCACCTCAGTTAATCCAACCTAGAAATTCGTGAACAGATATGCTTCAAAGTTTGTTTCTATTGTGATTGATTCAAAATTCCAGGTAATTGACAATCAAGATTAACTACTCTACCTTCCTTCTCCTTGGCCCCACCATGTTAAGCAAAGACTGTACTAGTCAAGACATGAGTGAAGTTACTTTTGCAGAACCCAAAGGTGGAGTGCTGTGTAAAGTATTTCTGGGGAGGCATGAACAAACTTCTACTTACTACATATAGGGATCAAACAGTAAATCAACATAGCAAAACAACTAAATCTAAATTAGTGAACCAATGAGTTTTATTGAAATTACTAATAGAAGTATTGATGAGGTGTTAATAAGGAATAGAAATTTCTTAAAGACAGTTATATCAACTAAATCCTCTCCAGTATGAATGGGAAGTCACTAAAGCTGGAAACCTGGCAAACACTGTACAACTCCAAGACAGAGCAATAGGTAGAAAAAAAATGCTTGTTTCAGGCAACTTATTTGAGGAGCTAAAGGCCTAGTCCTAATATATCTGGGGAGTTTCAAGAATTCCCTGAAAGCTTTCAATTATTTACTTAAGAAGTCTAATGGAATTGTGTTTAATGCCTTGCTTGTTTTTTAATTACTTGTGTTTATTGTCTTGCTTGTTCCTTGACTATTTGTATCTATTATATTCCTAAACCCTCAACCTAGAACTAACCTTAATACATGCATGTAATTAAAATGGTATTAAAAACAAAAAAAGGAGGGGAGATGGAATATAGGGGCTCTAGGGAGGGGAAATGGAGAAAGGGGATGACATCTGAAATGTACATAAACAAAATATTCAATAAATAAAGTCTAATGAAATTCCCTACAGAATGAAATATTTCACTTCCCCAAGTGTAAGCAAGTGACCTATGCTTATTTAGCAGGCCAAGGTTACCTTATATGTCCAGTCAAAGAATAAAACCAGGCTCCGATTGGAGGGGCTGCAGCACAATTGAAGCTGTGACAATTTTATCGAGAACAATCAGACATTTTATACCCTTATAGGAAACAGAATACAGTGATGATTAACAGTATAAATACAGCTGTAGCTGCCAGAAAAAAAATGTTTGCTAGTTGTACAAAGTGTAAAGGATTAATAACTAAGACAAATTTTTCTGTTAAGCTTCCAAGGGAACACAGAAAGCAGTCTAAATACTTCAGTGCCTGAGGGAGTGCCTTAGATTCTCTGGAAATGAAAGGCACACAGTGGCCCAGAACTCACAGACGCTAATTGGAAAAACCTATAATGCATGCCTCTCAAAACAATTATGCCAGGGGCATTCCAAAGTTCCCTACACCTAGAATTTTTTCCAATATGTTGCTACAATAAATGGCTGCATGTCAGCCTAGACTGTTTTCAGTCCTTGGGGCTTGACTTACATTTTGTTTGAATGGCAACATTCTTCCCTGAAGTTTCTTTCTATGCCATTAGATGACCACAGCTATCTCTCTGTGGGTCATCTCTCCTATCCAGTAGTTCACTCTGTTAGACTCCTGCTGTTTTACAGCTATGGTTATGTTGAGGCTTATCTCATTCAATCACATACTTTTGAGTGTCTTACATTTACCAATATATCAATGTCTATCTAGATCTAGATTTCTCCTAATTTTCTTCAACCCATTCCCTTGACTTTTCCTATATACTGCTTATTATTGTTGCATCATTTTATTCTTTTTTCCATAATAACTCATGCTGTCTGAAATGGAATATACTTAACATCATGTAGCCCTTCCCTAGATTGTAAGTTTAATATAAATTGGAACTTGGTTTGCATTTGTTATTGCAGTGCTCCCTCTTTACCCATCCCTAGCAGCAAGTCTTCAGTGAACATTTGTGCACTAAGTAAATTGATTGTACATGTTTGCAGCTGCTATGTGATAGCAATTGGTTTGTCCTTGTAGAAAAGGCCAGATGTCGCTGTGATACATATTGTGAAAAGAAAGTCAATTTAAGTCAGAAGAAGTTTATTTTTGCCCATAGTTTCAGATTACAGTTCACCATAAGAGTGAAGTCAAGTGGTAGAAACAACTAGTCATGTTCAAATTCTGAGAGGGAAGAATGTATTTATACTCAGTTGTTTTCATATGTACAGCATGATTTCTCTACTTTCATACAGTTTAGGATTCTCTGATTGGGCAGTGGTGCTACTGACAATGGGATGGGTCTTCTCAAATCAATTATCTTAAGATAATTCCTTACAGACATGCCCAATGGTCAATGCAGTATAGGCAATCCCTCACTGAGATTCTATTTCAGGAGATTCTAGTTTGTGTCAACTTCATTCTCAAACCAAGACAAATGATATGATTTTAGGCTTTAAGATTCAGAGTATCCTGGTTGGTGCCTCTTTTTTGAACACTCCATAATCACTGCATAGGAATATATTTAGAAATGAGTAACATAGGACAAAAATCAGCCAGAAAGAGTCTCCACTTTTTTGAAACATGCCACATAGAGAGCCATGGAGAAATTTTTAGAGGACGACCATGGGAATCTTTTGATGTGGCCTATGGGGAAACATAAGAATGACTATTAGTTATTCCAATTAGACAGAAGTTCTGAAATAATTATTGGGTATATAACACAAATAGTTCACATAATGTCAGAACTTTACCATTTACCCATTTAACTATTCCTGAAATGAATAGGAGGAAAACCTTTGATTTGTACATGTGTGGGGTATGATGGGAAGTGCAGCTGCTTAGTTGGTAAATGACAAAAGCTGTAATTATAATTTCCTGTTTATGTAGTGCATGTGGTTACCATGTTGAGTCCAGAGCACAACCTCAGGTTCCAGTGCTGAGGAGGTGCTCTCCTCCCTTTATTTTATTTGTATTTATTTATTATTAATTTATTTATTGATATGGGACTCTCATTGTTATATGAATCACAGAGAAGTAACTAGGTTGTATTTCCAGTGAGCTCAAGAGATCTTCTTGGCTCTCTCTCAATTGCTGGGATTATAAATACTTGCCACTATATTTGACATTTTACAAAGGTTCTGGAAAAAGTCTCAGGTCCTTGTGTTCCTATAGCAAACACTTCACTGATTGGGACATGAGCCTTGATTTTAAAATAGGGCATGTTTTGTTGAGAATTTTACAAATCATATTGTAATACCTTTATATTCTCTATCCTCTTCACAAAGAAAATGACACATAGAACACAGAGCAAACAGTAAGATGAATGAGATTCCTTTCTCTATGTAATATTCACCAATCAATTTATAGTCAATGATTGCCAAGGACCAGCTTCAACTTGGAGAGAGACTCTGAGAAAGGAGTGTTGGAGTGACGAAAAGAAATGACCTGGAGTCAAATCATGGGTCTAAGCAGTGTAGATTATGCTGAGATGGCTTTTGGGGTTTCTGTGTGTGTGTGTGTGTGTGTGTGTGTGTGTGTGTGTCTGTGTGTCTGTGTGTGTATGTGTGTCTGTGTGTTCTATTCTGCTCTAGACAGCCTTTTTGCTATTTTAAAAACTCTCTGGTTGAGACAGCTCTCTCTGAAGAAAAAAATTGTAAAAGCTGTCTGAATAGCTGATGAATTTTGCTCTCTGGAGTACTCCAGAAAGCTCCGTTTTCTCCTGGTAAAAATTTTCAAAATGAGCAGCTATTGCTTTCTGGTAGCTCATATCATGCAGAACAAAAGCCTGTTTTTTTTTTCATTTACATATCAATTCAGTTATATATTCCAGTTTTCCTTTTTATTATCTTAAGAATCAGGATCCATCCTATGACTCCAACCCCTTCATTCTTAGGAGACAGAAACATACATTTCCTTTTAACCCTGAAAAAAAAAAAAAAAAAAAAACTCAAGAGATCTGCCTGCCTCTTCTAAACACAGACAATAAGCTAGCTGGTTGGGACCCTAAAACCATTTCCATGGGCCTAATTTTGCTTTGTCTTAAACTAATTCTGAGTTTAGGAATCCATCTGCCTTTGTAAGCATATACAAAATACTCAGCCTTGTGAGATCTCTTGTGATCACCACTCCTAAACCTCTTTATCTCATTCCTTAGTGATTTTCTAACAAGTCTACTCACAGAGCAGCTGCTTTTGTTCCTTTACATTCATGAAGCCTCTCAGACAATTCATACTACATCCTTATTTTTGCACAGTGGGAAAACTACACATTTCTGAACTCTTGTATTTACATATCTTTCCCATAGCTATAAGGGCTGTCTTGAAGGTCCTAGTGTTTACTATTTTCCTGAAAAATAGCCACACTCTCAATTTCTGGACTCTTGCTGTTTCTAACCATGGACTCATTAACATTAGCAGGGAGGACATTCCTCAGAAGGAAAGGGTCCTCCACTGCTAGTACACTGATGGTACAAGTTCCAGAAAATATGCACATTAATACACAAACCAAACTTATGTTCACAGTAGTCATCCATACTCCTGGAGGATCAGACCTGGGTCCTATCCCAGAGGCAGAAACCATGTCACTTTGTCCCCACAAAGGGCACACACAGCTCCTTAAATAATAAGCATCCACTGCTATTTGTGAACTACAAAAGAAAGAAGAGAAGACTAGAATAAAGACCTTCTGCTTTTATCAAGTCAGTTTCTTGGCCCAGGAAGATAGCATATTTGACTTTCTTACTGTCTTACCCCATCCCAAACCAATATATTTCTCTCTCTCTTTCATCTAGAAAACTTAGTTTAATATAAATAAACAAACACAAGAGCAAAAAGCAGATTTCTGATATTCTTGGCCCCGGGTCAGCCTGAATGTAGCATTTCAGGAATGCTGCACAACTTTCAAAAATAAAGGGCAGGTGGTTATTACTGTACTCAGCCACTAAGTAAGATCCCCAGCACTCCTGTATTTCCTCATCTCTGCAAATTTTGCTGTTAGCATTGCCTTTTGAAGGACAGGTAAACAACCTGGCTATTTGGAGACACACACAGAGGTGAGTTCAGGAACAGCATGTCCCTGCACAGTTGTTTATGTACTAATTTGTTCTTTGCCTAATTTATTCACCTTTGTCGCTGCTCTTTCTCTGTCTCTGGTCTATTTCAAAGAATTGTAAGGAGAAAGATTTAGAATTATGCATTTCGTCCTGTTTCATACAGTGTTTACTAAATAAGTATTATAGTCTAATTAAAAAATAATAAAATAGCATTAAATCACACACTGTGGGTAATAGTTTGGTACTAAAGTTATAGAATAAACTACAATGTCAAGAAGTTCCTGAAAAGAATCACTCAATGGAAGTGTGTAGATGAAGGAAATAGATGGAAATATTAGTTATTCATCCTCATCCATTTTATTTTTCCCAAACACAGCAAATTCAATCACACCATCATATATATATGACTGTTTCTCTTTCTTTCTTCCCTCTGCACTATAAAATGATGAGGATACTTTCATTTAGATGGTCATGATGGAGATTGCAGGGTAGGGGGCAGGGATCAGTTGAAGGAGTATTTGGTTCCCAGAATGAAGATCTGAGTTCACATCTTAGAAGCTTATAATAATCTAGGAAGGATGACAAACAGAGTTGTAATCCCTGAGATGGTAAGAGAGGAGGTAGAGAAAAGCTGTTTCCTGGTGGCCAGGAAGCCTAACTTATTTGGCAAAGTTCTAAGCCAAAGAGAAACTCTATTTCAGACAAAAAGTGGAATGTACTTGAGGAACGGTACCTAGGGTTGTCTGCTGACATTTAAATACTATACATATATTCACACTCTTCCTCAAAAAATAGAGACTGGAAGAATCTACTGGATCTGACGAGACTGAGAAAAAATTGAAATATGTTTGTGGTACAGTCCAGGAAAGAGGAGGAAGACGGTGCAAACCAGAATCAGCAATACTTGAAGCCAAGAGTGATTTCCAAAAGAGCACCCTAGAAATCAAGACCTGGAGAATCCATTTGTGACTTCTGATTAGCCTTCCGATGCAGGGTGATCAGCCAGCTCTGTCAGTGGCAGCAATATTTTCATCCTTTCCTAAAGTATTTATCAAAGTTTGTTTCATGAATAGGAAGTCCTACAGTCCACACCTGAGAGGAGGTCATGGATACAGAGGGAAAGAAATGGTGGTGGTTGAAAGAAAAAGAGGAGAGGAAGAAGGGAGAATGGGCAGCACAGCTGGGTCCCATTTAATGTGGCAGAGCAGGTACAGGATGGGCTTGTTTTCAGTGAAGAATCCTGTGAAAATTCTCAGCAGGGAGATTAATATATGACAATAGCCCTGTAGGGTTTGTAAAGAAATGAAAGCCCTTAAAAGACCATATTTTACAAGGAGTAAAGAAATAATACCTTATGTGCATTGTGGGACAACTGCTGGGACATTTCAAATCTCTCTTGAATGAATTCCAGAGAGAAACCTGCCCTGTGTGAGACTGTAAGCTCTTTACAGATAGAATTGTCCTATGCTCTCTCAAACCTGAGCTATGGTTTTGTTTTGCTTTCCTACAGATGGACAAGCAACTCTTCAGCTATAACTTCTCACCAGAACTTGAGTTCTGGAGAGCGAGGTCACTTGTCTTAGGCAAAGTCACAGGTTTGTTTTTGTATTTTATACTTTTCACTGGAGTTTGTTAACTCAATGAATGTGTCTCTTCTGTTTGTATGTTTAGTGATTCACATATGAAGACATTGCTTCCATCTGTCCTCTTGATACAGGTTTTGAAACGATATATACTAAGACACACATGTGCTAATGGTGCAGAATGCCACCCATGTCTGTTTGATTAATTGGTTAGTTCATTTGTGGTAATTACAATGTTTGTAAATTTTTAATAATCCAAGCAGAAAGGTGATCAAGTAATAAAGCAAAATAACATTTTTAATTTAAATTATATAATTAATTTTTTTTTGATAGTCAACTTTTAACTTGCATTTCCTTAGCTTTAACTAAAGGAATGAAATAGGAAGCTAGGCTACAGAATGAGGATTTAAAGCAAACATGGGAAGAGTGGATTTTCCTCTTGTTTTCACACAGGCTTTGTGAATTTTCACTTTTTGTTTCAGAACTTTTATCACCTCTACACCACCAAACTTCTTATGCTTTACTGAATATTTTAAATAATATTGATCTTGCCTTTTAGAGCTTGAATATAATATGGTTACAACTAATGTAAACAACAGGCCTTTGTTTTGGGCACAATTTATGCCTTACATTTTCTCATTTTTTACTTTTAATACTTTTTAAAGCCTCATATATGATGTTGTGTATAATACACAGTTGAGTTTTATTTTAATTATAGTTCATGTGTACATGTGCTGTGTGTGTACACATTCACACATATGACTATGGACAAGTCTATGTCATGGGATGATTTGGAGATCAACAACTTCAAGTATTGGTGGTTCTGCCTTGTTTTAGGCAGAATCAACTCTTCTATGCATTGTACATGAATGGAGAGGCTTCTGTCTCATGAACATACCGTATCTGTGTTTTACAAATTAAAAAGTGCAGGTCTTCTTCAGATTTTGAGATTATTTGCACATTTGGACTTTTGCTTGCCCCTAATTTCCTACTGATTCCCTTTTTTTGAGACCCTCTCAAATTCTCTGTAGTTCTGCCAGTCATAGTACAGTTTAGAAAACATTGCCAATTTTGAGAATCTTAAGTTGGAATAAATTTAACACATGAAATCACTGTCTTCTAAAATTGTTGCAGCCCTTAACTGTAAGACATGATGTCACCTTTTGGAATGACTCTTCAGAAAATCTGAGAAGTTTTGTAGGTCATGAGGTCTTGATTACCTACTATTTACTGACAGGAGGCTAGGATCTGCTCTGATTCATGTACAGAATGGACATTTGCAAAGCAGAGGAAATACTCTCTGAAAAATTGCTGCAAAAAATGAGTTGCACTAAAAGGATAGCAGCTTAAATAAGGCAAGAAAATATCTACTGTTTCTCCAGTCTTCTAGATTCAGAAAGAATATAGCATTTCTAGAACATAGTCTACATGTATAATAAGTCTAGACAATATAAGTTTTCCACGTGTCAGACAGATGAATCAATCAATACAAATGACTTTAAGATGGGCTTATTTCTCTACCTAATCCCTTCTAATAATAATAATAAATATTAATGATACTCATAATAATAAAAGTGCTATTTAGGAGGCTGTTTGTTCAGGTTCACTAATGAGTCCTAGTGAGGTATTAATTCCTCTTCTTTGTATCTTAGACATCTCTGCTTTGTACAAAATGTAATTTTTTTTCCTTTTTGAGCTAAACCTTTTGACCTATAATTTTTCTGTCTTCAAGTCCCTGAATTATAAATTTTTATATGAAGGAAGGTATTTTTCTCATCTTGTTCATCAGAAGATCATTTTTGCTAGACAGCTTAAAAGTTTTATTTATCAGGTGAGGGGAGATGGAAAGAGAGAGGGGGAAAGGGAAGAAGAGAGGGAGGGGGAAAAGGAGAGGGAGAAGGAGAGGGAGAGCAGGCACAAGTACATTCTGATTGTCTATAGAGGCAGGAGTACTGGTTCATGATGGCTACCAATGCACACTTCTTCCAGCTCTGCATACATGATGTTATAACAGGAGTTAGAAGCTATTTATGTGAGGAGAGATCACAATGAAGAAGTCACAGCTGTACATACCAGTCACTGTCATTTTTCTTATTAGTAGATCTGAAGTGAAAAAATGCCGATGAGCACATCCTGCCTCTCTTGTCTCCTTATGCTTGAGGTCTCATCACTTTGTTCTTATTTTGAAAGTGCTAATGTATTTCATGTCAAGCACAAACAACTTCTTTGATTCTATGTTCTTAAGCATAAAAACTTGGTTTATTGATGTGTTGATGTTGTGCAATTTTACGTATCTGGTTATAGATTTCTTTTTAAAGTTTGTTACTTGGTATTTTTAGTATCCCCTGAGTTCAATAATTATTTCATACGCATCCTTGTATCTGGCAACATTCAGTATTCATATTTGTCCATTTATCCTCAAATTCTCACAAACACCTGAATAGTGCAACCCAACCCTTCATGCCTGATATGAGATCTAAATATATAATACCTTTCAAATTTGGATGGTGGGCCTGATTGTCTAGCCTTGCCTAATGCATACATGGGCAAGTTCTCAATCACACCAATGATTTTCATGTGCTGTTGCGATTAGTACTAAGAATCACCTATTATGCTGATGAGGAGATAACAAGAGTACTGTTTGATAATTAAAATGGGCTTATCAGACATATAAGAGAGCCCCTCACGAAGCCTCTCACAAAGTCCCATCATGATGGGGATAGGGCTGACAGGAGCATGGACTGACATATTTTTGCTAGTCCTACAATGTTCCAGCTATGGCAACTTAAAATACACAGTCATATAGGAGAGACCTGGAAAGAGGAATATCCCACTTAGAAAGATGAATGAAATCTCTGGCCAAAGTTGTGTAACAGAATAGAAGAGAGGTTAGACTTGTAGTTCTTATATCAAGGAGTACTATGTGCTGTTCTGAAAAAAAAGAGTGCTGTTTTTATGTGAATCATTTCGGAGTGATCTGGGACTTACTGGCTAGCGTAGGAGAAAACTTAGATAAACAATAGAAAGAGAGATATGCAGCCCATGAATGGTTCGAATCACAGTTTAATAGCTCCCTCTAATTGACTACACTGGATTTTACCCTGCTTGGCCCCTTACTCATACTATTGCTGCTTTTAACTTTTGGTCCCTGGACAGTAAACAGAGTAACGCAGTTTATAAAAGAAAGAGTAGGGGCAATATAGCTCAGGGTGCTTAAATCCCAATTTATAGAACTAACAACTGAAAGGGAGGGAGGAAAAGCTTGGAAATATCTCCCAAACCTCTTTGAGAGTCCCATAATTGGGCCTCCAGAGGACTGGAAAAAAAAAAAAAGGAGGGAACTGTAAATCCCAACCAACCTTGTTTTTGAAGAAACTCCATTTTGTGTGAGGCCGTGGGCTAAATTCCAATTCCAGGAGGAAAAAAAATCACAAAGTCCACCTTAGCAAACATCCTATGACTGCCCCAGCCTCCTTAGCAAGTGCCAGGCTACAACAGCAAGGCCAAGGTACATAGAGACAACCTAACACATCCTGCAGATAACAGATAACCTGACAGTCCTGTTTGTCAGGTGGTTCCGCCCTCCTCTTCAGTTCCTGTGTATTATACCAGAAATGCATTTTTAAAAATATTGATTTGCTGACCCATATAGAAATTCCCCAAGATTGTGGTAACCACAATAAAATTCTGTATCCCTAGACTCGGTGGCCCCTGAGACTTGGGCATTTACAGTGTGTGTGTGTGTGTGTGTGTGTGTGTGTGTGTGTGTGTGTGTGTG
>JANHMN010000009.1:2593074-2620038 GCA_030674055.1 Rhabdomys pumilio | reverse complement strand
GTGTGTGTGTGTGTGTGTGTGTGTGTGTGTGTGTGTGTGTGTGTGTGAAAAAATATATATAGAGAGAGGTAGAGAGAAAGAGAGAGGGAGAGAGACAGAGAGACAAAGACAAAGAGACAGAGAAAGAAACAGAGAGAACTAGAGAAAAAATGGGTGCATGCCATTGAGTTCTTGATTCATAAGGTCAAACTCAATTCAGGCTTATTAAGCTTGCACAATAAATATTTTACATTATCTGCAAGCTAGTTTTTATTTACTTTTAATCTTTTACTCTTTTAGTTCTTTCAGGTGTGAATAAGATTAAAATAATTACAATTAACACAATTGTGAATTATATTAATTGATTACTTTTCTTTTCATTTTTAAAACTAAAATTCTACTGTTTCAAAAAAACTGTTAAAAAACAAACCCATGGTCTTTGCTCATTTCTTCTTGTTTTTCATTTGTTTGTAAAGCATACTGATAATTATTGAATACTCTATCTCTGCCATTTCTCTGGGGATGCAATTCTGCTACATGCTGTTTTCTAAATCTTTTCTCTGGCAGCTTCTTTATTCTCTGTGTGTTGTATATAAATGTATTCATGTGTGCACATGCATGTACTGACACACACATGCACAATCTTGTACATAGATATTTAATTGGAACTGATTTTTGAACCTGGAAGATGGAAAACAGAGCACTTACTCTCTTGTAAGATTTGCATTTGTAGACTAGGTGTCACATGCAGATGCTGATTAAGATCATTTCTGTCTCTCAGTTTTTCTTTCCTGGGAAAAGAGAGAATATAAATTTGAATTCTGAAGCTCAATGATATTATAGAGCTACATTTTTAGAGCTTCTCAGCATAAATGCTGTCATGTGAATATTGCGATAGAAGACAACTTATTTTATTTATTCTTTCACAATTTCATAGCTTGATCATAATCCCCCAAATTGCTCTCTCCCACCCCTTTTTATCTCTTAACACCTTCTTCACAAGTCCCCTCTGACTCCATTTTTTTCCTACCCTGTGATTTGTTTACATTCATCTGCATTCTCTCTACTCAGGGTCACATTGAAGGTGAGCAGAATTTGTCATGTATTCCCTCTGCACAAGACAATTTTCCTTCTGTTGTGATTTCTTTTAAAGGTTACCCTGTGAGTTCAGTCTATCTTCCCTTTGAAAGGTCTCCAGATTTGACATTCTCAGTCTCCTTTAAAATGGTCTAGATGTTCCTCAGCCCTCCTATCTCCTACCTTAAACTTCCATACTACCCCATTAGCTTACTGGCTAGGTCTACCAAGCTTCTCTCAAAAATATGCATATATGTTCTAAAATAGTCCAGATTCTTACTACTTGAAGCTGGACAAGATGTATGTGTTTGATGTTTTTAATAAACGGAAACTCTATTTTTAAAGATTCTAGTCTGTTAATAGTACTGTCCCATTAGTATTGTCTGAAGTTCTCAAAGAATGTTGTATCATTTGATATTCATTTTAACTGACTTAATAGAAATCCGAGAGGAATGTGTATCAAAGCTTTCTTATCACCAATCTAAGACGTGTGTGTGTGTGTGTGTGTGTGTGTGTGTGTGTGTGTGTGTGTGTTTATGTACCTACAGATACCAGAGGATAAGTAATGTTCTTCGGGCTTAGTTCACCTTTTTTGTTGAGGTAGAGTTACACAGTTTGCAAGGCTTTTGAGCAGTTCTTTGAATCTGCCTGTCTCTGTCTCCACAATGCAGTGGTTATAGACACTTGCCTCTATGCCAATGTTTCTCAACCTTTGGGTCAGGACCCTCATGGGTAACATATCAGATATACTGCATACTACGTATTATTATTATGTTTTGTAATAGTAGAAAATCACTGTTAGGACTTATCAATGAAATGATTTTATGGTTGGAGGATAGCACAACATGAGGAACAAATTTAAAGGGTCATGGTACTAGAAAGGTTAAAAACCACTGTCCTAGGCCTAAATTTTTACTTTGGTTCAGTTACTGAATGCAGGTCCTGGTGCTAGCAAGGTGATGACTTTACTAACCTATCTGCCCAGCCAAAATTCAGATGAAACCGTCTATGTGCTACAGAATCTGCAAGGATATTCTCTTTCAAAAACTTTTGAGTAACTTTTCTGTTGGATACAATGTACATAAGACACTTCATCTATTTTAATCAACCAGTAATCTTATGGATATAACGAAGACTAAAACAAGATGCCTATAAGTATTTGAGGGCCACATTTTCCTGTGCTTCTGGTGCTTTATATAAAGTATCAGGTAAGAATGGACTGGGTTGTGGTTAAACAGAGAATTTAAATAAGCTTTCCTACTGTTCTAAGAATAGAAGACATCATCCTGAAGTTGGATCACTTCCCTACTGTTAGGATAATTATGTGAAGTCACCATTAAGTTCATGTTTGTGGCTTGTTAATGATTTCTAGCTAAAAATGAAGTTATCCATATACTGTATGTACCAGGCTCATGACTGAGAGACATAATTAGCCTGATGGTCATTAAAAAGTAGAGGAGTTTGGGACATTTAGTTCAGTAAAAACGATCTCTATCTACAAAGCCTAATGACCTGTATTTAATCCCCAGAACCCATATGATAGAAGAGAATTAACTCTTTCAAAATTTTTCCTGATTGCCATTCATTTTCCATGGCATATGTGTTCCCTCCTTCTCAAGTAAATAGATGTAATTTTAAAATAAGAGCAAAATGGACCAGAAGAAAAGAACTGAAGCCAAGTTTCAGAGAAGCATGGAAATGCAGAAATCAATGATGGGTTTAGGCAGAAATGAGTACATGAGTAGCATGGTACCCAGAGTGAAAGTGTGGAGTAGAAATGATGGTTAGAAATGATTACAAATGTTCCCTACTGTACAATCTTAGAAAAGACTACCCTGAGGTACAGTTTTTACTGTAAAATAAAGATCTGCAGGCACTGTTCATAATACGTTCTAAAGAGAAAAGGAGTAAAAAATTTGTCTCAGTTTTCTTCAGTAGCATTTCATTTCAAAGAGAAACCAAATTTGTTCATTTTATTTCTATGAGAGGAAGGAGCAATTCACTGTCTTAATGTCTAATGATTTAGCACATACACTATAGCAGCCTTGGTGCTTTCAGTAAGATGATAAATGGAATGGTTTATTTGCTGCGGGCTCCCAAGATGAAGATACTAGCCCATGAAGAGCTAATGGCACTGTCTATATTCAAATTTAAGTGGGACTGACAAGAAGATTTGGTAGGTAAGTTCTTTGCCACCGAGCCTGAAAATGAGTTTGATCTCTGGGACCCACATGGGAGGAGGAAAGAACTAACTTCCACATATTGTCCTATAACCTACATATATGTAATGTAGCTTGCAGATACACACATCATGTAATAAATTAATAAGAAAGATGAGATGTGTTGGCTCTCCATGAATGAAGAAGGTTTCCTGTGGTAAGTCATAAGATGCTAATAATGTTTATTTTTAATTATTTACTGTCATTTATCTCCACATATTTTACTTGGTTATAGCAAATATTATACTAATGACATTAAGAGAAAGTCACATTAGAAACAAATTAGGTGAATCAGCAAGTGATTACCTTGAATGAGAGCCACAGAACCTTTGTATGAAAAAAACAGACATAGTGGCATGTACTTCAAATCCTGGTTCCAGGGAGGCAAAAGGATTCCTACAACTCTCTGGTTAGCCAGGCTACCCTAATTGTTGAGTCCCAGGGCAATAACAAAACCAGGAAAGAAAAGAAACAAAAATTGAAAAAAAAAAAGCAATAAGTGAATATGGTGCCTGGGTGATGACAGCTAAGGTAGATTCTGGTATATGCACATACACACACACACAGAGAGGAGAGAGAGAGAAAGAGAGAGAGAGAGAGAGAGAGAGAGAGAGAGAGAGAGAGACTTATATTTGTATATTCCTAAATATAATCATGTACACACACAGATATGTACATAAACACCAAAAAGAGAATGAGAAAGTATTATTTTATAAAACATAAAAGAAACATATTTAGGCAAGTCAATCATTTGAATGAAGACATCTCTTTCTAGAGTTGCCTCAGGAATTACCATTGGGCATTCATCAGAGTCAGCTCACCTGGGTATTTCAAAGATTTTTGTTTTATTTGATTCTTTCATTAGAACCAAATAGAGCTCCAAATACAATGATCTTGAAGTTTCCAAAGACATAAAAAAATAAAAACTCATTACAACTACAACAGCATGGCAGTTGCTGGGGAATTTTATGGGAGAATGAAGCCAGGGTCTTCACTTGATCGGAAAGTGCTCGATTTCTTCTCCAGCTTCCAGACCAATTCTGTCCTAATGTATTTTCCCTGGAATTCAGAATTAAAGAATCGTTATTACTGTTTTCTAAAGAAATAGCTTCATGATTTATGAAAAAAAAAAGCACTTTCAAAATGTGGAAACATTTTAATGTCAGAATGAAAATAACCATAACTATACAATTCTAAATTGGCAATAAGATGTCATTCACAGCATACTGATGGTTATTTATTTCTACATTTAGTATTGACTAACCATCTCCTGTTTGGAGATTTGGTAGCTCAAAGCTTAAGCACATCAGAGACATTATTTCTAAGGGTTAAACAGGCCAAGCCTTTACTCAAATTGAATCCTGAATTCACTTGACCCTAAAAAGCAAAATAGAAATGACATAAATTTTCATGACACTCTGTTTGAAACCTGGGAATCACAGAGCAATGAGTGATAACTCTCAAGATATGATGTCAGAAACTTTTAAACTTCTGTATTTTTCTTTGTTGATGTGATACACATAAATGCATTGTACTCGCATGTGTGTGTGTGTGTGTGTGTGTGTGTGTGTTGTATGCAAATGTATTTGTGAAGACTGCAAGTTGATATCAGAAGTCTTTCTTTGTCGTGCACCTCATCTTATCTATTGAGGCAAAGCTTTTCTGTCAAATTCATAGCTCACCTATGTTGCTAGTCTAGCTAGCCAGCTTGCTATAGGAACCTTGTCTCTACCTTCTGAACCTGAAATGAAAAGGAGGTTGCCACAGGTCTACTAAGTATTTATCTGGTTTCTGGAGATTCAAAAGTTGTGTTTTCAAAGCAAGAACTGTTAACCCTGAACCACTTTTCCAGCCCCTGAGAGTCTTGTTTTCTTTGAAAAATGAATGTATATTTTCTTTGAAGAAAGTTTATAGCTTTCCAAGAGTCCTAATTACTTTTCTCTTGCTGTGAAAAGACAGACACCCTGACTAAAGGCAACATGAGGAGGAAAGGGGAGGAATAACAGTCTATGAAGAAAGGCAAGACAGGAACCCAAACAGCATAGAAAACTGGAGGCAGGAGCTGATGCAGAGGCCACAGAGAAGTGCTGTTTACTCCTTTGCTGCTTATGTCTTACTCAGCCTGCTGTCTTATAGAATCCAAAACCACCAGCCCCAGAGTGGTACTACCAGTAATTGGCTGGATCCTCCCACATTGAACAGTAGTTGATAAAATGTCCAATAGGTCTACCTACAGCATTATTACAGCATGTTTTCGATTGAGGTTTCCTATTTCATTGAATTATGTCAACTTGAAGTCAATACTAGCCACCATAATCAATTCCTTATCAACTTCATACCAAAGTATCACTAATAAATGATAACCTTTTTTTTCTGCTCATCCTTAAGATCAGAAATTTATACCAACATCACAATATAAAACAGTTTATAAACATAAAATATCCCATAATACAATACATTTAAACACTTAAAAGTTCAAAATTTCTTTAAAATGTTCAAAATCTTTCTAAAAGTACAGAGTCTTTAAATATTCAGTCTCCTGTGTACTCCTATAAAATCAAAAATAAGTTAAATTCTTTCTTATTCCAAGGGGAAGATCTAGGGCATAGTCAAAATTAGTTTAAAGTAATATCAAACACAAAACCAAATGACTTAGCATTTTATTGATGTGAAAAGACACTATGATCAAGGCAAATCTTACAAAGGCAAACATTTAATTTTGACTGACTTACACTGTTAAAGTTTCAGTCCTTTATCCTCATAATAGGAAGCATGCCAACATCTATGAAGACATGGTGAGGGAAAATGAGCTGAGACTTCTACATCTTGAACTAATAGCAGCCAGGAGACCACTGGGTTTATTACACTGGACAGAACTTGAGTATAGAACCTCAAAGTCTATCCCCACAGTAACTCATTTCCTCCAACAAGGCCACACCTACTCCAACAAGTAGGCCACACCTCCTAATATTGTCACTTTTTATGGTCCAAGCGTATTTGAACCACATCACTAATTCAATGTCAAAGGTCTGGGATACACTTATGATCTTCCGAGTCTTACAAAAGACCTGGCTAACTTTTCTGGCTATACTCTATGCAACTCACACAGCTTGTCTTCTAGACTCAGGGTTATTGTACCCCATGGCTGCTGAAATCTTGCCAGATGGTTCTCATTTCAGACATTTTCAAAACCCTGAGGTATTTTGCTTTAACTGAGCTGCATTGTTACCAATGACCTCTCCTGAGCTAGCTTTAGGGATGCTATCCCTCTCCCCAAATGCCAAGTCTCAGAAGATTTCCATGTCCCCATAAGGACTTCAAAACCAGAGCATGTAGATGAATCTGACACTACCAAATTTGGGTCCCAGCATGCAGTTGAAGAAGCCAAGCCAAGCAGCTAGCACTGGCTTCAGCACTTCTCCAGAAGCCTAGTGGCTGGTGCTCACCATAGCACTTTCCCCTCAGCCCCACTCACATAGAAGTCCCCATTTCTTCCTGCAACCTGAATCTCCCAAAGATTCAGCTGGATCCAAAGGCCCACAAATCCCCATTCCAATAGCACTCCTATCCTGGTAAGGACAGTATCATCCTGAGAACAGATAAAGAAATGTAGCCTTCATGTCTGTCTCCATGACACCAAAATTGGCACCCTCTCTAATGGATGGCCAAACACTCCCCAACACAGGTGGCCTATGGCCTTGGAAAAAACAAAAAAAACATACATCCTTAAAGAGAAATCATGCCAATTAAGTGTTCCCAGGCAGCTGTGTCCAGTTTGTAAAAATGTTATAGCTTCCCTTATCTGCCACTTCTCCTCCCTCTGCCCTCATGTAACCTGCTTGTATATATTCTCTATACCCCTAGACATGAGGCCACAACTTTGCTTTGTGCAATTTGTTGTCCAAATCTGGGTTTGAAATAAAATGCTCTTATGTTTCTCATCAGCAGACATGACAATTCTTCGAGATCTCTTGGAGACCCAGAGACCTGGGCATTTAGGGGAATCTGCAATCTCAAGAGCCTACTGCCAGCGAGTGAGTGCGGTGAGTGCTTGACAATATTTACAATATTTCTGTATTGTCTGTGTCTGTTCTTTCTGGCCATATTTTGGCATCGGTTGTCTGGCCATATGTTGGCATTGGAAAAGGCCTTAAGGTAACTAACTGTGTAGCAGCAAACGGTGTTCAAAGCAAACATTCTGGAGTATCACAGCTGTAGGAGTCGAGACAACCCCAGGTTCAGGGAAGATGAGGTACCTGCCCAGACAGATGAGGTACCTGCCCATCAGGAATTTTCGGTTGAGGAGAGATCACAAAACAGCTTGCTTTCATACCCTCCCCATTCCCACTTCCCAAGGTGGGAATCTGTGAGCCCTAGTGCCTGGATATACCTTTGTTTAAAGTTGCAGCATGGCTATTGCATGCATGTGAGTTTGTCTATAGTGTTAGGACTGTTTGGTCTTGTGTTATACCAGACTGTGATGGATGCAATGGGGCAGGTTAACTCACGAACTCTTCTTTCTCATCCACTTAACGACATTCTAGCTCATTTTAAGAAAGTGTGGGCCAGAGCCCACGATCTCTTAGTTGATGTAAACAAGAAGATGCACACGTTCTGCAACTCAGTGTGGCCCACCTTCAGGTTTGGGTGGCCACTGGAAAGAACTTTTCATCTCCCCATGGTGCTGGCAGTGGAAAACAAAATGTTTCAGAAGGCACAAGGACACCTGGAACAGGTCCCATATATTGTGGTTTGGAAAGATCTGGTTGCCAATCCACCTCCATGGGTAAAGTCTTTTCTTCTACCGCCCCCAACTAACACTTTTTTCACTGGCAGGAACGATGCCTGCCCTAATAGCAGAAGAATGAAAGCAAGAGCGGGATGCCTCCAAACCTCCAAAATTCCCATATATCATTTTACAAGATAGTACTCCAGAAGAAGTCATATGCCCACCACGTTATGTCCAGGCACCGACTGAGATGGCAACCTCGTTGTGATGCTGCCTGGACCTACCCCTCAGTTCTTAGCTCTTGAGTCTATACCTGCCTTGCCTTTCAAGGATCTCCACCTCCTCAGCCTGCACCTGCCCCTCAGTTCTTACCTCCTGAGTCTACACCTGCCTTTCTTTTCCAGGGACCAGCACACTTACCTCCTCTATGGGTTCCACCTGTGGGGCCTGCGACCCCCATTTGTAGAACCTATTCATGCATACTGGCCGCCAGGACAACCTCACATGCTTCTACCTGAGCAGGTTCTGCCTGAAGGACTGGTGTTCCTGGCAGCGGAGCCCATGCATGAATATCCACCAGTGCCATGCATTATTAACAAACTTTTGCAGTATATGAAACAGAGGCTAGGAACCATTGAACTAGTGGTTATGAGGTCTCAACACCAGCCAGCTAATGAAGATGATTTAGACTGTTAGTGAGACCATGATTGGTCTCCAGAACTACTAGCAGAGGGGGAAATGAAGAAGCTGAGGGGCTCAGCTAGCAGCATCTTCAGCACTTCCCCAGAAGCCTAGAGAATGATGCTTGCCATAGCACTTCCTCCTCAGTCCCACACACACACACACACATCACACCTCCATTTCTTCCCACTACCTGACTCTTCCAAAAGGTGAAGCCAGCACCAAAGGCCCACAAATCTTCATTCCAATAGCACTCCCATCCTGGGAAGGACAGTGTCAGCCTGAGAATAGATAAACAAATGTAGCCTTCAGTCTCCATGACACCAAAATTGGCACTCTCTCTGATGGATGGCCAAACACTCCCCAACACAGGTGGCTTATGGCCTTGGAAAAAAAACAAAAAACCATACATCCTTAGAGAGAAATCATACCAATTAAGGGTTCCCAGGTAGCTGTGTCCAGTTTGTAAAACCATTATAGCTTCCCTTATCTGCCACTTCTCTCCTCCCCCCGCCCCCATGTAACTTGCTTGTATATATTCTCTACACCCCTAGACATGAGATCACAACTTTGCTTTGTGCCATATGTTGTCCAAATCTGAGTTTGAAATAAAAGGCTCTTATGTTTCTCTACAGTGGGTACAGTAATTTTTTAAGATATCTTGGAGACCCTGAGACCTAGGCAGAACAGAGTATAACCTTGATTGCCTCTGAAACTCAGCTTCTCTGTGCTGATCTTGGGAAAATATTTCCCAGAAGATTTTTTTCCTTCACAATACTGGTTTGTTTTTAATCACCACCAACTTCTCATTCTCAGCTGAGCAACTTGGCTGTCTCTACAAACCGAAGGTTTAGTGGTTTTCATATCTTGTTAATCACAGGCAATTTTTCAGCCCCACATGAATATCCATAAATTTTTAGTTTAAACCATGCAATTGCCCTAGTAGACTTGTTAAGTGGCTCTCAAATTTCCTTTTGGAATATTACAAGCCAAGCATCTCTCATCTCCACTTCTCCCAACACCCTCTCCTCTAAGAAACGAGTCCAGCTCATTTACAGTCCTTCATCCATAACTTCTATGCTATGATAGTTGGTACCTTCAAGCTGTTAGCAACCCTTTATTCTTCAAACTGTTTCATAATATCACCAAAGAAAGTAGCTAATGCAACCTTTATTTTCTTCAATTTCCTGATGTATGATTCAGGAATGGTGATAATCCCTTACTGAACCCATGTGATGGAAGGTTATCAGGCATATAAAGTGGGGAATCATGAAGCATTGCAAGACAGAAAGTGTTGCTAAACTCCCACAGTGCTGCTCTCTTTTAGTCTTGTTGGCATTTCTTGACCTTACCAGTGGCACTGGTATTGACTTATTTGCCCTTCCCTTGAAGAGTCTGACCTAGTATCATAAATGTCAATGCTAAAATGGTAAGGAAACCATAAGAATTCTTGTAAAAGTAATAAACTCCCTGAGTGACTTTGGAGGGTCTCATTGAAGTGTGCTGATTTAGGAGACACAGCACAACACATTATAAAACTGCTTGTGGACTTCTCCCTTGAAGCTCTCCAGTCCTGTTCTGCTAATCTACACCAGAACAGTCTGATCACAGGACGAAATAAACATCAGCTTACCATGGAGTGAACCCAAGTTGGAATCTGCAGGGTGATTTATATGTAGGACTGTGAAAGGCAGCCTGTTTTCTGGTCAAGCACAGGCTGGAAACCCCAGTGACCCAGGTGACCCTAAGGGATGGCAAGTATTTTGCTACATCTCCAGACTCCAGGCTCCTGACAGGAGGTCACAATAGATTTGTGTTCTTTAGTCACATAAGGGCAATACTCTAGCCTCTCCATAGGTATAGGACATAACCACAGGTCATGTAGCCTCAAGACAGATCTCTGTTTTAGTGAGGTACCTAAAGGCCTGAAGGGCTTAAACAATTAAACTTTCCTTCCCAGGCACTCCTCCCTGCAAAAGGTATTTAACCTCAGGCTTGCCCTGAGAAAACAGGTACTGTTTTCTCATCTACTTTTTGCCATGACAATAAACATCTTAAAACCATAGACTGTTTCTTTTCATCGGGATCTGCTGTAGGGAGCAATAGAGAAGGGCTTTGCTTACAGAGCCTCTGTCTAATCTCTCACAGAATGTTTCTCAGCACTCTCAACCACAGCGACCACCAAGCCAAGCCAGCAGAGACCAAGCCAAGGACTCTCATCCCCTGGGACCCGGCCTGAATTCTCTTCCCCTCTCCCCTTGGGCCGTGGGCCAATCCAGCCCATGGGCCCTCATTTTATTCTCAACTCTTCTGTGGCTTCCAGTGGCACCTGGGTACCCAAGAGACTGAGAACCAGACAGTCCCTGACACCCCCACAGACCCAGGGACCCCCAAGTCAGATGCACCTGTTCCTGGGAGACCTCAGACTGAGCTCCCCCACCCCAGAGTCATGTCCCTGGCATTCTCACAGCCCAACACCAGTCAAACTTCCTGTGTCCTGTCACCCTGAGCAGTCATTGCCGTGTGGTAGACAGACGTGGGACCCTATTTAACCAACAGTTATATTACTTATTCTGTTGTTCTGACAAAATACCTGACCTACCAGCCATAAAGAAGGTAGCATTTATTCTGGATCATAGTTTAGTGGTGAAATCTGTCATGAGAGAGGAGTTATGGTAGAAGGCCTGAGAAAGAGATAATCACAGAGCGTGTTGGATGCTAGTACTCTTCTCTCTTTCTCCATTCTTACTCAATGAATTCTCTGGACCAGAGACAGGAGCTGCCCACTGTAAAAAATGAGTCTTTCCATCTCAGTTAACTCAGTCTAAAAACTCTCTCACAGACATACCCTAAAGTCTGTCTCCTGCTAATCATCTTCTGTCAATTTTCTTTGAGTAAAACCTATCACAGTGTTGATTTTCATATTAGTCCACAGCTGCTGAGAACTGCCCCACTCCCCAGGCTCCACACTAAGCATTGATATTGCTCAGTATTCCTGTCTTGGATTTCTTACCTACTTCTCCCCTGGGAGACTGTGGTCTCTCTGTTATCCTCCTTACCCACACTCTTCTTGTTACTGCCACAGATGTATAGCTCTTTTTGTTCTGCATTTATTCCATGCATCTTTTACTCTATACTTCTTTTCACTAGTATATTGCAAACAGAGTGCAGAAAGGAGAGGCCTGGATTCCTTTCATTGATTTTTAAAATTCATACATTTTTTTTCAGTTCCTGTGATAAAATACCACAAGAAAAAGTAACTTGTGAAAGACCTGAATTATTCTGCGTTATAGTTTCATGGGTAAAAGAGTCTGTCATCCTGTTAGCAAACAGGGAAGACAAGGCCTTGTGAGCCACAAAAGTATTAAGACTGAAGTTTGGATTCCAACTCAGGTAAAGCCAGACATGATAACATGCATGTGCAATCCCTATATTTCTAGGGAAAGATGGGAAGTGGACAGAGAGGTTACCAAGAAGCTATCAGGACAAATCTGTTGGGATAAATAGTGGGGAGCAAGAGACCCTGTTTCAAACAAGGTAGAAGTTGACTAATCCGAGGCTATGTACGATCTCCATAAGTGTACCATGGAATGTACATACCTTCACTCATCCAACACAAACATATAAAGGCACGCACACACACACACACCCACACACACACAGAGCGAGAGAGAGAAAGAGACAGAGAGCAGAGACAGAGAATATGCAGAGGCAGAGAGATAGACAGAGAGAGAAAGAGAGAGAGAGAGAGTATGGAGAGGCAGAGAGATAGACAGAGAGAGAAAGAGAGAAAGAGAGAAAGAGAGAGAGAGAGTGAGAGAGAGAGAGAGATTCTTGCATTCTTGTATGAGGTCTAAGTAGCATTACCTGGGAAACCGTGATGGAATTTAGATAACAAACCTCCCACAGCCTCAACCATGGGTCAAACAGTAAACAAGAAGATGAAGGACTTTCGATAACAATCCTTCTATAGCATCAACCACAATCAAAGAATGAACATATCCAGTCTTGATATGCTGAGATTTGTTGTTCAGAATTAGAGCCTGCAACTCTAGAGGCTGACTAAGATGTCTAAAATCTAAGGATTGGACCAATGCAAAGCACAAGCTAAGCACACAGTTATAATGTTTTCTAACCAAAGATGGAATGCTTTCCTCCTAATGAAAGTCAAGAGACAGCCTGTTTTTATGGCCTAGGCCTTGCTGGCACTAGAAAAACTCGTCCATTCATGTTATCCAGTGTGGCATTCATCCTTGCTTAAAGTCCACTGACTAAAGATTTCAGTTACATATAGCACCTGCAACTAATGCTGCATTTAATAGCTGAGAATGGTGCCTTGCCAAAATGACACATGACATATTGACAGTCCATTATGCCAGATTTTCTCCATTTGTATTCTTTCCACTACAGTAAAATTTATATAACTTACAATTATTCATTTTAAAGACAACTGTACTGATTTGGCCATTAAATATCCTATTCATGTAGCAAATTACTTACTACATGGTATTTCATTGAAATGGTGAACTTTAATTATCAACCTGATACAACCTGTAATCACCTAGGTAGAGAGCATCAGTCAGCATATCTGTGTGAGATTGTGTTAATTATGTTAATTGATGCACAAAGACCCAGCCAACTGTGGGAAGTAGTATTCCCTAGTCAGGGGTTTGGAAATGTGTAAGAGTAGAGAAGTCAAGCTGAGCAGAGCAAAGCAAGCAACCAAAAAACAAACAAAAACAAAGCATAAACCCACCACCACTAACAACAACATACATGTGTTCATTTCTCTTTGCTCTCACCTGTGGGTGTGATATGACTAATTGAAACTCCTACCTTGATTTTCACATAATCACGGACATTAACCTAGAGTTCTAAGCTAAAATAAGCTTCATTATTCCCTAATTTGCTTTTTGTTAGGTTATTTTCCACAGCAATATAAATGAAACAAGAACACCAATTTTGTAGAAGTAAATAATAATGAATAGTAAACTAACAATATTTATATAATTAAATAAAGGCCACATATTTAAAAGTATACAATCATTGACAGTTCACCAATTATGATTCCTTTTAGCTTCAACATATTTTTATCACTTTGAAAAGATCCCTGATTACCACTGTCCATTGATTTGTCTGCTTAGTCACTGGTGCCTGCTTATTTTTGAATTGTCTTTATTGAATTATCTCTACAGATATTTCACATAAATAGAATCACCTAGATTCACTTAGTCTTTAAGTCTCTGGTATGTCTGTGAGAGATTTTCTAGGCAGGGTTAACTGAAGCAGCAACTCTTAAGTGTGGGGAATCTTCATTCCATGTTCTAGGTTCGTAGGCTATATCCAAAAGAGAAACGCCATTGAGCCTCATAAGCAATCTTTCTTTGTTTCTGGATGAGGATTCAATATGACAAGGTACGTTGTGTTTCTGCCTCTATGGTTTATATACCAAAATAAATTGTGCTTTCAAACTGAGCAAAAATAAACCCTTCCTCTCTTATATTCCTTTGTTGGGTGTTTTGCTGCCATAACAAATATATAAGGAATGCACCTCAAAGGTTAATTAAAAGAACAGTTTCTGGTAATAATATGAACCTGTCCAGTATAAAACTCAAGTGATTATATTTGCAACTGTACTGGGTTAAGGAGTAGGGCAGGATGCAGAATACCTCTGTGCTCACTACTGTGCTATGTGACATTGAAAACCTTCCAAAAATCTTTTTCCTGGAAAATAATCCTCTTTCAAACTTCAAGTATGGCTCAGTGGTCTTGGAAGTTTATTCTAGACTTGAACAATTTGTGAAATTACAATATATGAAAAATTTTTAATGTAGACCTTGAATATCCAATGCCAAACCATGCATGAAGTCATATTTAAAACTATTTCATTAAAAGGGTATAAAAAAGGGATTAAGATACCTGGCCCTTCTGCAAGGGGCTTTTTACTCATGAAATGTAATATGCAAGAATATCTGAGAAGCAAGGCATAGAATGCCCTAGTTCTGGAAGAAGAGAGTGAAATGGAGAGGAACTGAGGTCTGTATTGGAAGGATTGTGCTGAAATGTTGGCTCAAAATGTGGACTAAAACCTTTGGAGAGTTCTTTCATCTTTCAGAAACTTTACCACATAGGCCAGACTAGCTAGATAATTAGTTCCCATGATGGCAAGTATCTATGCCTCCCCAGTGCTGTTATTACAAGTGTGTGCCACTACACTCAGCTTTTTGTTTGGGTTCTAGGAACAGATCTTAGGTCCTTACATATGCATAGCAAGGGCCCTACCATCTAAGCTATCTCTCCAGTCCAGTATTGATTTGATAATTATATAATACAATTAGGTCTATGATTTTTTTGTTCTTTTTGTTTGTTTGTTTTTGTTTTTGTTTTTTTTTTTTTGCACATGGTAAACTATACAAAAGCTGCAAAATATTTAGGTATTAACTGGACATGTTTAAATATGTGACAGCTGATAATGAAAACAAAATAACTATATTGGTCTTGAGACTGGGAAGTAAACTTGGCAGACAAGCAACTTCCATGCTTCCTAGATTTCTGTCTTTCAACAGCAGTTTCCAAGGTAATCCTAAATTTATTCATCTAAAAACCACTATTTCTGCAGCAGTTGTGTGAGTGAAAGAAAATCTCAGGCTCTCAAGATCCCATGCTGTCAGGATATCTTGTTTCAGTTTACCTTGAAACAGGATAGAAAGAGAAATAGCTGTAATGAGAAGAGAGGGTCTCTTCAACATGGAATCCAGTGAAGCCTAGAATAAGCAAGAAAGCAAAATTCCCAACTCAGTTAGTAACCATGGAAGGCCTTCCTTCTTCCTGCCATACATAATCAGTTTTTCAGGAATCTCTCAGGATAATTCATTTACAGAGGAAGAACATGTCAACCTTCCTGTGTAATCTGAGTATCCCCTGATTTCACCTTGTCTTGTTATAATTCTAAACATGTCTCTCGCAAAATCATTTTAACTATATCACTTACCAAAGAAGACAAAAAAAATAGAGCAGTAAAAATAGTTTCTAACAACTTTTTCAGATATAGCATGGAAGCCATCAAAATGCCATACTATATATAGCAAATGTTAAGACAGTTATTTGTCCTATTCCTGAGAGGGGCTGATACCCACACTTAAGTGTATGTTAATTTCTGTGGCTCTTCTTTGAGAAACCCATGCCATATCTGCTTTGTCCTTTGATTTTCACCTTTCAAATAAATAACTTGTACTCTAATAATGTCTTTGAGGAATTTAAATTATAGTCTTAGTGCTGTGGATCAGAGTTTAGAGGGTACCTGCTGGGATTTTTGGGTCTGTGTGTATTGGAACAATGAATTGGAACCGGGACACCTGAGTTGTGTGACTAATACAGAGAAATATTTTTAAAGGAATACTATTAAGGATATCAATTACTGGGAAGGGTTAGAAATTTGTGAAACATGAAAGGTGTCGGTTTTATAGTCCCCATCTTCCATATTTTTAGACCTTTTGCTTTTTTCTTGCATACTTTCTCCCATACTAGCATCCCTGTGGGGAGGAATTTTTAGTTTTTTCACCAAAAGAATGTAGATACTAATTTTGTCAAGTGTATATGTGTGTGGTCATGTGTGTATAATTGTTAACATACCTGTAGGAATAGGTCTGTGTGTGAATGGGCAAGTATATGTGTGCAGGGTACCAAAGTTGGCCTTGAAGTTTTTCTTCAGTTGCTGTCAACTTCCATTCACTGAGTTGGGGGTCTCTTGATCTATTCCAGGACTCACTGGTCATCTATTCTAGTTAACTAACTTGTCCTCAGGATCTCCTCTCTCTGTCTTCCAAAGACTGGGATTACATGTCATACTTGTGACTTCCTTGCTTTCTTGTAGATTTGAGGATCTGAATATCTTAGTCTCTTAAGCTTTTCATGCAAGAGCTTCATCCGTTGAAGCATTTTATTAGCCCTAACACATTAATCGTGTGCCTTTTTCTCTGCCATATTTTTCAGACATGGTAACAGCCATTGCTGTATTCAGTAGTTGATTGAGTTGACAAGCAATCGCAGATTGTCTTCAGTCCAAAAAGCATGTGTACTCTATTCTAGTAGAGTCTTCAATGAAAAGTACATGAGACATAAGCTTAGTTATACAGTGTATACTGCCATCACCAGGGGGTCTTCTTTCTTGTCCTGGTTCCCCTAGAAGCAGTGGAGGTGGAAAAGCACTGGGGTGGGGTTGGGGGGAGGATAAGAATTAGTCTTATGAGAAATGTAAGGTTGCAATATAATAATAATAAAACATTTTCCTATTTCAATTCTAAGTCACATTTCTTCAGTAGCTGACCTGCCTTCTGAGCTCCTCTGAGGAGAGAAACTGTTTAGCACCTCACCCTAAAAACAGCAGGAGATCAAGTAAAGTAGCCTTTATTCTACCTCTGCAGGTATTCTGCCGCTGTATCTTTTAGCCTGCTAGTGGAAGTCACCGAAAGAAAAAGGGACACTTTGAAAAGTGATTTTATCATTTATTTCTAAGTTGGAGAAAGTTTCCAATGAAAGCTTTCTAAGAAAAACAGGAAAAGGCCTTGTTAAAAAAAAAAAAAAGGTAGATAAGGAGGAAGAGTGCTCTCTTCTCTTTGTCGTCTGCACTTATCTTTTCATAATACATGATTGCACGGTAAAACATTCATCACAAGTTCAATCATAAATTAAATAAGAAGTTTACAACAGAGAATGTTTACATGGATATCCATTAGGAGTAATTATCTGGTTAAACATTCATCACCTGTCACAGCTCCACAAGTTCATGGAGAGTTAATAAACATAACTAAGTTATTAATAAAGTTTTGTATAGACAAACCTATTCAATATTTTATCTTCTGTCCTAGCACCTATGGTAAATTGTTAGTCCTCTTTTTATAACCTTTGGAAATGGTTTTTCAACCTTTTGTTATGTGCTCTGAATAGTAGAATGTCTGCTTACTATCTAAGATGCAATCAACTCACAATACTAAAAAATTGCAGAGTTCTTATATTGCAGTTTGACTATCAGAAAGGACCTAATAACGTTCCCACTGTAAAAGAGCTTAATAAATACTGATATAATTTTAGAATTTCTTATAGGATCATCATTAAAACTTAAGAAATCATCTATTTGTCTATACAGCATCACTACATGACAGTACATCTTTGTTGTTCTGCAGAGATCTGTTCAAAAGGGTGGGCTAATACCTAGTGATTGTTGTATATGTTTAATGATGCCAGGAAAAGTATATTAGTAGCAGGAATCTGTCCTAAAATGAATTTCTTCTGGGCCATCCTACTGGAAAAAAACCATCATGAACTTTTTAAATCCAAGGTGGATCATCTCAGGAAGGACACCTCCTAGTGATTAGCTTGGTCTATGTTTAGTCCTGATAGTGTACAATTATAGATAGAGAGTCAATGACTACTCAAATAGAGGAGTAGTCATGGAGAAGCTGAGTGAAAGTGAAATACAAATTATCAGTTTTGTGTTGCTGAGAGATTGCTGCATTGGATGTGGTCTCCTTCTGTGTGAATAGCACTAAACATTGAATGTTTAAACATTCAGTTTAAACATTGAGTGTTTGCCATGTGTTTGACAGTGTGCTATAGCAGCTTGACCTTTTAGTGCTGCATTTAATGTTCATTCTAAGAATTGATTAGCAGGTATCACAATAACACATATTGTGTTACAATAACACAATAGAATAACTATTTTGCAACATCCCATGAGTTTGAGGGTTAGAAACACGAGACATTCCTGCAGGACCAGGCTGAATTTTCACGTCTTCTGATGACTAAGTAATAAGGATAAGCAAAGATTACCCTTCAGAGTCTAAAGGATTCACTCCCATGCATGTTGCCTCAATCATATATGTGTAAAGCAGATAATTTTTAGTGTATCTTCACATGGTCTTTCTCTGAAGGAGAAGGTTTGACATGGAACTCATAGCAACACTTCCAGTGAATTTCACTGGAGAAATCTACCGTAAGTCTGTGCAGGTACAAATGGATAGAGAAAAAGACCCTCTCTGTGGAGAGAATCTATGAAAAGCCACTATTATTTTACTTACTTGATTTCTTGTGTGTGTATGGTATGTGTACACAAATGTGTGTGTATGTGTGTTTAGATACATATACACATATATACACATATATGTATATGCCTGTACATATGTATGTATTTATGCAAAAAATTTAAAAGGCCATAGGCCAACTTTGACAGTCTTTTCTCAAAAGCTGTCCACCTTGATTTTAAAAGGGTCTCTCACTGGAGCCTGAAACTTACAAGTTGATACAGAGCGATGACAAATAAACTCCAGAAGTTTTTATCTTTTCCATTCCAACTGGTCTGTACCACCCCAATGCCATTTAATGAATGTTCTGATAACAAATTCAGGTACTCATGCTTTCATTGAGCACTTTACTCACTGAGCCATTTTTCCAGCCCCTTTTCTTTTGTATTTAGTCATCCATTTTAAAGGACATCTTCTATCTTTATTTCAGTTTTAAAAAGTAAAAAAAAAAAAAATGTAAAATATACAAAGAAACAATGATAATAAATAGGAAAATAGCCAGTTCAACCCAGGGATTTTGATTTATTAATAATAAAACCCTACATCTGAAGGATGTGTTATATAATGTTTAATTTAAAAATGTGAAAAATAACATTTTCAGGGAGTGTTTTCTTAACTGCCGGGTATTAATTTTTATTCCTTAGTAGAACATTATGACATTTGTCAGTTTAAAGATTTTATATTATTTTTAATGGGTGGACCAATGTTCCTAGATTTTAAAACCTGGCACACTTTCTAGCTTCCACTGAATTAAAAATGCCCTGGTCCACTGATTCTTATTTATGGGCTTTCTATATGCAAAAATCCTGGTATTTTCCAGAAAGTCTGGCTTATCAAGTGTGTACATCTTTTTTTTTTTTTTTTTTTTTTTTTTTTTTTTTTTTTTTTTTTTTTTTGGCCTGGAAGAAAGATAATGGCCAGAGTTTCTCCCATCATTTCATACAGAGAAAAATAAATGCTGTAGTCTGTGGAGAATGGAGCAAAAATCTAGGAAAAATGAAGTCTACATATAAACAGTCAAAATGAGACACTAGGTCTAGACTGCTTAATGTTAAGTGTTTTTGTAAATTTGAGCTAAAGTAAACTTTGTATTCAGGCCACTTTAACTGCTTTTAGTGGTACATATATTTCATCATATATAATAAGAAAAAGGTAATTTGTGATTTTTGGGACCTATAAAATCATATAGAAAAAAAAATAAAGGCTGTGTTCCCATTTTAGACAAATCTCCATGCTCTAGGTTAAAAGTATGTAATAAAAATGACAAGAAATGTTAACCTGAGGCCAAAGGCTATCCCTCATGGGTTATGGATTCAGTTACAAAGCACCAGATTATAATATATATATATATATATATATATATATATATATATATATATATATACACATATACATGAGCAATGGTGACATTAAGTCCAAGGATCACCCCTCAGAGGACCCTAGTCCTATTGAGAAATCAGTGAACTCACTGGCCACTGGCATGCTTCTTTCTGGAACATGAAAATGAAAACACTGTGACTGAAGTTCAGCTATAGGCAAAACAAGAAACATTCAATTCAATGAGAAGTTAGAGAATCGCTAACAAGGAGAGAAAGTTCTCCAAAATGGAGAGAGAGAGACAGAGAGAGAGAGAGAGACAGAGACAGAGAGACAGAGAGACAGAGAGACAGAGAGACAGAGACAGAGACAGAGACACAAAGACACAGAGAGACAGAGAGACAGAGAGAGACAGAGACAGACAGACAGACAGACAGACAGACAGACAGACAGACAGACAGACAGACAGACAGACAGAGATGTGTGGAGCCCTGCCAACAGGGCCTCTGGACTGGCAATCCCAATGGTTAATGTGTGCTGTGGTGTATGTGCCTCTTCTAACTGCTCAGCCTCTGTTTAGGTAGAACAGCCAAGGTTCTGTGCCTGTTTTATCCCCAATTAGCAAATCACAATCATGGTAGTTTGTAAACACCTCATATTGAAATCCCCTAAATATATCTCATATTACCAGGATGTTTTTCAAGAATCATTCAATGTCTATATAAAAGTGTGTGGAGATGGCTCATTTGGCAAAGTGACTGTCATGCAGGAATAAGGACCTGAGTTCAAATTCCCAGTACCCATATAAAAGCTGGATATGTGTTTGCTACTGGGGGAGAGTGTCTATACAGAAGCACCCCTGTAACTTTGCCTGAAATAGGGGTAATGTCTGGACACCTTAAACTTATTTGAAGTGTATCCAAGTAAATAAATATCTAAAAAGGCCTTAATCTGATCACATTTACAATCAAGTAGAACCAAACTGGTAAGCACCAGGTTCAGAGACTAAGTCTGTCTTTTAAAAACTATGTACAGAGTCACTTGAAGAAGTGACTCGGACATTCACCCCTATCTCCACCCACTGGAACACACACCATATTGAAAAGAGCACACTCAGCAATCATAAAACTTGATTAGCTCATTAATTTTCCAGTCAGTTAAACTTGACTTTCCTCAGGAGGAATGGAGATTGGCACTCTCGGGCATACTTTATTGGAAGTTATTGAGGCCATGCAGAAAATGTTAACTAACTTCCGAGAAAAAAAAGTTAGAATAGATTTTGATTTCAAAAAACAAATTAATTCAACAAAACACTTTTTGTTACCATGTTTGGCAGACTAAGATTGTGTTTGGGCCCAGCTTCCTTTAGATGTGAAAGCTGTTGGGCATTTGTCAGAACCTCATATTCTTTTATCTGTGGCTTGGCAGTTAATATTTGCTGTGATGGTTTGTTTATGAAGACAGTGAACTTGACAGACTCTAGAGTGATCTTGGAGACAAGCTTTGGGCATATCTGTAAGGAAAGTTCTAGATGGGGTTAACTGTGGAGTGTAACTCCCCTTTAAATACTCCATTTCTGCGCTGAATAATAAGAGAAAATCATCTGAGCACTAGAATCCACCTGATTCTAGAATTCTCTGCTTCCTGACTGTGGATAAGTCTAAGGGCACAGTCCATAGTATGGTGCTGCCCATCTCGAAAGAAAGAAAGAAAGAAAGAAAGAAAGAAAGAAAGAAAGAAAGAAAGAAAGAAAGAAAGAAAATGATAAACTCTTACAACCTAATCAAAGTTTGTTTTCTAGGTGACTGCACATGGAGCCTAGTTGATAATCAATATAATCAGCACACGTCTTGTCTTACTAGCTAAATCCCAACTCTGAAAGAATTTTGTTCTCTTTTGAATTCCAGTTCTCAATGAAGTTTATAACATCTGCAGATAATGAGACCTACTTCCAGTTGGTTTCACCTGTATTTTTCACCTATTGGGCCAAGATAACTAGAGGAGAAGCACTTTGACTTGGGAATCAACATGGTCATGTGTTATCTTCATCCACATAGTCTTCAGTTTTGTCATGCAAGATCCTAGATATACAGGAGTAGTTTTCCAGAGCCTGTTTCCTCTAGCATCACAGGCTAGTTCATGGAACTTGTACTGCAAGTTCTTGCTTTAAATGGTGTGAATTTTATTCATATGTAATAAGGACTACTACACTTGAAAATGTATGGAGATATCTAACTTTTACATGGAATTAAAGAATTTGTAAAAGATCTTGTGGCCAGAATGTCTAAAACTGCCTAAATTATAGATATGTTGCATTTTCAATGTCATAGTTGGACTTTGAATAAAAAGTGGCACAGTCTAGACAATAAAAAGAAGTCTGTATAGACTCTTACCATGAGGTATGATCTTTCGGTTTTTAATAGATTTATTGCATGAGGTAAGCCATTCTACTTTCTATTAGCTTTCTCATGAATAAGCATACATGTTCAGGTGATAGCTAGGTGCTAGATGTATCTCTCTGTCTTACTTTTTGAGACATGTTCTCTCATTGGGTCTGGAGTTCACTTGACTAGCTAGATTGTCTAATGAATGAGCCTATTATCTTATTGTCTCCAGTTCTCAAATGCTGACAGGTGCATCTTGCTATAGTCAGCTTTTTATATGGTTCTGAGAATACAGACGTTGGTCTTTGCATTTGAATATTGAACCCATTACTGATTAAACCCTTTCTCTAGACCCCCTTTTCTTTCTCCATTTCACTCTTGTGATACCTGGGACTGCATGATTACTCCAGTCAAGGCTGAGACTGACATGGCCTGAATGGAACCACCTTGAAAGTTCTGTATTCAGGGCTGCCCATGACTGTAGGCATATTACTATGTGAAAGAATTAATAACCGTTATTTAAATTTTGTACACTGAGCTTTGTTTTCTGATCTACAAAACATTCTAATGGATAAAATCTACATGACCTTAACTCTAAGAAAGGAAACAGCACCAAATCTCTGAAGGTTCCTAGTATGACTTTTCCATTTAGTGGCTCCTTAACTCTCTGATGTGTCTGACTTCAGGACAGTCACTAAATTTCTGTAGTTCATTTGAGCCGTATTCAAAGATTTGTCATTGGAACATGAAATGCTTTAATTTTGCTTGTTTAATTTTAAAAAGTAAGAAACAGGAATTAACCAGTTCATGGCCCTCATTCAGATCTGACTCTGTTAAATCAATAAAAAGTGCCTTTGGAGGAGGAATTGCTTTTGTATCTTTAATCCAAAAGAATGAATTTTACAGCCATTTTTAAATATTAGCATAAAGCCTAAAAACTAATTTCTCAATGGAAAATATACTTAAGTCAGAATATGCCCTGAGAGGATGATACCTAGTATTTTAAAATTTAGTCATGTTATTAATGTTTTTGGAATTAAGCATTAAATGTCTTATATCCACAGAGATGCCATTGCACGGTGCATGTTGCCAGGCAACTAATCGACAGGTGTTCAATTGTTCAACCAGTGAATTGTTAAACTGAAGTACTAGGTTCTCATATGGTTCACTTTTCTTTTTTCTTTTTTGTTTGTGATTATATCTACAAAATTTCTACCTTCTTTTTTTTCCCTCAGAACTCTTCAATATACTCATCCTTTCTGTCTTTCAAATTCATGGCCTTTTAAAAAGCTATATATGTATATATAATATGTCTATATGTGTGTAAATATATATATTCCTAGATACATAAATATACCTTACTCAGTCTGTTCAATGTTACTTGTGTATGCTTTCAAAGTTGATCAGTTGGTTTTGAATAACCAATTGGTGTGTTCTTCCTTAGGAAAGGATATTTTTCCTGAACTCAACATTTGTTAGTTTTCTGTAGCTCATTGTGTGAGGTTGAGGCAGAGTGGATTTTCCGCATCCACTAAAGCATGTATATTTTTATTCCTGTTAGCTCATGTTTAAGGAATATTTCTGAGACTGTTGTAGACATTTACTACCTAAATTAACTTGTTTTCTCTCCCATTTACTTTATTTTGTTGTATTGCTTCTATGTGCCCATCTACTATCTTCTATTTCTGTGTTAGTTTTTTATTGATACATCTGTACTTATAGTTGTAATAAACATTTTTTTTTTACTAAAGACCAATTATCTAATATATAAGCCCTTCTATGGTCTAGGCCCTATGCAATACTCACTCCTTTAAACACTCAAAAATGTTTAATTAGCATTTTCTATGACCAACGATTTGGGCGTTTAAAGAAATAAGCTCCTTATTACTTGTATACTAATTTGTCATAATTTCTTCATAGAAATAATCAAATACAATAGCACATAAAAGATGAACAAATAAACACACACACATGTGTGTGAATATAGATACAAATGAGTGTGTGTATGTGTGTGTACATATCAGGTGGAGGGAGGAGATGTTAAAGTTATAAAAATAAATCACGAGTTGAATGTAAAAACTTGGTAGTTCACCCATTAAGTTGAAGCTAACTGGATTCCTGACAAAAAGACCTTCAACCAACAGTGTTGACTGTGGAAGATGCATCCCTGGAAGCATCTAAAGACTCGATTCATTTGTCCTTACTTGTAAAATATTTTGAGTCATCATAAACAGAACAGGCAGTGGCATGTGTGAACCAGACACAAAAATTTCAAATGTAGTGTTCATTTAGCTTTAGATCTCAGAAGGCTCAAGATATTGAAGAGAAACTTTCTATGTGCAGTCTATGCTGACCTCTAAAGAAATCAGCATACCTGTAGTAAGAACACAACTTATCTCATAAAAGAAAGTTTCAAGTGACATGTCATTAGTATGAATGTAAAAGTAAATATTCATCTTTTAAATTGCCAGATTGAAAACATTTTAGATATTCCTCATAGGGCTACATTATTGTTGATAGTAGGAAGTGTCTTTTATTTTTGTTTTCCCCCCTTATTTCCATTTATCAGGGTTAAAGAAGCATGTGAGGAGGGTAGACTGGGAGGAGAGGCGCATTGCAATTGAGATGCAAAGCAATTAAGTAAATTACTTAATGGAGAAAAACTGTGGCATGGAAGATGGAGAATATCAGCACCCTGAAACTCCTGTCTACTTCTCCAACTTTATGTTTTCTCTTCCTGATTCTTCCTTGTATATACTTCCTTTTTCTGCCTTGCACATGCTTTGCTTCATTGCTTAAAAATTCTAAAATTCTATTCCATGTTAAAACCAATACCCTAGTTAGCTTCAGTAGTCAACTGTACAGACCAGATTCATCTGAGAAAGTCGCACTTGAAATATTGCCATGATCAGATTGGGCTGTGTCCATATTGATGAGACATTTTCTTGATGAAGAATAGCCAAACACACTTTGTGTGACACCATCCCTAGATAGGTCCGCCTGAGTATAAGTTAACTAAGAATGAAGCAGAAAGCAAGAGAAAATGTGCATGGGTTAAGTATACTTCCTTCATTGTTTAGAACTTGAGTTCCTATACTAAGACATCTCAGTGGCATTTTGTGACTTTAAACTCTAAATCAATTAAACTCTTTCTGTCCTAAGTTGCATTTGGTATCACAGCAAGAAAAAAACACAAGAACAGATACATTAGCTCAATTACATTCATTCCAATAAAGCATTCTTAAGTCAGTTGTATGACTTCCTGTGTGAGGCAAACAAATTTCTATTCATCCAAGATATGATCATGAAGACCAAATGGCAGCTAATCACTGAAAATCCCACCCAATCCAGAATGATGACTCATGAAATCTGCAAACCTGAAGCTCTCTGTACAACTTTCACAAAGCTTATTTGGAAGGAGAGTCGCCCAGCCCTGGCAACTGATACCTTGTGAATCTTGTAAGTTTCAGAAACTTCCTGGAAATTTTAGGTATTTTGCTTTCTGATCTGTATGAGATCTATGTAAGTCTTGAAACTCAAGGAGCCTCTTATAGAAAAGAAATGTTTCAAAGAGGAAAGAGCTACACGATACTAGTGCTTCTGGTACTGTGAGCCATGGGACATATACCATAATTACTTAATAATATATTATAAAATCTAAATGTTTTTATTTTTAGTTTTCATGAATGATTTAATTTTATACAGCATTATCTTTACTATTCAGGTACTTTATTATAACCAAGGGATAACTTAGTTTTTGTATTATTACACTTTTTCTATCCTATAGAATTTTATATTTGTTTGTAGTGAATATAATCATGTCTCCACATTTAAATTCCTAAATTTACCTCATACCTGAAAACACATCCCTTCCCATCTTCACATGGGAGAGAGAGAGTAACATCCTGTTTTCAGGATGGTAGGTTTGTTCCAGTGGATGGCCCAAGCATCCATAGCTCTTCACATTGCCCTACTGCTTGCACACAGATTCTGATGTAGATTTTACTCATTGTTCTGGGGGAGTTTTCATATTGTTTACCACCTCCTGCCATAGATGTGCCAGTGTTCCTTTCTGTCCACTCACACACAGTTATCTCTTTCCTGTAACATCTGAAACCATTACTTGTTAGATGAGGAACACATGTAGAGACCTGAACTTGTCTGCACCTCCTTTTCTACCATTTTTGACAAATTTCCTTGAGAAGGGGTCTCTCATAGAACCTGGACCAAGCTGTCATCAAGCAAGTCCCAAGAATTCTCCTGTCTTTAATTGCACCCCACTCCCTTCCCAGAGATGGAATTACAGGTATCTATGCCCTTGTCAAATTTTGTGAATACTGGGGATTTGAACTGAGATAGGGCTGAGTTATCTCCCCAACCTTAATGCTAGACATTTTCATCTGAATAAATTTTCAGTTTGTTTTACCTCTAGTAAACTTTAGGTAAAACATTTCTCTCTCTCTCTCTCTCTCTCTCTCTCTCTCTCTCTCTCTCTCTCT
>JANHMN010000009.1:2572457-2584197 GCA_030674055.1 Rhabdomys pumilio | reverse complement strand
TTCTTCTTCTTCTTCTTCTTCTTCTTCTTCTTCTTCTTCTTCTTCTTTTTCTCTTCTTTCTCCTTCTTCATTCTTCATTCTTTATTCTTCCTTCTTCCTTCTCCTTCTTCTCTCCTCCTCCCCCTTCTCCTCCTCTTCCTCCTACTCCTTCTTCTTCTTTTTCTTCATCTTTTTCTCCTCCTCCTCCTTCTTCAACTATTCTTCCTCTTCTTCCTCCTCCTCCTTCTCATTTTCCTTCTATTGAGCTTTTAATGTCTGCTTTAAAATTGTGAGTATGAGATCTCTCTAATATGTTTATGAAGGCATTTAGTGGTATAAACTTTCCTCTTAATAATGCATTCAGTGTGTTTAATACACAATGAGTATACTGTGGCTTAATTTTTGCTGAATTCTAGAAAGTTTTTAATATCTATATTTCTTCCCTGAATGAGTGATCATTGAGTAGAGAGTTGTTAATTTCCTTGAGTATGTGAACTTCCTGTTGTGCCTGTTGTTGTCAAAGAAAAGCTTTAATTCATGGTAGTCTGGTAAAATACAAGGTATTAGTTCAAGTTTGTTATGTCTGTTGAAGTTTGCTTTATGACATGTTATATTTTGGAGTGTTTCCATGAGGTGCTGAGAAGTTATAATTTTTTGTGTTTTGGTGAAATGTTCTTTACATGTCTGGTAGGTCCATTTGTTATAAAGTCTGTTAGTTTCATTATTTTTCTATTTAGTTTCTGTCTCAATAACCTGTTAATTTGTGAGAGTGGGGTGTTGATGTTTCCTAATATTAGTGTATGGGGTTTGATACGTGATTTAAGCTTTAGCAATGTTTCTTTTATGAACATGTGTTGGTTACTTTTACATTTAGGGCATAGATGTTCAAAATTGAAATGTCATCTTGGTGAATTTTTTCTTTTATGAGTACAGTGTCTTTCAACAACTCATTTGGTTATGTTTACTTGAGAGGTCATTTTATTGTGTATTAGAATGGCTCCCCCAGCTTGTTTCTTGTGTCTATTTGCTGGGAAGACCTTTTTTTCTGCCCTTTACTCTGAAGTAATCTCCATTTTTGTTGCTGAGGTATGTTGCTTGTATGCAGCAGAATGATATATCCTGTTTAAGCATCTACTCTGTGAGCCTGTGTCTATTTCTTGGGGTATCAACATTTGTGCTGTCATCTCATAGAGACTGTAAGACATTTACCCAAACCCTTCTTGCTTTTAACGTCTCTGTTGAGAAGTTTGGTATAATTCTACTAGGTCTGCCATTTTATGTTGATTGGCCTTTATCCCATGTAGTATTTAATATTTTTTCTTTGTTTCACACATTTAGTTTTGATTTAATGTGGTGGAATACTTTTCTCTTGGTCATTCTATTTGGTGTTTTGTAAGCTTTTTGAACATTTATAGGAGTGTTTCCCTCTAGGCTATGGAAATTTTCTTCTATGTTTTTCTTGAGGATATTTTCTAGGCCCTTGATTTGTGACTCTTCTTCTAGTTTTATTATTCTTAGGTTTGGTTATTCCATAGTGTCCCATATTTCCTGGATGTTTTGTGTTAGAAACATTTTAGATTTTGCACTTTCTTTGAACAATGTAGGAATTTATTCTATGGTATCTCCTATACCTGAGATTCTCCTTTTCACTCTTGTATTCTGTTTGTGATGTTGTATCTGTAGTTGCCGTTCTCTTTCCTAAGTTTTCAGTGTCCTACATTGCCTCAGTTTGTGTTTTCTTTATTGTTTCTATTTCTGTTTTCTTGTCTTGAATAATTTTATTTCTTTCTTTCACCTGTGTGGTTGTTTTTTCTCTCATGTTTCTTGTTATTTATTCATTTTCACTTTAAGTACCTCTACCTAATTGTATTTTTTTGTACTTCTTTAAAGGATTTACTCATTTTCTCTTTAAAGACTGCAATGTCTTATATTTCTTTAAGGGGTTTATTCATTTCCTCTACAAAGGCATTTATTATCTTCATAAAATTAGTTCGAAGGTCATTTTCTTATGATTTAGATGTTTTAGAATGTACAGGGCTTACTGTAATATATAGAACAGTTTTGTTTGTACCAAATTGCCTTGGCTTTTGTTGATTGTCTTCTTATGTTGGCCTTTAGCCATCTGGTTGTCTCTAGTTTTGGCAGGCCTAGTAGTCCTGATGGGAGTACGCCTATAGGGCTGCAGGTACAGCTTGTAGTCCCTCATGTTAGTATGCCTCTGGAATTGCAGATATAACTTGTTGTTCCTGATCATTGCAGGCCTCAGTTTGTCCTGAGCGGCAGTAGGCCTACAGGAATATAAAGGGAGTTGGGCCTGGGAATTTCAAGTGGGTAGGGAAGAAATTGCCACTGCTAAGTTTGCCCAGAGGCATTGGAAGGCAGGAAATTGGGGGAAATGATGTCACCTGGTGGCCAATAATGGCTGCAAGTATCTGGGATTGTGGTTAGAGTTATGGACAAGAAGATGGAGCACAAAGGGGATAGGGTGGACCTCATGGCGGCTGGGTTTGCAAGGGAACCAGCAGGCAGGAGTTTGGGCTTGGGAAAATTACCTAGTTGTCCCTGGTTGCAGCAGGCCTTCACAAATTTAGGCAGAACTATGTCCCTGGAAATGTTGTGAAGAGGGGATATTTCCATCTCGTATAAAGCCTCAAAAATACTCTAGAAATTTGTGCATATTCATATGCGAAAAGACATTACCCCAGTTAGTGCCCAATAAGTATGATGAAGAGAAGTGATGCAGGCAGAAATGTTTACCACTCTACTCAGAGGCCATGAGACAACAACATGATACATCTCAGGAACACCTGCTTTCATTTATAATTCCATTGTTTCCTTATTTCCATTTTCCTTTGTTACAACTGCTAATCAAATATTTTTAGGAGCATCGTGATTTGCTTGCGTTAATCACCTGCAAAAATAAATAAATCATGATGGTAACAGAGATACAAATTATTTCAAATATCTAGAGTTTGATTAGAGGATGTCAGAGTTACATTACTCTCTCTACAGTTCATAAAGTACATGAACAAAAAATTTGAAGCTTGAAACACTTTGTTTCAAAGCAGAGATCATTATAGCCCTTTTCTATGAGATATTGTTGAATGATGTATTGATAACTGCAGGAAACATGTATGGTTGAGAATAGGAAAAGAGGTATGTAACAAGTTTCTGTATTCAAAAATTAACAAGGACATTGCAGTTATTTTAGTTAACAGTCAAGAAAAAATACATAGACTATTTTGAAAAACTAAAACCTGTGATTAATTTTATACATTTCAGAGACTCTTAGGTTGGATCCAGAAGTTGCTAGAAGAAACACTTTGGGTTTGGTTGGATGCCTTTCTTCAGTCCAATAAAAATCACATAGCACCAATGAAGGCAGCCCTCCATCATTCCACCATTTCACCTGTGACTTTCCAAAGGACATTAACAGAATCCAGCTGTGGGTCCATGGAGGACTCTGATGTGAATGCAGTGACCTCCATGCATTCTTTAACAGGTATATCCCAGAGGATGACCTTTTGTTTTTCCATCACTGACTTCTGCTGTCTTATAGAGGTAAAGTATTGGCCAACAGTATTCATTTCTTTGCCTTGAATGGTTATAGGTCATTAGGAATTGTAACTAGTTTCTTGTTGATCATATCTATCTATCTTTACAAAACACTCTGACAAAAGCAAATTAAGAAAGACAAGTTTTTTTCTTCTTTACAGTTCAATTGTCCAGTCTACCATAGATGATAGGAATTTGGTGTAGCAGGTCACATCACATCCATAATCAAAAAAAGAAGAAGAATGTATACATGCCAGTATTCAAATCATTCTCCTCTTATACAGTCGATTATCCTATCCAAGAAATAATGACAACCACAGTTGGCAGCACTTCTTATCTCAGTTATAAATGAATATAATGCGATAAATATTCCCAGAGCCTTGTCTCCTAGGTGATTCTAGATTTTGTCAAATTGACTAATGCCACTAACCATCATATCAACAATGACAAGTAGAAGTAAATAATAGAAGGCTATGAACACTAGAATAACAATTACATTAATTAATATATTTTAAGTGTGGTATTTAACAATATTTCAATAATGGGCATTTATCTGATTGAAAATCAATACTTAATATATTAATAATAACATTAATTACACATATGTTTAATATAATTCTAGTTTCAGGTGATGAGCAGTTATAATTACTGTGTACTTACAAGTAGTATATTATCAGGCATGTATGTATAAATGTATGAATATTTATGCACAATTATTGTTTAAGAGGAAACTTATAGGAGGATTTAAGTATAAAGGGGCCATAAAAATATCAGAATGGTAACTTAGATAATACTAATTTCAGAATTATGTTATAGATTTTTGGAGGAAGAATTAACAAATTTATAGACATATAGTGTATAAAAGTTTATATTTTGTATGTATAAAATGATTGTTTTCATTTAATTGGTTGAAGAGACAAGGGAGAAGACTTAATAGCTAAAATGCTTGTTGTATATTCATGAGGACCTTAGTTACAATTTCCAGCACCCACATAAAATGTTAAGTGTGTCAGTGAGCACTTGTACCCAAGTGCAGGGTCAAAGAATAGAGATACCTGGTTCTCCATGGCTAGCCAACTTTTCTGAATTAGTGAGTTTCAGATTCAGTCAGAAATATAGTTTCAAAACACCATGAAAAATGATTAAAGAAAATACCAGAAATTATTCTCTGGTCTCAACACTGGCCCCTATGGCATTACAAACCTACCTATACACAAGAATCATTCATATATATACATAAATAAATATGTAAATATATCTGCAACTAAATATATAAATGTATATTATGCACACAAATGTTATCTCCACTGTGTTCTTGTGTGTGTGATGAGAACATTTGATTATAAGACAAATTTGTTCATTTTATGTCTTCATTTCTTTATGATAAAGTTCATTCTCTTTAACTAACAAAGCCTAAGCTGCTGTCAAGTATCAGTATGGTCTGCTATCAGGTTTTGGATTCTGAATATTTTCTTTATTTTGGGTGACTTATTTCACTTGGTTTATTATTGGTTTCATCCACATTCTTTTTAAATGAAGAGATCAACTTGTGGCCGAGTAATAATCCAGTGTGTGTTGCTATGTGCACATGCATGTACGACTATGTGTGTTTCATATAAATATATGTGAGTTTATGTATGTATAGCATTTACTGTCCTTGGGAATAAGCATATCATTGTCTGATATTATTTTTGAGAAGACATGAAGAAACATAAATTTATGTCAGATAAAGACCTGGTAGCAGACCAAACCTAGGATACTACCAAATTCCAATTGATGAATGAGTGGATTTTATTGAAGTTATTTATAGGACTGTTGTTGATAGTTTACTCACAAGAACAAAAATGACTCAAAGATAGATGCACCACCAAAGCCTATCCTAGAGTAAATGATGGCTCATAAATGCTGAAACACTGAAGCTCACTTCAAAACTTGTAAATAGCTCAACAGGTAAGACAGGGCTTCTTCCAGTCAGTCTTGCTAGTGTCTGCTCTTTTCAGTCAGCTCTGATAGCCTGAGAATCTTCCAGGCACCTTGACTGATATTAGAATATTGCTAATCAGTCCTAACTGCTTACATAAGCTTTTGGAAGGAGGGACGTACTGCACCTTTTTCAGTTTCAGGAATTTCCTGGAGTTGCTGAGTTATTTACTTTCTGAGTCTTAAGGAACAACCCTTTAGAACATGAGTCTTAAAATGCTTCTCTGTACAGAGAATGCATCCACTCCACAAAAATTGTTTTATACCTGAGAAAGATATCCATAACTTGGCAAGAAATGTCTCCAAATGAGTTAGAAAATTCAGGAAATAAATTAACTTTGATAGATCAATCTTTAGCAACAGAGTGGTATCATGTATAGAAAATAAAATGACAATGTCATGATTCAAATTATGCTTCCACACAATCAGATTAGAGAAGTTTATTCTCAAAGGAAATGTGCACGAATTGCTATATATTTCTAGTGATATCTAGCATACTTACTACTGGGTGAAAATCAATGCTGGTTTAGTCATTAACCACAGTCTAGTGTTATACTTAAAAATGGAAGCCCTTACACAATGTAGAAATGTGAATATCTGTATTTGCACAGTATTACATTTTGGCAGAGAAATGGTAGCTAGATGAATAGATGGGTAGCTAGATGAATAGATGGGTAGTTAGATGGTAGTTAGGTAGATAGCAGGTGGAGTATAGTTGCATAAATAGATGTTTTTATGCAATCAGACTAAGACATTTGCTTTTGGAGGAAAGAAAGATAAAGTTAAGATTTAGTTTTTAAATATGATATTAAAAGGAAATCTGCAGTGAAGAGTAAACACTCATAAAGTACATTATCACTGTGATCAGGGTTACTTTGCAAAACTTGATCATCAAAATTATCTGTCACTTTATCATAACTAAAATGTTTTCTTTTTATCATTGGTGAACACTCAAGAACCTCAAGAACTAGAATTAGCCGGGCAGTGGTAGTGGACACCTTTAATCCCAACACTTGGGAGGCAGAGGCAGGCAGATTTCTGAGTTCAAGGCCAGCCTGGTCTACACAGGTCTGAGTTCTAGGACAGCAAGGGCTATACAGAGAAACCCTGTCTTGAAAAAAAAAGAAAGAAAGAAAGAAAGAAAGAAAGAAAGAAAGAAAGAAAGAACTAGAATTAATATAAATTATTCTGTATTAACCTACCAACATCTAAATATGTTACAAATAGATAAATCTGTATTAGTATGAAAACTATGAGGACTATTATATTTATAATACTAAAAGTAGCACATGGACTAAACAAAGATGGAACCAATATGAGCTGTGTTAGGACAAAGGAATTTTATGAACATAGACAGTTATGATTTTAGTATTCATGAAGAATCAGAAGGAATTCCAGGAAGGATACTTGGCATAGAATATGCCAGAGTAAGAATGTCATAATGACATAAGAGGTGGATAGCTAAATACTTGCCATTCCCATCTGGAATGATCCCCTTCTTTTCTAAATGTCTCCCCACTTAGCTTCCTGCTTCTGTCTTTGCCTCTGACTTACTATTTCCCTTCACTTCCCTATCAGTTCCCTTGATATCATGTTGCTCCATCTCTCCTTCCTCCTAATTCTTCCCTCCTGTACCCCCCATCTCATCCTGACTCTCTATGGCTTTGTCTCCTTTCTGTCTTCCTCTCTAAGTTTCGCTATCTTCTTCTCTTCATCTTTCTCTATCTTCTTTCTGATGCTTTACCTCATTCTTTTCTTTTGTCCATATATATTTTTTCCTTGCCTGCTTCCTCCCTTCATCCCCTTCCTTCTTTCCTCTTGACTCTTACTTCCCACCTTGCTATCTCTCTGTCTTTCTCCAGTTCTTCTTCCATCTGTCTCCCATCCTCCATTACATGGTAAGTTCAAGGTCACCCTTCATTACATATCAAGTTAAAGTTCAGTCTGGTGTCTATAAGACCTTGTCTGAAAAGAAAAATAAATTGAATTAGAGCAATGGCTCAAGTGATCACAGTACACACTGCTCAGCTGTTTTCTTGGTGATACCTGTTAAGAGGTGCTAATTCTTCCAGTGCCTTTAGCTATCATTGTGAATAGATTCAGGTCTACTGCAGTCCATGCTGTCCAAAAGTGCACTGATGCAAATAAGAAAATGTGTGTGAGTCAAAAGGCAGCCATCAGTTCTAGGAATTCTCCAGCAAAGCAGAATGCTTATGGAATGACTGAAGATGCATGAGCCAGGAAGCACCCTCACCAAGCTCAAGGCTATCATACAACTTACTTATAAACTAATGCATTAATACATTAAGGATTGGAAGAAGTGCATTTTATTCATCCTTAAAAATGTACAAAGTATGCCGGGCGGTGGTGACACACACCTTTAATCCCAGCACTTAGGAGGCAGAGGCAAGCGGATTTCTGAGTTCAAGGCCAGCCTGGTCTACAGAGTGAGTTCCAGGACAGCCAGGACTACACAGAGAAACCCTGTCTTTAAAAAAACAAACAAAAAATGCACAAAGTATATATATGTAAATGTGAGAGGAGAAGGCTTTGGGAGTCAAGTCTCTCCTTCATACTGATTTAGAGATACAATATCCTTTGTGTCGATATGTGATCCAGATATTTGACCAGTTACTTCCTCACTGAGATTACAGATTGGAGCCTCAGAATTCAGCTTTTAATGAAAAATACTCAGATTGTATCCAAGTCATTATTTTAAATGATATTTATTTAGGTTCCATACAAATTCTAATTTATTTCTCACTACCGTACCATAATCTTGCTACACTTAGAGATGAGGACTGTATATACTCTTCCTGTGGTTGACATTTGGGGTAAAGTTTACTTTTTGTATCTTTGCCTCTTTCTAGATCCCTTTTGAAAGAGAGATGAGCGTGATCCACTTAAAACTGCAGTCAGAAGTGACTTGGCAGTCACTGGAGGTAATTTGTCTTCATTACTGAAAACAGGAAAGATAACTATGACCCTGTTCTCTGAAGAAAGTTGCCTGAAGCTTTCCTTACCCATGATCATCCATCACCCAGAATCAAGCACTCTCTGTCCACCCCTTAGTCTCTCCAGGCATGGCGTGAGATTAAAGGAGACACTCTTCTTGTGCCAAGGGCTCTGTGGCATCATTCTGCCTCAAATTCATAGGCAGCTGTGCTCCGAACCAACAGTTGACACATTTACTGACAGGCAGGCAGCCTATGTCATGCTCATTTCATCCAGTTTTCACTTCTAAAGCAGAAACAAAATGGACTAATAAAATTATGTGTTGAAAGAAGTCACATTGAGGCAGACAGATGGACAGAGAGGCAGTAATTTTCAGTTTTTCTTCACTAAATTGTTTGTGTTAGATCTAATGAGCAGTATGAAGCCTATGTGACTCAAGTTGCAAATCTAGCAGTCCAACTGTTTGTGAATATAGAGCCTGCCTGCTCCACTTATAGCTCAACCCACTACCACCTTCCTGTTTTTACTGTTTATGAGTTGCCTGTTGGCCAATCCTTCCCCACTCTTCATTCTTTCTCAGCAAGTGTAATGCATGCAGTTGTTTGATGGTCCCATCTGGTTCTTGCAACATGGACTGTCTCCCAAGTTTGGTTTAATGTAAGATGCCTGAGATATGAAAAGGCATTGATGACTTATAACCCTAACAGGTGCCTCACCCTGCATTCTGGCAGCTGGGCTGAGTGAATCTACACCAGATCGAGTTCTCTAAAAGCCATCAGGACTTTTATTTCTCATTTAATTAGCTCCAACACTAGATCAGACCTGTAGCAAGTGTAGAGATACAGGATGAGAGGTATGGTTAAGGTCTGCCTAGAATGAGCAGACTAAGAAGGACATAGGAAAGAAGGCAGTATAGTAACAAAGAAACAAGTTCCCCACCCCCTAAAAAATGAGAATGGAAGGAAACCACTACAGCAGCATATGACAGGAGAAGCAAAACCTTTTGTTAAAGAAGTCCTTAATACATTCATGTGAGCAAAATAAATGTCTTTTCTGGGGATAAGGACTGAATTTGATATTTCTTTGGAATCAGTACATGTCATAGAGAATTTTTATTCCTGTAACTCTGGGTTTTGGCCTCCTGTACTAATTGGCAAGCTCCGTTGATTCTCTCTGGGACTGGGAAGGTTATCACAGCCCCACAGGAGATCCTGGGAAGCTTGCCCAGCTGACAGCCTGCAGTAACCCCTTCAAACCAGCAGTAGAAAAGAGGCAATAGCTGCCAAATTTTAAGTCAACAGTTCACGATTCAGAGTCATTTGTTGCCACTCAGATTAGACTATCAACTTTGATATTGTATTCTGCTTTGTTTTAAAACATTTGGGAAACATTTTACAAAGTGAGTTTAGAATATATGACAAACACAACTGGTCTTAGTAATTGTCACGGGGGGTTAAAAACTGGTGGAAAATAAGCCTGTATATTTAATTGTCTGGTTTTCTATTCAAATAAGTAGTGGCATTCAAACTAAGGAATTCTTGGCAAGGTGAACAATGATCAGAAATAAGTTTCTAAATTAGGTACTATTCTCATAAGTTAGAAAACTAAAAAATAAGAATATTTAAATATGAATACTTTAACATAAATGATATTATTATTTTTGATGACCAAAAAGTCAGTGTTTTGTTCCTATTAATTATTAATTTTGTGTACATGTTATTTGTTGCTGACTGGGTTGATTTTTTTGTTTATTTGGTTTGAAATAGTCTCTCTATGTAGCCCAAGTTGGTGAAAGAGAAGAGACAGCAAAAACTACCTTACCACAAAACAAAGTAGAAGATAAGAACAGACTCCTGAAAATTGTCTTTTTTTCATTAACACAAATGCTATGGCAGCTATGCACCTAAATGCACACACACAGACACACAGACACACACACACACACACACACACACACACACACAGAGAGAGAGAGAGAGAGAGAGAGAGAGAGAGAGAGAGAGAGACAGAGACAGAGACAGAGACAGAGACAGAGACAGAGAGACAGACAGATAGAGACAGGCAGACAGAGACAGGCAGACAGGCAGACAGAGACAGACAGAGACAAAGAGTGACAGAGTCAGCGAGACAGAAAGACACAGAGAGGGGAGAGGGGTACCATTTATACCAAGGAATTCTTTGCAAAGCTTTGTATATGGAAAATCTGTAAAGTGCGGGTTTGATCCCTAACAACAAAAACAAAACACAACTGAGAAACCACAGGAATCCTTTGTTGTTCAAACTCCGTATTCATTCTCCGGTTATTAACATAACCTTCTAAAAGAAACAGCCTTTCTCTTTCAGTAATGGTCTTCCAGAAGGTTTTGTAGAAATTGAAGGTCAAGGAGTTCTGAGCAGGTATTTATTCCTGGATATAGCGCAGAATTGTGCATGCATGTTAGGCTGTCTTTCTTCAAAAATATGTTCTTGTCTGGACTGAAGTTTCTCATTGACAACTTTCTTCTCTTTCCTCCTTCTTTCTAACAAGCATCACAGCAGTGGTGACATTTATCAGTTTTTGTGTCATTGAAATAATGAACCACTTCCTCTTTCAGCACAAGCAATCACATCATGCCAGTCAAATAAAGGAGGAGGAATATCCAGAGAACTTGGACCATTTCTTTAGAGATGACATTGACTTGCAAAACACCACCAGCGAATGCAAGCGGAAACAGTTCATCTGAGTCAATGCAGGGTCATCTGATTCTTTTCTTTTCTGGACTTTCCCCTTACTTTTTCTCTTTTCTTTTACATTATTTTTTTTTTAAATTTGGGCATTTTCTTTCTCTCATTTGCAGTTAATTTTCTGAAACACACATGCCCCCACCAATAGCACTCATCTCTTTGACCCAGCTCAGGAGATCATGTAGCTGAGGCTACTTTAGTCCAGTGACAGGCATCAATGTGAAAATGACCACTAAAGACACAGACTTTACAATTGTAAACAAAGAAGATACACATGTGCACACATGCACATTCTATGTTTCTAGTCCAGTTTCTAAACTTCAATCTTCAGTTTCTTAGGCATTCGTTCTTGACAGCTTTCATTAGTCATGAGTTCTGTGGTGTTCATTTTTAATAATTTTCTCTACCCAATAACATATTTTTAGGTATTACGGATATAAAGGAGAAAAGTGTGTGTGTGTGTGTGAGAGAGAGAGAGAGAGAGAGGGAGAGAGAGAGAAACAGAGACAGAGACAGAGACAGAGACAGAGACAGAGACAGAGACAGA
>JANHMN010000009.1:2540650-2553605 GCA_030674055.1 Rhabdomys pumilio | reverse complement strand
TGTGTGTGTGTGTGTGTGTGTGTGTGTGTGTGTGTGTGTGTGTGTGTTTCTGTATGAAGTTAAGTATTGTTCCATTGAGGTCTGTAAAAAAATGTATGGAAATGTTGTTGGGGTTGCAATGAATCTATAGATTGCTTTTAGTAGCATTGTTGTTTTTACTATGTTAATTCTATTAATTCATGAGCATAGGAAATCTTTCCATCTCCTGATATCTTCTTTAATTTGCTTCTTCAAAGACTTTTATCATACTGGTCTTTTACTTTCTTGGCTAGCATTGCCCCAAGATATCTTTATTATTTGTTGCTATTATGAATGGTGTTGCTTCCCTGCATTCTTTCTTAGCCTATTTGTCATTTTATAGAGGAAGGCTACTGATCTTTTTTTAATATATATAAATCAATTTTGTATCCAGCCACTTTGCTCAGGGTGTTTATCAGCTGTAGGTATTCTCTGGTAGAATTTTTGGGGTTGCTTATGTATACTATCATATGGTCTACAAGTAGCAATACTTTGATGTCTTCTTTTCCAATTTGTATTTCTGCCAGCACCTGACTTGCATGTCCTGCTTCTGGGCAGCAGAAGTCTGCCTGAGTAAGGGACCAGAGGCATAAAATCAGGAAAGGATATTGGTATCTATTGTGACTTTCACAGACTAGCTGGTAATTAAAATAAAAACACAGAGAATCTCTTGTTTTTTAAAGTGTGAGCCTTTAACGTAGGCTCCCTACTTATTACACTAAACCAACAAATTCTGTCATATGTCCTGCCACATGGTCATGACTATATCTCTGCTCCACTTCCTTGCCCTATGGATGAATCTCCTGCTTCTCAATTTTTCTCCCAGAGTTACTATCTCTTTGTAAATGTGGTACCCTCCCTTCTTGCTTCAGCTATTGGCCCTCAGTTCTTTATTAAAGCCAATCAGATAATGCCTTAAGCAAGTGAGGAAGGAAAAATTACCTACATAATATGCCAGTACCTTTTTTAAAAAATTAATTTTATATTGAATATTTTATTTATATTTCAGATGTTATCCCCTTTTCTCCATTTCCCTTTCACCCAGAAACCCCTGTCCCATCCCCCTCCTTTTTCTTCTATGAGAATGTGCCCCCATTCACCCATCCACTCCTGTCTCCTAACCTCAAATTTCCCCACACTGGGACTTCCAGCCTTCAGGGGATAGGGACCAAGGATCTGCTCTCCCACCTATTTCCCAACAAGGACACCCTCCTCTAGATAAGCAGCTGGAGCCATGAGTCCATCCCTATGTGCTCCCAGACTGGTGGTTTAGACTTTGGGAGCTCTAATTGGTTGGTCTTGTTCCTCTCCCCATGGGGCTGCAAGTCCCTTAAGTCTCTTCAGCTCCTTTCATCTTCTCTCTAACGCCTCCATTGGAAACCCCATGATCAGCTCAATGGTTAGCAGTGAGCATCTGTCTCTGTATATGTCAGGCTCTGGAAGACATCTAAGGAGATAGGTATATCAGGTTTCTGTCAGCATGCACTTCCTGGCATCCACATCAGTGTCTGCCTTTGGTGAGTGCACATAAAACAGATACCCAGGTGAAACAGATTCCAGACGACCCCTCCTTCAGATTTTGTCCCACACTATGTCTCCATATTTACTCCCTTGAGTATTTTGTTACTCCTTCTAAGAAGGATCAAAGCACCCACACTTGGTCTTCCTTCTTTATGAGCTTTGTGTGGTCTGTGAGTTGAATCTTGGTTATTTCAAGTTTCTGGGCTAATATTCAATTATCAGTGAATGAATAACATGTGTGTTATTTGTGATTGGGTTACCTCACTCAGGAAGATATTTTGCCATCCATTTGCTTAAGAATTTCATGAATTCATTGTTTTTAATAGCTGAGTAATACTTTGTTGTGTAAAAGTACCACATTTTTTATATTCATTTCTCTGTCAAAAGACTTCTGGGTTGTTTCTAGCTTCTGGATATTATAAATAAAGCTGCTATGAAAATAGTGGAGTATGTGTCTTTGTTATATGTTGGAGCATATTCTGGGTATATGCCAAGGAGTGATATAGCTAGGTCCTTAGGTGATGCTATGTTCAATTTTCTGAGAAGATGCCAGACTGATTTCCAGAGTGGTTGTACCAGCTTGCAATCCCACCACAATGGAGGAATGTTCTTCTTTCTCAGCATCCTTGCCAGCATCTTCTATCACCTAAGTTTTTGATCTTAGCCATTCTGACTGGTGTGAAATGGAATTTCAGATTTGTTTTGATTTGCATTTCCCTGATGACCAAGGACATTGAACATTTCTTTAGGTGCTTCTTGGCCATTCAATTTTCCTCAGTTGAGAATTCTTTGTTTGGCTCTGTATCCCATTTTTCAAAAGGGTTATTTGGTTGTCTGGATTCTAATTTCTTGCGTTCCTTGTATATATTGGATATTATTAGCCCTCTATCAGATGTAGGATTTGTAAAGATCTTTTCCCAATCTGTTGGTTGATATTTTGTCCTTTTGACAGTGTCCTTTGCTTCAGGTCAGTGTTCTAACAGCAGAGTGAGAGGTGGGGCATAAACAAGGAGGTCAATTACAGAATGGAACTTTGGGAGAAAAATCTAGAATCTAGGGAGTTGTGGAGGCTCTCTTACCTGTTCTTCTGATTGGCATTGGCTACTCTTGAGCAACAGAAGTCCACCAGAGTTGGAACTGGGTGAACAATAATATCAGAAAATACCAGTATACTCTGAGGAAAAGCAAAGGTTTATCATGTAAAAAGCTCTTTGTGTGTGTGTGTGTGTGTGTGTGTGTGTGTGTGTGTGTGTGTGTGTACGCACACGTGTGTGTTTATATGTGTGTGTGTGGGGGGCTGTAGTAATTTTATTGTAATAGAAAAACCAGGTGTCAGATAGTTATCTTTCCCAAGGGTAGAGTCTGAACCAGGCTGGCAGCACATAAACCCCAGAATATCTCCTGATCTCACGCTGCATGTCTGACCCATGTGTAGAAACAAGCTGTGAAGCCAAGATGAATGAAAGAGGTCCAGCTGAAAGCTTCTTAAACTAAGCAAGTAAACATCTTAATAGCTTCAGGAAGTTCCTGAAACTGACAAGATTCACTAGGCACAATCTCTTTAAGGATATATATGCTCTAAGGATTACTGAGCAGCCTTCAGATAAACTGAGTGGAGACCCCATGAAGTATCTATCTGCAGGTTGTTCAGTGCTCTCTAAGGTTTTAGCTTTTTTGAGCTGTCACTTAGGCTGGAGTGGTTTTGGTAATGTAGCTAGTTTTGAGTAATTTCTGTTCCTGTTTTGTTCCTCACCTACATTTTTGTAAGTAATCTCAATAAATTCATTGGTTCATCATGTTGGACTTTGCTGGTATTAGTCTTTGGTTCTGTATACAGAATGCTTAGACATGATTTCATGTTTTCCCAGGAATATTGTCACAATTCCCAATAGCTTTCAAGCCCACTAATAACTTTTCAATGTCATGTCCCAAACAAGCCCCTCATCACTATTCTCAAAAAGATGAGAGCAATAAATTACACACATAGTTAGATGCATTAGAAAGCACTTAAACCACCAACCAAAGACTACACATGGAGGGACCGATGACTTCAGCTGCATACATAGCAGAGGATTGCCTTATCTCACATCAATGGGAGGGGAGGCCTTTGGTCCTGTGGAGGCTTGATGTGCCAGCATAGGGGAATTCTTGGTCAGTGATGTGAGAGTGGGTGGGGGAGCTCCGTCATAGAAACAGTAGGGAGGGGAGATGGAATACATGGTTTGTGGAAAAGAAACCTGGAAGGAAAATAACATTTGAAATGTTAATAAATAAAATAACCAATAAAAAAAGCACTTATCAGGGAATAAGCTTAAACATTGGCAGCAAAGACACCCCAAACATGTTGGTTCAAGTGCTAATGATGGGATGCTAGCAACTTGGCTTAGTGAGAAGTTCAGAAGCCTTGCAACCTGGGAAGTTGATGTGATAACTTTCCAAAGTTGAAGGACTGAGAACTCAGGAAGAATTTGTATGTCCTGTAAACTGGACCTCTGGAGTTCCAATGTCTAGTCTATATGCAGCTATTACATAAAAGACTGGCTTTGTTTGGTCCTTCTGGGTCCAAGCCAGTTGGAGACAACTATAGATTGATGTGTAGTCCTTGTAAACTGAGCCTACTCAAACAAACATGCTGATATGTTCAATATAACAATCTCACAGACAGAAGCTTCTGGCATACCTACTCACCAGTTGCAATTGACTTTTTGATCCAGTCAAGCAGATACCTCCAATCAATCACAGAGTAGTTGGTGTTACAAAGCTCCTACCAGACTCAGCCCTCTTCTGCACTAAGAGCATCTAAATTGAAATATGAATGTGAAAGTGTTACTGGACTGAGCTGTTGTGAATAATTAATAATATGAGAAATATCAAGTCATTTTTTGTAAGCTATAAAGCAATACAAACATTAATTTTCAAGATTGTTCTGCCTAGTTAGGAGGAGGTAAAAAATGTGCAACTCAGTATAGATTCGAAAAAGATAGCTAGTAAATATTCTTAGTATTAAGATTAAGTCTTTGCATGGACTATAAACTCTACTACTGAGTAGAGTACAGTATGTACAATAGTACTTTAAACATAAGAGTGAAGTTTGTATTTTTTTCTAATAAAACAAAAATTCATTCATCATAAAATATTTTTCTTTTAAATTATTTTGTGATTTGAAATTACAAAATAAGTTGAGCATAGTGTCACTTTTAAAAACCATCACAGCATGTTGGATTTAGATGCAGATAGATCTCTGTGACTTTGAAGACAGTCTGGTCCACCCAGTAAGACTCTGCAAAGAAAGAGATAAAGATAGATAGATAGATAGATAGATAGATAGATAGATAGATAGATAGATAGATGATAGATGATAGATAGATGAATAGATAGATGATAGATAGGTAGGCAGGTAGATAAATAGGATAGGTAGAAAGAGACAGAAAAAGAATGAAAGGAAATGAGGGAAAGAGAAAAAGTAAGAGAAAAGGCAAAATAACTTTAGCTTATAGATTTTATAAAATGAAAAATTTGCTAGATTTCATTTGTAAGTGGAGTTTTTTTGTCTCATGTAGGCAACAACTCATTGAATTCAGTCTAACCTTTCTAAGCATAGAAAGTAAAAACACAAAGTCTATGTATTCTCTTATACTTTATGAAGTAAGAGCATGAAAGCCCACAGCTTAGAAAAGGAAATAAATTTCCTCCTCCTCCTTTCTCCCTCCCTTGTCCTCATCTTGTTCCATCTCCCACAATCATCCTGTTCCCCCCTCAGTGAAGAACTGAAGCATCCACCCTAATCTTCCTTCCTTCTGTGCTCCATATAGTCTGTAGGTTGTATTGTATGCATTGTGACCTTTTGGGTTAGTATCCACTTATTAGTGAGTACATACTATGTGAGTCCTTTTGTGTCTAGGTTACCTCACTCAAGATGACATTTTCTAGTTCCATCCATTTGCCTGTCAATTTCATGAAGTCATTGTTTTTAATCACTGGGTACAACTCCATTGTGTGAGGCTCTTGGTCCCAGGGAGGTTTGATGCCGGGTAGAGGAATGCTGGAATGGTAGGGTGAGAGAGTCTGATTGGGTAGGTGGAGGAGCACTCTCATACAGACAAAAGGGAGTGGAGGGCAAATATGGGATAGGGGAGTGGCAGGGGTGGGGAGACCAGGAAGTGGGATATCATGGGATGAGGGGTGAGTAGAGGGAGTTACAGGAAAGTGGGATAACGTTTGAGATGTAAACATATGGAATAATTAATAAAGGCTTAAAAACTTTAAAACTTTAAAAATCTTTAAAACTGTACACTTTTAAAAAAAGAAAACGGAAACACTTAGCTTCCAGGGGGTGTGGGAGTCACATGTGATCAAGATTATTCTCTAGTTAGAGAAAAAGATTTTAAGTGAAAGAATTATTGGAGCCGTAGCTAATATGAGCTAGGTTAGATAACCTAGTTTCTTGCTTACCTCAGAGAGTTGCCATAAAAATAAATAGCAAAAGAGTTTATGAGTATGAAAATTCTTCTTAACATGAAGCATACGTGGGTATGTTGTCGTGATAATAAAGATTTGAGCTTCTTGTTTTGGAGACTTCATATAATGTTTTAAACTTTTGTAAAAGTCTGAGCATTTGGCAGATTTATACATTAATTACATCATGAGAATAGGAGGATAAAAGTGACCCACTTTATAAAAAGACAACACTGTGGAGAAAGTCAGCTTTATTACTTCAGGACAGAAATGTATTTGTTATTTTTCTGTTGCTATGAAAAAAACACCATGACCAAAAGCAATTTATAGAAAAAAATTCACTTTGGTTTATAATTTTTAAAGAATTAGAGATCATCATAGCCAGGAGACATGGTAGCAAGAAGCAGACATTGGCACAGGACCAGGAAGGTGAGAACTCATACTGTGAACCACAAGCAGAAATCAGAGATAGAAAATTGGAGGTGGGAAGGGTTTGAATCTCAAAGCAGTGATACAAGTTCTAAAGCAAGGCTATTACCTTCACCTCTGAAAACAGTGCCTGTAACTGAAGAACAAAGGCTGTGAGGGAGCATTTTTCATTCAAACTAGTACAATGACATTCACATGTAGAAGCAGGGAGTTTTTATTCAGAATTTACATAAATAACAGGCCTGAAGTAAGATACTGATTTCTTCAAAATCTTACAATGAAAACCTTGCATGGATTAAGGTGGGTTTATAATCCAACTGGTATCCTGTCCTCAGTTTCAGTAATGACAGCTTGTTTAAAATGAAAATTTTGTGAATAATGATAGAATCCCCTCTGCTGAACTCTGTATTTTGGAAACACAATTAAGATTACAAACTGAACAGCTAAACAGAGAGCATGAAGAAATGAAAGGCTTTTAAGGACAAAGTGAAGAAGACAGAAAGACAGGCTTGGTCTAATCTTAGGCAAAACTATGGTTACTCACAGAAAGAGATATTCTGAGAATGAGCAAAAATCTACAGAAGAGATGGGTTATGGCCTTTTACAGGATGTGATAGTTTGTATATGCTTGCTCCAGGGAATGGCACTATTAGAAGGTGTGGCCCTGTTGGAGTAGGTGTGTCACTGTGGGTATCTGCTTTAAGACCCTCATCCTAGCTGCCTGGAAGCCAGCATTCTGCTAGTAGCCTTCAGATGAAGATGTAGAACTCCCAGCTCCTCCTGCCTGGATGGTGACATGTTCCTGCCTCGATGGTAATGGATTGAACTTCTGAACCTGTAAGGAGCCCCAATTAAATGTTGTCCTTAAAGAGTGGCTTTGGCCATGGTGTCTGTTCACAGCAGTCAAACCCTAACTAAGACACAGGGGTAGAAATGACTACCAGAAGCATACCACACTTCCTTCAGTACTCTATTTCTTTCAGAGCTGCAGAGTCTGGCTGCAATGAAAGCTGAGAAGTATTGTCTTTTTGCAGGAAACTATCAGTAAAAATAACTGAAGTCAAAGAAAAACATACATTTAACTACAGTAAATAATAAACTTCATCTTCTTCACTGAATACTGCTCACATACACCCTGCCCATTTCATTTTAGCTTTATCCAAACTGAAAAAAACTAGAAGTTGGTTTACTAATTTTTGATGTACATGTTTTGTTTTTCAATGTAGGAGTCAAAATTTAACTGAGAACCTCATACACACTAAACAAGCATCCCAGCCTAGACCTTTGCTTCCTATATCCACATTGTTGAGCTTGTTGAGATCGGTAGTCAAGCCTTAGTTGCTTATGTATACACATCAAATGTATCCTAGTTTGGCCTCCAAACTAGAATGAGTGTTGAACTGTCAGAGTAAAGTATTATGATGGCTTTCAGGCAAGAATGAGACAAGATGGCACTGTATAAATGTTTATAAAATATAGCACCTTAAAATATGTTCACAAAATATGTGGATATGATAAAAATGCAGTGAGGCTCAAATCTGTGAATATATGAAAAATTTATGAATTCAGTAAGCTTAGCTATTATCCCTAGTTTCAGTTCATTCAATATTTATTGAATTTTCTTGTATTTTTTTGTCTCTAAAACTTATTTTGCAACAAAATATTATGTTATGGTAAGTATGTAAGAACCTGTAAGTATGTTTCTATTGTGTTTTCACCATAAATTATAGAGAATTAACACAGAAAGCCACAACTCCATAATGTACAGAGTGAGAGATGCTAGAACACTCAGCTCTAAATGAAATGTTTGTATCAAACTCCTCTCCCTAAGATACATAAATCTACATGAAAGAGGAAAAAGAAAAATTGTTTGTTTTACTTTTCTCTGTCTTTTTCCTTTGTCGTAGCTAGAACATGCTTTTCCATGTACTTTGAGCTTTCTTACCCCCTTCTTTAAAGGTTTTCTTTCAATGTGGCTGGTGACTGCCATGTGGCTGACCTCTGTACTAGCTTATCCAAATGCTAAGATGCTTTGCCGAATGTCTTCTTAATTTTCATTCCCCTGGACAGCTTCCTCAGCTTACAATTTGTTTACCCTGGAGCTTGTAAAGCTAATAAAATTGCACTCCAATTTTTTGTAAACTTTGTTCTTAAATTATCTTGTTAATAAGAACAACAACTCCAAGAAATTACCCCAATTTCCCTTACATCAAACCTCTTTCACAAATGGAAACTCTGCTCTTCAGGTATCAGTTCTGTAAACAATCTTACACAGCATCTATCTGTATTTGGGTGCTACATGATTTTTCCTGTGGCAATGAGAAAACTGTCTAACAATTACACACAGGTGGCAGATCAAAGAAGTGATTCAATCCAAGTCTAATTGATGGCTTTATTGAGATTACTTATATGAGCTCAGTGAACTCAGAGACAGCTGCATCCCTGAAATCCACCCATCATGGGGAACAGCTTATGATAATGCAATTTTGGAGCTTCCTGCCTACATGGAGTTCTATTGGAGTCTCTTCCTCCATGCTTATTCCTACTGCTTCCATGATTTTAGCATGGGTTTTCTAATTTACCATGTACATTTTCAGAGCTTCTTGACCTTCTTAGGTTCCCTAAGCTTTGTGTGTCTTATGAACTTCCATTTTCTCTCTAGGAAGGAATGTTTCATTTTGCAAAAAACAGCTACCCAGAAAGGTTGTTCAGTGGACTCAGAAATATGGGGACACCTGTGCTGTGATTTAAAGCTCTATGTAGTTGGGACAGCTTCCATGGTTTACAGTTGTCTGTCTGTTCTAGAACATTTTTCTTTGAAAGGCTAATAATATTGCCCTCCAACTTCTGTTTAAACCTTGTTCTTAAATTACGTTTGTCTTAGGTATTTTGTGGTAGGTATTCTTCTAATGCCATGTAAAGTCTGGTCCAGACAAAGGCTTTTACATTGCCTGCTCTCTTTCCTGAGTTTGAACTTGAGAGGCATAGCTTTTTTTTCTTTCTATTTCATGTAATTTTGTCTACTAAGACTTGTTTAAGTGGTTCCTTTTGTAGGTCTGTAACAATCCTATAAAAATGGGGCTATTTTAAACAGACACTCATTCCCATTCTTGGCTTGGCAGTCATCTTTCCAGTTATGGACTGTCACTCTCTGAACAGCTGCATAGAAATTAGGACAGAACCCAAGATAAAACCATCATTCTAGTTAACAGATGGAAGCTCTGAATGGAGAAATTACACTGTACTTCTCTGCAGAAAGCCCAGCACAGATGCTATGTCAGGTCTAGGATTAAACCAGATAAGAAGTCTTGAGGTTTAATGATCACCATTCATTTTGAACAGTTTTCAGTGGCAAGAACACTAGTAGGGGACATGATGCTAAACCTCAGAAGAGAACAAAGGCTGCTATTCTACACATCTGCAAGCTTGTAAAGGGGCACAATTTCTCTGCTGAAGGGTCTAGATGTGTCTAGCCAAGTCCATTGCCACTGTCGGCCTCAGTTTCTTACTTCTAAAATGAACAGATTAATTAGACTATGTCTTTATCATGCAAGCATGAGATTGTGATTTTTATTTTGAGATAAAAGGTCTACCTAGAAACAGTAAACATGTACAATGGCTAAATGAAATCTCCTAAATAAATGTACAAAAAATGAGTTTGATGTGTGCACCTGAAATCCTGGAAATAGAGCTAGAGTGGCAGGAATAGGGGGATCAGAGCCATTCATTGCTAAGAGCAAGCATGTATAGGTGAGCTCCAGCCTAATCAAACACCGTTGGACTACACATTCAGACATGTACATGTACAAGCATGTGTATACATACACACAGAGACAAAGGAAAAGGGGAAAGGAGAAATTAAAGAAAAAGTATTCAGGATTTTAAAAAATAATTATGTACTCATTGTTTTCTCATATATTATATTATAATATAATATGTGTAATAAAACATTGGAATGCAATATATGAGTTCCTCCTCAATCTACACTTCCCAGTCTCTCCCCACCATCTTCCCTCTTTTCCAGATTCATTCTCTCTTTCATTTTCCATAAGAAAAAGTAGGCTCCCAGGGATAACAGCAAAACATGGCATAATCAGTTATAATAAGACTATTGTGTACCTGAAAGTTACACACTATGTAGTATGTGCTAGTTTGTGCACATGAGTGCAGAAGAGGGCATGGGATCACCAGTCACTAGAGTTACAGGCAGGTGTAAGTCAGATGACATGGATGCTTTCCTGTTTAAGAGTAGCAAGCTCTGTCCAGTGCTTACCACTTCTATAGTACCTGGCAGGTCTCACTAACCAAAATTGTAATAACATTCTAACAACAATAATAAAAACAAAGGAAAAAATGTTGTTATCATGATCAAATTGTAGCATCAGTAGAAGTGAGTTAGCCTTTTCTTCTAGCTAACACAGCAGCACTCAGAATGTCTTACACTTATATTGTGTACATATCCATTTATTCTTTATTCTCAGTATCTGAAGCCTAACACAGAATAAGACACAGCACGCCTGTTTTGAGGGGGCTCAGTATCTCAAAAATTGTATAATGTCTCCAATTATTTTCTTAGTCAGAATTGGAAGAAGAAAAAAATCAGATACCTGGTTATTTATTTATTTATTTATTTATTTATTTATTTATTTATTTGGTTTTTCGAGACAGGGTTTCTCTGTGTAGTCCTGGCTGTCCTGGAACTCATTCTGTAGACCAGGCTGGCCTCGAACTCAGAAATCTGCCTGCCTCTGCCTCCCAAGTGCTGGGATTAAAGGCGTGTGCCACCAACGCCCGGCGATACCTGGTTATTTGACTCCAATAATTTTTCCTTCATTTGTAACCAACACCAGGAGAGAGATATTAATATCTCCCTAATATTTGGCAAAGATTGTGACTGACACTTCCAAAAAGATAGAGTCACTTGAAACAAATTTAGGAAATTCATTTAAACAAAAATTTTATGTGATGGAAAAGTGCTTTGAAATGGGACAGAAAAGTGATGGAAATGCTTTATATATTCTCATGCTGTGCCTGAAAGAAGTGGATAGGTATGAAAGCATGTACCAGTCATTTAAGATAAGAATGGAATGCTGAATCAAGAAAGTCCTACTTGTCTAATTTATTCCTATGTCCCTATAGCGAACACTTTTCCTGTTGATATGAAGTAGACACTTGTCACTAGAGGACTTCCACAGGCAGAGATGGTGCTGGCTTTCATAAGTACAGTGAATTAGGAAGGGAAAGACATGACTATGATGTACTTGATTACATGGTGGGAGGCAGGGTAGGAGGAAAAGTAGGGGGCATGGTTAGAAAAACCTTGATTCTGAAGCCTGCAGTTCCCTTCAGTTCTTTGCTCCCCCTTCTTTAAGACACAGGTCTTTGAACACTGTTATTTTATCCACAACAATTGCAACATTGTTTTCTTTGATACCACAGCTTTAAGCAAAAGAAACTTTGATTCTCCACGAGGAAGCACTTTGTGTTGGGTAGAGAAAACAGACAGACCAGGAAGCCAGGGCAGATCAAGGGCTCTGGGACTGACCTTCAATCCTAAAGCTGTGATCTCAGCAGTTTGGGTTGAAGCCCGGTTTTAGCAAGTTTGACTCTGATGCTGGATGAATGCTGCAGGATTCTTAAACTCCTCAGAGCATGAAATGTGCACAGGCAAGGCTGAGAGCTCATGAAGAAATTAAATGCACTACTCTAGGTCAAGAACTCAGAAAAAGATTCTAATTCAATTAGATGACAAGATATAAATGCTTGGACCTGTAGCTGGGCTATTTTCTAAGACATGCTTCCAACGATAGAGGGGCTAAAGCATAGCAATATTTTAAGGTTATGCAGACAGGAAAACTGCAGTCCTAGGAACTCACTAGTCAGGGTGGGTTTTTGTTTTGTTTTGTTTTGTTTCTTGATTTTGTTTTTTTGATTTTTGATTTTTTTTGATTTCTGCATGTTGAAATTAATACTACCTACTTCTTTCCTTCGCTGTTTCTGTTACTTTTCAATCTGAAAAGAAAAGACTGCTATTTATATTAAGACAAGACACAGGAATACTGGGTTCATATCATTCCTCATAACATCCCAACCATGCTATCGGAAAATAACAGTCTGAGAATTACAGGATCAAAGGCTACGCTATGAAAGAAACTTCAGGGTTTACTTTGCCTAGTGTGTTATGTATTTATTATTGCTTGGAAGAAAGCATAAGGGTGTTGTACCAGAAGTTGTTATCAATATCCAATTTATATAAAAATGTCTCCAATCCCTACAGGTGTCCACCTTTCTCTAAACACGAACTCATAGCTGCTTAGGCTATGTAGTACCACCTGCTTTAGCGGTCAGTTGTTGCCTTCTGTTCCTGAAAAAATATCTTCATTAACAAAATCTTAAACTTTAGGGCTAGAGGTACAGCTGCATATTCCAGCAGTTGTGTAGCCTATAATAAGGCTTGGGTTCAATTTCTAACACTGCTCAAAACCAGGCAAGAACAAGAAGACTGACTGCAAGGGACTGTGGCATGGTTCAG
>JANHMN010000009.1:2496149-2524040 GCA_030674055.1 Rhabdomys pumilio | reverse complement strand
CTTTGGCCACCAAGCAAGGCATTAAGCTATGATGAAAAAGAATTGCCATCTGTTCTACCCCTAACTTGTAAAACAACAACATTACCAACAAGGTTTCTCTTTGTTCATTGCCAGGGAAAGAATAAATGACATCTTAAATGCCATTATGCTCAATAAAGAGAGGTGGGCTTTGAAGAGATTCCTGTTCCTTGACATATTAAACTCTTACATACAATATGCATGAAGCCGTTGGAGTTTAAATTTAACCTGATATTTCCTATGACTTTAAAACTTTAATAAATTTGTGTGCAATCTGTTGTTTTCTGTATTAAACTGTGCTTTGTTACCTGTGGGTTACATTATAGCCTCCCAGGATTCTCTTTTTCACCTTTCTATTGCCTTGGTGTACAATTTTTGATCTTCTACCATTCAAGCATTTTTTTAACCCGTGCTTATTCTCGTTTCCATGCCATTAATTATAATAGCAATGTAAATAAAACCCAAGTCTCATTCTTCTGGCAGAACTTTCATTTATCATATGATTTTAGATGCAGCCTCTTGTTTCCCTGTTTGTGCCTAGTCCTCAAACCAGACTGCAGTCACGGTTTCTACCTATCTAAAAGAATTTCCATGGTTTAGATCTTTCATTTGTTGATGACGTTGACCATCAACAGACAACGGAAAACCTGTGTATTAAACAGTGGTAAACTGTGCACAACATGCAGATGTTTGTGAAAGATGTGGGGTCAAACTCAAGCTTCCAAAAGAGAACTATGATAGCTTTACAGTGATTTCCATTTATATGTGTGTGTTCTTGTGTGGGTGCACATATTTGTGAGGGTATGTGTGCATGTAGAGCCCAAAGTTCTCTAGTGTCTTACATTGTGATAGGTTTGAATGTATTAATAATAAATTCAGATTTTCTAATAATGTGTCTTTGTCACATTAAAAATAAATCAAAATGCTTCCCCTAGATGTTATTTAATTGAGTTTGAATTCCTTATTTCATGCTCCTGTATCTTCCATTCTCTCTGTTGTTTTTGTTTGAATCCATGCTTATACTCATATGACTGTGATGTGTAGCAAGAACTCTGCCAGCACAACAAAAGTTAATATATAGGTCTTCTGTGAGAAAATTATTCAAGTCCAAGTATGGTGGCACAGACTATTTATTTCTGTACTCAAGAGTCAGGCAGACCTCTATGATTTTGAGGCTTGCTTGCATACATTGTGTGTTCTAGGACAGCCAAGGCTACATAGTGATACCTTGTCTCAAAATAAATAAGCAATCAAGCATACAAATAAAGAGCAAGACAGAACATTGTTCAAGCACCAATCTTCATTACCAATAAATTATAAATCATCAGATTCCATTGCCAAGACAAAACAACAGAAAAAGTCAGCCTGGGGCTGGCAAAATGACTCACTAGCCTAACAAAAAAGTTAAATGTGATTCTTGGAACCCACGTGCCAGAAGGAAAGACTCAACTTCTACCATTTAGCATCCGACTATTAATTGCCCTCCAAAAAAGAAAACCAATGGAGGATTCTAGTTTCATTTCTTATAAGTCCATTGGCAGATAGATGTATTGAGTCATATAAAATACAAAACAGTGATCAATAATATTTATCATAAAGTGTAGCTGATTGGCAACATAAAAGGTGTAGATGGTTCATAGACACAGAAGTATTACAGTGAATGACAACATTATTGCCTTGGGAGGATGTGGGTGTGACTGCTGGATCCTCACAGCCAATTCAGAGACAAATATTCTCTTTGAAACATTTCTAGGGATGCATATTGGGGAGATGCAATTTCCACTAAAAATCTGGTGGAACGCACTCTGATTGCTACTAGTATTCAAATAATCAAGTTATCATCAACTACATAAAGGGGAAAATTTCAGTGAACAGGTAAGTGAACCAGAGTTATTGGTGTAATGAAATTGCAAATAAATACTTTTTAAACATCAAAGATCAAACATCACTCTCTAAGGCCTACATGGAGTAAGTCAGAGAAATTGTTTTCTTAGACTTTGATCACTGTGCCTCATTCACATAAAATACAGCAATGAATGGCCATAAAGTATCATGGAAGCAGTATCATGATGAGAGATAATGCAGATGAATTCTTTCTGCTTCAGTGTCTGGCGTACTCTTATTATTTATTTTTTCATTCCTTTTCATATCTCTTAAATGTAGGATAACAACAATACAATTTTTCTATATATCAGAAGAAAATAACAAGACATTTAAGGTTAAAATAATTTTACCCTGTGATAGATGTTTGCTTATACAGTTGTGATTCAAACCTAGAAAAAGGTATTTTGTAGATTGTATCACAGAATTCTGGGTACAGACCTGAAAGTTTGGACTAAAAACACACTAGAGAAAAAATGGTGTCAGGATTCTGATTAAGCAAGGAAAGGGCCTATGATACACACATCTCTGGGAGATACACTTGGTGTCAAATGGTTGCAGGGATAGAGGGAAACATTTTCTTCAGTAGTGTAGTGACTGGTGACTTGTCCATAGATTTGAAAATTAAACTTAATGGACCACACACAAATGTAACATGAAGGTAGAAAGGGAATCAGTGGGAGAGCAGCATATGAGGAGATGGGGGTTAACATGGTAAAAATTGATTACATGCATCTATGAAATGTATTAAACATCATTAGTATATGTAATTAAGCTGTGATGATAAAAATACAAAGGAATGTATGGACTCTATAGGGCAAGCACCTCCTCTACTTTCATCCTTAGGAAGCTTGCTTATGGTTCTTTCCCCGACACAGATCCTCAAAGCTACTTGTTATGGTCTTACCCTTCCAACAAAGAACTGGGCAGGAGTGAGGGGAGCCTTTGGGGAGGGAGAACTGGAATCCATAAAAGATAGAAGATGATGTGAATAGAAATAAGATGGAATTCTCTAAAGATAACAGCAAGATTCTGGGTTGTGTAACTGTTTTGAGCATTTTGTTCAGAAAGAATTTCTGAAAAAGATAATTAGCTTTTATTCTAGTTATTTTTCGTAGTCATCTGACACAGCCTGGAGTTATAGGGCAGAGAATTTTGTGGGGCCATGAAAGGTAGCTTAGTCCATGGTTTAAACTAAGGCTTGAAGCCCCAGATACCCTGAAGTTACTTTGCCTATTCCCAGGCACCAGGCCTCCGACACTAGCTGCAGTTCCCTCATAGATTTATAGTCATCAGTCACATAAGGGCAACACTTCAAGCCCCTCCACATGTGAAGGACATGACCTCTGATCACATAGGTGCAAGACAGATCTCCATTTTAATGAAGTACTTAGAGGCCTGGAGGGCTTAGTCAGTAAGCTTTCCTTCCCAGACATTCCTTTCTGAAAAAGATATTTAACCTCATGCCCACCCAAAGAAGTGGGGTATGGTTTTACACATTCACTTTCCACCATGACAATAAATATCTCAAAACCATGGACTGCCTCTTTTCATCGGGGTCCACCTTGGGGAATCATGGAGAAGGCCTTCATCTACAGATCTGCCTTCTAATCTCCCAAGCTCAAGCTTACCACCCTTCATGCCAAGGACTATCCCCTCAGGACCAGCCAGCGCTCTCCCTTTTTCCCACGCCCCAGGATGGATACAGCCCATGGGCCATCACTTCATTTTCCAGCTCTTTCCACAACATCCAGAGGTGCCTGGACATCCAAGAGCCTGAGAACGATGCCAGTCTCTTCACAGGCCCAGGGACCCCCAAGCTAGCTCTGACTGTCCAGCACCTTGGACTGTACTTCCCAACAGCCCAACACCCTTTCCAGTGACAGCATAAGGTAAGAGCAGTCACTTCCCGAGTCCCTCCCTGCTCCTCAAGCAGCCATGCCTTGTTCAGGAGCAGATGCAGGACCCATAACTCTACAAAACTTCATTTGAGAAATGGCCTAGACCAGAACTGGCCTATAGACATGGCTTTGGATGGTTGTATCTGTTATTTAACTTAGAGCGTCATAGACTACTGTGGGTGGTGTCATTCCCTGGTCAAGTGGTCTTGGACTGTATAAGAAGGTGAGCTAAGCATAATCCTAAGAAGGAGCCAATGTGAAGTCTTCTTCCATAATCGTTTTTTCTAGACTTCTCTGCTGACCTCCCTCAATGAATTACAGTTTTCTGAACGCATGAACCATGAATCTTTCCTCACATAAATTGTTTAAATTGCTTTTGGTCAGAGTGGTTTATCACCGAAATAGAGAGGAAACAAGTACAATTTGTAAGGATGGTACCAAGTGTGAGCAGTAAATATTCTCCAAACTTAATGACACATGCTATTGAGTCATTGAAACTCATGGATAGTACTGAAGAGAAGGAAAGAAGAGAAAGGCTGTCCCGTTTGTGTGACATCTGGGCAACTGTCACTATGTTGCAAAACCTGAAGGAAGGAGGCAACTGAATGGCTGAGACTTAGAGCAGAAGTTTGCCCTCTTTCCTAAAATCTACTTATTTGAGATTTCCTTTGTTGTATTTAGAAGCATATTCATTTATGATTTTCCTTCTTTTGCTTTCCCAAGAACCTTTGCCCATTTTCTTTCATTCACAATCAACCTTAATTTTCACAGATCATTTTGTCTACTATTATTCTAATGGGTCTTTATGTTCTCTCTGTCTCAGTTTATCTCTCTGTCTCTGTGCCTCTGTGTTTCTGTCTCTGCCTCTATCTGTGTCTGATTCTGTGTCTATCTCTCTGTCTGTCTCTGTTTCTCTCTGTCTCTCCTCTCTTTCCCTCTGCCCCATTCTCTGTCTCTGTGTCCTGTCTCTCCTCTATATTCTTTTGAGAATATGTCTCAAATATGATCTCCAACTTGTAGTTACAAATGGTATGAACTACTGATTCTCATGCTTCCACCTCCATAGGACTGATGTTTCAAGAATGTATTAACATGGCCAATTTACTAACTTCTAGATAATGAGTCCAAGGATCCAGGCATGCTAGGCAAGCACTCTACATATAAAACAATATGCTCAGTACTACAGTCCTGATGTTCTAAGTACTTCAGCTCTCAGTGTCCTCTATTACTATTGCCCTCATGCCAAGAACAACACTCATTTTAGAAACTGGGAATTACTTACTTCTTAGCAATTTACACTTTCCTTTTATGAAAGTGTAAATTACTTACTCTTTATTTGACAGTTTTATTAGAGGAAACTGATTCAAGGTACTTGTTTGTCAAAATGCAAAATGTACCAACAATTTAAACATTTCACATTTTTTTTTTGTTTCTGCAATTGTGTGTATGTGTGGTCCATGAAAGGGTTTGTAAATATATATTCATATCCTTGATTTTTCCAAATGTCTTGCATTCGCACTGAGAGTTCAGTGATACTGGCAAGTAATAGTAGCCAGCTTGCTCTGGGGATCGCTTGTCTACAGTTCCTAAGCCTGAAATTACAAGTGGAAAGTCACACTTTACCTGGCACTTCCTTGCATTGTGAAGAGTTTAGACCCAAACTTTTTCTCACACTAGTATGAACAAGTACTTAACCACAAAGTCATCCCTCAAGCCCTATCTCATTATGGTTCAACAAAAGAAGCTACCCCTCAACTCATTGCAAATAACAGTTCTGCATCATGTCCCACAGTAGCTGAGAGTGTAGGTGTGTACCAAGGCACTTGGCCTAACATGCTTGTTTCCTGGGCACCATCATTTTCTCATCTCTGGAACACATGAAACTTATACAAAGCTTAAACTATTTGTCAATTTATTTGTAACAGCGGTAAGCTTTCCTCCTCTATTTTCTTTTGGATCTCTTTATTTTTATAAGCCAAATATCATACTTATTTTTAAAGACTGTGGAGATTCAAATAGGAATGACCTCTACTGACTCATGTGTTTTAATGTTTGGCCAAAAGAGATAGACACTCTTAAGAGATGTGGCCCTGTTGGAGGAATTGTGTCACTTTGGGGTGTGGGTAGGTGTCCTTTCTCTAGTCTCTGAAGTAATTTACTGATTTTGTCACACTGGGCACAGTGATTTTATCATAAATATCTAATCTGAAAATCATTTCAGCTAAAAAGTTGTGGGATTTTTTTAGAATTTATTTACTTACATTGTGTGTGTCTCTGTGTGTGTGTGCATGAATTTCTGCATTCTTTTGTGTGTGTCATAAATGTACATGTGTCCTTGGAGGACAGAAGAGGTCACCAGATGTCCTAGAACTGTAATTACAGATGACTATAAGCTGCCTGTCATGGGTGCTGGAAACTATACTGGGTTCTCTGTAAAGGCTGCAACAGCTCTTAACCAATGAGTCATTTCTTCAGGAGAAATGCCCCATTATTAAGGATTGCAGGAGATGGCATACAATATTTATTGAGTGTATACAAGTGGTTTTCCATATTCTTAGACTTTTTTCTATCTCAGTTATGGTAGTCAATATCTTGTGTGGTGCAACTTTCATGGAGAGGAATGTGGGGGAGTGGTGCCAGTATTTTCCCCTTTGATTAGTCAATTCTTCCATTTAAGTTTTCAAAACGCAATCAGAATAAACCAACTGTAAATTCAATTTTTTCATTCTTTTTTGAGTTACTCAAACCCATCACTCTGCAAACTCCCCATTCCATTTCCTCCAGCCATTTGCTTCTATGAGGTTGTCCCTCCATTTACGCACCCACTCCTGCCTTATTGCTTTAGCATCCCCCTATGCTGGGGCATCAAGCCTTCAAAGGACCAATTACTTTCTCTGCCATTAATGCCAGATAAGGACATCCTCTGCTACATATGTAGCTAGAGCTATGGATACTCTTTGATTGGTGGTTTAGTCCCTGAGAGCTCTGAGTGGTCCAGTTAGTTGATGTAGTTCTTCCTATGGAGTTACAACCTCCTTCAGCTCTTTCAGTCCTTCCTCTAACTCTCCCATTGGGGTCTCTGGGCTCAGTCTGATAGTTGGCTGTGAGTGTCTGCATCTATACGAGTCAGGAACTGGCAGAGCCACTCAGAGGGCAGCTGTACTAGGCTCCTGTTAGCAAGTACTTCCTGGCATCAAAAATAGTGTCTGGGTTTGGTGTCTGAGGATGGGATGGATCCCTAGATGGATTGGTCTCTGAATAGCCTTTCCTTTAGTCTCTATTCCATTTTTTATCTCTGAATTTTCTTTAGATAGGAAAAATTCAGGGTTAAAAATTTTGAGATAGTGGGTGGCTCTATCCCTCAAATGGGGGCTGTGCCTATCTTCTGGAGGTGGTCTCTACAGGTTCTATCTCACATTTTTGGGGTATTTCAGCTAATGTCATTGTGTCCTGGGAGCCTCTTGTTCCCTGGGTTCTGAGACTTTCTATTGGCTACCCCCAGTTCCTCATCCAAGACTGCTATATATTTCTATTCAATTTCTTGACCCACTGTACTTCTCTTCTGTCCATTTCTGTTCCACTTTTCTCTCCCCCTCTTCTCTCTCTCCTAGCTTCCCCCATCTCTCAACCATCGTGATTATTTTGTTCCTCCTTTTATATAGCATTGGAGCATCCACACTTTGGTCTTCCATTTTTTAAGCTCCATATGGTTTGTGAATTGTATGTTGGGTATTTTAAGCTTTTGGGCTAATGTCTCCTAATCAGTAGTACAAACAATGTGTTTTCTTTTGTGACTGGGTTGTCTTACTCAGGATAATATTTTCTAGTTTCATCCATTTGCCTGTGAATTTCATGAGGTCATTTTTTTAATAGTTGAGTAGTACTCCATTGTGTAAATGTACCGCATTTTCTGTGTCCATTCTTCTGTTGAGGGACATCTGGCTTGTTTCCAGCTTCTGGCTATTATAGATAAGGCTGCTATAAACATATAGAAACATGTGTCCTTGTTATATGTTGGAGAACTTTTTGCATATATGCTCTGAAATGCTATAGCTGGGTTTTCATATAGAACTGTTTCCAGTTTTCTGAGTAACTTCCAGATTATTTTCCACAGTGGCTTTACCAGTTTGCAATCTCACCAGCAATGAAAAAGTGTTCCTCTTTCTCCACATCCTCTCCAGCATCTCTTCTCACCTGAGTTTTTGATTTTAGCTATTCTGATTGGTGTGAGGTGGAATCTCAGGGGCATTTGATGACTAAGGATGTTGAACATTTTTAGGTGCTTCTGGGCCATTTGAGATTCCTCAGTTGAGAATTCTTTGTTTAGCTGTGTATTCCATTTTTAAATATGATTATTTGGACCTCTGGAGTCTAACTAGTACTGGAAGTTTGAGCCATGTAGTTAGACAACTAAAAGAGGTAGAAAGGATTCAAATTGGAAAGAAATCAAGATATCACTATCTGCAAATGATATAATAGTATACATAAATTACCCCAAAAATTCCACCAGAGAGCTCCTATAGCTGAGAAATAACTTCAGCAAACTGACTGGACATAAAATTAACTCAAACAAATCAGTAGCCTTCCTCTACTCAAAGGATTAACAGACTAAAAAAAGTTAAGGAAATGATACCCGTTACAATAGTCACAAATATTCTTGATAGCAAGACAGAAATAATTTATGAAAAAAAGGAAAGTAGCTCAAGAAGGTAAAGCTGGAGTCTAGATTTTACTACTTTATCCACAAATATATCATTTAACTCTTGTGAATATTGTACTTTTTCTATAAAAACAAAAATGACACTACAGGCAGGAGATTAAGGAATCTATATTGTATCCAAACAGTACAAAAAAGTAGCAAATATTCAGCAATTTAACTTGTTTCTTTGAGAATAAATAGATTTTTCAGGCTTTCCCACAATTTACAGTTGCTTTGAAGATCAAAACCACTTTTTCTCTTTCTGATGCCAGCATATTTTAAATGTGCAGTCCACTCGTCTTACCTCTATTTTAGCACAGGATCCACTCCCAGGTGCAGATCAGTTATATATCTTAAAACTATAATACATCTCACTTATTTAATATGTTTTCCTCCTTTGATATATACTTCTTAGTATTTCCTAGGATCAAACTTTAGTTATATGCAAATGATGTCATTTCCTTTTTTAGTCTGCATAATAGAATTTCTTCCTCACTTTATTCCTTTCTTTTCCTTCCCTCCCTTCATTCATCTCTTCCTTCCTTTCTCATTGTACTTTGTTTTTATCCTAATCCTCAACTTCTCCCATCATTCTTTTCTCTATTTCTTTTATTTTTCTTCTGTTTCTTCTTTCATTCATTTCCCCCTTTATTTATGTTTTCCTTCTTCCATTTCTATATTCTTCTTTATTTCTTATCTCACATTTACACTTCTCCACCCTCTCTCCCTCTTTTGCTTATTCATTTTTATTGCTTCCTTCTTCCTTCTTGTATCTTACCTTGCTCTTGTTTTTTTCTATGAACTTTGGCATAATAATGGAAAATATTCATGTAAACATAATAGGACAAGTATCACAGCCATTCTGCCCACTATAAATCTAGTAGACATCACTGTTGTTTCAAAACTGTGAGGGCAGCACATAAATGGTTGGATATAGCTTCAAGTCGATAAACTGTGTTAGAAGGGAATCTATAAACTGTATCTTGTCCATGAATAGAGTTAACCAACTTCTGATACTATCTGAACGTATAAACATGGCAATCTTCTATAACCCCTCACCATCCACAAATTTGAAGATGCCTCCCAAACCCATGCACTACAAACTTAACCTCTAAATCTATGTACATGGAGTTGAAGGTGCAGTGTCATGTAATGGAGTGTATAAATTTTTGGGTTATGCATGTCAGTACATTGAAGCCTTTACAGAAGATGAAGAAACTGAGATCAGCAATAGCACCCTTCTTTATTCATGTCAATCATGCTTCTGCTTGTTTAATGCAGCATGGTGACATTTAGTGGGTGGTATGGATATGATAGCTCTAGTATGACGACTAGTTTTAAGTCAATTTGGCACATACTAGAGTGTGTTTTTTTGAGAAAATTCTAATTGTGAAAGTGAAAATGTCCATCCTAGATTGGCCGGTGGAAAAGGTTGTGGTGCATTTTTTTTGATAGATGATTATTGATGTGAGAGAGCCCAGCTCAACCTTGGTAGTGCCATCTCTACATGTACATCCTGGATGCTATAAGAAGGCAGAATGAGCAAGCTATCATGATCAAGCCACTAAGAAGCATTCCTGTGTTGCCTCTAAATTATCTCCTGTCTCCAGACTCCTACCTCAAATCCTTTGCTAAGAGAGTCTAATACAGAAGTATAAGTATAAGTATAAGTATAAGTGAAATAAACCTTTTGCGTTTCAAGGATTTTTACTAATAGTGATTTATCAAAATAATAAAAACAATAATCAATTCACCTGGCTTCCTAGAATCTAGGACTTGGTAAGAGAAATCCATTTATTGTATTGTCTGTACAGACTTTGGCCTTCCATCACAGCAGTACAGAGTAAGTTACTGGGCAGAAGGCTTTGAGTGGCTAGTGTGGCTCAGACTCTTACTGCTTCTCAGTGATCCAAATATAAAAAATTCAGGCCTATTTCCAGTACCATATCTGCCTACATTTTATGATGCTTCCTGCCATATGGATAAGGACTGAACCTCTGAACTGTAAGTTAGTTCCATTATTTATAGTAATTGTTATGGTCATGGTGTTTCTTTAGAGCGAGAAAATTCAAACTAAACAGAAGTTGATGCTAGGAACTAGGGCATTGTTGTGATAGACCTGACCATGAATTTGTTCTAACGTATGTGGATTTTGAAATTTTGGTATAGAAAATTATTTGAATGCCTTATGTGGGGCTTAATCAAGCATCCTAGTACGAACATGGAATACAGTGGTCTTGAGGGTGATTTGAAGTGTGGAAGCATGGATCAAGTTGTTCCTGACAAAAAAGAAATATTAGTATCTTACCTAGAAACTATTCTTGTGACATCTTATGAAGAATCTGCCTGAAGGTAAATTGAAGAGAATTGGAGATTTCAAAATGACCTAGTATGTATCATGGTTACTAGTGAGCACACTTATGAAAACCCAGTAAATAGGAGCAAGCTGAGCAAAAAGTCAAATGAGAGTTAAACTTAAAATTTTCATCAGATGCAAATAAACTTTATGGCATATAAAATATTGGACCACATAGAGAATCCTATTCTACAAGCCTGACTGTGTGTACTCTGAAGTTTTAGGTCAGCAGTTCACAACCTGTGAGTCATGATCCTTTTGGGATCAAATGTTCTTTCATATGGGTTGTCTTAAAACATTGGAAAACACAAATATTTACATTAATAGTCATAACAGTAGCAAAATACACTTATGAAGTACAAGTTAAAATAATTATATGGTTGTGGGTCACTACAATATAAAGAACTGTATTTAAAGGGTCACAGCATCAAGAAGGTTGAAATCTATTGTCTTAGATATACTTGCCCTGAAGAAAGCAGTAAATTAATAGTTAAGAGCAGGAATAAAATTTAAATAAAAAGGCCATTTTGAAAACATAAAAAGTTAGATATTTTTTCTTGTCTTTAATGAATTGACATGAATATTAGGTTTAAAGAAGGCAGAAAGAGAAAAGAAATTATGGGTGAGTAACATATGCTGATCATGCAGTTCTTTGCTTAGCAGCTATATTAGGGTTACTATGGTTACTGTGGTAAACACCATGACTAAACAGCAAGTTGTGGAAAGGGAGGTTTATTTGGTTTATGCTTCCATCTCAGTATTCATCACTGAAGGAAGTCAGGACAGGAACCCAAACGGGGCAGGAACTAAGAGGCAGGTGTTCATGAAGAGGGCACAGAGGTGCTGTTTACTAACTTTCTTCCATGTCTTTATAGAAAACAGGAGCACCTGCCCAGGGATAGTACCACCCACAATGGCCTGGGGCATCTGCTACAAAATGCCTTACAGATGGATCTTTCGGAGGCACTTTCTCAATTAAGGTTTTGTCCTTTCAGATACCTCCAGTTTGTATGTCAACTTGACACAAGTGTAGCAAGCACAATGGCACTTCCAATTCTGATACTGCAAGATGACTTTGAAGTCCATGTTTCTTAATAGACCTATTAGATCCCAATGGATAGTTAAATAGTATTTGTGGAACATTTCGTCTTGGGGTGGTATATCTGTGGCACTTTTGGTTTCTAGCATTCAAGGTGGCAGCCAACTTATGAATATCAGTAGTATCTCTGAGAAATTTGTTGTAAGAACAGATAGACAGTAGGATGCCACAGTTACTCTTTGAGTATTCAGCCTTGAAAAGGATCAGATGTCTTAGGAATTCCAGGTTTTAACAAAGTACTTCTCCAATAATTATCATTCATATCTGTAGTATTAAGTTAAGACGGGCCAAAAATAAAAGAGATATCATAACCAGTCATGGTGTAGCTCCATAGGCAATGCCCTTGTGTAGCTTGAAAAAAACCTTGGGTCATTCCCAGCACTACAGGAACCACTCATGATAGGAGAAACCTCTATACAAGCACTTAAAAATACAAGCAGAAGGATCAAAAGTCCAAGTTCATCCTCAATGACACAGTGAGTCTAAGATTTAGCTTCAGTATTAAACAAAGGCAATGATGTCAGGCTTTTTCTCAGTCTGTGGGACTGTGAGGGATCAGTGGTTTTTTTTTTTTTTTTTTTTTTTTTTTTTTTTTTTTTTTTTTTTTTTTAACTGAATCAGTTTCTAAATTCTCATCACAGGGCACACTCAGTTACCATCTGACACCTTAATTATCAGTAAATTCCTTTCCAGGTGCCAGTTGACAACAAATTGAGGTGGCAAAAGTAAATAGAATGTCAACTGGAACAGCTGCCTAGCTGTTCTTCAATAATAATAGCCACGGTATGTAATTCTAAGATCCAAGAATGAAGATGGCCCTGCAGCAGTTGAAAAGGGGACTTTATGAGATGCTCACCAATAGAATTTCATTCAGCCATATGAAAAATAAAATTATGAATTGTTCAAGAAAATAGATGGTTCTTAAAACGGCTTTATAAGAGAGGTAACTCAGACTCAGAAAAAAATAACACCTGCTAGTCTTATATATGGATTCTAGCTTTGACTGTTTACATGCACATTTACCTGGGTATATCTGCAAACATATATCTATAATATAAATTATATCAGTAAACTGTAGAGTACCATTTGAGCTTGTTGTAACTTGAATGCAGAAGAGGTACTCCTTTTTGCTTGTTTTAAATGTTAAATGTCACATCAGCACCATCCCCCAACTCTACCCACTGTCCTGAATCAAGTTCATGCCCTGGTTCTACAAAAAGAAGGAAAGATAGTCAGCAGCTGTCTTGACTTCCTTGAGAAGAACTAGTAAGTAAACCATTTTCAATAAAGGTCACTATTACTTTTCTCATGATATAAAAATGTCTGCCATAGGCACGGGAAGTTGGAACCACATCAATAAAGGGACTCCTATTTGGCAACTCCATGACTGCTTCTTCTGCAGTCCCTTTTTGCATAGTCTAACTACCTGTTTGTAGTTGTTACCTTTGCTTGCTCTCACCTTTGTAAGCATTGTATTTGATGATGTTTTACTTTCTATCTGGGGTGTCCATTTAACTGTCCCTTGCTATTTGTTATTTTAATTTTGCTTGCTACATGAGTAAAAAAAAAAAAACTCATTCATTCTAAGCCCAAACCCTTGCTATCCTAAATCTCTATTCAGATTGTCCAGAACAATGCCAATCTTGTAATCACAAATGGTGGAGGGGAAGAAAGGAGAGTAAAGGTATTGAGAAAGGGTCTGGCCTAGAACCAGACATAATGTAAAGCAAAGTAAAAGAGGAGACTCAACACATTATACCAGAAAAAATATATGATGAAATCTAATATTAATATTTATATGCCAATTAAATTAAAAAAGAGAAAAGGTTCCATTGATTATTATGTTTGGAGTCATTGATGTTTCTTACTTTGCCTCGAATTCAGGCATCAGTATCCCTTATGTATATCCTAACAGTTTTCTTCATTGGCCATCAATGACCCTTTAGTGGACACTTCATTGACACTCAATCTTGGGCAAAGGTTTGCATTCTAAATACTTTGAGGCTTTGGGATTGCTCGGTATTAGAGTTTTTTTCTATCACCCATGAGGTTTTAAATTTAATCCCTAGCACCCTAAACTATGAAGCTAAAGATTCAGAATAGCTTAGACTGGCAAGATGAGGTCAGCAATTAAGTGTAATTTCTGTAGAAGCTTGATAACTGACATTCAATACCACAAAAACACATAATAGAAAGAATCAGTTCCTGCATTCTGTCTTCTGACCCCCATATATGAATCATTCCATTCATACCCATAAACATACATTCAAACATGTGTTGTAGGTATACATATACTAATTAAATAAATACATTTATCAGAATAATTTCTAAAATAATGTCTTGCTATCTCCCCAATGCCTTTCCTTTGTTCACAATTAACCAACCATCTCTCTAATAAGAAACAACTGTGAAAAATATTTGCCTGAAAGAAAGCTTTGATGAAGGAGGCTGTAAAACTCATCCTCTTTTATCTTGCAAAACACTACAAAGCAGAAATGATAACTAGGCTGTTTTTCCACTCATCTACTGTAATGCCACTTATCATAAACCAGATATGAGCATTCAAGGATACTAAAAACATAATCACTGCTTTCCTGCCTCTAGCTTCTCAGAGGAGTGGAATGCAATAACCATCAGGAAAGCACAAAGGCAACAAAAGAACAGGTGTAAAACCAGTCTGATTTATGTGAAATTATTACGGCTCATTTCATCTGTTCCTGAAATATTGTCAGTTTTGTATCTCCCTTACTTCTAGTGACCCAGAGTTCGAATTAATTCCCCATGGATATGACTTATTATTTAATGCTGAGCACCTACTACTAAATTACATTAGTGTAGTATAAACATTTTTAAAATTCTGGGGCAGGTTTCTTCCTGCCTTAGATCATTTATGTTCCTGGATGAAAGACATACACAAAGCCTTTATATTTTAATATGTATTAAGTGTCACAATAGTCGGGAAACTGCCCTCTGTGTTGTTAGAGTTTACCTTTCAATTGATAACTTTGAGTTACTACTTACTAATTCTTTTGTTTCATCTGAGTTATTCTTAACACTAAATGGCCAGTCCACATGGCCACAGATTTATGGCTAAGCTATCTTATTGTGGCTCTCCTCCCTCCTGTACATCCATCCTCCTTCCTGAAGGCTGCTTTTTGCTTCTTATCCTTCTTCAAGACTGGACTCAAGTCTGGGAAAACCTACACAGTCTATGTCTCTTCTCCCCAGCTATTGTCTGTTGGCATCAGTATTTACAAGCCAGAATTAACTGTGGTCATGGTAACTCAGGGTCTGACATGCAGAGTCTCTCATCTTTGGGGCAAACAGTTTTGGGAAAATCAAATTAGCATCAGACTACAAGTAGCATTAGACATCAGGACACACATTTGCTTGCCACTTTGAGGGTACTAATTCAACTACTTGTAAATGCCTTCTGGGTAGACATAAATATAACTTGACTTTAAAGGGACCTCAGTGTTAACTACACTAGTACAAATTCTGAAGTTTATTTTTAAGCAAGTGATTATAAATAAGGATCTTACTTTTATAAGACTAACTCAAGGATTTGCCTGATTTGGCAATATTAGGGAAAATCTTGATAAAGTTGAGAGATACACTGAGAAGATATTGACTTGATTTCTAAAATTATTTCCTATGGTTACAGTTAAGGAATAGTAAATGGTTGAGTTAACTCACTTTGACTCTGTTAGGTTCACTGTAGCCACAAAACAGTGCTTCTGGGTAATATAGAAGTAGCTCAGTCAATAATGAGCTTGCAACATACATTTGGATCCACAAAGCTCATAAAAAATCTAGGTGTAGTGGCAAACACTCTACACCCAGAATGGAAAAAAAATTTGAACTCAGTACCTTCTGAACATCTGGCTTTGAGGAATCAGCTCTAATTTCAAGTGAGCACCAATAGAGGAAGACATCCAATGTCAACCTGTGACTGACTTACAGGTGTTCAAATACCTGAAGACACACATGAACACATGCCTGAACACACACACACACACACACACACACACATACACACACACACACACACAAATATACGGGATGTTTTGTGTCTCATATCAATATTCACTTACAGAATGTAACTGAAACTGAACTGGAAAGACATGATTTAAGATTCATCACTGACCCACTTCCCTTCTGCACCATGCCTGGTCCATTTGGCTGGGGCAGACACCTAACTGGTCTGCTTCTGTGGAGATATAATATGCTGAGCCATCCTAGAGGAACCACTGCACTCAGAGCAATGAGTAACAACCCTCTTCCACTACCCTATGCCACAGAGACACAACTGGGAGCCAGGGGTGCTCAGGACTCATCAGCCACCCAGACCCCACCCCTCCTGAATATTACTTCCCTTCTACCCTCTGCCTAGTCCTTTTGACTGGGGCAGACAACTAGCTGATCTGCTTCTGTGGAGACACAATATCCTGAGTCATCCTAAAGGAGCCACTGTACACAGAACATATGACACAGAACCCTGAGCCATTCTAGAGGAGTCACTCCACTCAGACCAGTGAACACCTAGATGGTCTGCTCCTGTGAAGACTCCATATCCTGAACCATCCTAGAGGAACCACTGCATTTAGAGCAGCAGGATTTCAGGATCTGAGAGGTGGCCTGAGTCCCAGGAGTTCTTCCAACCTGGAGCTTAATATCACAGGATCACAGAGACATCTGACTCTGAGGAGTTCTGGCACAAGCAAGATAACTGGAAAGACAGATTTCAGTCAGACACAGTGAGTGCAGGTAACACTAGAGTTAACCAGATGGCAAAAGGCAAGTGCAAGAATATAAGCAACAGAAACTGAAGTTACTTTACATTATCAGAACCCAGTTCTCCCACCATAGCAAGCTCTGGACACCCCGTCACACCAGAAAAGCAGGATTCAGAATTAAAATCACTTCTCGTGATGATGATGATAAAGGATTTTAACAAGGACATATGTATCTCCTTTAAAGAAGTATAGGAAAACACAGGTAAACAGGTAGAAGCCCTTAAAGAGGAAACACAAAAATCTCTTAAAGAATTTCAAGAAAACACAACCAAACAGGTGAAGAAATTAAACAAAACTATTCAGGACCTAAAAACATAAATAAAACCAATAAAGAAATCTTAAAGGGAGACTACCCTGGAAATAGAAAACCTAGGAAAGAGTTCGGGAGTCATAGACGCAAGCATCACTGAAAGAATACAAAATATAGAAGAGAGAATCTCATGTGCAAAAGATATCATTAAAAAAGCATTGACACAACTGTCAAAGAAAATTCAAAATGCAAAAAGCTTCTAACCCAAAACATCCAGGAAATCCAGGATACAATGAGAATGGCCAAACCTAAGGATAATAGGTATAGATGAGAGTGAAGATTCCCAATTTAAAAGGCCAGGAAATATCTTCAACAAAATTATAGAGGAAAACTTCCCTAACCTAAAAAATGAGATGCCCAAAAACATACCAGAAGCCTACAGAATGCCAAATAGACTAGACCATAAAAGAAATACTTCTCGACACATAATAATCAAAACATCAAATGCACAAAACAACAAAAAAAATTAAAAGCAGTAAGGAAAAAATGTCAAATAAATTATAAAGGCAGACCTATAAGAATTATACCAGACTTCTCACCAGAGACTACAAAAGCCATAAGATCCTGAACTGATAACATACAGATCCTAAGAGAACACAAATGCCAGCACAGACTACTATACCCAGCAAAACTCTCAATCATTATAGATGAAGAAACCAAGATATTCCATGACAAAACCAAATTTGCACAATATTTTTCCACAAACCCAGCACTTCAAAAGATAATTGATGGAAAACGCCAACACAAGGAAAGAAACTACAACCTAGAAAAAGCAAGGAAGTAATCTTCCAACAACCTCAAAAGAAGATAGCTACACAAACTTAAAATTCACCTCTAATAACAAAAAATAACAGGAAACCACAATCATTTTCCTTAATATCTCTTAATATCAATGTACTCCATTCTCTAATAAAAATACGTAGACTATCAGACTGGATACACTAACAGGACCCTGAATTTTACTACATACAGGAAACGCACCTCTGTGAAAAAGACAGATACTATTTCAGAGTAAAAACAATTTTCCAAGCAAATTGTCCCAAGAAACATACTGGAGTAGCCATTCTAATACCAAATAAAATCGACTTTCAACCATCAGTAATTAAAGATGATAAGTAAAGACACTTCATACACATCGAAGGAAAAATCTACGAAATGAATTCTCAATTCTGAACATCTATGCTCTAAATGCAAGGGCACCCACATATATAAAAGAAACTTTGCTAAAACTTAAAACACACATTGTAACTCACAAAATAATAGTGGGGGATTTCAACACCCCACTCTCAGCGATGGAAAGATCATGGGAAAAAAAAACTAAACTGAGACACAATGAAACTAACAGACATTATGAACCAAATGGATTTAACAGATATCTATAGAACATTTCTTTCTAAAACAAAAGAATATACCTTTTACTCAGCACCTCATGATACTTCTTGAAAATAGACCATATAATTAGTCACAAAACAGTCCTCAACAGATACAAAAAGATTGACATAATCCCTTGCATCCTATCAGATCACCACAGACTGAGGCTGTTTTTTAATAATGAAAAAACCGATGGAAAGCCCACATGCATGTTGAAATTGAACAATGCTTTACTCAAGATGACTTAGGCAAGGAAGAAATAAGGAAAGAAATTAAATACTTTTTAGTTTTTAATGAACATGACGACACATTATACCAAAACTTGTGGGACTCCATGAAAGCAGTGCTAAGAGGAAAACTCATAGCTCTAAGTGCCTATAAAAAGAAACTGGAGAGAGAATACATTAACAACTTGATTGCACACCTGAAAGCTCTAGAAAAAAAAGAAACAAATACACCCAAGAGGAGTAGACGACAGGAAATAATTAATCTCAGGGCTGAAATCAACCAAGTAGAAACAAAAAGAACTATACAAAGCATTAACAAAACCAGAAGTGGTACTTTGAGAAAATCAACAAGATAGATAAACCCATAGCTAGATTAACCAGAGGGCACAACGACAATATCCAAATTAAGAATATCAGTACTGAAAAGGGAGACATAACAACAGAAATAGAGGAAATTTAAAAAAATATCATCAGATCCTACTACAAAGGCCTATACTCAACAAAACAGGAAAATCTAGATGAAATGGACAATTTTCTAGACAGATACCAGGTTCCAAAATTAAATAAGGAAGACTGAAGGAGGAGAAAGAGGATATGACCCCATGAGGAAAGAAACATTACCAACCAACCAGAGCTCCCCAGGGTCTAAACCACCAGCCTGGGAGCACATAGGGAGGGACCTATGACCCCAGCTCTATATGTAGAAGAGGGTGGCCTTGTCGGGCATAGGTGGGAGAGGAGATTCTTGGTGCCATAAAAAATGAACACAGAGTGTGTATGTGTGGGGGGGAGTAATGTGAGGGTGGGGAGGGAGTAGTAGGGGGAATAGGTGGGGGCACAGCCTCATAGAAGCATGAGGAGGGGGGATGGGATAGAAGGTTTCTGGGTGGTGGGAGGAAGTGGGGTAAGGGGATAAAATCTGAAATGTAAACATAATACCACCCCCAAAAATTAAAAAACAATTTAAATTAAAAAAGAAAGCAAAAAATGAAAAAAAAATAAAAATAAAAATTAATTAGCTTGATACTTAAATTTGTTTTGAGTATATTGCAGAATACTCAGCCTTGGTGTATCCACTCATCAAGCAAGCTGAGCAGACCTGCTCAAACCTCAGATGTCCTGGAATTTCATCTGGATGCAATGAAGACCCAGTGTCAGAGTCTTATCAATTTACTCTCCCCCCCCACCCCTCTTCTAATATTTCTATGCCCGTAATCAGCTTGAAGAAGTTAATGAAGGGTCAGTGCCCCTATTCCCTGGACTTGGGGACTAAGGTGGCTAATATTGGGCTGTCTTTCTAGGGAAAAGTAGTGGTTTTCTTGGAACAGGGAGGATTAGCTAGGATTTATTGCATAGCCATAACCTATCAATAGAAATCTGTATAATTAATATCAAGATGAAGTTATAATTTCTTAAATTGTACAAAATTTACTCCGATTTCAAATTTGAGGTTTTCATTGGTACGAGCTCCTTATTGATATAAAAGTGAGATGAATATTGTTACTGTCATAGGTATTGAGCCTGAATAACACATTTAGGAATACAAGGCTTAGACCCAGTCCTTCTTTAATTTTTTTTAACTGATTTGAGATGGTTAGCCTGTGAGTTAAGAGAGAGTAAAAGAGAGAAAGACTATAGCAAATTCATGACTCTGAGTTTATTGTTAGGGTGTTTTCTAAATTTTATTTAGAAATAGCTGAAAGGAGTTCACAGACAACAGTTCAGATTGCCTTACATGGATAGTTGGTTTTCAAAACATCAGAAGTCCACAGAATTGACTTTATAAACATTTCTGTATTAATGTTCATTTGGATTAGAAACCTGTCTGTTCCTGACAGCTCCCTGTCTTGAATTCTAAGAAGAAATTGAGCATCTTTGGAGTTACTCCAGTTGTGGTGAGACAGTCACGTGGCAAGAATTGCCTCTTCCCATCTAAAGAAAAATTACTGTCCAGAAAAGGACACACTTGCAGAATAGTCGACTGATTATATCAGCCTAGACAGAGTAATCAGCCCTTAATAATTCTGCATCACTAAGGTCGGTTAGATGATCCTGGGCCAGAAGGCTGAAGGTCAGATGCTCCAACACTTTGAAGTATAGGGACTGTCCAGGTGTTCAGCGGTCTCTATAAATTGGCTAAGTTTTAGAAGCTATGCTTTGTGCTTCCCATATTTTCAGTTAACTCAGTCATTCTGAATTTCTGACGGGGTTGAAAATTTATAGTCTCATAGCCAATCCTGGCTATTTACTTTGAGAGAAAAGATTTGAGTGGATGGTTTTCAGCTGACATTCATTCTAAAGCCAAGAAAAAACGTCAAGATTCAAAACTAAGTGTTTTAGTTAAGAGAGATGACAGAGTTTCTGTTTAGTCAACAAAATGATGGACTGGGTATTAGGACTATCTTGTACCTCACTGGTACAAATTGGCATAATTAGGATCTAGTTTTATTTTGAGAGAAAAGTTTTATTTTAACAGGAAGGGTGATATGTGGGAGGAGCTAAGGTGAGAGAAGTAAGGAGAGGAGGAGAAGAAGGAGAGGAGAAACTAGGTGATGAGAGAGAGTAAGAGAGAGAAAGAGAGGGGGGGACATGGAGGCAGATGTTCACGTGTCTCCACTAGTCAAAGATAGTTGATATATCTAGGTTGGGCATTGGGTTACACTTCTGATTGAGCATTACCATACTTATAAAGCCTTTGATTAACATTTTTTAAAAAATGTATAAAAGCAAAAAGGAAAAGGGGGCATGGGATGGGGTTTTCTAGGGAGGGGAAATAAGGAAAGGAGATGACATCTGAAATGTAAATAAAATATCCAATAAAAATATTAGAAAAAATTTAATCAGGAGCAAATAAACCATCTAAACATTCCCATAACCCCTAAAGAAATAGAAGCAGTTATTAAAAGTCTCCTCATCAAAGTAAGTCCAGGACAAGATGGTTTTAGTGCAGAATTCTATCAGACCTTCAAGAAAGACCTAATACCAATTCTATTCAAACTATTCTACGAAATAGAAAAAGAAGGAACAATACCTAATTCTTTCTATGAAGCTACAATCACACTCATACCTAAAGTTCACAAAGACCCAACAAAGAAAGAGAACTTCAGACCAATCTCCTTTATGAAGATTGATGCAAAAATACTAATAAAATTCTCTCAAACCAAATACAAGAACACATCAAAACAATCATACAGCATGATCAAGAAAGCTTTATCCCAAAAATGCAGGGATGGTTCAATATTCAGAAATTCATCAATGTAATTCACTATATAAACAAACACAAAGTAAAAAAGGCACATGATCATCTCACTAGATGCTGAGAAAGCATCTGACAAAATTCAACATCCCTTCATGGTAAAAGTCTTAGAAAGATCAGAAATTTAAGGACCATACCTAAATATAGTTAAAGCAATATACAACAAACAAGTAGCCAACATCAAACTAAATGGAGAGAAACTTGAAGCAATTCCACTAAGATCAAGGACTAGATAAGGCTGCCCCCTCTCTTCCTGCCTATTCAGTATTGTACTGGAAGTCCTAGCCAGAGCCATTAAACAACAAAAGGAAGTCAAAGGGATACAAATAGGAAAGAAAGATTTCAAAATATCACTATTTGCAGATGATATGATAATATACCTAAGTGACCCCAAAACTTCCACCAGAGAACTCCTAAACCTGATTAAAAAAAAAAAAAAAAACTTCAGCAAAGTGACTGGTTATAAAATGAACTCAAACAAATCAGTAGCCTTCCTCTACATGAAATTTAAACAGGCTGAGAAAATAATTAGGTAAATGACACCCTTCACAATAGTCAGAAACAACATAAAATACCTTGCTGTGAATCTAATCAAGCAAGTAAAAGATCTGAATGGCAAGAACTTCAAGTCTCTGAAGAAAAAAATCTGAAGATCTCAGAAGATGGAAAGATCTCCCATGCTGATGAATTGACAGGATTAATATAGTAAAAATGGCCATCTTGCCAAAAGAAACCTACAGATTCAACTCAATCTCCATTAAAATCCCAAATCAATTCTTCACAGGGTTAGAAAGAGAAATTCTCAAATTCATTAGGAATAACAAAAAACCCAAGATAGTGAAACTATCCTCAACAATAAAAGAACTTCTGGTAGAATCACCATCCCTGACCTCAAGCTTTAGAACAGAGCAGTAGTGATAAAAACTGTGTGGTAATGCTACGGAGACAGGCAGGAAAGATCAATGGAATAGAATTGAAGCCCCAAAAATGAACCCACATGCATATGGTCACTTGGTCTTTGACAAAGGAGCTAAAACCATCCAGTGGATAAAGGACAGCATTTTCAACAAATGGTGTTGTTTCAACTGGAGGACAACATGTAGAAGAATGCAAATCAATCCATTCTTATCTCCTTGTACAAGGCTCAAGTCCAAGTGGATAAAGGACCTTCACATAAAACCAGATACACTGAAACTAATAGAAGAGAAGGTGGGGAAGACACTCAAATACTTGTGCAAAGGGGAAATGTTTCTGAACAGAACAATAGCTTATGCTCGAAGATCAAGAATTGACAAATGGGACTTCATAAAATTGCAAAATTTCTGTAAGGCATAGGACACTGTCAATAGGACAAAATGGCAACCAACAGATTGGGAAAAGATCTTTACCAATCCCATATCCAATAGAGGGCTAATATCCAATATATAAGAAGAATTCAAGAAATTAAACTACAGACAATCAAATAACCTATTTTAAAATGGAGTACAATGCTAAAAAAGAATTTTCAACTAGAAAAGTTGAATGGCCAAGAAGCACCTAAAGAAATGTTCAGCATCCTTAGTCATTAGGGAAATGCAAATCAAAACAACCGTGAGACCACCTCACACCAGTCAGAATGGCTAAGATCAAAAACTCAGGTGGCAGCAAATGCTGGTGAGGATGTAGGGAAAGAGGAACCTTCATTTATGATGGGATTGCAAGATGGTATAACCACTTTGAGAATTAGTCTGGTGGTTCCTCAGAAAACTGGACATAGCATTACCTGAGGACCCAGTTATACCACTTCTGGGCACATCCCCAGAACATGCTCTAACATATAACAAGGACATATGCTCCACTATGATCATAGCAGCTTTATTTATAATAACCAAAAGCTGGAAAGAACTCAGATGTCCTTCAACAGAGGAATGGACACAAAATTGTGGCACATTTACACAATGGAGTATTACTCAGCTATCAAAAACAATGAATTCGAGAAATTCTTAGGTAAATGGATGGAACTAGAAAATATCATCCTGAGTGAGGTAACCCAATCACAAAGAACACACAGTGTATTCACTCACTTATTATTGGATGTTATCCCAGAAGCTTGAAATACCCAAGATTCAACTCACAGACCACATGAAGCACATGAAGAAGGAAGACCAAGCATGGGTTCTTCGGTCCTTAGAAGGAGTAACAAAATTCTCAAGTGAGCAAATATGGAAACAACGTATGGGACTGAAACTGAAGGAGGGTTCATCTGAAGACCATTTCACATGGGTATCCAACCTGTGGTAGACGCTAATGTGGATGTCAGGAAGTGCAAGCTGAGAAAAGCCTGATATAGCTGTGTCCTTAGAGGTCTGCCAGAGCTTAACATATTCAGAGGCAGATGCTCACAGCTAACCACTGAACTGGTCATGGGTTTCCCAATGGAGGAGTTAGAGTGAAGACTGAAGGAGCTGAAAGGGTTTGCAGCCCCATGAGGACAGCAACAAGACCAACCAACCAGAGCTCCCAGGATCTAAACCATCAGTCTGGGAGCACTTAGGGAGAGACCCATGACTCCAGCTGTATATGTAAGAGAGGATGGCCCTTTGGGGATAGGTGGGAGAGGAGATTCTTGGTTCCGTGAAGGTTGGACACAGCACGTAGGGGAATTTGAGGGTGGGGAGGTGGGAGTGTGGGGATAGGTGGGGACACATCCTCATTGATGCAGGAGGAGGGGTGATGGAATAGGGAGTTACTGGGTCGGGGGGGATGGGAAAAGGGTATAACATCTGAATTGTAAATAAAATATCCAATAAAAAAAGAAAAAAAAAGAAAAAGAAAGATTCATCACTGGAAGACACTGTGAATTATTAGAAGACAAAGGTTAAACATCATATTTAATAGAAAGAACATTATCCATTGCACGTTTAAAAATAGGAATAACAAAATAATGGATGTTACAATATAATAGAAAGATCACAAAATAAGTGGTAACTTTGTTTTTGTGCATGTGTGAGATTTGTTCACTTCTTTAACTTATGTGGCAAGTTAAATATGGATTTATCTGTTGCATGCATTTAAGAGTAAAAGATACTTTTTCAAATAACTTAACGAATGATTTGAATTAAAGTGTCTATCATGTTTCTAATACAGCAATTTAATTGACTGTTCACTACATTTACTGTGTTTTAATTGCCTTCTTAAGGATTGCAGTAAAACCTTTAAGTAATTTCAGTCACTTCCTTAGCATCAAACTTTTCTGAGGACCACCATCTTAAAATCAATTCTAATTTAACTTCAGCTTTGTGTTTATGTCCCTCCTCTACCTATTGCTGCTCCTTAGTTTTGCAGCCAATGATTGTATCATCACAAACTTCTTGTTACTGCTTTACTCACCTTTATTATGATAGTATGAGGTACACAGGCATGTTTGTCCAGATTATTGTATTTCACATTCTGTTTTGTTATGAGAGTGCTATTGAATTCTGCTGCTTATGGCTTCACAAGGGTCCAACTTAATTTCTAGGATTGTTGCAGTTTACATAAAGCAGGCTAACTCTGAGTGATCTTTGTTTCTTATTCATGTAAGTGGTGTGAAGGATTGTATAGGAAGTGTAAAATATTAAAGAACAGTTTTTCTTTTGGTAATTTGAACATGTCTTTCCTCCTCCCCGTCTCCACTAAGATTTGGGTCTTGATGGCTTTTGGGGTAAATTACTTGTTAATCTTATGGAGGTTACTGTTCGTTTGAAGTCGGGTTTGTCAGCCTATTTCCCAGATTCCCTAGCCCTGACCCAGTATGGTGTAATAACTTAAGTGCTTCAGGAGTAGGGCCGCTTGCCTCTAAAAGGAGCTCTGCAGGTGTCATAATACATATCATCCACTGTGTTCCAGACAGACTTACACTATGCCTTCTCATTCAGTTTTTGTCTTCACATGGGTTCAACTTTATCAAATTGTAAATCTCTCAATTCTCTCTGTTTTTATTGGGTATGTACACAAACCCAAACGTGTATATCTACTTCTAGATTACAAAGTATTAGAGATGTCGAAAAATACTATCAATGCTTCTTTTGATAGGGTTAGATTTGTTGTTGTATTGTGTGTGTTCATGCACAAGTACCTATGTGTGTGAATTGGTATGTATACACATAAGTGGACATGCATATAGATAGTGTCTGGTGTAGTTCCTGAGTCACAGTATATCTTCTTGTTTTTGAAGAAGGGTCTGTCTCTGAACCTGCTAGTAGTCAATTCAGCTGGTGTTGAGCCCTAGGGATCCACCTACCAGTGCCTCCCAACATTAGAACTGTAAGTATGCACCCACACATCTGGATTTTTTATATAGGTTCTAGGGACTGAATCAAGATCTCTGAGCTTGCACTTCTAGTACTTCACTGTTGGAGCCATCTCCTCATTAAACATTTTGTCAGTTAATTTTTTTAAACGATTATCCTTTTTTGCATTTATAAAATTAAATACTAAAAGTTACTTAAAAATACCCCAAGAAAATTTTCTTTTTTTTTTTCCATGCTCAACTTCAATTCTTGAAGTATGTTCTGCTGGTAAACAGGCAAACCAGTAAACATCCCACTGGTGATCGTGTTCTGAGCTACAGCTTCATTTGGCTGATTGCTGCCTTTTCTTATTACCTGGATGGTTGGTCCTCATTTGCTAGGAAACCTCAGAGATGAAAAATGGGAGGTAGGAAGAAGGCAAGCTAACAACGTCACAGAATTACTCTTACAGCTCAGTGAGATGATTCGTTGTAATCATACCTGCAATCCTTACATTTGAATTCCCTCCCCTGAGGCAAAATAGTGGAAGAAAATGAATCAACTTCTAAGTATTGTGTTTCCTCAGCAAGCCTACCATAGTATGTACGTGGGTGTAGTTAGGCATACAAACATACAAAGGCATAGACACACACACATGAACATATAAAAGTAAATACATTTAGAATAAATTGTTTTAATATTCTTCTTTTATTATTATATAATTTTCTAAAAACTTTGCAAGACTAGTTAATTCTGACATTTTGAAGCACTGATTTTAATCATTTTTCCCAGGATTCTCATTGCTTTTTCCACAGGGGAGAGTGGCCTTTTCATGGGCATTCCAGAGATACATTTATGAAGAAAGAAAAGAACAGAGTGACAGGGAAGACATAGGTCTGACTGTGGGTATAGTAGCAGAAACTAGCAAGACAGCTGTCAATCATATTCTGTCAGTTGCATCGAAGACATATGGAACTTGTGAAATATTTGTAATGAAGTGAGTTGACAGGTGAGCTGACAGGTACCAGTATCAAGCCCTACTGAGTTAGTTAAAAAGACTCTAATCAGTAGATTTCCCCAGGAAGCATAGATTTCAGGTCTGATATTTTGACATTCTGTGGGTTAACATGATTCCCAGCAGATGTTGCTACTTATTCAATGAAAGTCAACACAGTTTGTTTTGCTCGTAATTGTTCTTTCTTTTATCATGAGAAAAATAATCGAGATTCTGATTCAGAGCATCTAGTTGTAAAGCTGGCAGTGGCAGGGAGGCAGGCACAGCACAACACTGTTGCCCACAGCAATGTTAGAAGTTCCCATAATCCTTTATGGTTCTTAATTCAGGTCAAACTGGGCCCTTGGCTTCAACATGGATGAACATTTTAGAGTGGACAAGTGTTATATACAAGTCTATACAAGTCATTGTAGTTGCTCTTGGATTACATCTGGAAGGCCTATTAAGAATTATTTTCTTAATTTTGACAGCTGAGATAATAGGGTGGATCTGGAGGTGCTTTGGATAAAATTTTAACTTAATAAACTAAAATCAGGAGACACTATGTTAGCTACACAGCATGAGACTATATGTTCTTTACTATCAAGGTTTCTGGTGTGATTGCTAGAAAATTGAAGGTACATCTACAAAGAAAAAAATCTTACATATGTCATTAATATTTTGTGTGTGTGTGTGTGTGTGTGTGTGTGTGTGTGTGTGTGTGTGTGTGTGT
>JANHMN010000009.1:2458347-2471994 GCA_030674055.1 Rhabdomys pumilio | reverse complement strand
TCCTCCTCCTCCTCCTCCTCCTCCTCTTCCTTCTCCTTCTCCTTCTTCTTCATCATTTTCTTCTTCTTCTACTCCTTCTTCTAATCTCTTCAATAGATGCATTTTTTTCTCCAAAACCTTGTTGAATAAATCTTTAAATGCAGTCATTCTCTTTCCTCCACAAAACTACAAAGTTTATATATATTTCTGTTTTCTTTTATCATACATCAAATGAAGAGTCATAAGGTCCAACAGTGAGACAACAGGTATGATTTGTTAACTTGAAATTTCATCTGTCATGCCTTATTCCATTACTTTTGAACTGAGCTTAGACTGGAAGTGTAGCTTTAGCATTTCTTATAGGAACAACCCACTGGTAAAGACTTCTTAAGTTTTTCATTATCTTTCTAACCAGTTTTCCTAGAAGCAGTCTGAACACTTTGTTCTTTTAGTGTTTTAACTGCTTGCAGATATCCGCTTAAAATACACCTTTTATTAGGTGTTTAGCTAACTTGACACAAACCTATATATCTTTGAGATGAGATAGTGTTAATTAAAGAAAATATGTCTCCATTAGATTGGCTTATAGGCAAATCTCTGGGGCATTTTCTGATTAATAATTGATGTATAAGGGCCCAGTACATTGTAACTGGTGTTGTTCTTGTGCAGGTAGTCTTGAGTGCTATAATAATAAAGATCGATGAGGAAGAGGAGCAAATGGCAGTAAGTCGCACTCTTCCATGGTTTTTACTCCAGTTTCTGCCTCTAGCTTCCTGCCTTGAGTTCATGCCCTGACTTTCTCATTCAAAATAATTGATTCTGATGTAGTCTACTTACTTGAAAATTTTATAATTTCACTTTTATTAATAGCTAAGCAATATTCCATTGTGCAAGTATACCACATATTTACTATTCATTCATCAGTGGACAGATATCTAGGATATTTCTACATCTTGACTATTGTCATCATCAATAAACACAAATAATTAGGTACCTACAATATAGGATTATATGGGGTCCTTTGAGTATCTCCTCAAGAGTGGTATATTTGGATTGTTTGATAGATCTATTTTTAATTTTGGGTAAAACTTCCATGATCTTCATAGAAGATTTCTCACTGTGCACTACAATCAGCAGGCATAAATTTTCCTATTTCCCCACATTCGTCTCAAATTTTGACATCTTTGGTTTCAGAACCTTAGCCTTTCTGACTGGGATACAATGAAAACTCAAAACATTATAATTTAGATTTCTCTAATTTCTAAGAGTGTTGCAGAAATGGAAACAAAACAAAAACCAATACCAAAAAGCAACAATACAAACTTACTACTTTAAAATAATCAACTACTGTAGTAAATGATTTAAAATAAAATTACCCTACAATGGGGCAACATTGCCTTTATTATTGTAAAAGTCCATCAACAACAAAAAAACCTAGTGATAGGAGTAGGTTGCTTCTTCTGTAGTTGTTGTTCTATGAAGTCTCTTAGACTCTCAAACATCACACAGGCCATTGACATTGTTGTTTTTTATAATCCCAATTTGATTGTAAGAAAATATTGAATAAGGTCTATAATACGTATCTAAGTCAGAGAACATGGACAAATCTAGTTGGAACTGATCTGAATGCTTCATGCCTACTGACTAGCTTTCATTGTACCTGTAGGTTCTAAGTGAGAAAAGTAGTTATTAATCATGACTAGTTATAAACCCTGTGACTTATAATAATGACAGGTCTGTAAAGAAATGCCAACTAATGTAATAGTGGCACAAACAATATTGGAGATATTTTTGCATAGAAGTAAATTTTTTTCCTAACATGGCAACTATGCCTGTTACAATGATCAGGTCAACAACCTGTGTGAAGACAGCACACAGGCTCTAGCAGGGAACTATTACTATTATTGTAAATAGAAAGAGTATTAAACCAACACATAATGATGTGTTATTATACCCATAGTTTAGTGCATCTTTATACCTTCATTTGAGAGTCTCTATTTGTGGTTGATGGTAATTAACTGAGATACAATAGACCAGGTTTAAAGATAAAAGATTTCTGAACCTTCTGTCACAAATGGAACCTATCTACTATAACCTTCTTCTTCAAAGTGACTCAGTTGGAGCAGAATATAAATGCTAGAGGTAGTGGATGACTACAAATAACCAGTCTCTTCCTGGACAGAACAGGGAAGTTGGATGTAAAAAAAAAAAATGCCACAGGCTGTATGGAAGCAAGCATGGATACAGGAGTTGGACACTAAATTCTAATTCTACTGTGTAGCTGTTGGAATTTGTTAGGTTCTGAAAGGAAGAAAAAATATAATAATGTAGCCCTTGGTAACACTCCATTGGAAGCAACCACACTTCACTGGAAGACTTGTCACCCAATAATATGTGGGCAGCACAAGCATAGTCATCTTTTTGAAAAGGATGTAAATTTGGATAAGAAAGGTAGAGGTGGATTTGAAAAGTTTCTAGAGGGGAAGTGAATATGATCAAAATACACTGCACAAAACTGTCAAAGAACTAATAAGTTTGGATGTGATGGTTTTTCGCATCTTTTTTTATACTTTCCTGAGATTCACGAAGTACATGTAGACATGCGGTCCATGCTATCTTGCAGGTATTTTTTATGCGCTATTTTATTATCCATTGTTGGACTGGTGGATTTCAGATACTCTATTTTAATATAAATTTAAAAATAACTTAAAAGTAAGTAGAAAATGTTTAGTTTTATTGAGAAAGAAGAATCAACTTATGTTAAGTCTTACATGTCCACTTCTTTATTTCTTTCATAGTTTATGCTTGTTCATAGATCATTTACTTCATTGTTAGTTTATCATTGGCCATAGTTACCTTAACCTTAATGTCTGCATTCCAGATGCCTGTTTTATGTTCATTTCCTGTTAAGTTGGGGTTACTTAGGAATGGCTCTTTCAAACTATTTTTTAATGAACTTGTATACTTGCTCTTTGTTTCCTATAAATTTGCATGCTTGTAGTAGTAGGTTGGAATAAACTATCTATATATTAATTCTTGGAAATTCTGGACATATAATTCTTTAACTTACAGGTTCTGGTTTTTCCATTTTAGTTTTTATAGCATGTATTTATTTAGTTGAGTGTGTGTGTGTGTGTGTGTGTGTGTGTGTGTGTGTGCGTACACGCACATATTTGTTCACATGTCACAGTTCACGTGTGGTGGTGAGAACTTACAGGACTTTGTTCTCTTTCTATTATGTGGTTACTGAAGCTTGAACTCATGTCAACAAGTTTTTGAGCAAGGGTCTTAACCTCCTGAGATATATTTTTACCCATGATGTTTTTTTCCTTTTAAGAACTTAAAACATGTATATGCAAATTTTTATCATATTTTTATTAGCATATATACTCTCTAATGTGAGAAAATTTTGATGTTTCCATGTGAATATTCCTGCATTCAGCCAGGGACTTTAAAGGTTCTCTTTCCTTTTAATTTATTCTCATTTTTGGTGGCTATTTTTGGTTGACATCTTGATTATATCTGGAATGAACTACACTGCAGAAAAGAGACCTGTGATCTGGACTTCCAGATCTTGAGATGGGGTGACACATTCTTAATTTGGATCAATACAAACCTTTAGTTCAGATCTTGAGTCACATCTTTAATCTGGGCCATACATTCTACTGGGGCCTATATAAGAACAATGGAAAAATGAAGGGCTCATTCTTCTCCTGCTTTCAATTTGCTATCACATTCATTGGAGCCTAATCTTCAGGATTCCAGCATACACAGAGGACTAGAGGCTGAAACACCTAGCCTCATGGATATAAGCAAATACTATGTTCTTGGACTGCTGGCAGCAAAACTAGGGTTGAGGAAAAAAATAGTCATATTTTTTTCCAGGAGTCTTAAATGCTACTGAAAGTATATGGGTTCTAGGATCCTTATTGCAAAATAATAATATGTAACTTCCACATAATATTCTGCTCCTTAAAATGTATTTATACAATATATTGTTAGCAATTCAACAAAAAGGCCATAGAAATCACTATTTAATACATAGCAAATTTAAACAATTTAAATTACCCTGCATTTTCAGGAGTGTGGGACTTGTATTCTTCTTGTTTGTAATTCACAGTTTGTTAATATGTATTTGGATCAATAATTTGTTGAGAATGGACCAGTACATAGAGGACCTGTACGCAGAGAACCTGTATACAGAAGACCTCTGGATAGAGAAATAACAGACACAGAACCTGTAGACATTAAACCTATGGACAAACCTGTAGGCAAAGCCCATTTAGACTCTGCAGTGTAGTATGCCTAATTTCTGAAATTCATGGAAATACACAATTTAGTTTTTGAAAGATTTATTTACTCTTTATTTTGTGTGTAGTCATGTTTTATCTGTAGGTATATCTGCAACACATGGAAAATGTTCATGCTGGCCACAGGTAGATGTCAGATCTGTAGGTACTAGAAATAAAAATTAGGACAGCTAGAAGACCTTTAGTATTAAGTGCTGAGCCATCTCTTTTTACCCTAAATACATAATTTTCTTGAACAAGTGAATTCCTAGATATTTTCTTGTCATATTTCAGACTAGTGTCCCAAAATATCTGCATCAGACAGTCCCTGTCAGTTCACTGACTATTTGGGTGACAAACCAATCCCTTAGGATCTGATCTTTACCTTCTGTGTCCCAGTTTTTCAACTTCTGTGAAGTCCTCATGAGGAATTCTAAAGAACTGAAAGTTATCCAAAAAAAAAAAAAACAAACTTGAAACATTTAAAAAATTCATTCATTACATATTAAAAAATTTCTACTCATTGTCTCTATCAAAATTGTACTTATTTTAATACACAAGGTAGAAATTTAAAACAGCTAACAACTTACACCTCACAAAAATAAAACACAAAATGAAATCAAATTACTATAAAAGTTTATTGTTTTTTAAAACGTAGTGCATTTCCAAATGTTAAAATTGTACCAATTTCTTTATGAGTAGCCCTGTTCAGTTGGCCAGAGCTGGGACTGCAAGGGATCCCTTCCATAGAAGCTTCTTATGTATTCTAATTCAGAGGGTGAAGTTTCCTTATCTTATTTGTATAGCAAGGGGCTTGCCAATTGTGTGGACAGTCTAGCCTAGGACTAAAGAGCATTCATCGAAGTGTTGAAAGCAGTCTAAATTAAAAATTCAATAAACAGTTCTGAAAATTTATGATTTCAGTCTTAAATAAAGCTTTCATACAACAGGAAAACATTACTTAATACATATATTTCCATCATCTGCATGGTGAGAAATGGACTGATTTGTTAAATTGTCATATAATTACATTTCATATTCATTCAATTGTTTGTACAAACCATATATTTTGTTTATTTTTTGCTTATTTGTTTCTATTATAAGCATAAACTTGTTCATTGGTTTAAAGGAAGAATAAATCCAAATGGAAATAAGTGGACAGTGTAGAAAGAGAAATGTAAAATGTAAATATTAATCAATATAAAGCATTCACAATACACACTAAAGATCAACACATACAGCATATTAAATTTGAACTATTTATTGATTTTTTTCAATTAGTATTTATTGCTTGACATATTTCAAGAACCATAAAAGCTGTTGAGTATACAGAAAGAAATAAAAGGTTATATTATATTAATTAGATTAAACATGAAAAGGAAAGGCATTTAAAAACATTTGGACACAGGCTGCCATATTGCAATAAGTCTCCAGTGCAGTAAAAACAAAATAAAAAGTCAAGGAGTTTGCAAATTCTCTGAAAAGACAAGGAGGTCTGACAATCCAATCTGTGGATGTCAAGATAAAACCTTGGCACTAAGAAATCCTGAAAAAGGAATACAAATAAGATAACTGTAAGTTTAGAAAAGCTTTTTACATGAACAAAAAGTGGGGCCCAATCTTAATACATAATGTAGCCTAAGCAGCTAAAATACATGATCAATAGTATATATGGACAGCCAATAGAGTATTCAGGAATATTCCACAGTGTCCAAATTGTTGATAAAAGACCTCCATTTTTTCCAATAAAAAGTTACTATAAGATTAAAGATTTACCAAAAATTGAGCAAAGTTTGGGATATTTGAAAAGTCCTGGAAAAAATGTAGGAGAGGACTTTTTTTTTAAGGATGATGAAAGGATAGGAAATTACTTAGTATGTCCACCACTTGTCATTAAAACCTGGAGATTGGACCTGAGTTCAGAACCCCAGAGGCCATGTGATACTAGACAAAATAGCATGTATTTGTAATCCCAGCAGTCCTACCCTGAGATGAGAGACAGAGACAGGAAAATGCTCAAAAGCTTATGGTCTAGCTGGCCTGACATACACAAAATTAAACAAGGAACCATGTGTTAAAAAAGGAGAAAGATGATAATTACCATCTCAGAGTACCCTGTAGCCTCCACAGTCATACTGTAACATGCATAACATACACTCACACAAGTTAGCATGCACATTAACACTCACACACGCACATTAACACACACACACATACACACACACACAAACACACACTTAAGGTTACTTTTTAAAGATAAAAGATGTCTTCTTGCTTTAAGGAAAAATGTATCAAATCACTTAAGCGTTGCCCTTTTCCCTTTAAGTTTTAAATGACCCGAATACTGCATCAAAGTATTAAATATAATAAACACTATACTTTATGAAATACTTAAAATAAGAAAGCATTCTCCCAGTTTCTGTCTGCACCCTGGAGCAAACCCTGTGCCACAACTCTGGCCAACAAAGAAAGATGATCTTTCAGGAGGGCTGACCCACCTAAGATGACAGGTTAGACTACCACAACAGCTCCAATACCTGGCCCAAGTGTGGCCTGCCCAAATCTTGTAGGAACAGAAACTACAGAGGAGCCAAGGACAGGATCCTTCCAATTTCTATCTGCATCCCAGACCTAATCCTCTGCCACAACTTTCTGAAACCCAATTCCACCCAGAAACAGCTGGTCATCATTGGGTGCTAACATACCCAAGATCACAGGCTCACAGGCTCACAGGAGGGACAAGCCACAGTTAGAAACAGCAAGACTAGCTAACACCAAATGGCAAGAGGCAAGGGAAAGAGCATAAGCAAGATTCTGGTTTAAAATCACATCTTATGATTATAATAGGGGACATTAAGAAGGACATAAATAATTCCCTTAATAAAATACAGGAGAATACAAATAAACAGGTAGAAGCCCTTAAAGAGGAAACACTAAAATCCCTTAAAGAAATACAGGAAAACACAACCAAACAGGTAAAGAAATTGAACAAAACCATCCAGGATCTAAAAACGGACATAGAAACAATAAAGAAATCACAAAGGGACACAACTCTGGAGATAGAAAACCTGGGAAAGAGATCAAGAGTCATAGATGCAAGCATCACCAACAGAATAAAAGAGATAGAAGAGAGAATCTCAGGGGCAGAACATACCATAGAAAACGTTTGAGAAAATAGTCAAAGAAAATGTAAAGTGCAAAAGGCTCCTAACACAAACATCCAGAAAATCCAGTATTCAATGAAAAGACCAAACCTAAGAATAATAGGTATAAAAGAAAGTAAAGACATCCAAATCAAAGGGCCAGTAAATATCTTCAACAAAATTATAGAAGAAAACTCCCATAACCTAAAGAGATGCCCATAAACATACAAGAAGCCTACCGAACCCCAGATAGATTGGACCAGAAAAGAGATTCCTTACGTATCATAATAATTAAAACACCAAATACACAAAACAAAGAAATAATATAAAAAATCAGTAAGGGAAAAAGGTCAAGTAACATATAAAGGCAGACCTATCAGAATTACACCAGACTTCTCAACAAAGACTCTATAACTGAGAAGATCCTGGGAATATGTCACGCAGACCCTAATAGAAAGAAAATACTATCCCAGGCTACCACAACCAGAAGAAGTCTCAGTTACCATAGTTGAGGAAACCAAGATATCTCATTAAAAAAAAAACAAAATAAAACAAAAAATTAAATAATATCTAACCACAAACTCAGCCCTACAAAGAATATTAGATAAAAAATTCCAACACAAGGAAGGAAATTACACCCAAGAAAAAGCAAGAAATTAGTCTTCTTTCAACAAACACAAAAGAAGATAACCACACACACATAATTGCACCTATAAAAACAAAAGTAACAAGAAGCAATGATAACTGGGGCTTAATATCTTTTAACACCAGTGGACTCAATTCCCCAATAAAAAGACATAGACTAACAGACTGGATACAGAGGAGAAGACAGTAGGAAATAATTAAACTCAGGGCTGAAATCATCCAAGTAGAAACAAAGAGAACTATACAAAGAATCAACCAAACCAGGATCTTGTTCTTTGAGAAAATCAACAAGATAGATAGCACCTTAGCCAGACTAACCAGAGGGCACAGGGATAGCATCCAAATTAAGAAAATCAGAAATGAAAAGGAAGACATAACAAGAGGAACTGAGGAAATTAAAAAAAATTATAAGATTCTACTGCAAAAACCTATATTCAACAAAACTAAAAAATCTGGATTAAATGCATGATTTGCTAGACAGATACCAGGTACCAGGTTAAATCAGGATCAGATCAAACATCTAAACTGTCCCATAACTCCTAAAGAATTAGAAGCAGTCAGTAAAAGTTTCCCAATCAAAAATGTGCAGGACCAGGTTGTTTTTAGTGCAGAACTTTATCAGACCTTCAAAAATGACATAATATCAATATTCTTCAAACTATTCCAAAAAATAGAAACAGACGGAACACTGCCTAATTTGTTCTATGAAGCCACACTTACACAAGTACCTAAACCACACAAAGACCCAATAAAGAAAGGGAACTTTAGACCAATTTTCTTTATAAATATTGATGCAAAAATACCCAATAAATTCAAGCAAACCCAATCCAAGAACACATCAAAAGGATCATTCACTATCATAAGTAAGTTTCATCCAAGGAATCCAGGAATGGTTCAATATACAGAAATGAAGCAACATAATCCACTGTATAAACAAACTCAAAGAAAAAAACACATGATCATCTCATTACATGTTGAAAAATCTTTTGGCAAAGTTCTACACCCATTCACATTAAAAGTCTTAAAAAGATAGGCAACACAAGCCCTATACCTAAACATAATAAAAGCTATATACAGCAAACAAGTAGCCAACATCAACTTAATGGAGAGAAACCTGAAGTAATCCCACTAAAATCAGGGACAAAACAAGGGTGCCCACTCTCTCCCTATCTATTCAACCTAGTCTTCAAAGTTCTAGCCAGAGAAATTAGACAACAAAAAGAAGTCAAAGGGATACAAATTGGAAAGGAAGAAGTCAAAATATTATTATTTGCAGATGATATAATAGTAAATGTAAATGAATCCAAAAATTCAACCAGAGAATTCCTACAGCTGATAAACAACTTTAGCAAAGTGGCTGGATATAAAATTAACTCAAACAATCAGTAGACTTCCTATACTCAAAGGATAAACAGACTGAGAAAAAGATTAGGGAAATGACACCCTTCATAGTAGTCACAAATAATAATAATAAAAATACCTTGGTGTGACTAACCAAGCAACTGAAAGATCTGTATGACAAGAACTTCAAGTCTCTGAAGAAAGAAATTGAAGAAGATCTCAGAAGATGGAAAGATTTTCAATACTCATGCATTGGCAGGATTAATATAGTAAAAATCAATCTACATATTTAATGCAATCCCCATCAAAATTCCAACTCAATTCTTCATAGAATGAGAAACAGCAACTCTCAAATAGTGAAAACTATTCTCAACAATAAAAGAACTTCTGGGAGAATCACCATCCTTGACCTCAAGCTATACTACAGAGCAATAGTGGGGAAAAAAAGTATGATATTGGTACAGATACAAGCAGGTAGATCAATGGAATAGAATCAAAGACCTAGAAATGAACTCACACCCTATGGTCCCTTAAACTTTGACAAAGGAGGTAAAACCATCAAGTGGGAAAAATGATAGGATTTTCAACAAATGATTCTGGTTCAACCGGTGGTCAGCATGTAGACAAATGTAAACTGATCCATTCTTATTTTTTTGTACAGAACTCAAGTCCAAGTGGATCAAGGACCTTCACATAAAACAAGATCCACTGAATCTAATAGAAGAAGTTGGAAAGAGCCTCAAACACATTGGTGCAGGGGAAATTTTCCTGAATAGAAGAGCAATGCTGTTCTAAGATCAACATTCAGCAAATGAGACCTCATTAAATTGAAAAGCTTCTGTAAGACAAAGTATGCTGTCAATAGGACAAAATGGTGACCACCAAATTGGAAAAAGAGCTTTAACAATCCTCTATCTGATAGAGGGTGTTATCCAATATGTACAAAGAATTCAAGAATTTAGACTCCAGAGAACTCAGTAATGCTATTACAAAATGGGGTACAGAGCTAACAAAGAATTCTCAACTGAGTAACCTCAAATGGCCAAGAAGCACCTAAAGAAATGTTCAACATCCTTAGTCATCAGGGAAGTCCAAATCAAAACAACCTTGAGATTCCACCTCACACCAGTCAGAACTGCTAAGATCAAAAATTCAGTTGACAGCAGTTACTGGTGAGAATGTGGAGAAAGAAGAACACTCCTCCATTGCTGCTAGAATTTCAAGCTGGTACAACCACTCTGTAAATCAGTCTGGAAGTTCCTCAGAAAACTGAAGATAGTACTACCTGAGGATCCAGCTATACCACTACTAGGCATATACTCAAAAGATGCTCCAACATATAAAAAGTACACACGTTTCATTATATTCATAACATCCTTATTTATTCCAGGAGATGGAAAGAAACAAGATGTCCCTCAACAGAGGAATGGATACAGAAAATGTGAAACATTTACAAATGTGAAACATGTACTAGTGAGTTATTAAAAAAATTTGACTTCATGAAATTTGCAGGCAAATGGACAAGATGAGAAAACATTATTCTGAGTGAGATAACCCAGTCACAAAAGAACACACATGGTAAATACTCACTGATACGTGGCTATTATGCAAAAAGTTCGAAATACCCACGATTTAATTCACAGATCATTTTAAGCTCAAGAAGGAAGATCAAAGTGTAGATGCTTCAGTCCTACATAGAAGGGGGAAGAAAATAATCATAGGAAGTAAAGGGTGAGAGGGACTTGGGAGAAAAAGAGAAGGGGTAGGGAAAACGAGGGGGCAGGATCAGGTGTGGGAGTAGACAGGGAAGAAGTACCGAGGGTCAGGTATTGAACAGAGGTTAGGTAGCAATGGAGGTTGGAAGACCAGGGGTAGCCACTAGAAAGTCCTAGAATCCACAAAAGCAAGAGTTATTCCGGACCCAACGGGGATGACATTAGCTGAAATATGAAGAGAGAACCTGTAGAGACAATATCCAGAGGTTAGCCATGGCTGCTGATTGAGGAATGGAGCCACTCACCAGTCTCCAAAATTTTAACCCGGAATTGTTCGTGTCTAAAGGAAATACTGGGACAAAGAGTGGAGCAAAGTCTGAAAGAAAGGCCATCCGGTCACATATGCAGCCACCAAACCTAGACACTATTGTTTATGCCAAGAAGCATTTGCTGACTGGAGCCTCTGCCATAGCCTGACCAATACAGATGCAGATACTTGCAGCCAACCATTGGACTGAGCATGGGATTCCTATTGGAGGAGTTAGGGGAAGGAGTGAAGGAAAGGAAGGGGTTTGCAACCCCATAGGAAGAACAATAATATCAACCAAACATACACCCCTATGCAAGCTCCCAGGGACTAAACCACCAACCAAAGTATACACATGGAGTGTCCCATGGCTTCAGCAGCATATGTAGCGTTATTTAGCATCAATGGGAGGGGAAGCCCTTGGTCCTGTGAAGGCTGGATGCCCCAGAATAGGGGAATGCTATGGTGGTGAGACAGAAGTGCATGGGTGGGTGGTTGCACATCCTCATGGAAGCAAGAGAAGGGCATGGGATGGGGAATTGCAGAGAAGAAACTGAGAAAGAGGATACTATTTGAAATGTAAATAAATAAAATATCCAATAAAAATTAAAAAAAATAAATACTTAAAATTATGTCAATGTCAATTAAAGTGAATTGCAAAAAGACTGAAAAAGTCATTAATTTTTATTTACATTACAAAAATCAATTTAATAATTTTATACAATTATTAATTTGTTTGAATATATGTTAATTGCCTACAATTATAACTGTGCAATTGTACATGCCTGGACCAAAAGAAAGTGTCAGAAGCCCTGCAACTGTAGTTGCAGATGCTTGTTAGCAACTATAGTTTGAAGTCCAGTCCTCTGCAAAAGTAGCAAGTGTTGTTAACATCTGAGCTATGTCTCTAGCCTTTCAATTAAACTTTTATAGTTTGGCATCAGAAGGAAATAGCTGGGCATATTTTGAAAAACTCTACAGCCCTTAACACAATTTAATAACGACCAACTGCACTTTCATTGTTTTTATCATTATAATTCCAGAGTGTTTGCCAAGCACGTTGATAACCGAAGTTAAAGTTCACACCAAACCATAATTTCATTCTTCAAAGAGATTTGATGGATTGTGTTCTAGAAAATAGAAAAATATGGATGAATACTTTTTTGCTGTCACATAATAAAGGGAAAAGCTTTTGTTGGATGTATTGAAAGTTAAAGTTATAAAGCACCTAACTGCATCCTGGTGAGCAAGCTAAATAACAAGAAAACAGAAAGCACTCACTCAAGCCTATACAATCAAATGCAGTAAGAAAAAAATGTCATTAATATTGGATGGCCTGGTGAAGACCATGTTCAATCACTCATGGCTATACAATACCCCTGAATATTATAGAAAATGAGAAGCTGTTTTTAAATGAACCTCAGCAACTAAAAACAAAGAACACTGGAGACATAAGGACCCAAAGTCCTATCCACTTTACTAAGAAGAACAGAGATGAAGGATAGACCAAAAGTAGTACCAAAATTGTCTACCCTTTTCCCCCAGCTGTGATCAAGGAAAGTTTTATTCTAGAAGGAGGTAAAGGGAAGTTCTGTGTTCTTAACCTCACAGGTATGAGAATTAAACTTAAAAAGCTTAAGCAAGATATTAAGATATTAAGTCAAAGGTCTTAGTTGCATACAGAGAAAAATTGTGAGCTATAATTTGTCAGTGTTCAAAAGATAAATTTAAAATAGTAAACATGGAAACTAACCCGTAATCCCAACAAGGTCGGCAGCCTTGAATAATGAGAAATAGAAGAAATTAGTGGTGTGTCTTGTCAGGCCAGTCAGTCACTCCTGGAGGTCACAAGGTTCAAAGCTGCTATATTATTTATTATTATTTTACTCCTTTCAGTACTATTTAAGCTAGTTAGAGAAATCAAGTTTCTAGATTACTGCCTTCTTCATCAGTCATACTCTGTGAGCCATACTAATGGTTTGTTCAGGATATACTTATGATGGTCTTAAGATCAAGTTCTTGGAGGAAACCAAGAGAAGTGGCAATAAGGTGGTATATCTTTCTTACCAACAACTCCAAAAACATAGCCCAGTATGTGTATGTGTAGATATAGGTGTAGTATATTTAGGTGTAGGTATAGATGTAGGTGTAAGTATATCTAACACACACACACACACACAAACACACACACACACACACACACACACACACACACACACACACACACA
>JANHMN010000009.1:2433141-2455764 GCA_030674055.1 Rhabdomys pumilio | reverse complement strand
TATATATATATATATATATATATATATATATATATATATATATATATATATATATATATTACTACCAAGCAACATAGGAGTGGAGTTTTATCCTCAATCTGTTATTGTTGCCAAGAAATTTTCATGCCTTTGCAGGATACCAAATTTCAGATTTATTCTGACTATTCATTGTGAAACAAAACCAGCATACAGAAGTAATTGCCTCTTCGAAACATCCAGGATCATGAAAAAGAATTTAAACCATTTTTTCAAGTTGGAGACTAATTATCCAGGATGAACAAATGCAGGGTTGTTCAAACTCTAGTATTCAATAAATCAGCTGTGAGTTCACTAATACTTTCATATCCAAAACAGTTTCATCAGTACTTTCCTCGAAACTGTTTCTATGAATCATGTTTTCCATCTCACTTCTCACTCTTCCTCCCAACTCATCCACTCCTCCTACTCTTCTCCACAAACAGAAGAGGCCTCTAATAGATATAAACCAGGCATATCTGGTTTCAGTAAGACTAGGTGTATATCCTTTATTGAGGCTACACGAGGCAGCCCAGAGAGGAGAAATGGATACATAGGCAAGCAATGTAGTTCCATCGTGGTTCCATGCTCCTGATTTAGGAGTTTCATAAAAAGACCCAGATGCACAAATTTTACATAAATGTAGAGAGCCTATGTCCATCCCATGCATGCTGTCTAGCTGTCAGTGGCTATAAGGTTCTGTGGGCCCAGGTTAGTTGATACAGTGGGTTTTCTTATGGTTGCCTTGCTTCCTCAGGCTCCTTCAATCTTTCCTTCCTATCTTCCATAGGATTCCCATCACTCATCTTAATGTTTGGCTCTGGGTCCCTTCATCAGTTTTTATCAGTTGCTGGTTGAAGCCTCTCTGATGGTATTTATGCTTGACACCTGCCTGCAAGTATGGCAGATTATCATTAATAGTGTCAGTGATGGGCTCCCTCACATGGTGTGTGCATCAAGATAGGTCAGTCATCAGTTTGCCTTTCCTTTAAATTCTGGTCCTTCTTTCACCATGTGTAGGCAGGATACTTTGTAGGTCTAATGTTTTGTGTTTGGGGTGGTATCACATTCTCTACATTGGGAGACTGGCTTGGTTGCAGGAGATGGCCTGTTCAGGCTCTATATTCTTTTTTGTTTGGAGTCTTAGATAGGGTTCCCCTAATAGATTTTTAGAAGGTTCCATTGCCCTACATTTATAGCTTTTCCCAGATATGCAACCACTAACAAGTCATTTCTCCAAGTATTCTCTCCCTCCATGCTCCTAGAACCTGTTTTTTCCTGTTTCCATTCTGACCTACTCCCCACTACTGTCCTCTCCCTCCACCCATCCCCATCCATGTCTAACATATTTTCTCTTCTCAGTGAGATTCAAATATCCCTACATGTCCCCTCCTTGTTAATTAGATTATTTGGTTCTGTGGCCTGATTTCCCTATACTTTATTACTAATGTCCACTTGTAATTCAGTAGATACCATGCTTGTCTTTCAGGGTCTGGGATAACTCATTCAGGATAATCTTATCTAATCCAAACTTTTCACCTGCACATTTCATAATTCTCTTTCTTTATAACGACTGTGTAATAATTAGTTGTGTAAACATACCATGTTTTCTTTATCCATAATTCAGGTGAGGGGCATCTAGGTTGTTTCCAGTTCTTCGTTATTAAAAATAAAGCTGCTATGAAGATAGTCAAACAAGCACCCTTGTGGTATGGTAGACCTTCTTTTGAGTATATGGTTCCAGGAGAAATATAGCTGGATCTTAAAGTTAGAATGATTCTCAATTTTCTGATAAACTGCAAATTGATTTCCAAAGTAGTTGTATATGTTTGTACTCTTACCAGCAATGGAGGAGTGGTCCTCTTGGGCCACAACCTCACCAACATAAGCTATGTCTTGACTTCTTGATTTTAGCCATTTTGATGGGTATAAGATGGGAATCTCAGAGTCATTTTCATTTACATGTCCCTCTTGACTAAGGGTGGTGAACATCTCTTTAAGTGTTTCTTGGCCATCAAATAGTCCTCTCTCTAGAATATAGTTTGCTGACATCTGGCTTTTTGAGTTCTTTATATATCAGGGATGTCAGTCCTCTTTCATGTGTAGAGTTGGTGAAAATCATTTCACATTTTGAAGGCTGCCATTTTGTTTTATTGATAGTGTTCTTTGTCTTACAGAAGCTTTCAGTTTCATTAGGTTCCATTTATTCATTGTTCATCTTGTAAAAGTCCTAGAGGCATACTGCTGAATAAGCTCACCCTTTGTAATTTTTTATGAACTATGGCTGAGTGGTTCAACTTAGCTGTTCTGGCTCAAACTCTTTTCAGTTTTGCCACATTCATTGCCACTGTATTGTCTTAGGATCTGACTGAAATGTTCTGCTTGACCTCAAACTAACTCTGGCAATCTGCCTTAATCTTCTGGTTTATTCTCCTGCTCATTCTGTCTTCACCGTCAACCTGTCTCTGTAAAACTGTTCCAGTAAAACTGCCTGCTCTCTTTTTTCGTTTTGCTGTTTTTCCTAAATTGCTTCTCTTCCCTGTGCTACTATCAAGAGATTTGATTGTACTCTATCTTTGCCTCCTTCTCTTATTTTTTATTTTGCCTGCCACTCAATTAGATGTCATATTCAAATATGGCTGCTTCCTTCTTCAAACTAACCTTACCTTCATTGTTTGGGTTTAAAAATATGAACTACTAGAGCTCCCCAGTGTCTAAACCACCAGCCTGGGACAACATAGGGAGGGACCCATGACTCCATCTGTATATGTAGGGGAGGATGACCTTGTCGGGCATAAGTAGGAGAGGAGATCCTTGTTCCCATGAAGGCTGAACACCGAGTGGGGGAGGAATTCGAGGGTGGGGAGGTGGGAGTGGGGAGGTAGGTGGGGACACATCTTCATAGAAGCAGGAGGAAGGGGGATGAGATAGGAGGTTCCTGGTAGTGGGGGCAATGGGGTAAGGGGATAAAATCTGAAATATAAATAAAATATCCAATAAAAAAAAGAAAAATATGTACTAAGGGTGTGTTTATATTACAACCAAAAGAATTAAAGGTTTGTCATTCCAGCCAGATCACACAGACCTAGAAGTTCTTTGGATGGTGTCTGTTGCCAGAGCAGCCGTGTTGCTGAATTAAAATTCCTCTACATCTTCCCCATTTCTGTTTAAGCTTAAAAGCATACACGGTTTAACTATTATGAAAGAAACAATTATTAATCCCATTAATCTCACTAGCCAAATGTTTTTATGAAGGACAGGATGATCTTTTTTTACTGCAGTGCTGGTCATCTGTCCTTCAGCAAGTGTCCATATAAGCGTCAAAATTTCGCAGTGTATCAGTCTTGTGAATGATCTGTTCTTTTTCATCCAGTTTGTGAAGCTGTCCCCAGGCACAGTAGATCAGCTTTCTTCTTCATCTGCATTACTGTCTATCTCTGCTAGTAGATCAGTTTTTCCTTCATCTGCATTACTCTCTGTCTCTGTCCCTCCCTTATTTGAAATGTGCCTTCTCTAAATCATATTAGATCATTATCAGTTTTGATGGAAGCAATAGTATTTCAGCACCTGTGTAAATATAGACAAACCAGAATTCTCCAACCAAACACATAAACTGACTTCCAATCTGATGTTAAAACAGCTTTAAAGTATATTACATGTTGATCTAATTTGGCAGTGTTTCTTGTAATCTAGTGACCTCTTTGGCTAATCTTAATAGCACATTTTGTTTAATCAAAATACAATTAGACATTAATGGAACCACTCATAAACTAGACACTTAGGTACTACCATTCCATGCCCCACTTCATGCCAGCAAGCTGGGTTTCTTATACATTTTCAATAGTCTGTCTGTGTTTATTCTCAATTTTATTAGTTACCATAGGTTCACAATTAAGCATTTTCTGTTCTTTTTACTTCCTCTATGTTTTGGCTTTTAAGAACGTGTATTACATAGCAAATTTTTCTTGTCATACAGCTAACTTTAACCTTTTATGAGAGAAAAATATGACAATTGCAATTGAAAGTAGGAAGGGTATTACTCAGGTGGTTACAGTTTCATTAAGTACCGAAATGGCTTTTTCAAGTAAATTTTATCCCCTCATCTTCTACCCTTATTATTAAGGAATCTGAGATGGGGTTTCCAAATGATTTTTAATGCTGGAAATGTATGACTATATAATTAAAATTGCTGTTTGTACTGACCTAGTGCTATTCACTGTCTCAGAGGCTCCTGCATCATTCCTTGCTCTGGGGTTGAAATTCAGTGAATCCAGAGTCTCCCTAGTATCTCTAGATGCCAAGCTGAACTTTTGGAACTGATGCTTCATCTGGATATTTTCCCAGGTAAATTTCTTCTCTGCTGTTTTCTCTCAGATATTTTTTGTCTTCTGTGACATTTCTGTCAGATGTCCTCTGCTTTTTGCAATGTTGATGGGCTTTCTTCTTCCCCAATCATGTTGGTCACCAGATCTAAAAGGATCTTTTATTTGGTAAATGTAACTGTCAGTCATCCTGGAGACATGCTTCTGAATAAACTCACCCTCTCTAGCTATTTTTAAACTCTGGGTTGCTAGTTCAACTAAGCTATTCTGTCCCAAACTCCCCAAGCTGCCTTATTTAAACTGGATTCTCTCAGCTTATGACTGAGTTATTCTGTTAGACCTCAAACAAATGTTGTCAATCTGTTGTAATACTGTCTCTGTCTCATTCTCTTGCTTGTTCTGTCTTCACCTGAAATTTGCCTCTGTAAAGCTGTCAGACAAAAACTACCTCCTCCCTCTCTCTCTCTCTCTCTTCTCTCTCTCTCTCTTCTCTCTCTCTCTCTTTTCTCTCTGTCTCTGTCTCTGTCTCTGTCTCTGTCTCTGTCTCTCTCTCTCTCTCTCTCTCTCTCTCTCTCTCTCTCTCTTTCTCTCTCTCTCTCTCTGTCTCTCTCTCTGTCTCTCTCTCTCTCTCTCTCTCTCTCTCTCTCTCTCTCTCTCTCTCTGGGCTTCTCTCTTAAGTAGCCTATTTTTGTGCTGTTCTCTTTGGTAGCCTTCTTGCCTATAGTAATTTTTGTGAAAGTTGGGTATATCCTATCTCTGCATCACTCAGTCAAATAATTCTCATATTTATCACTTTGCCACACAGTTGGATGTTTCCTGTGCCAATGCATATAATGGTATTCCCCACCTGTCTATCAGATTTAGTGTATCTGGTTTTATGATTAATCCAATCGGACTTGACTTTTGGGCAACGTAATAGACATGGACTTATTTGCTTTCTTTTACATGCAGATATGAAGTTATACCAGCATCATTTGTTGAAGATGCTTTTCTTTGTATAGTTTTGTTTTTTGTCAAAAATCAAGTGTTCATAATTGTACAGATTTACTTATGGTTCATTGATTCAATTCTATTAATCCACCTATATTCTTTTATGTCAGTACCATGTGGTTTTTATTTCTATTGCTCTGTTGTCCAGCTTGAAATTGTGGATGGTGATATGTGTAGAAGTTCTTTTTTGCACAGCATTCTTTTAGCTATCCTGGATAATGTTGTTGTTGTTGTTGTTGTTGTTGTTGTTGTTGTTGTTGTTGTTATTGTTGTTGCTGTTGCAGTTGCTGCTGCTGCTGCTGCTGTTGTTTTCAAATAAAAATGAGTATTAATTTTTTCAAGGTCAGTTGGAAAGAAATCTGTTGGGGTTTTGAGAAGAAATGCATATTGAATCTGTAGATTGCTTTTGATAAGATAGCCATTTTATTATGTTAATCCTGTCAATTTACAAAAATTGGTGATCACTCCATCTCCTGATATCTTCGTTTATTTGCTTCTTCAGAGAATTGAAGTTCTTGTTCTGCAGGTCGTTCACTTGCTTGATAATAATTACACCAATTTATCTTTGATATTTATGGCTATTGAACAGGTTGTTGCTTCTCTTATCTCTTTTTCTGACTTTATCATTTGTATATAAGAGGGCTAGTGGTTGTTTTAGTTAATTTTGTATCCAACCACTTTGCTGAAGGTGCTTATCTATGTTAGGAGTTTCCTGCTATAAATTTAGGATCATTTATGTATACTATCAAATCCTCAGTGAACAGCAATACTTTAACTTCCATACCCTAATATTTGTTAGTTTTCTTACTGCTTTAGCTAAGTCTATAAGTACTATGTTGAATACATATGGAGAGAATGGCCAGCCTTTGCTTGTCCCAGACTTCAATGGAATTACTTTTAAGATTCTCTCCATTTTATTTGTTGTTGGCTATTGACTTGCTGTATATTGTGTTCATTGTCTTTATGTGTGTGGCTAGGCAGTTCTTAATGTGTTTTCATTAACACCCTTTAATATAATGTCCCTAGTTTGACTCATATTTATTATGCTGTGTTCTACGTTTGTCACTATTACTCTGTAGTATAGCTTGAGATCAGGAATGGTGATTCCCCCCAGAAGTTCTTTTATTATTAAGAATTCTTTTTGCTATTCTGCTTTATTTGCATTTCCAGATGAATTTGACAATTATTCTTTTCATGTCTTTGAAGAATTGTGTTGGGATTTTGATGAGGATTGCATTGAATCTAATAGATTACTTTTGGTAAAATGGCCATTTTTACTATCTTAATTCTGCCAATCCATGAGCATGGGAGATCTTTCCATTTTCTGAGATCATCTTTAATTTCTTTCTTGAGAAACTTAAAGTTGTTATCACACAGATCTTTCACATGTTTGGTTAGAGTTACCCCAAGATATTTTATATTATTTGTGTCTATTGTGAAGGATGTTGTTTACCTAGTTTCATTCACTGCCCGTTTATCTTTTGTATAAAGGAAACTTACTGATTTATTTTAGTTAGTTTTATATTCAGCTACTTTGCTGAAGTTGTTTATCAGCTGTATAAGTTCTCTGGTAGAATTTTTGGGGTTTCTTATGTGTACTATTGTGTCATCCACAAATAGTGATACTTTGATTTCTTCTTTGCCAGTTTGTATCCCCTAAATTTCCTTTTGTTGTGTCATTGTTCCAGCTAGAACTTTGAGTACAATATTGAATAGACATGGGGAGAGTGGACATCCTTGTCTTGTCCCTGATTTTAGTGGAATTGCTTCAAGTATGTCTCCATTTAATTTGATATTAGTTGCTGGTTTGCTGTAGTTGCTTTTATTATGTTTAGGTATGAGCCTTGAATTCCTTATATCTTCAATACTTTTGATATGAAGTGGTGTTGTGCTTTTTCAAAGGACTTTTCAGAATCTAAGAAGATGATCATGGGAGTTTTTACTTTGAATTTGTTTATATAGTGGATTAAGTTAGTGAGTTTTCATATACTGAACCAAACTTGTGTCCCTGGGATAAAGCCTACTTGAACATGGTGAGTGATTTTTTGATTGGATTCAGTTTGCAAGATTTTTATTGAGTATTTGTGCATTGATATTCATGGGAGAAACTGATCTGAAGTTTTTTTGTGTGTGTCTGTTGCTGTGTGCTTGTTTGGTTTAGGTATCAAAGTAACTGTGGCTTCATAAAATGAATTAGGTAGTATTCCTTCTGTTTCTATTTTAAGGAGTAGTTTAAGGAATATTGATATTAGCTCTTCTTTGAAGGTTTGGTAGAAATCTCTACTAAAGTCATCTGTCCCTGGGCTTTATTTGGTTGTGAGGTTTTTAATGACTTCTATTTCCTTAGGGGACATGGGTCTGTTTAGATAGCTTACTTGTTCTTTATTTAACTTTGGTATGTGCTATCCATCTAGAATATCATCATTTAGAATTTTATCTAAATTTTTCAGTATTGTTGAATATAGGCTTTTGTAGTAGGATCTGATGATTTTTCTTAATTTTCTCAGTTTCTGTTGTTATGTTTCCCTTTTCATTTCTGATTGTGTTAACTTGGATACTGTCTCTGGTCACTTTAATTAGTTTGGCTTGGGATTTATCTATCTTGTTGATTCTCTCAAAGAATCAGCTTTTGGTTTTGTTGATTCTTTGTATCTATCTCTTTGTTTCTCTTTGGTAAATTTTGGCCCTGAATTTGACTATTTCCTGCTGTCTCTTCTTCGTGAATATGTTTGCTTTTTATTATTTTATAGCTCTCAGGTGTGGTGTTAAGTTGCTAGTGAAGGCTCTTTCCAATCTCTTAATAAGGGCACTTAGTGCTATGAATTTTCCTCATAGCATTATTTTCCTTGTGTCCCATAAGTTTGGTATGATATATCATCATTTTCATTGAATTCCAGGAAGTGTTTAATTTTTTTCTTTATTTCTTCCCTGACAAAGTTATCATTGAGTAGAGAGTTGTTAAGTTTGGATGGCTATGTGGGTTTTCTGTTGTTTTTGTTGTTATTGAAGAACACTCTTAGTATGTGTTGATCTGATAGGATTTATAGAATTATTTCAATCTTTTTGTATTTGATGAGGGTTGTTCTGTGGTTGATTATATGGTCAGTTTTGCAGAAGGAACTATGAGGTGCTGAGAAGAATGAATGTATATTCTTTTGTTTTATGGTGATATGTTCTGTATATGTCTGGTAAATCTATTTGTTTTATAGCCTCTATTATTTTCAGTGTGTCTTCATTTTGTTTCTGTTTCATTGACCTGGTCATTAGTGAGAGTGGGATGTTGAAGTCTCCCACTGTTATTGTGGAAAGTTTCCTAAAAAGAAATCCAATGGCTCGGGCTTTCAGATAAAGAATTGATAAAAGCCCCCTCATGAAATTGGAAAGCCTGTTTAAAGCAAAGGACATAGTCAATAGGACAAATTGGCAAACTACAGATTGGAAAAAAATTCTTCACTAACCCCACATCTAATAGAAGGCTAATATCCAAAATATATGAAGAAGTCTAGAAACTAACCCCTAAGAAACCAAACAACCCACTCAAACCATGGGGTATAGAACTAAACAAAGAATTCATAACCGAGGAATCTCAAATGGCTAAGAAGCACTTAAAGAAATGTTCAAAGTCCTTAGTGATCAAGGAAATGAAAATCAAAACACCCTGAGATTCCAACCTATACCAATCAGAATGGCTCAGATCAAAACCTCAGATGATAGAACATGGTAGCCAGGATGTGGAGAGGGAGGAACACTCTTTCATTGCTGGTGGAATGCAAACTGGTACAACCACTATGGAAATCAATCTAGAGGGTTCTCAGAAAATTGGAAATAGATTTACCTAAAGACCCAGCTATACCACTCTTGGGCATATACCCAAATGATACCTACCATGCCACAGGGGCATGTGTTCCTCTATGTTCATAGTGGCTTTATTTGAGATAGCCAGAAATTGGGAACATTCCAGATGTCCCACAGTGGAAGAATGGATACATAAAATGTGGTTCATTTACACAATAATACTACTCATTTATTAAGAACAAGGACATCTGAGTTTTGCAGGCACATGAATAGATCTGGAAAATATCATCCTGAGTGAGATAACTGAGACGCAAAAGGACACGCATGGTATATTCTCACTAGTAAGTGGATATTAGCCAAAAGAAATACAGAATACCCAGGATATAATCCACAGATTCAAGAACATTAACAAGCCAAAGGGCCCAAGTGAGGATGCCACAATCTCACTTGGGAGGAAGAAGAAAGTAATCACAGGGGCAGAGGTGGAATGGAAAGGGAGGAACCTGGGTGGGAAAGGGGACAGCGAAAGGAAGAGGGGAACATGATCAGGTATTGGGGAATAGGGGAACAATACTGAAGTCCTAAGGGTCAGCAAAGAGAATGGAAACTGTCAACCTCAGGATGTAGAAAGTGTGTGTGTGTGGGGGGGGGGGTGTTCCCTATAGAATGTATCAGAGACATGGGAGGTGAGAGACTCTCAGAACTCAAAAAGAGGGACCTTAGCTAAAATGTCCTACAGTGGGAGAGGGAACTTGTAAAGTTCATCTCCAGTAGAAAGACAGGACATCAAATGGAGAAATGGGGTTGTTAAAAACTCTGACTCAGAATTGTTTCAGTCTGAAAGAACTTCAGGATCAAAAATGCAGAAGAACCTGAGGGAAACAAGGACCAGTGACAGGCCCAAACTGGGATCCAGCTCAAGAAGATACCCCCAAGTCCTGACACTGATACTATAAGGTGCTTACAAACAGGAACCTAGCATGTCTGTCCTCCAAATGGTCCAACAAACAACTGAAAGAGTCAGATGCAGATATTTACATCCAACCAGTGGTGACCCCTGTGGAAGTATTAGGGATAAGCTGGAAGAAGCTGAGGAGGAGGATGACCCTATAGGAAAACCACCAGTCTCAACTAACCTAGACCCCTGAAATTACTTTGACTCTAAGCCACCAGTCAGGCAGCATACACTAGCTGATATGAAACCCCCAACACATACACAGCAATGGACTGCCAGGTGTTGACTCCATGTGAGAAGATGCACCTAACCTTCAAAAGACCAGAGGCCCCAGGGAGTGGGGAGAACTGATGGAGTGTGGGTGTTGGGGGATGGGAGCAAACTCATGGAGATGGAGTGGGGAGGGGGTATGGGATGTGTAACAGTCAGAGGGCAGACTGGGAGGGGCATAAAAACTGGAGTGTAGAAAAAGATTTTAAAAAGAACAAGAAAAGAAACTAAGATAATAGCTCTACAAAAAAACGACTTATTTTCAGAAATTCGATTTTCTGATGTAAAAATTAAACAATAGATTTGCATCGACAAGTAACTCATATTTACAGAAATGGATGTAGAAAACCTTTTTCCAGCCTTCTGAAATAACTACTATGTATTGAGCTTAGAACTGCTCAGTTAATTCGAAAACAGTTTCATACTTGAAAGAGCTAAGCTATGTAACTTATGCAGCCCTTCATGGTCTTTTAAATCAGTTATTTCCTTATCAGCATTTCTTCATTTCTAAAACACTCGATAAACAAAAACTTCCTATTCCAAATTTTCAATTGAATGTGCAAATGTGTGTGTGCACATGTGAATGTTCACTGTGAATACACACACTCACACATACACAAGAAAACATGTGTATGCACATACATATTTACGTGGGCTTGCTTGACTGGCATATGTCTGGAGTGTTGGTTTTAATAAATATAACAATGTGCCAAAATTCAGTTATCCAAATGGATGCCCTTCCCCCTGCTGCCCTGAACCTTCTTTTAAGTACCTATGGTAAGGTGACCTTTTGTTCTTCACTACAGGAACTTTTGTGCAGTTGACTAAGTCTGAGAATCAGTACAGATGCTAGTCCAGATTTGGACTATTAGAGAAGAAATATTTCCAAATACATCATGAACAGGAAAATATCCAGCTTTGCAGGCTGATATTTCTCATTAATAAAGAGAATGTGAGCAGTGCTGATTTATGAGGACGTCTTTCCCCAGCCGAAGAGAAATCTCTATGTTCCTGAGATTTTCTTTTCCACTGAGATGTGTGATAAATGTCCTATTTCAATCACCTGTAACTGAAGGATTATTTTTAAAATAAATGTTAAAGAAGAGTGCCAGCAGTAATGGAACAATAAAATTGACAAGTTGAAAATGAAATGTCAGAAATATAAAAAGTTAAAGTTCTCATAGCAATATGAACCTACCGTATGACACATAACGTATAAATTATGGGAGAATTTAAGATCCGAAGTAAGCTAAAATATTTTTCTGGGAAAGTAAGGATAGAAGATATGGGCCAAGTTTTAAGACTTCATAATTATGTCTTGACAAGAAAAATTTACAATATTTGTGAACCATGACTTACGGATTAATTCACATTTCAGAAAGAAGATAAATATGTTTTATTGTTTAATAGAAGTGAATAAAAATCCACATGTTTCTCATTGTTTACGTTTTATTGTTTAATGTATGCATATTGATGTTAAGAAGGATGGTATTTCTATATATTCAAATTAAGTAATTAAATCACTACCATTCCATTTTCTTGCAGTGAAAGAGAATGCAGCAAGATGACTCAGCCAGTAAAACCATTGCCACTCAACCTACTTACCAGAGCTTGAGCTCTGGGCCCCACTCTGTAAAGGGAGAGAGAAGAATGCTGCAAGTTGTCCGGTGACATGCACATTGTCATGGTTTAATTTGTATCCCCACTTTCCCAATGCACAGAATAAAAAGAAGAAGAAAAGAAATGATTAGTATAGACATTAATCATCTGTATTATACACCAAAAAAAAATGTCCTAAAATACTGTTTGGTACACAGCAGTCTCTGGTCAATGACAATACCTCTCTTTTAGGAATGGTCACTGTTATTTATTCACATAGGAAAGCCAACAGGCTGTAATATGATACAAATCAAACCTGTCACCACGACTCCCCGGGACTCCAATTCTCAATGTGTTATAGAACAACTCTTTTAATTTCTTAATGTATTTAGTTCACTTTAAAATTGGTTAGCAAAATTTGAAATGTACAAATAAAGAGAGATGATAGTATGTTTGTTAATATTGTCAACATGACAGAATATAAAATCACCTTTTAAATAAATCTCAGACTATGACTTTGAGGGAGAGTTAGGACTGGGCTAACGTGAGAAGAGCACTCTGAATGGGCCATAGTCCTGAACTGAGTAAAAGGAGAAAGCAAGCTGAGTACAGCATTCAGTTCCTGGCTCATGATGCAGTGTACAAAGGACCATCAAGCAGCTGTGATCATGCCTTCCCTCTGGATAGACAATGACTTCAAAGTGAGAGCCAAAATGGATCCATTGTTCCTTAAGGTTTTTTGTCGTATATTTTGCCTTAGCAATGAGAAAAATAATTAATGTTCGTAGTAATTAGGTTTATTTCTATATATCTAATGTTTCATTATAAACACAATTCATTGAGAAAGTGAGAGGTGACTTGGCAGGTAAAGTGCTTGTTCTAAAAACATAGAGACATGAGTTCTGATCCTTGGTCCCCATGTGGAGAAGCCAGGTTTGTGGTGTTTTTCTCTATTACCAGAGCCAATGCTGAGGACAGGCACAGACAGGGAAATTTCTGGGTCTTGCTGGTCAGCAAGGATAGCAAATTAGGCAAGCTCTAGAAACCTTCCAGAGATATTCAATCACAAAAAATAAGGTTGACAGATGGCAAGATTATCCAGCTGAATTGCCAGTTGATAGAACATAATTGAAGGAAGATGAGAACCAATCCCTTCAAGCTTTCCTCCACAGCAGAGACAACAGCAGCATGAGCCTGGCCAGCCAGATGGGCCCAAGTTCCAGCATTGAATCCTTTGAGAGAGAGAATACTTCTCAAGTGTTACAGTTTAATAAGAACACCCACCCTCAGATAATCCTCCACAAATAACTTCTGTGCTTTATACTATGTGGAAAAGGACTTTATAAACATTGAAGATTGGTTGGAATTTAAGAGTAGGTGTTTTCTATTGGATCAGTTTGAGTTGTTAGTGATGTTCTATGTGCCCGGGCTAGGATTCCAGGTGTTTCTTTATGTGACTGACTGCCCGTAGTTCTCTCAGTGGCACTGGTGTCATGTATCATGTTCTGGAACAAGTACAAGAATGAGTAGGGAGTGGCTCAACACCTGACTATCTGAAGTCTCTGAGATTCCTGAGGTCTGAGATAAATCAACCTTACCATTTTTTCTGTCTGGTAATAAAGTCCACTTGTCCTACACACCAGAATCCATACTGAAGTGTACAAGTATGAATTCTCCATCCTATTGTCCCTCCACCGTCTGCTTACTGTTCATAGCTTTCCATTACTAACAAAACATACCTCCTCTCCATTCCATTCCTTACCTCTCCTTTTTGCTCCATCGTACAGCTTGGACATGTCAAAAGTGTTTTCTGATTCATTGAAATAATATTTGTAAGGCTATGGAGTTAACTTAATGATGAAGAGAAACTGCTTGCAAATCTCCCAAGTTTTTTCAGTTCCCAGCACCTGCACTGACCAGCTCACTATTACCTGTAACTCCAGTTCCAGTGGATCCGATACTCTTTTCTGGTCTCCTTGTAAACCAGCACACATGTGACATAGACTCACATGGACAAACATACATTTACAAATATAAGAATCAAACATTTAAAAATTATTTTAAGAAGAAATAATTTTATTTTCATAGAAATATCCCCCAGAGACAATTTTCCAATACCTTTCAACAAAATTAATATTGCCTAATAGTACCATAGCAACAAATTTAAACAACATGACAACACAATCATCTAAAATGTTTAAAAACAAAAAAGAAAGAAAGAAAGAAAGAAAGAGAGAGAGAGAGAAAGAAAGAAAGAAAGAAAGAAAGAAAGAAAGAAAGAAAGAAGGAAAATCCGTAGAATGACTGGATACAACTCAGTAGGCACTGTGATGACCGTATCGGTACTGAGGGTCAAGATACCACAATTATGTAAGGGAGACACACAAATTAGGTAGTTGTGTCCAAACATAGGCTGAACAAACAGAAAAGAATCTGGGACTACATTGCACAAGATAATGACATATAATCTATACAGAAATGATAGTATTAGATGATGGGAATAAAGAATGAGTGACCCATCAGAAAAACAGAGCAAAATTAAAAGGAAGGACTCATGAAATCTGAAAGTTCTGTTACCTACAGAAAAAAGGCCTGGTATATAAAGCTCCTGAGAAATGGCTAGGGTATGAAAGGACTTTAGGCCACCTAAGAGAGTATGTTAAAGAAAATCATTAGATGTAAAGAGATCGTTTGAAAGCTCTATATAGATACATTAGAATTTGAATGTTTGAAAGGACTTTAGGCCACCTTTGAGAGTATGTTACAGAAAAATCATTAGATGTAAAAAGATCGCTTGAAAGTTCTATATAGATACATTAGAATTTGAAGGTTTGACAATGGAGAGATCACTTAGGAGACTATTAGGTTTTGAGAGGGCATTAAAGCCTCGAGCTGAGATGCTGGTTGGTTGTGGGGAAGCTGACAGAACTGAGAATTTGACAGAAGCTGATGGCAAGGATTTATACAAGCAAAGCAATCACTTCAAAATCCATACAATTTAGTTGAGCTCTCTTCACACTGTCATTGCACAGTGTTTAGTCAAGTCTAGACAGCTCTTAGGATTTTAGAAACATTTCATCACCACATACTGCCACATTTATTTTGTTTTTATTTCAGTGCACAAATAAATACATTATTCACTATGTGATGCAACAAACTCTGCCTTCAAAAAGTTTAGTTCTCAAGAAAGAGCAGAATGCTCCTCTAGAAACTTTCAGAGCTTTGTAATTTGAGACATTAAAACTAGACGTTTGTTGAGGGGAAGTAGACAGGAGACAAGAATGTGACTCCTATCACTTTGTCTGAGCTTTGAGACAACTCTGACACCAATGGCTTCTCACAGTTGAGGCTACTTCACTCCTTCTAAGTATAGGCTCTAACTAAGATCAAAATAAACTCTTTAATATATTGTTTTATCTAGAGCAAGTTCAGACATATTAACAAAGATTCAAGAATCAAGTATAGGGAAAGTCTGATAAAGACCATGCAGTTGACACTGGTATCATGACTTTTCTCTGTGTGTCTTCATAAAAATGTGCAGCTCACTGTAAACTGTGGAGCCTGGGGAAGAGTGGCAAGAATGGATGGTCACCAAGTCACACTCTCTTGGATGCTTTACCATAGGAAATGGTGGACTCACATTAATAAATGTTTTATCCCATTGATATATTACTTTAACTTTCCCTTTACATAAAAAAATTTTTTTATAAAATAATACTATGAAGTGGTGGGGAAATGGCTCAGTATCAAAAAGCACTTGCTTGTCTGCATACAGATCTGATTAAATTTGTAGCAAAAGTCTGAAAAGCCAGGCCAAGGTAAGAGCCTCTGACAGTGTGACAGGCACACATAGGAGGATCATTTGTCTTGTTTGCTACCAGCTTAGCTTTAGGTTAAATGAGAGACCTTGTTTGTCTCAAGGGAAAAAAGATAGCAAGTTATGTAGCTGGACACCTGATGTCAACTTTTGGTTTCCCTACCTACACCTCCTGAAACACATACCATGAAACCAATGAGTGTCTCTGTATCCAGAGTCTGAAGGAGGCAGAATAGTAGATTTTCTGTTGGGGAGGGGACTGGAGGGATGGGGTTGAAGTTATTTTTATCTTATAAAACAAAAATGAATTTCTAAGAGGAACAAAGTGAACTGAAGGCTAGAAGAAAGCTGGGTGTGTTCTGGTAAATCTCCTATGCAAATAAGGCCGTTCAAGGAAAACATGACTCAATTAATATGAATACAATTCCACGCCTAGACTTAGCAGATTTATCACTATACTACTATATTCCCCAGCTATGAGATTTCTTATAACTTTCAGTTTCTCCAGGTCATGTGGTTCTGTTCCATTTTTCCTCCCCCTCATCCTCTTCCATCTTCCTCTCTCCTCCTTCTCCTGGTTCTCCCTAAAACTTTTTAGCTCCACTTCCCTTCCACTGCCCAATCACCAGCTCTAACCTTTATTTACAAGTTAAAATTGAGAGAAGGTTCACATGAAGTCACCTAAGGAAGAGATTCACTCCTCATGCGAGGAAACACCTCTTTGGGAAGGAGAATTATCATCTAAATATAAACAGCACCTGGGCAAATCCACAACAGGTGTGGGTTTATTGTAAGGTCTTATTCCAAAGCCTGAAAATGAGAACTGAGCTTTCCTAGGACTAACGGATCATCAGAGGCATCCCTTGGTGGGCAGGGCAGAGCTACCCTTGATCAATGGTCTATACGGGCTCTCAGGCAACAACCATGTGACCACTGACATAATTAACATTAGTATTTTGGGGGAACATTGAATTAAGGAATGACATAGGAAGCCAAGACAGTGGCTTGTTTAGTTGGATTCTGAATGATAGTCAGAATGATAATATTCATCTGGTATCACCATAATTTCACTTTTCTTGCAATGAATTTGAAGGGTTATGTCACTCTGGGGTTTAATCTCATGCACAGTGCTCTGAGCCTTCTAGATGAAGTTGTGCATGAGGTTGGCACACTGTGTAGTACTGGGATTGTCCATTGTGCTCTTTATGAGAATGCCTTTTGTGCTTACAACAATGATGCCCTGCACTTCTTTCTTTCCCTGAAACCTCTTGAGTGTTTTCTCTACTTCTGCCATCTCAGACCAATCCAGCAGCTTCAAATTGCCAACACTCAGGTGAGTTCACTGCCCTTCTGTAAAATTTCTTACTTCTACAAAACTACTCCTTCATCTGGACTCAGGAAAATTTATTTTATCATGAAAAATAGATACTAATAAATAAAATCTCTGGATACATTTTCTCAATTACAGCATCAGATTGATGCAAGGGACAACTCTCCAGAAAGAGACATTTGGGAACACTTCCCGACCAAATAGGATCCTTAGAAACAAGGCTACAAACTCTGCTCCAGACAGCCATTTATTCCTATTATTTAGACTATTAATATTAACATATTACTAGAGAGAAGGGTAAGGACCTAGCCTTTTATTTTGCTGTGTAGATGTGAATATTGCATGATCTTGAATAAATAAAATGATACTGATGCCATTTTTGTGTCAAACTATGGCAAACCAGAGAGCCATTCTTATCCCCTCTCTCTTGTTTGGTTTGAGTTTGAACCCCAGAGAAACCAAACCAAAATCACAAATTCCCAGGCTATAAAGATATATAGGAGTGTTCTGGATACTGTGGCTTGAGAAGAACTGATCTTTATTCTACCCATGATAAACACTAGACTCTAGGAGCTCAAAACAGGCAGAATGTTTTCTTGCACTGATTTGAAAATGATTTAAGAAATAGAAGACTTATTAATTGTAACTACATCCTGGCGTGTTTGCTGTCGATGACAAAGAAAAATTAGGCATAAAATCAGAATAGACTGTTAAGTTTCATTAGTGGTGAAATTCCCAATTTTCATTAAATGCTTTGCAGCTGAATAATATCATAAGAAGGTCATAGTACATGAGGGACATGGCATAAAAGACAATAAAATAAAACCATTCCACCACACAGGATGCTCTGATTATCTTAGGAATACAAACTTCCCAGTATGCACAGTTCCGTCTGTCATTAGAGCAGGGCTCCCACAGTCTTCAGTGTTTCTACTTATACTTTATTTTTAAAATATTTTTACATCGTTAAAAGATGTATTTTTAAAACTTTTTATTATTAATAAGCTTATTGTTTGACAATTTTATACATGAATATAATGAAGTTGGATTACCTTCTCTTTCTATTTGTGAGTCCAAATTAGGACAACACACCTTGGAAGTTAATGAGGAGCAAAGCAGGAGCAATATACCTTGAAAGCTGAGGGGTTAACACTAAGTTCCTGTTTGTCCTATGTTAAATCTTTGACATAGTTACAGAATAAGTTTTTCCTGTGTTTAGACCTTGAAAATGTGGTTTCTATTTCTAATTAAGAATAAATTTCTGTTTCTAAGACCTAATGTAAACTATAAAACATATTTTGGTGGTTTATTTGGTTGGTTTGTTGTTCATTTGGTTGGTTTTTCTTTTTTTAAAACAAGCCTTGAAGCTGTGGCTGTCCTAAAAATTTCTTTGTAGACCAGATAGGCCTCAAACTCACAGAGTTCACAGGCCTGTCTCTGTTACCCCAGTGTTCAACTTACACTAAATTTGAGACCTCATTCACATGATAAATGTACTTAGCCATGATATTTCCTTTTCCTTTAATTTTTCTTTTTTACAATGTATAATAGCCATTTCTTTCACCTCTGTGAACACTTTATCTCTTGAATAAAATGAACATCAAGAGGCTGGCTGTGGATGCTCTTTCAAATCTAGACTTAGGGTGAGTCAGCTGGCAGCCCAGTTCCCATTGTAACTCAAAATACATTTTGCTTTAATTGGACAATTATTTATTTGGTCTTTTCTCCTTGTTCTCCCATGTTTAACACTATTGTCACTTAGGTCTCTCTTACCCCTATCCAATCTCCCCCTTTTTACAAATTCTTTTTCAGATTCTTGTCTTATTTAGTATGTGACCTCACTCAATTAAATTAGGGTTTTAATTTGTGACCATAGTCATAGCTATTCATAAAATTTTGGTAGGTATGTAATTAATGTTAATAATTCTCCACTTTCCAACAAATTTTTGTGGACAGTAGCTGAGCAGTGAGGACAGAATCCTCCATTCATGTTTGACTGTTATTCAAACCTATTACAGGTGATCATAGCTTGTGGTACATAGTGATTGGAACTTCTGAGTTTCATCCAGAAAAACAGCATTTTATACCCTTTCTTGCTCTTTTCTTTCCATTCCTTTTTCCGCACTGTTCCTTCTTAGTGCTAGAGAAGTATGAATGTCTCATGTCTCATTTAGAGTCAAGCAGTCAGTCAGGCACAACTTAGTCTTAGCATCTTGGGCAGCAATGAGAGTTTGCATTACTAATATTTTCTGAACAGAGAAGTTTTTATGATTAATACTGAAAGCAGCATTTTTCTATGAGTATGAACATAAATATTTAATCCCCTCCATTTTATTAAGAAATTCAAGATAAAGGAAATTGATATGTAGAAAAAAAATGAACTCCCTTTTTGGATAGTTGGGAATCTGAAGAAAAATAACTATGCGGTGACTCTAAACTGCATGCCCAACCACTATGGTCCTGCATTTTATCCACCATTTTACCCCAGCACTGGAATGATGAGTATTACCAAAGTCTGGGGTAGCCTACATCACTAGTGACTTTCATGTCACACAAAATTATTGATTCTAATGATTTTGTCCCTTGTGAAAAGGTAATTATAAACATTATTTTCTATGAGATTTTAAAACATAATTTCTGTGGGTTGGCTGTATTTTTAAAACACTAAGTCCATGTGCATTCTTTGCCGTGTGTGTGTGTGTGTGTGTGTGTGTGTGTGTGTGTGTGTGTACACATTCACATGTTTCAGTGCTTTTAGGTGTATGGAGTTTTGAGTCACCACACAGTTATTTTCCTGTGATTGATCAGTGCACTGAAAGTTGACTGACTATCAGTAGAAAGAAATCCCTGTGTTCATAGAGCAGTTGTGGAAGTGATAAGTATGTGAGCAAAGTCCTTGGCTCCCCTTAATGCAGAATGACTCTCATAAATTGATAGTGGTGTGGATATTACATCCTGGATGTGTGAATTTTTCAATTTAATGTGAAAACTATTCATTTGAAACTCTCCACATATTTCATTTTCTAAAATTGTTCAAGTTTTGGGGGGAACTGATTTTCAGTTCAGGAACATATCTTACTCATTTATTTAATATCTCTATTGACTGAAGATGATTGGCTAATAAGTAGTTGGAGACAAATTATTTTAATACCTAGATATTGTCTTAGATTGTTTTCTGCCATTAGAATGCAACATCCTGACAGCAGCAAGTTAGTAGAGGAAGGTTTGGGTGAGAGTGTGAAAGCACACTCTGATATGGAAAAGTCAAGGGGAATCAGACCTTGAAGCAGTCATAGCCACAGGCAAAAGGAGAGTGACTGACTACATGACAAGTCTGCTATCAAAAAGAGTCATCATTGACACTTTATACAAGCCTCCTCAATGAAGAAACTGGAAACCCATGGTTGTTTTTGTTGTTGTTATTGCTTTGATATGTTTGGTTTTGTTTGCTTTGTCTAAAGTTACAAAGGAGAAATCTGGATAGGAGATAGAATTGATCGGAACTTTCAAAGGAACATGCTGGCTCAGTACTAATTGTTGAACTCATGGTGCAGTAGAGCAGCAAATTAATGCTTATTTGAAGAATCAAAATAATCTAGAAATAAAAATTTTACTAACAGGAAATATTTATTTTCCAGGATACATTTTTCATTTATTCCTAGTAGCTCTCAGAATCCTCATCTACTGGGCAGCCATGGAAATAGATATGGAAAGAAGGAAAAGAATAGCTTGTTTGGGCCACAGTGTTTGCAGCTATTGTCTCTATCAGTCCAACCAAATCTCTAAAATTCAGATATAATCTAGAGCTCCAACGTTGAGATGGAAGCTGAGCATTTACTCCCTGCAATGACAGCTCTTGTTCCTGGCTTTCCTAGATTGAGTCTTCTGTTTTGTTTCTATTTTTTTCTAAAGTGAAATAACTTGTACTGGAGAAAGGCCCATTAAGATTCAATATTCAAGTTGGCAAAAAATATTTTCTCATTCTGTGAGTTGCAGCTTTGTCTAACAGCGTCTTTAACCTTACAGAAGCTTCTCAATTTCATGAGGTCTTATTTAATTGTTGATCTTAAGAGTTTATAATATTGATGTTCTTTTTATAATGGTGTCTCCTGTGCCAATGCACTCAAGGCTATTTTCTAATTTCTCTTCTATTAAGTTCAGTATGTTTGTTATTATGATAAGGTCTTTGAGCCACTTGTACTTGAGTTTTGAGCAGGGTGATAGGTATGGTGCTATTTTGCATTCTTTTACATACAGACATCCAGTTTGATCAAATCCATTTGTTGAAGATGATTTCTCTTTACCGAATCTATGAAAAGCCAGGAGCAAGAGCTGTCATTGCAGGAAGTAATTGCTCAGCTTCCATCTCAAGGTTGGAGCTCTGCATCACATCTGAATTTTAGAGATTAGAGAAGAAGTGCATATGTCTGTCTTCTGTATCAAATGTCAGCTGTCCATAAAAGTGAGTGAATTTATATTTGAGCCTTCAATTCAATTCCATTGATCACCGTGACTGTTTTTATGCCAATGTCATGTGGATTTCATTAATATAGCCTTATAGCTATCACTTGGAAATCAGTGACAGTTATATTTCCCATGGTGAGGTTGTTCATTTGTTTTGTTGGGGAATGTTTTAGACATCCTGTTTTTTTTTTTAATTGTTCTTGTTTTTGTTGTTTTGTTGTCTATTGTTTGTTGTTTGGTTGGTTTTGTTTTACCATATGCAGTAGAGAATTGTCATTTCAAGTTCTATAAATTTTGATAGGAATTGTATTGAACCTATAGATTGCTTTGGGTAAAAGGGTCATTTTTACTATGTTAATCCAACTGACCCATGAGCATCGGAGAGCTTTCCATCTTCTGATATCTTATTCTTCAAATTCTTTTTTTCAAAGACTGGAAGATTTATCATAGAAACTTTGGATAGAGTCACTTCAAGACATTGCATATAACTTGAGGATATTGTGAAGAGTCAACACTCCTGATTTCTTCCTGAGTCTTGTTTGTCATTTATTTACAGAAGATCTATTGATTACTTTGAGTTATTTTTGTATCCAACTACTTTACTGAAAGTGTTTATAAGCTATAGATCCCTAAAAAGAATTTTTAGGATCACTTATATATACTATCATATTATCTGAAAATAATGATACTTAGAATTCTTCCTTTCCAAATTTATCTTTTTGACCTCATTCATTAGTCTTATTTCTCCAGACAAAATTTCAAATTCTAAATTAAATAGATACATATATAGTGGACAAGCTTGTCTTGTTCCTTATTTTAGTAGAATTGCTTTTGAGTTTCTTTCCATTTAATTCAAAGTTGGCTACTGGCTTGCTGTAAATTACCTCTTTTGTGTTCAGGTATGTCTGCTTTGCCCTAATCTCTCCAGTACTCTTACTATAAAGAGCTTTGTGACATTGTTAAAATCTTTTTCAGCTTCTAATGAAAATATGCTGTAATATTTTCTATTACTTTATTTACATGATGAAATACATTTACTAATATTTGTATGTTAAACCATCCTTTC
>JANHMN010000009.1:2412751-2433131 GCA_030674055.1 Rhabdomys pumilio | reverse complement strand
AAAAAAAAAATCTCAAACTAGTGAATTTTTTAGATGAGCTTGTGCTTCAAGACTCATCATGTACTTTAAACAAACAGTCTGAATGCTTGTAATTACAAAACCCACCATGGAATGATGAAGACTGCTGAGTCTTTAGAAATGCACATTTTCTTTCCTTAATATTTTTTCTATTTGTAGACACTAATTAAACCTAATTAAAGTGATCACAGAGATAGCAAACCCTAATGAGCGTTTATTTTAAGTATATATTTTTAAAGTGATGTCCAAAATGAGCTGCTTTGCTGTAGGACAAGGTCGCTTGATGGGGTGAGTCCCGAGGCAGGGGTTCCACACCGCCAGCGCCTGAATCCACAGTACACACAACCGCTGCCAGTAGCTGGGTTCGGGGAAGTTTTCCACATGGGCAATGATGGGTTCCAATAACATGAGAAAGTCCAGTTCCAAAAGGGATTTCAGAAGCTTTATTGTTCATGGTGTGGTGAACGGGTCTGGATGGTGCCCTCCCCACCCCCCCACCACCCCGCCTTCAAGCAGGAGAAGGGCTGGCTTAAATAGGGAGGGACAAGAGAGGACAGAATAACTTAAATTAGTTACACCCCCTGACCTTTAGATAACACATTAATATGTAAATCTCTCAAGGCTGAAGCCTGTTAGTCAAGCCCTCTTACCTGTGTCCTATGTGACTGACAGTGCAGGTTAATGGAGTTCCACACCACATGTTAGGAGCCTGGATTCTGGGAGCATGGGCAGAATAGATGCCCATCCCTTACAGGCCTGTTGGGTCTCCGGGCTGTCCAGCCAGTACTTCGACCAAAACCAGCCATCCTATCATGGTACTACACTTTGCAACTTTTTTCTTTATAACAAAGGACAGATAAGTAGAAGATGCAGTTCCCAAGATCAAAGTCAAAATGGGTTAAATGAAATTATTAGAAAGTTCTTTCTCTTTTATGTGTAAGGATAGAATATTGGTGATGTCTTCTGTTTGGCACAGCCCCTATACCAAATGGCAACTCAAAGATACAATCATACACTCACATGTGCTATGTAACTATGTCTCTGGATATAACACAGCACTTGTTTCTGAGCTTTTGCACTATGTTCTGGGTTTAAAACACTTGTAATCTAAGCATGTTGGAAGCAGAGGCAGGCAGATTCCTTAGGGGTTGGTTACCAGTCAGTCTTGTCTACTTGGTGATTGCAGGACAATCAGAGACACTGTATCAAAGAAAGTGGGCAGCATTCTTTATGGTAACACCCACACATACATGTGCACACATATATACACACACTTAAAAGTAAAATAAAGCATTAAATACACAAGAATTATATAGAAAACTTAAGACAAATTTGATAGTGATTTTAGACTAAAAATTAGTAGTCAAAAGATAGCAGCTTGTGAAAACTCACATCAGAATCCAGCAGGTGGTGTCTGGTTTTTCACTGTTTCTTGGAGACCCATAAATGGCCCCTTTATTGGAAAGGAAGGGAGTGTGTCACTTTTTATCAGGCACTGGAGATAGCAAGATCTTCAACCAAAGAAATGACCTTGAAGTTTTCTTTGATTAAGACTGAGGCAATACTGTATATCTGGACCTGCAGGAGGCACAACACAAGTAGGTGTTCTTTGTCTGAGCTATTTCTCAGAAACTGTATCTATATTTCCTAGCAGCCATTCAAATCTTGTATGGTGTGCCTAGAACCTCTAACACCAAAGGTAAGTTCCATTAACAAGTTTTAGGGCTCACTTTATGAGTAAGTCAGTATCAACACCTTCCATGGGAACAAATGCTCTCTAGACCAGTTACAAAATATGTGACCTCTCACACCCCCTGACCATTTCACAGTTTTAAAAGTTTTCTTTTCTGGAGCCTGTGGATATTATTTTCCATTTTCAAGTCTGGGGTTGTCTTAAGGCATGTATTCTGGCATCAGAAATTGGCATTTAACTTTGGTGGTGCCACATGCCTTTATTCTCCAAACGCAAGAGAGAGAAGAAGGCAAATCTTTGTGATTTTCATGGCAGCCTGGTCTACAAAACCAGTTCAAGGATAGCCTAGGCTACACATAGAGACACTTTTTTTGAAAAGATAAACAAACAAGTAATCAAACAAAACAAAGAACAAGAACCCACAAAAATGAGGAGTTAAACAGAGAAAGAGATAAATCTGTTTATTTTTATCTTTTAAGTTTAAGGGACAGTCATGAAGAGATATAATTAGTGAGAAAAACAGGCTTAGTTATCATTCATAGGGGAATGTTCTTGTGGTGGACAGTATTGACTCTCAACTTGATATAGTCTAGACTCAACTAAGAGCCAATCTTCCAGGGACTTCTGTAATTCACACCTGGATTAATTGTAACCTCTGAGAATGTCTGTAGAAATCATTTTGATTGTGTTAATCTGGAGGATACATCTCAATTGTGGGAAGGACTGATTTCTGGAAATGGGATCATGGATTGTATAAATGAAGAACAATTTCTGAACGCTGGCCAGCATGCAATCATAACCTTCTGATTTTTGATAGTTCATGTATCACAATCAGCTGTTTCAAGTTTCTGCTGCCTTGTCTTCTTCTCTGTGATGGACTAAAATATGAGCCAGAGTAAATCTTTCTACTTTAAATTTAACTTATCAGAATATTTTTATCACATAGACAGAAAAAGAAATTTAAACAAACATCATATTAATTACTTCTCTGTACATATGGCAAATCACCATGGACAAGGAATATTATACAAGAAAAGTGGTTTCTGTTTTGTTGTTCTTTTTTTGCTCTTGTTTTGATTTGTTTATTTTAGCTTTCAGATTCAGAGACTGTAAAGTCTATGGTGACAAAGCGAAGGTGTAGAAAACACAACAACCAAGAGCTTGCATTTTATTTCCATAGTAGGAGTCAGAGAGGGATAACTCATCATTTAGCCACTTTGTGACCCTAAAAAAAAAAAATAGTTTACTTGAACTAAAATGCCATTAACTGAAAAATAAAAGTAATATATGCATTTGGGTTTTTTTATTTAAATATATACTTTTTTATTTAAATATATACTTTTTTATTTAAAAAGTTTCAACTTCCTATTTCAAGTGTGCCTGACTCAGTCATGAAATAAAAAAGCTGTTTAGTAGTTTAGATCACATAATAATTATGCAAAATAGGTTTAGCTATGATGTTTTTGTGCATGTTTATACCATTGTGTATGTTCTCACCTCACTCCCAGCCTTTGAGTCATATTCCCTATTAATCTCTTTTTTGCTGTGTGATTGTCCTGCTTTTATTTTGATGACATGGTAAGTTTAAAGTAGATTTGCTTACCACAGCATTGACAAGGGTTTTTGTTTTTGTTTTTGTTTTCTTTTTTACAAGATCATAAAACTTACCAATAACTACATCACTGAACAAAAAGCCTGCCACCAGCTAGAAGCTAATTATCAATAGGCTCTCAAAGAACAGTCATGTTCCATGAAACTCTTAGCTTCCTATGACAAGGGTTTTGTAGAATAATCTTAAGCAAACCATATGTGTGTAATTGCTTCTGTGGTGAATATAGGGGTAAAAAGCCATATCCTTCTAGGAAATCAGCATCTTTAATAGTTGCTTTCAGGGAGAGTTTAAATAATATTTTTTATAGAAAATATGTTTTCTGCCAGACATTATTTCCATAATAGTAAAAAAATAGTGATGGTAAGAAATATTTATTTAAAAAAAATCAATATTTCAGCCAATTCCAGGTTGGAGTTCAGAGTTGTTTGCTAAGACATGCCCTAGTTAAACAGTATTTAAAGAGGATGATAAAAATAGTGTGAAAGAAAAGTAGTTCATAAGAAAATTATAGTGTATTCATTTTTCTCATTAAAATCAGAGAAATGAAAAATGTAATTTGTCATCATAACTAAATTAATATATGTTGAACAACACACAACAATGTATCAAATCCCCACCAAAGGGTACAAATAAAAGAAGACAAATTAAATTGCTCATTATACTTGCCAATTATTTGCCTATGATATCTACAAAATTATACCTTGTAATCATGACTAGAAACTTTTTTAGCTTATACAGTTGTGTTGTTTATAGTTGATTTCATTTTTCATCATCTCTCTCTCTCTCTCTCTCTCTCTCTCTCTCTCTCTCTCTCTCTTTCTCTGGCCTTCTCTCTCTTTTTCTCTCTCTCTTCTCTCTTCTCTTTCTTTCTCCACTCTTTTCTCTCTCTTTTTCTCTTCCTTCCCTCTTAATTGTTTGGCAGTTTAAGCCATGTAATTTATACATACAACATTCTTGACAATTTATCATTTTCTCACTTTATTAACAGAAATTAAGGACTTAGTCTAGTGGGAAATCTCCTTAGCTTTCCTTTTTAAAGCAATCACATTTTTGGACAGTGCCTGTGGAGCCTAGAAAATTTATCACCACTGAATAAAAAGTCCATTTAATACTTAGCTTTCTTTCAGGTCATGTGGCTCTACAACTTATTCACTTGAATGTGTATATTTACCACAAGACTGTTTTTAGAGTTTAAAGAAAATTGATTCAGATCAAAATTCAAATTATTTACACTGGAGAGTGTTTTCATTTAAATATGTTTGTGGGATAAAGTCCACTATGGAAAAAAATAATATTTTAATCAAACAGACTGGAGCCAGGGTTGACCCCAAAGGCTTTCTTTATGAAGAAGATTATACTACCAAGTAAGTCTAAATGTAATGTTTTCAAGACATTCTTTCCATAATTCCTTTTCAAGCCCTTAGATATATGCATGGTCACATGCATGCCCCCACACCTGAGGTTGAGGAATGGTGGTAAGATACAAAAAAATGACATAAATTTAGACATATATAAACAATGATCTGGCCTTATTTGTCAAAATCTAGTGCTATTGTGAAGTTTGTATACTGAGGATATTGATAAAACAATCAGGAGGCCTACCTAGACAGAGTAAATTTTCTTAAAGACATGCTGTTATTATTACTTTATTAGCATAATAAGTGTCTTAATTTTTTAGTCTTTCAAGAAATTTAAATTAATCACCAGGGATCAAAACAGTGGTCTGACTATGATGCTTTCTAGAACCCTATATAGAATGGGAAAAAAAACATGGATTATAAAGGAGTTTTAGCTTTCATTGTTGAAAATGGAAAAAACAGACTGCTCTTGCCTATTTTCAAGTTTTTAATTATTGCATAAGGATAACAGTCAGTAGTATATTTCATTATAGTAATTTTATATATTAATATAATTTTGTTTAAGCACATCCATTCTCCATTCCTCTCTACTCTCCTGTCTCTCTCTCATTTCCTTTCTTTTTAACTTCTCCACTTTTATGTCATTTTTTTGTAAGATAATTATCTTAATTAAGGTCTCTTACAGGAGTGTTGGTGAGGAATTACCTATGGGCAATTTACCTGTGGTTACATCAATGAGGAAAATATCTATAACCATAATTGCTTATAGATCCTTCATGGATGACTATGCTTCTAGGTCCCCAATCCACACACAACTTTAAATGCCTATTAATTCACAGGGAATAAGACAAGAGCATTATTATTTTAAAATCATCAGACAGGGATGGGTGAAGTAATCATTTCAAGAAATCCATTATAGAGACTGAAACACAGAAAAACTTCAGTTTTCCACAGTTAATTGGATGGATCACATTGTCGAGGCTCTGCCATTGCCAGCCAAGTTACATCTGAAATCATTAAAATCCCTCCAGGCTTGCCCAAAGAGATAGAATCTTAGTCCCTTACCTAGTGGTTCTATTTTTAAAGCATGCCCCTTTTTCTTAGATATTACTGAGTTGTAACACTGGTAACAGGATGATTTAGACATTAAACCAATTTTTGTTCTCTCATAAACGGCAATAGAAGATATTTAGATAGAACAAAGAAGAGTTGCCTGAGACTAACCATATTTCTTAGGGTAGAAAGAGAGCTAACATTTTCTAGGGTAGAGGTACTCATAAGGCCCTTAATTCCTTGTGGATTATTGGTTTTGAGACTTCAATGATCTCCCCTTGAATAATCATTCTTTGTTTAATAGAAAATTTAATAAAGTTCAAAATCTCCAACAACTTACATAGAGGAAAAACAATCTTTCACAGGTGTCTTTCACAGAAATGCTTGCAGCAATAAGAGCCATGGGTTGTGAATTCTTACTCAGTAGTCTAATATGTTAAAGGTAGACTAGAGAGTGGGCCAAAAAAAATACTAAGGTGAAAGCCTCAGAGGAGGCTCACTAAAGTCTGCTTGAATGGAAGTTCTCAGACAAAATTCATGGTAACAATTAATACTTTCATGATGAAAGTCAGAGAGAAATAAGAGAGACTGAGAATGAGGGCTTGGGGAAGAAACTACTGTTATTACATTCCAAAAATCTTCTATTAAATACACAAAACATGATCCAAGCACCTGAAAATTGGAGGAGAATGAAGCCCACAGACTCAAAATTGTCCCTGACTGTAGGAATGTTTGCAGTCCTTGAAAATTAGGAGTGTCTTCACATAGTTTGTGCAGTAAAAGAATGTAAGCATAACTTTCAATTAATCAGCAAACAGTCAACATTTTAATCAAGATTTGCTCCATAGATCTACAGCAAAGAGTTAAGACATATTCATTAATTGGGGAGAACATGTGTACACTGTCACAGTTCTGTGAGTTCATGTTTATATAAATATGATTGTGTTTCAAAAATATTGCCTTTTTTTTTTTTTAGTTGTCAACTACCTCTGCTTTATTACCTTCCCTTGGTTGGTTACCTCTGTTTCTTACCCTCTTTAAAACTCCTCTTTCAAGTTAATCCCTGAAATTCAAGGTAAAGAATTTGATAAAACAACCAAGCAGAAAACAAACCAACAAAAATAAAAAACATTTTATTTAGGACTGAGAGCTCAAAAGTCTCTCACTATCTGAATACTGTGTTAGTTTTTATCCACTGCAAGATTCTCTTATGAGGGCTGAGCATGGCCTTGATTTATGGTTATCACAGTACATCATTAGGAGTCATTTAATTGCTATGTTCCTTTAGCATAATAAAAGTAGTAAGTTTTCATATTAGCTTATGAACTATTTAATCTCAGGTTTGTGGCTACTTTATCAGTATCAGACATGGTTTCTATCTCAGAGAGTGGAGCTTAAATCCAGTTTAAAAGTGGTTGGTTACTCATGTAACATTTCTGCCATTATTATTCCAAAATATTTTGTGCCACCAACTCACTGTTGTATATTGCACGGTCGGTAATTAAATGATTTAGATAGTTACTTTACCTCATCTAGCATCATGCATACTAATAAATAGGAATGAAGCCTCTAGTTGAGCACTATCTACTTTTCAGTATATGACAGTGTGTTCCCTTCAGCATGAAGGATTTACTGTCAGGTTCTAGATAGGAAATAGTAGCCTTAACATTAGCTTTTGATAGGAATGATAAGAAGGTTGTTTGTGTTTCCTTTGGAAATGGTTCAACAGTATTTAAACCATTCCTGACAGGGAAGCTTTTACTTGGTAACATAAAGAGTTGGACCATTGCCTTCTCCATGTTATGATGATTCCATTTAATTTTGTTTCATGTATGCATGTAGTTTAGGTTCCAATACAAATAAGTAACACAAAGTGCAGAAATACAGAGACACACATAAATCTGTGGCATCCATTTTGTGTTGGCCAGTTCTTCCATGGCAGGTATATATTTGGCTTTTCAAATGGTGTTTAGTGTTACTTACCCCTCCTCTTAGTCCCCATATTAACCTGCCATCTCATCTCAGTCCCCATTTAATCCTCCTATTATTCCACTATCTCTTTTTAATACTTTATCTTATTTTTTGAGGTAATGTTTCATAACAAAAGATGGGTCTCCAGATTCAGTTACACAGACTAATCACAAGGCAAAAGAACAAGCAACTTCTGCATTGTATCTCTATTTCCTCACTGGTGGGATTTTAAAAATGTTCTAGTTTGTACCTCCTTTTACATTGTGTGCTATTTAGCTATTTTGTTTTGTCAAGTTGACACAATCTAGGTTCATTTCAGAATAACAAGCTCCAATAGGAAAAATGCTTTCAACAGACTAGTTCCTGGGCACTTTGTTAAAAAATAGTTGATGTGGCAGATCCCAGACCACTATAGGTGTAGATGTTCTGTGCAGTTTATCTTGAATTATTCACAACAAAAGAAAGAGAATGTCATGGGAAGCAACTCAATAAGCAACTTTCCTTCCAAGCTTCAGATTTGGCTACCATCTTCCCATTTCTGCTTTCACTTCTCCTGATCTTTCATCTTTAAGCCAAACAAAACTTTTCCTCTCCAAATTGATGTTGGTCATGATAAAACAAGAAATTAAGCTAAAGCACAATATTTCTAGGGATAAGCCTTTTGTTGACTAAGCCATTTCAACCCTTAATATTTCTGAAAGAGTATTTTCAGTGTAGATGAAATTCAATTTCTCATAGTAGTAGAGCATAGGTTATAAATTTTAATTAAATAAGCCCAGATACAGGAAAAGAATACTTAATGTAGGAAAATATCTTCTTGTCAACTGTCATCACACTGATTGTGGCTATATGAGTTGGCAATTGAAAACAGTTACAGGTGTTATAGTGACTAGCACTCTAAACAAATTAGTAAAACAAGGAACAAGTTGCTTGACAGGTTTGTTACTGAAAATAATTTGGCATGGGTATTTCAGAACATGGCATTATGTGCCTTTACCTCTGAAAGTAAAACAAATAGACAAAGCAGTGATAACTTTCTGAACAACAGCAAATATATCTATATATCTATATATCTTAGTGTCATCTATTTCCACTTTTCTTGTACATTGCAAAATGATTCACTATTATTTCTCTGTCAAAGAAGGAAGCATAAGACTCATGTTATGGCACATGCCTGTATTTCCAGCATTTAGGAGGTAGAGAAGCATAAAGAACAGAAATTCAAGTTTATTTTTAATTAGACAATGATGTCCAAAGCCACAATGAGCTACAAAAATTAAAATTAGAAAATGCTGTGCCCTAGGGAAGGCAGGAGGCTGGAGATCTCACATAGTAGAGTGTTTGCCTAATGTGCACAAGGCACTAATATCTATCACCCCTACCACTTAACCAGGTATGTTTCAAGCCCCTTTATCCAAGGACTCAGGAGGTAGAGTCAGATTTTATCATATATAAGAAGTTTGGAATTAGCCTGTTCTATAACTGACCATGTCTAAAAATATGGAAGGAAAGACAGAGAAAGCAAGCAAGAGAGAGACAGAGGAAGGGAGGGAGGAAGGAAGAAAAAGTCACATGTAATTTCATAGAGTATATATTCTTCAGTGTACTGGTTTGTATATGCTTGGCCCAGAGAGTGGCACCATTTGGAGGTGTGGCCCTGTTGGACTAGGTGTTACACTGTAGGTATGGGCTATAAGACCCTCACCTAGCTGCCTGGAAGTCAATCATCCACTAGCAGCCTTCAGATGCAGATGTAGAACTCTCAGTTCTTCCCGTACCATGCCTGCCTGGATGCTCCCATGTTCCCTTGCTTTGATGATACTGGACTAAACCTCTGAATCTGTAAGCCAGACCCAGTTAAATATTGTTCTTATAAGACTTGCCTTGGTGTCTGTTCACAGCAGTAAAACCCTAGCTAAGACAATCAGCTTTTATAAAAGTAACTGTTTACAGTGGTGATATTCTTTTCTAACAGTGCATTTATGGATACTTATTGAGAACAGTCTTACTTTGAAACAACAGAATGGAGTCCAAATAACAGCCACTACAATGTATAGTTATTAATTCTGCATAATTCCCATTAAGACTTTTACATGATCAATTTAATTTAACCCTCACATTGAAAACAGGAGAGTTGTTTTATTTCTGATAATACTTAAGATTTCACAGTATTAGGTACCTTGCTTAGTCTTTCAGACATCCACAGTTCAAAAACGTGTTTTTCTGATACCAATTATGTTGATTACAAAAGTTAGGACACAAGGAGACTATATTCTTTTCATCATTCTACTTTGCAGTGTTAGCTAGAGTATGCTTTACCCAGTTTGAATCTTCTCCCTTTAGATCTACTTTACAATTCTTCCTATACTCGTATCACCAGTTAATGAAGCAATATTTTTAAATCAGTGCATGATTCAGATCAGGGATCTGAAGTTAGTTGGGTCCCTCAAGAGAAAAGAGAGGATGCTGACAATGTAGTACAACAGGAAGAAAATAATATCATTGAGCAGTTAGAGATGATCAGTCATTTCAACAAAAGGTACCAGAGTGTTAAACTAGCAAAATGTATTATCATTTTTGTTTGTTTTGATGAGCTAACATTATAATCATGTGAATTAGACAAATGCTTGCTGGCTGGTTAAGCTTTAGCTATGCGAACACAGTATGTCTGACTTGTAATTTCTGCTTGAACTTAATATTTCCAGTGGTCCTATTCGTGTGATGATGTGATTTCACACTGAAAAAAAAAATGAATTTAAATTTTGAAGTATCATTTCAAAGCAATTAGACACATTCCAAATTATGGTTAACATAAGACATTCCTTAATATTGTGAATTTGGTCTAGTGCTTATATTATGTTAATTAGGTCCCCAAATTACATGAGAATCCATATGTAAGATACTCAGTTTGTTTTGACTGGTAAATAATGTTGCTGGTAGCCAATGGCTGGAGAAAGACAAAGGCAGGACTTATAGGATTCCTGGAAGAGGACTGAGAGAAAAGGGGGATGGGGGCAAGCAGAGCCACCCTGCTGGGAAAGTAGTTACCAGACCTGGGAGCTACAGGAAAGAGAAGGTGGCAGCCATGTGAGAGATGAGGAAGAGCACCATCAGGGTGTACCCTTAACCGGGTCTAGGAGAACAGTGATGAAACATAAATTTTAATAAATAATAACTCAGGAATATCAGAGGGGAGGTGCTAGCCATGTGGAAGTTTGAGAGTGGCCCAGGCTTTGAGCTGTTTAAGACATATTAAAATATAAGCCTCAATTTATGTGTCTTTCATTTGGAAACCCAAAACATTGAGGCTGTTAGTGAAGAAAGGACTGACACCACAGAGTTGATTAGAGGAAAGATTAATTGACAACTACAACAGATGGCCCCAAATGTGGGGCTTATACTCAATTTTAAAAATTAATTAAAGCTTCCCAAATAAAATACACATGCTTTGCCTTTAATATAGGAGGTGTTGAGAATTGGTTTTATATTAAAAAATAAATAAATAGCATTGGCCTCAAGCTAAACATTATTGGAGGACATGAAGAAGGATTTAATGCCTGATTATAGATATCTAAATCCTGACTAGAAATATAATTTATCAAATTTACAGAGAATGAAAAGAGCTATCTTCAGAATTACTTAGGAACAGGAATAGTTGGTATTAGAATTTGCTGTTTGAACATGAGGACTTAGTTCAAATTCCTGTGTCCACATTAAAAACAGACATGGTTGTAGACACCTGTATCCCAAGTGATATAATGGGCAGAAGGAGAAGAATTACAGGAGCTTCTGCACTGCAGCTTAGCTTGTGTTTTAAAAACTCTGAATTGAAGGAATAGAAAGCCATGGAGGAGGAAACTATTGACTTCCTCTGTCTTCTGATTGAGCACATAAGTGCACACACAGAGACACAAAGACAGACAGACACACACATATATACACACACACAAATAAATAAATAACCTTGTACCTGTGAAAACATGTCTTAGCCTTTGTAATTGCTACTGACCATAAATATTATATCTTGAACTGTAGATCCAGGTCTGCAAAATAATTTGGTTGTTAGAATAAAGACAGAACATGATATATTTTCATGAAAAATTTTAAAAATTACATGAGTAGCCTGGTATCCCAGGGGAACCTCCATTTTGCCACCACCTCTCCTCACACCTTCATCAGATCTAGGCCTACTGAACCTAAACCATAAAGGTAAGCTTCTTTTTGTCCATTCATTTTTGCTGCTCACTTAGTCAAATATAGTAAGCAGAGCTGTCTTGACTAGCCTGTTACCCCAGACATATATCCTTTCTCTTACTACCTCTACACCTACCATTATTAACCTTTCATACATCTTGCAATAATCTCCATTTGTATGATTGTTTTTCTTAATTACAAATATGGGTGAGTTCCCAGAGGAATTAAAATTTTGAGTTTGTGCCAGGCAATGGTGGTGGTGCACACCTTTAATCCCAGCACGTGGGAGGCAGAGGCAGACGGATTTCTGAGTTTGAGGCCAGCCTGGTCTACAGAGTGAGTTCCAGGACAGCCAAGGCTGCACAGAGAAACCATGTCTTGGAAAAAAAAATTGAGCTTGTGATTAAATTGTAAACTACCAATATTCCATTAGCTTTATGTATATTTAAAATTATATTTTCAAAGTTTCTTTTGCAATATCAAATTAAAGTATTTTTAATAGTGAAGTCATAAAAGATAACCAGAATTTTGGAAGGCAAACTCTATTTTTAACAGTGTAAACAGTCCAGTCTCTCTAAAATAAATACGAACTTCATTATTTTCATATTACCAGCTTAGGCTGCTAGTTCTCGTATATGAATGCATGATGGTGCAGCTTTTAATGCCTCACTAAAGAAACATTGTTTTAAATCCTTCTTTTATAAGTCTAGTTTCTAAGACAGGAATTACATAAAATATTATTCCAATTTATAGGTACCTTTATAGAACTATTTCCCTAGGTTGAGTCAGGCCATGTGTTGTCCAACTCAGACTTTCCAGTTTTAAGTCAAAATTCTATTACCAATATTTCAAATTTTTAACCATACCCAATAACCTGTAGGCCAATTATCTATTACCAAGATATGTAGAACATATTTAGACATGCAAGAGAAGTCAGAAACAAACATAAAGTGGCTATACACATTTATTTATTTAGACTAGTCAGACAATTTTTTGTTTTACTTTTTCTAAGTGTAATTTCAAGGGAGGAACACCCTGCCACCTGCTGATCCCAAATATTCCAACAGTTAAAGTTTGAATCGTTATTTTTCTCTTGACTATGAAACAGATCAACAATCAAACAGTGAAACAAATCACAGACCTAAATGGACATACATGAACAGACTGGTGAACCAAGAGCATACGATAGACAAAGAAGGAAAAGAACCAGATGTCCCACCAAAGGCACTGAGAACCAGGACTATGTATTCACCAAGTGGGAGCCAGAAAGGAAGCAAAGTGCCTCCTGAACTCCTCTTGACATTTGCCTATTTGCCTATCTCTAAGCATAAATACCAAAAAAAAAAAAAAAAAAAAAAAAAAAAAAAAAAAAAAATCCACCATTACTCTGTCCCATTTTTACAGGGATTACTCACTGCTGTTCCAAATTTTCTCTATTTTCCTTTGTGTGCACTTCTTTTTCCCGTGGTGTGCTTCATTGTGCCCTTTGTACAGTGTTGAGGCTCCTTCTGACCAAGCGAGTTCAGAGAGTCAACAAAGTCTCAAGGGAGGAAGGATTAAATAAAGAAAAGACAATTAAACAACATTATAACATGACTCCAGCAAGTGCTAAGGCAGCTTTAATTTTTCCCAATCTCTTTTATATCCTTCTAGGTACATGGAAAGAATAGGGTCAGTTCAATGTCAAAAACAAAGTAGTCAAGGAACAAACAAGGCATAAACAAAGTAGTTAAGGAACAAGCTAGGCAAAATCAAAGGTCCCGTGATATTCAGGGAATTATCAAGATGATCAAATTATTGAGCCTACTTCCTTGTCCTAGCCCAATGCCAAATTTTTACCTGAGCATACTTCCTTGTTCTAGTCCAATGTAAATAATTGTGTCACTATCCTTTAAGTGGAACCAAAAGCACTTCACAAAAAAGAAAACAAACCAATTTCTTAAAAATATACAGGAAAATACAGTTAAATGGGTAAAGGAAATAAAACAATGCAAGACTTGAAAGTTAAAGTGGATGTAATAAAGAAAACAAAAACTGAGGGAATCCTGGAGATGTAAGACTTCAGGAAAAGAACAGGAATTATTGATGCAAGTGTCACCAACAGAAAACAGGAGAAAGAATTTCAGATGTACAAGATACAGTAGAAGTAATTGATACATCAGTCAAAGAAAAGGTTATATCTAAAAAAATTCTGACAGAACATCCATGAAATCTGGGATACCACAAAAAGACCTAACCTAATATTAATAGGAATGGAAGAAGGTGAAGAGGCCCAGTTCCAAGGATGAGAAAATATTTTCAACAAAATTATAGAAGAAAATGTTCTCATCCTAAGAAAGTCATCTCTATAAGCATACAAGAAACATATAAAATACCAGAACATCAATTAGACTGGGCCAGAAAAGAAAATCCTTCTAAAACATAATAATCAAAACACATATGGAACAGAAAAATAATATTAAAATCATCAAGGAAAAATATCAGGTAACATGCAAAAGCAGATATCTCAGAATTACACCTGACTTTTCAACAGAGACTCTAAAAGCTAGAAGGACCTGGACAAATATGTCACCAACCCTAAAAAACTACACATGCAAACCAAAACTATGATAACAGCAAAATTCTAAATCTCCATAGACGGAGAAAACAAAATATTTCAAGACAAATTTCCTGAACAGGACACCGATGGCTCAGGCTCTAAGACCAACAATTGATAAATGGGACCTCATAAAATTGCAAAGTTTCTGTAAGGCAAAGGATACTGTCAACAAGACAAAAATGGCAGATTACAGATTGGGAAAGATTTTTACCACAGTATATCTGCCAGAGGGCTAAAGAAGTTAAATACCAATAACCTAAATAACCTAATTAAAAATGAGGGATAGAACTAAATAGAGTTCTCAACAGAGGAATCCCAAATGGCTTAGAAACATTCAAGAAATATTCAGTCTTTAGTCATCAGGGAAAGATAAATCAAAACAACTCTGAGATTCCATCTTACACCCATCAGGATGACTAAAATCAAAAACTCAAGTGACAGCAGATGCTGGCAAGAATGTCGAGAGGAGGAACACTCCTCCATTGTTGGTGGGATAGAAAGCTGGTACAATCACTCTAGAAATAAATCTGGTGGTTCTTCAGAAAATTGTATATAGTTCTACCTGAGGGCAAAGCTATACGTAGCAGCTTTATTAGTAATAGCTAGAAACTGGAAACAACCTACATGTTCCTTACCTGAAGAATTTATTTAGAAATGCAGTACATCTAAAGATGAGAATGAATAAAAATCTGCAATGAACAGGGGACGGGGGAGGTAGGGGACATCTCCAAGAAGAGATAGAAACCTGAGATGGGGAGGTTTCCAAAAGTCAGTGGGGGATGTTCTTAGCTGTTACTCACAGCATTAGGAATATGGAGCTTGAATAGGCTGCCTCCTGTAGCCAGGCAGAAACTCTGATGGAGAAAGAGTGACAGCAACCCATACACAGTACATTTAAGAGAATGTGTATCCTGTCTACAAGATATGCAGGGACTGTTGATGGAACAGAGACTTGGGGCATGGCCAACCAATAATAGACCCAACTTAAGATATACCCCATATTCAATCACCAATCCTTGACACTATTAATGATATTTTGTTATGCTTGCAAAACATGAGTTTAGCATGGCAATCCTCTGAAAACTTTCAACAACCAACTGACTCAGACAGAGACATGCACCCACAGCCAAACAGTTGTTGGAGCTTTGGTACTCTTATGGAAGAATAGGAGGAAGAATTGTGGCTCCTAAGGGAATAGGAAGTCCACAGAAAAACCAAAAGAATCAACTAACTTGAGCTCTTCAGGCTTTCAGAGTCTGAACCACCAAAAAAAGAACATACATGAACTGTACTTAGGCCTCCCAGCACGTATGCAATAGATGAGCAGCATGGATTTTGTTTGTATCTTGAACAACTGGAGCAGGGGCAATCTGAAAAGCTGCTGCCTGCAAGTGGGATATATTTTCCAAGCTGAGCTGCCTTGTCTGACCTCAGTGGGAGAGGAAACACCTAGACTCACAGAGACTTCAAGTGCCAGAATGGGGAAATACCCAGGAGAGGTCCCAACCACTCAGAGGAGAAGGAGAGAAGCATAGGGAAAGAATTGTAGGAGGAGGTGACCATGAGGAGGGCAATGAGAAGAATGTAAAGTGAATTAAAAAGGGGAAAAGTTTTAAAAAGAATGCCATTACTGTATTACTTATTATTAGTTTCTCTCTTTCATTCTCTCTGTGTGTGTATGTGTGTGTGTGTGTGTGTGTGTGTGTGTGTGTGTGTGTGAATATGTGTTTGTGTTTATTGTATTAATATAGGTCTTCTGGTGCCACAAAATATACCTGGAGGCCTAAGTGTGGGGCTGTGGTTCACACATGGCACACATGGCCGTGGGTCCTGTTAGGCTGTGTTGTGGGTCCCATGTGTCTGCCGCTTCAGGTGGCTCAGAGGGGCAGAAGTGCAGAAATTTGACTGAGTTCACTCCATCCACATGGCACCTGGTGGATGCCAGGCTAGGGGAAGCAACTGAGTTCCACTCCCAGAGTGGGCAGATCCCAGTCTGAGGTCCTGTTAGGGAAGAGCTCTTGAATTGAGGGTTTCTAGACCAAGGTGGCTAGCAAGAGACCAGCTAGTCTCAGTCCTTGGGCACCCAGGAGCTGGTGGAAGACAGCAGAAAGACTGACATGGGGGCATACGGGCTGGACGGGCCTGTAACCTAAAGCAGCATGGGGAAAAAGCTCCTGTAGCACCCCATGGGGTGGAGGAAACTCTTGGTCAAGGCAACTCACTTGGCTGGGTCATGGCTGGCTTGGCTAGCTTGCTTGGGTTGGCAGGCCTCTGGCTAGAATGTAGAGAAGTCCCCCAGCGGGAGATTAGGCACCAGATCATTGGTTGAATGTCCCCTCTACAGTTCTCCATGGTGGGCCCCAAAGACAAGAGGAAGTCCATGGTTTTAAAAGGTTTATTGTTATAGCAGAAAGTGGATGAAGCTGTACCCGTGTCCTCAGGGTGGGCCTGAGGGTAAATACCTTTTTTGAGTAGGAAGAGGGTCTGGAAAGGAATGCTTAATTGGCTATGCCTTCTGGCCTTTAGGTATCTCATTAATATGGAGATTATTTTGAGGCTCTGCAGCTGTAGTCAGGCCCTGTACCTGTGCTACAGGACACAGACCTCTCTTTGGGAGGGGCTATGGATAGCTGAAGCTAAGAGAAAGGAACCAGGGCCCAAGTGCAAGGCCAAACTCATACTGTCCCTTTAGGGTATCTGGAGTCAAGGCCTATACTAGACAAGGTACCCAGATGCCTCTCACAGCCCACCACCCCACACCCAAGGATCAGTTTCTGGAGTCAGTTTCCATATTGAATTTCAAAGATTAAAGGGATCTTGTCAAGTTGACACTGCAAGTTCCTTTACCTGTTGAGCCATCTTGCTGACCCAATATAATTGTTAAAATTTACACATATTTCTTATAAATAATTGATAGTGTTATTTACTCATTATTAAATTAGAAGTTCATATTAAAGCTCAGCAAGTCCACTGAATGACAATTTCTATTTTATCAGCTAAAGATACTGGCAAAATTAGAAGAGCTTATGACTGGTTATCTTCATATTCATAAAATTAGCAAACTGTGGTTGCTACTTGAAGAAGTTATCATTAATATGAAAAATAAATAACAGCGTAATTAATAAAGCAACTAGTGAGAAACATTCACTGAGCTGAGTATGAGCAAATATCAAAGAAACAAGGAGCTACACTGTAGACTAAATAGATCAAAAATATTCAAATAACACAAAGAAAAAAACATTCAAATTTTCACAATAAGGCAGACAGGCATGGGAAAAGCATTATAACCTCCATTTGACTTAAGGTACCACAACTCCCTCTCCTAACAATGTACCTAGCACTGGAGCTGCTCACTTTACCTCACCTGCATGAAGCTACATACATATCCCATTTCAAACAATTGACAAAGATTCTCCTCATGCTCAATGTACATTCAAATGTATTCAACAGCATATCCAGGTGCTGGAGGCAGAAGACTGATCTGGATGACATGGTCATTATAATAAACATTAATGAGAAAACCCGATTTAACATCATATACTTATGTATAATTGGATATGCATGTGATTAAACTAGATGCATCAAGGGAATAGATAGTCACAGTAAACTAAAACTAAATTGTCCTAATTAAATATGTCAATCAAAACAAAAATAACAATGCTGAATTCAGAGTAAACAATTCCTCTTTCTCATGAAGTCCATAAATTAAGGCCACATGAAACTCCAGTGTATCTGGTATACATTCTCACTTTATTTTTTAATAAACTTTCTTTCTCACTTTTTAGTCTGTGGAGTCTTGTAATAAGTTACCAAGATCATGGAAACACCCTGTCTAGCTAATTAACTCTATTAATTAGCATATTTAGGAACAAAAACTTCTATCCTTGCTATATTGAAAATGTAATTTAGGCTTCCGGGGCAGCTCCCTGCAGGCTGGGATTGCAGTGCTTGACTTTCTGGGTTCCTGTGGAGCTATGCTTTAGCCAGCAATGAGCTTCCTAAAAATTTTCTGCCACCTGGGTTGGCAGACAGGCTCCAGCTGCAGCAGCCAGACACCTAGGCTGTGCTAAATGGGAAGTTGCTCAGCACTGGCACCATTATGTTGCAGAGAGCCGCCTGTCTGGATTAGATGGTTCTGGATTAGGATTCTTATTGGAATTACCCACCATTAGTTTACACGCAGTGTCCAGGGATTCAAATGCTTATCCTCAAGAGCATTAAATGTTAGAATGAATGCCAAATTTGAAGAAGAATCAAAAGAACCTCTCTCTGATGAAGATAAAGAAGACAGTGATGATCTTGAACCATTTCTGAATTTGGATTTGGGGCCAACGATAAATCAGCATTGGAGGCAATGTTCACAGCAATTTGTGACTGTCAGGCCTTGCATCCAGACCCTGAGGATGAAGACTCAGATGCCTATGATGGAGAAGGATATGATGTGGAAGCACACCAACAAGAACAGGGGGACATCCCTACATTTTATACCTAACAACAGAAGGGCAAGCCACATTGGAGAAATTAGAAGGAATTCTTTCTCAGTCTGTGAGCAGCCAAATATAATGTGGCAGGCTTCAGAACAGAAGATTCAATAATAAATTATGAAGATGGCATGGAGGTAGAAACCACACCAACAATTGCTGGACAATTTGAGGATGCAGATGTTGATCACTGAAGATGATTTTATAAAACCCCGACCCTCAGTCAGTGGTACTTAAATTTGAGATGCCCCCAAGTGAGACACAGAAATTTAGATCACAGATAGATGCAAAAGCAAGAGGTATATTTTCTGGTGCATTGGGGTCAACCATCAATTAATCCCTTAAAGGCAGTGACTAGAAGGCAACCCTGAATGGCTATTAAAAGTAGTTTTTATACTTTTTAGGGGACCAGGCTACATCAGCAAGGTTATAGTTCAAACATATTGGCTAAGCATATTGACCTTTAAATCTACTGGCTAGCAAACATGACACACATTTGAAATCTACCTGGGACTTTCCAGAGGGTCAGGTGACTACAGTTGTACATTCTGAGAATTTTTACTCAAGACTGATCCTGTGGGTGGAGAATAAACTTGGTGTAACCTTGACCAGAGGCAGGTGGGTGTAAAGCTGGTGAAAGCCCCTAGGGCCCTTCAATTTATGCTACTATACAATTCTGCTCATAACTGTAGGCAAGAACTTGATGCCTCTTTGCTCCAGAATGGGGCTGGTGAAATGCTTTTTTCTTCTCCAAAACTCATTTCTCAAGACAATCTATAATGATACGGAAAGTTGTGACCAGCAGAGAGACTATAAGCTCTATTAACAAAGATGTATTAACTTAATGGGTATTTGTAGATTCTCATTTACCCCCAATCGTCCTGTGTCTAGATATATTCTGAGAAGGCCTCTAATTCCTGCCTGTGCTGTGTACAATCTGCCAGTTGCAAGGCCTATGTGGTAAAATGCACAGAGCTCACACTGGGTGAAAGTGAGGTGCTGAAGTTTAGATGTCTCTGGGATTTAGAAGAACTCTCTTGTCTTTGAGATAAAAAGCAAAGGCCTCAGGAGGAGCAGTCTTTAACATTTTCCACAGAGCCTTGGGTCCTCTACTTGGGGCTCAGCCACATCCTGCCATGACACAATACTTGTGTGCTAGCTTTTGTCCCTCCATATTTACCATCAGTTCTGTTATATTCTCCTAGGTTAGGTTCTTGACTGTCTACCCTCTTAACATGAGCTTCCTGTCATAGAATAAATAACCTGAAATCAAAGTATTCTTAATGATATTTTGTCTTTGTAATAGTTAACAAGTAATTCTGGATCTTCTTTAAAAGAAGAAGAAGAAGAAGAAGAAGAAGAAGAAGAAGAAGAAGAAGAAGAAGAAGAAGAAGAAGAAGA
>JANHMN010000009.1:2377532-2406172 GCA_030674055.1 Rhabdomys pumilio | reverse complement strand
TATCTATCTATCTATCTATCTATCTATCTATCTATCTATCTATCTATCATCTCTCTCTCTCTCTCTCTCTCTCTATATATATATATATATATATATATATATATATATATATATATATTCAAAAATAACTAAGTTATTTCTAAAAGCCATTGTTAAATCTTTGGGACTTTAGGAATTCTACAAATATAATTAGACAGAAAATCCTAAGATTTTTTGTTTTGTGTGTGTGTGTGTGTGTGAAGCACTTACTTTGATGACTAAGGCATCTCCTACTACAATATAGAAGGCTTTCATTTAGAGTATTTTTGTGAACTTCCTAAAAAGTTTCAGACACTTCATGTCCACTTTTCCTATTATCAGTCTCTTAGATTTTTAGAATGCTGTGTTTGCTAGAATTGGTAATCATAGTACCTCATTACTTAACATTAATGAAGAGCCACAGAGCACTGAGTTCCTGGTATTTTCCCTAAGGACATATTTCTGGTTCAGGGATATAAGTGGAATTAATCTTTAGATTTTCTTATCTTGGATCCTTAGGGTTTTCTTGGCCTTGACAAGTTCTTAGACTCCAATATTTCAAATACTGAACAGGGTAATATGTCTTTGCCTGGTATTTTTTATATTTTTATACTGTTGAATGACAAAATGTTGACCATAATTTTCCTTATGATTGACTAAAATTCATTTAAGATTTTTTGGAGTCAAGGCCACAGAGTGGGAGAACCAGGGTCATGAATCATATCAAAGACACATGCACATACTGGCAAAGTGATATTGCATTTGATATCACCTTAATAATATGACAATACAATCTTTTGACTATGTTTATCCAGCATATCTCATCTCCCCTCAGTAATTATGAAAACCTGAGAATCTTATCATTCTCCAGGAAGGGGATGTTCTGCTATAAAATTACTCAGTCATTTACTAGTATCGGTGAGAACATATTCATTTCATATTTGTAGTTTGTTAATATATATTTTTACCATTTTTGTTCGTTTTTATGTATGCATGCATAAAGGTATGTCATGTATATAAAAGTGCCTATAGAAGCAAGAGGAAGGGGGATAGGATAGGGGATTCCTGGGTGGAGAGAAAAGGGGATTACATCTGAAATATAAATAAAATATACAATAAAAAAAGAAAGTACATATGCAGGACAGAAGAAGGACTTAGACCTTGTGGAACTGCCAGTTTTAGTGGATATGAGCTGCACTACAGGAATGTTGAGGAGCAAACTCGGGTCCTCTGAGAGAGCAACAAGCATGGTTGAGACTTCTCTCCAGGGTCTCATTTGCACTTTAAATACAATATCCCATTTCTGTTGAAGTTTTTCATAATAAACAAATAATTTCTAATAAACTGGCTTGCAAAAGACAGGAGTAGTGAGAAATGATTAACATTTGTCCCAGTTCATGTGAAACTTTATGATCTCATATTAGAGAATATATCTAAGATTGTACAGAATATTTTTCCTAATTATTCTGTATAATAGGTGACATAAAGAGTTCCACACTTTCAAGAAACTGGAGGAACTAAGTGTATATTTCTTTACTGCAATGTGAAAATGAGCAATAAATGGAAAACGTGGAACTAGAGAGATGATCTAATTCAATGAGTAAACACTTCCTTTCCAAGTATGAGGAGCAGAATTTGATCCCTAGAACCTCTAGGAAAGAGCTTGATGTGATAAAAACAGACTTATGAGTCAAACAGTGGGAGGATGATGGAGATAGGAGGACACCTAAGCTTACTCTCTATTCAGACTAGCCCATTTGGCAAATTCTAAAAGAGGAAGATCCTGTTCCAAAAAAAACAAGATGAATAGGGTCTGAATAACAACAATGTTGACTTCTGGCTGCCATATGTATACACATGTGTATGTCTAACTGTACACATATGTCTGCAACTTCACACACAAAGTATACATATACATGCACACATCTGCATATACAAAAACATTAAAAAGACACTTACTGATGATTTGGATTTTAATCTCAAGCAAATAATAGTTATTAAGAGAAACTCCATTATGTGTGTGTTGCTAATAATGACTATCTTCCAAAAATTTATGAAGTGTGATGTAAAAGGCCCAGCAAACAACTTCTCAGCTAGGCACCTAAGTAAAATGGCAACAATTTTAATCAAGTTGATAGTATGCTACTCTTAGAGAATACTGTGAAAATGGAACTTCACCTATATTACTTTCTGTAGTATACCATAACATCATTCTAATTCTGAAGAAAAGGTCACAGCCTGTCATAGTTTGTATATGCTTGGTCCAGGGAGTGGCACTGTTTGGAGGTGTGGCCTTGTTGGAATACGTGTAGCCTTGTTGAAGTAAGTGTGTCACTCTGGGCATAGGCTTTAATACCATAGTACTAGCTGCATGGAAGCCAGTATTCTGCTAGCAACCTTCAGATGACGATGTAGAACTCTTAGCTCTTCCTGTACCATGCCTGCCTAGATGCTGCCATGCTTCCCAACCTTGGTGATAGTAGACTGAACTTCTGAACCTGTAAGCCAGCCCCAATTAAATATTATCCTTTATAAATCTTACCTTGGTCATGATGACTGTTAATAGCAGTAAAACTCTAATTAATTAACACATAGCCTTTCCCAGAGAAGGCCTTACTACAAACCAATTCCAATAAGGAAAAATTAAGTGTCTCGATGTCATCTAAGACAATGAAAGTTCATGAAACTGACTCAGTCAAATGAAAACTAAAGGGACATAAAGACTTCATGACAAGTGACACACTACATGGAATTCTGTACAAAGCCAAACCTGTGGCTAAAATTTGAACTTTACTTATTAAAGCTTTGTTCACAGTTCTTTCATTACCACAAATGATCTAAAACAGTGAGAAATTAACAGGCAATGGAACAGACAAAGGGTGTGTGAGAACTCTTTGTATTACCTCATTAATTGTATGTTATTGTAAAATGGTTACATTATACATTTTAACTTATTAAATATATTATTTTTTATCATTTTTAGAACACATTATGTTTAAATTACCATTTTTAGCTAATAATTAAACAGTAAACTGAAATAACTGAGTTAAGAAAAACCTGTCTCTGTGAAAATTTTTAGCCCCAAGTATACATGCTATGCAAAATTTCAGATTAATGAGTTAATTATCTCCCTGAAGAAAATAAAAGCAGATCATCCTAGCACAGTGGCTTGCAATATTAATGATCTGGGTTCACTCCCATATCCCACATAAAAGTAGATGAAAGAGAGGACTTTACCAAACTGTCTTCTGAAGTGTATCATGTCTTCATGGTCCACTTCTTCACATGTGTACCATGGCATCATGGATAAACTTACACATCTCACATGTTCACACACACATATTATTATTATTATTATTATTATTATTATTATTATTATTATTATTATTATTAATTATTAGCAGTAGTAGTAGTAGAAATAGTAGTAAATTAAATTAATAGTAAATCAGTAGGAGGAGGAGGAGGATTAGCAATACTAGTAATTTAGTATTGCTAAATTTAGTAACTAGTAAATTGAAACAAATAAATTAAACTATAAAAAGACCAAAATAAATCATGAAGGATATTATTACAAGGAAGTACATGACTCTAATATAATTCAGGGAAGAGGTGAGTTGGATCACTAGATAAAGCTGCTTGCTGACAAGTTTGGCTACCTACCTAAGTTCCATCTCTGGAATACCTAAAACAGAAGGACAGAACTGATTCCAAAATGTTTTTCTCTGACATCCATTCACAATTCTGCAAGCTGTTTGAAAATGATACACACACACAGACACACACACACACACACACACACACAAATACACACACACATACATACTCACAAGCACTCAGACACATGTGAATGGCAAAATAAATACTAAAGACAAACCATCTAACATAATAATATAAACATGATAGAAAATGATAGTTTTTAAAGAAGTCAGAAGGTAAAAGCAGTTCCTAATCCTCCACAGTACTGAGGACCATTCTCAATACCCACAGTGAGCATCACACAACCACCTATAAGAAATCCAAAAGATCTGATGTTCTCTTCTGAGTTATATACCTACTGACACAAACTTGGTATACACTCATGCAGACACACATACACACACACACACACACACACACACACACACATATATATACATATATATATAAATATACATATATTATATTTATATATACAAATAAAATTTTAAAAATTAAACAGAGAAGTTGTAAATTAAATCAATAAGTCTGTCCATGAAATATGACTTGACTAAGTACATAGCAACACAGTTTTTAAAAGTCTGTTAAAATAAAAATACAAATTACCATAATTTGGATAAATTTCTTAAAATCCTACTTACTGGATGTGATCTGAAAGTAAAATGAAAATTTGAAAGTAATTAAACTGTTAAGGAATGAACTACTTTGCCCCCTAACATTGTCTCTGGGCCTGGAGCTAGTACTCTCCAGTTTCCCTGAGGACGAGGATTTTCTAAGTAATCCCTCTTAGACTTGCATTCATTAGCCCAATGTATTTCTCTCTTGCATTTAGGACAAAGTCCTGTTTTTTTCTCGTAAATGACTTCCTTAATTCTATTTGGACAATTTCTTACCTGATGCACTCTGCCCAAACCTGAACAACTTCCAGGAAGCCTGTTAATCCTCCACTTTCCTTTTTCTGTTGTTGAAACAAAACTTGTTGCCTTGATTTTCCCTGCAGTGAAGTGGCCATTGCCACACCCTGGACACAAAAGGGACCAATTTCAGAACATAATCTGAGATAATCCATAATAGAACTGGATTTTCTGTAAGGTCTAATTATAGCCTGGCAGGTGGAGTTAGCATTTTCATACGCCAGTTGTTTAACTAATAACATGTCTGCATTAGCATCTCCAAAAACTCTTCCTGCAGACTTAGTTAAATGATCAAAAAAATTTAAAAGTCTCATTAGGACTCTAGGAAATTTTAGAAATATTTTGTGATAAGTTTCTTTTAGGAAGTAAAGCATTCCATGCTCTTTGAGCAGCAGCACCAATATAAGGAAAAATGCCAGGGTCATATAATAGTTGATTCTGCACAACTGAATAATTACCCTCTCCTGCTAACATATCGTAAATAACAAGATTATTAGCTCTAGCATTGAGCTCAGTAGTATACTGACATCTTTCATAAAATTCCATTTTCCATGAGAAATAATCTCTCTCCAAATTGCAGGAGCTAATTGTGTCCAATCTGCAGGTGGAAGAGCCTCAGTGGACAGTCCAACTAACAAAGCCATGGTAAAAGCTGTAGGTTCATACTGAGCACAGGCAGTTTTTAATTTCCTTAGCTGTTTAAAAGGAATGTGGGTGTGATTTTGTTGAAGATTACAATGCTGATTTTGCTTCTCAAAATCTGGGCACTGTAATGCAGTGCCCTAAGTGTCTTCTTCTCTATCCACTTCCTGTTTTAAACCTGCCTGCACAGGGGATAAAAAAGAAGCACTAGGACTAAGTCTAAGAGACTTTTCCTCATTTTTTTTCTTTAATTTTGAGTGCAAGTAAAGAACTTTCTACAGGAACCTTCTCTTTTGCTTTCTATTCATCATTCCCCTCATTTGGATCTTCACTATATACTCTCTTTGCCAAGCATCTTCTCACATCTTTCAACAAGCCAAACTAATTTTTTTGTTTCATTATTTTTTCTGTCTCTGGGATATCCTTGCCCATTTCTTTGCAAAAAAAAATATTATAAGAGAGTTCTGAAAAGGGGGCCAATATTCATTATGATACATAGCAGCCAGTGTCTTTCTCCAAGTCAATTTCATCTCCTGGATCAAGAGGCTCATAATTTTTTCCTACCTTGTCTGAAACTTTATAAATTAAACAGTTTCATCTTTCTTCTTGCTTTTGTTATCTGTGTCTTCCAATATCTTTCCCAATGTTATACTTTCATGTCTAGGATCTAAATACCTTTAACTAATGTCCAAAGGCTAAAAGCATCTATGGAAATTTTTTTTTTCAGAAACATGTATTGTATAGTACCCTTTTGTCCTCTCTTCCACCTTCTCCCATGTTGAAAAATTTGTCAAATTTTGTCAGGGAAACAGGGACAAATTTCTTCTTGAAAAAAAGCAGAAACTGGGTAATCTGGTTTTGCCTTATTTTCACTCCTCTAGATTTTAGCATATCTCTAAGAATAGGTACAAAAACCATTCTACTACTGTGGGCTTGTTAGCTCGTGCATGGGCATGGGTACTGTTAGCCAGTGTTGTGATTCCTGCAGCTGCAGCTCTGGGGAGCAGAAGCACTGGAATTTGACTGAGTTAACTTCAGTTGAGACTGAGGGGACACTGTGGAACTCCGCCCAGGTGCTGAGAGATCTCAGTCTGAAGTCCTACAGGGGCAGAGCTCTTGGATGTGATCCCCAACAAGAAGGCTTGTGGGGATCAACTGGTTTCAGACTCATGGGCTCCCAGGCGCTGTTGGGAGCTGCAGAAGTGTTGAGACTGGGGACATATTGGCTGGACTGGCCTACAGCCGAGAGGGGTGAGAGGGAAAGCTACGGCAGTGCCCCTTGGGGTGAGACACTCTTGGTTACCGGCACTTGCTTGGCTGAATCAAGGCTGGCTTGGCTAGCTTGCTTGGATTAGCGGCCTTCACAGTGGGAATATAGAGAAGTCTTCTAGGCGAGAGATTAGGCAGTGTTGGCAACTGCGATGGCTCATTAGTTAAAGGCCTTCTCCATGGTTCCCCATGATGAGGCCCCAAAGACAGAAGGAAGTCCATGGTATTAAAGGTTTATTGTCATATCAAAAAGTGGATGAATCCGGCTATGTTCAGGGCAAACCTGAGCTAAATAGGGAGGGAGGGAGGGAGAAAGAAGGAGGGTCTGGGAAAGGAATGCTTAATTGGCTATGCCCTCTGGCCTTTAGATTTTCATTAATATGAAAATCTCTTGAGGCTGAGGCCTGTAGTCACTCCCTCTACCTGTGGAGGGCCTGGTAGGGGCATTGCCCTATGTGACAGGCGCTGATCAATGAAGGCCTTGGCTGCATGTCAGGAGCCTGGAGTCTGAGAGCATGGTAAAATGTATGCCATCCTTGTAGGGTCTCTGGCTATTTCTAGCCAATGCTCTACCAGAAATCAAGCTATCTTTTTCACATTCCCACCAACTATTACCCTGTTCCATGTTTACAGGGTTTACTCACTGCTGGCCCAAATTTTCTGGATTTTCCTTTGTGTTCTTCCAACACCTTAAGTGTCCTTCACAAAGCGCCCACTCCACTATACTTGAGTACCATATGACCAAGACCACTCAGTTAGTCAACAGGGTCTCCAGAGAGTGAGAATGAAAGAAAAAAAGAAAAAAAGATAATTAGACAGCAGTATAGCATGACTCTAGCAATCACAGAAGCAAGATTATTTTTCACAAGCTATTTTTATACCATTTTGAACAAGTAAAGAGTAGGGTCAGTTCTTCATCAAAGGACGAACAAGGCATAAACAAAAGTCCCAAGATCACTGTATCCAGGAATTTATCAAGATGATCAAGATACAAAGAAAGTATGCCTCGGCTGGATTTTTCTTGATCCTTCTTTCTGTCCTAGCCCAATGTCAATCATTCTTGCCAGTATCCTTGAAGTGGCACCAAGTCTCTCCACATTAAATGAATTAAAGTATAATTAAAATAATTGGACATTTCTCTCTCTATGAAAATATTGATATACAATAAGTTATGTGATTCATCTCTGTATTATTACACAATTAGAATTATTATCTTGAAAATTATAGTTTGCCTTGATCAAGCACTATTATTTATTTTACACTCTTAGGATGATTCTGTGGTGCAGGTTGTTTCTAAATAGGGTGAACTACTTTTAAAAAGTAGGCATAGTTAAGCTAGAATATGATAAAAAATTATCTCAAATCTAAAAGACATGTGTGAAAAGAATCTGTCAGTTCTTTACATCCAAACCACAATAGTACACACATTCAAATACACAAGTATATCAATATTATATTGTTTAATCTATAGAATCAAAAGAACACAGTAATTTTTTGTATTTTAATGCAAGGGTGAGAAAAGACTTCAAAATTATAAATAATCACCGTATTTAAGTCACTTAGAATTTGAGTAGGCAATGCAGAAAAATCTCATTTAAAGAAATATTTATAAATTATAATGGTGAATTTCATTTTCATAATAAGACAAATGTTCACAAATACATAGTGAGTATGAAGTCAAGTGGCTGTGCCCTCACTGACCTGCTCTGTCAAGGGTATACTAAATGGAAGGATTGGTGCAGATGCCTGTCTGAATAGCACACCTGTCTTAAGGAGAAAAAGGTCAAGTTCTAATAATGTATTGAAAAGCTACTTTGTCTTATTTTTTCTGACAAAAATCAGTCTGGAGAGTACTAGAGAGCAAAATTGAATAGAAAGTATAGTAAAAAAGTATGAGTTTTTATAGCCTCAGAAAGTATTTCAAATCAAGTTAGAATAAGAAAATGAAACAATTTATGCAAAGTAATAAAAATTGGAGTTCACTTTGAATAGTTTCCTACCTTAAAAACATGTGTACTCAATTAACAGTTTGACTCCACCCCCATTTTTCCTCTCTTCTTATTCCCCTTCCTCCTCTCTCTTTTTCACACTCCCTTGTCCCTTATTCTGATGATGGCTATTCTTTGTTGTCACTTTGACCACATCTGGAGTGAACTACAATTCAGAAATAAAGAACATACCTGTAAAGATTACTTTTTCTTGTTTTAATTTTGTGAATTTACTTTTAATCCAGACCTTTGAGATAAGAAGACATGCATCTTAGATCCACATCAGGAGTCAAGAATACAGAATTCTAATCTGCATCAAATCTTTTGCTGGAAGGCTATATAAGGACATAGAAGAATGAAGATTTTGCTCTTTGGCTGTTTGTCCTTGTCTTGGTAACACATGCATTTCTACACTGGCACTAAAATCCACTTCTTTTGGATTCTAGCATGCACTAAAACTAGCTGAGAGAGCTAGCCTTGTAGATTGAAAAATTGCTGGATTTTTGCCTTTCTATCCAGAGCCAGCCATTGTCAAATTAGCTGGACAGCAACATAAATGATATTTCAATAATTCATATTAAATGTGTGCTTATATCATATGTGTTTATACATATATATACATATGTATATATAAATATATATATATATATGTATAAGCAAAATTTGTATTGCTCTGTTTAAAACAGAGCAATACAAATTTTGCTGCTTTATAGAACCCTGACTCCATGAGAACCCTTCTCCATGTACTAGTCAGGTACACATACACAAATATTTTCAGAAAGTAAATGCATGGTCCCATATAAATAGTCTCCCTAGGAAATCATCTGAATGAGTCACTTTTCTTAGAACACATTTAAAGGTGTAAGGAAAGTATGGATATTTGGAGGGTAATTTCTGTAGAACCTGAATTGTGTCCTTTATACTTACTCTCTGCCCGTGCTAGCATTCCCTAATCCTTTCTCTATGCACTCAAGTTTATACAGGCATAAGTATCAAGATTCATCAACTCCTATCAGCAGATTTCTCATAGTCGTGGGATATCAGGATACCTCTGTCTCTAATACTAGCTAGTGTGTACAGACATTGTTTGAGCTAAGAGTCACAGTTCCTTAAAGCTTAACACTATTTGTGTTATAGCTTTTGAAGTGTCTGAGTTTCTGTGCTAAGACAACAAAATTCTGTGGACCTCTTTATATGAACAGGGATTGTAGTTTATCTTTTTTAATTTTTTAAAGAATTTTATCCTCCTGAAGTCTTAGTTCTCTGAACTCATCTCATGATTCTATTATCCACCCTTTTTCTATTTGTCATAGATATTTTTGAAGTACTCTGCAGCTCAGTCTCCACATATTCACTAGCAGACTGTCTTGCTACCTGTTTGGGACAGCCAGAGACCTTCACTACTATTCTATTGAAATACTACTGTTTTGTCATCAATATGGCTTTGTATCTCTGTTGCTTCTTTCTTTATGCTGAAAGCATACATCACCAAATACAGGCAAGAATAAACTATCCTCACATGAAAACCCTTGATTGGGTGCTTGAGAGAAGGCTTAGAAGATAAGTCCATTTGTTACTCTTGCAAACTCTGGGTTTAATTCCCAGAACCCATATAGCACCTCACAGGTGTCTGCAACTCTAGTTTGAATTCAATATATTCAATATCTTCACACAGACATACATTCTGGCAAATATCAATGTATACAAAATAAAAATAAATATTTTAAAAAATAAAAATAAAGAAAAATTCTTAATCTGATCTAAAGGTGAAATATCAGGAGTCCAGCAGAGTCTACAAACTCCCTCACTCAATGACCACAAGAATGTTTACATACTATGGAAAGAGGTATTTGCATCAATCTCAGGTATATATTCCAGGCTAGATGTAGCCATTTTGGCTTATGTTGTGGACCAATTATGGTCTTATCTTTCAGCAGCATTACTGGTAGCCTGTTCCCAAGTTCATATGGGCAAATGGGAGCAGGAGCACCAAAAATTTACTAAAACATAGGACAGGAAAAAACAATATATGAACTATTTCAAACATCTCTCACTGAGCCTGTATCTTTGTGAGTCATTTTGCTGTCATCATTGCATGGTTTTTTTAGGGACATTCCTGAAATATTCAAGGTGACCTATTTGTAGAAGTAATGTAGTCATGTGTTTGACAACCCTTTTGATGAGGTAGCAATAACAGCAATGCTGAGTCAAACAGCTGATAATTGGGGGTCAAAATGGCCCACACCCTCAATACATTTGTCTTTAATTTTTCAGGAAAATAAACTTTGGAGGGAGTTCTTATAAGGCAAATTTACAAAACTTTATCCTTAAAACTTAAAACTAAAGGTGATATTAGTGGTGCTTATTTTACACCTTTCTATATCACATGGTGTATGTCTGTTATCTCTGTTAAAGTGAAAAAGTGAGCAGAAAAGACACTGCGCAGAGAATCCCCACTCTCAGCATCCCAGCGATCCATGAATTGAACACTTGTCCTGGGCCACACACCCCCGGTCCCTGCTTTTGTAATGTTTTCCCAAAGCACATATAGCCATATGCTGAATTTTCTGAAACCATGGAACAAGATATTAACCTTACCTTTGAACTTTCATGTCAATAAGTGATAGAACTTCCCATCATTGCTAGTTCTTAAAACCTCAATATTCCTACTTGCTCCCAGTATCTCTATTTGCTTCTACTGGAATGAGACAACTCTCATTGCTTCCCACTATATTTCAAATAAAGTATAAACCTAGAGCTTGTTTACCTAATCTAATCGATGTATGTATTTTCTGAATTTTATCTTCCTTTAGTATCTATCTTCAGTTTAAATACATCTATGGGACTGGTTCTTAATAATTCATTTAGGCAGCTTTTAGCATACACAAATGAATGTTGTCTTTTTTATGCTGTTTCTATCAAAATGTTTAAATATTTGTTTGGTTTAGTAACAATGGTAAAGGTATAAGGAAAAACAAATTATCTTGGAAACTGTCGGCACAGCATTGTGATTTATAAGACACAATGTGAAACACTTCTGGAGTATCATTGTGTGAAAAATCTCTAAAAAGGAATGTCAGCGTGAAATTCATTATCCAGTAAAATTTGCAAGAAAGGTGAGATTTTTGGCTAAGCAAAGACAGTGTGCAAGTGCTTGAAAACATGAAAGCACAAGACACTAACAAGTTAATTTGTATGACTAACAAAAGAGGTTTTAGGGATAAACTGGATAATTGCTAACGTTCTAGTAAATTATGTCTGCAGGACTGCTAATGGAATCCTGTTTTGCTATCAGCATTGCTACCATAGACAGGGACCTGAGCAGGAGTCTTGCTTTCTTTTCCTGTAAATGGAAATGGAATTGTGAAGTTGAAGCTGGGGTTTCATACTTTCAATGTAGTACCTGGAAAGAGTGCATAGTTCAGAAGCTGGTCTAGTCTAGAATCTCCATTAGTGCACATTAGAGCCATAATCAGAAGCATATCACTTAACTAAGCAACAGTTAATACTCTTAGCATTTGAAAAACTTGGCCATGATGAGAGACAAGAGACTACATTCTATTTATGAACCATTCAGTTGTGATATGCTCAAAGCTTTAAATGATATTCTCCTCCCCAACATCAATATCAGTAGAACCCTGGACAGAGCCCACACATCCATGCTGGACTGACAGCTTAACTCTCTTAAAAAACCTTTATTTCTGCCAGAGACAAAGGTAATATAAAAGAAAATTTACAATGTTCATCCATTCATATAGGTGGCTACTTACTAATAAATCTTTCAGTATCCATAAACCTGTGGATATATATGCAAAAGTATATGAATATTTATTAATAATCTTGATGTATATGCATAAACCCATCTGCCCTCATTTTTTCCACCGTTGTCTCAAAGGTATTTGAATAGAAGGGCCCATTTCAGAGTAAAATGAGGTACTATTGATTAGCAGGTGTTTGACTAAAATGAAGGTCTTGGAAGCAAAATCACTTCTAATTGCTCTTTTTATGCACTGGGATTCTACAGTTGGCTTCAAGACGATGAGCATTCAAGGAGTTGTTCATTTTAGGAAGAATGATTGTTTAGTGTTAGGTGCAGAGTGTTCTGTGTACCCTCCTGTCTTAGATTCTCTTATCTCTGACACAAAGTCTATGAGGGAGAAAGTGTTTCTTCAGACTTTCAGTTCAAAGATAGAGTCTAGTTTGGTAAGGAAATCAATGTAGTGGGAGTTGAAAGCAGCTGATTATATGTTATTCATAACTGGAAAGTAGAGAGGAAAAGCACATTCAAATTCTCAGTTATCTTGCTCTAATTTGTATAAATCAGCATCCCTTACCCAAGCAATAGTCCTACCGATAGTAAATTTGAGTCTCCTCCCATCAAAGAAGCAAGACAATACTCTCTGGCTTTCAAAGAGGACATAAAATAACCTAAGAATTTGTCAGGTAACACCAATCATTACTTTGCCCATAACTGGAATAACTATTACAGAAGTCCTCTGAGGAGAAGTAGGATGGCTGAAAAATTCTTGTTCAAGTATGTGCTGTTAGAAAGGATCAAGTTTTCTCTGAAATTTTCCTTCAAAGATCCCACTCCTTGTGGAACTCATTTAAACCATGATGTGTCTTGCCTGAGTGCATTGTGTCTAGCTGACTTGTTAGATTTGTTTCCAGCCCACTGTGTGCAAAAAAATGGCAGAGTAATTAAATTTCTTTAACCTGTGGAGGAAGAAGGCAACATATGAACCCTTCTTTGACTCTCAAATTCCAAATATTTGCCCTATAAAAGAATTTATCTTTAAAAAACAAATAAAATTGGTGTACTGAAAATTTTCATTTCAGAAGAGTCTATGATTATTCTTGAACATACAAATCTGCCACTCCAGTTACCCTGTTGAACTCTCAGTATATATGATTACCAGAAGATGACCTGAGTGATTGTGACAAGAACAGAAGAAAGGAACCAGTCAGACAGTTTTGAAGAAAGTTCCCAACCCCAAAATGAGTAGTTCTGCCTCTTGTCCTTAGCCAGAAATTGGTACTGCCATCATGTTTGTTTGTTTACTTGCTTGGTTTCTTTGTGTGCTTGCTTGGTTTTGTTTGTTTGTTTTTGTTTGTTTGTTTTAATTTCTCTCTTTTCAGAAGCCAGAAATGGATAGGGACACTGATTAATGCTTTATTTTTTATACTTCTCTGTAAAAAGTCAAGTGAGCATTACTTTAAGAAAGTACTATGTGAGGATGTGACCAAAAACCCAGTCAGACATATGGGGACAAGAGATACAAAAAACACCCTTCTAAGTGGAGCAGCTAGTGCTGAATTATAATGTTCACTCCTCACACCTCAATCTCATAGAGCCCTATTAGCTCCAGAGCCGAGATCCTCAATGGAACCCCTTTCTTGGAATCCACTCCTGATATACTGGAGTTCAGCTTGTTTCCATTCAGCTTTGCTTTGGACATGATTAATACTTAACAAAATCTGAAACTATAACATAAGTCAGGCAATGTAACACTGAGAGATCATTGTTTTCATTTTTGCTTTAAAAAAAATGGCAAGGCCAAAGAGTTCCTAAGAAAGAGTCTTTGTTCACCTCTGAGACAGGTTTACCAAAGTACAATGAATTTATTTACCTAAATTTACTTATAGTTGATATTGTTGTCTTTATAAATAATTCCCTCTTATGAAAGAAACTTTTATTTCTTGCTTTAATGCACTGTTAGCTTGTTTGCTTGTTTGTTTCCAGAAAGACATTAGAACATTTCAGCAACAAAAATACTGATTTACCTGTAAGTGGAATTCTGCCAATATTAAGCCCATGGCTTCTTCTCCTGGCTAATCACCTTTCTGATTTGTTTTATGCCAACATGCAAACACCTTAGCAAATAAATCTTAAGGATTATCAGAAGCATTACACAGGTCTTTAGAAGCTCAGTTATTCTAATCTTTTCTAACTTTCCCACTATAAACAGGATCACTTACTGTGTCTGACACAAAGATGCTTCCAGCTAGTTCCTAGTAACCAATTGCAACTAACTGTCCTTTTTCTGTCCTTTTTTTTTTTTTTTTTGGTAAAGTTATTTTCACAGTTTCTTAAATATAAACTTACTGAACCCATTTTAATCTGGCTGTGATGAGTCAGTGGGCAGACTTCTCCCTACATGTGTATGAGTTTGCTTATATGTGTATATCACTCTTAATTATATTTATTAGTTGTTTTTCTCACTGCTGCAGCAAACTGTCCTCATAAACAAGTTAATGAGGGAAGTTTTTGTTGTTGTTGCTGTTGTTGTTGTTGTTTTGTATTACAGTTCAAGAATTCTATCCATCATGGCAGGGATGGCTTGAAGACAGGATGCTGCAGGAACTAGCAACGTGACATCTGCATTCAGGAAACATGGGGAGATAAATGCTAGTACTCAATTCTACTCACGGTTTCATTCAGTCTAGCACTTCAGCCCATAAAATCTTGTTGCCCAAAATTAAGATGTTCTTTCTTCCTCTATTAAACTAATTTAGAAACTATCATTCAGCAGATATTCTCAGAAAGTTGTTTCTTGGTAATTCCAGGTCTTAAATTACCAATATTAATGTTCACAATGAATACTGGCATTTATTTGATATTACTCTAGGTATATTGTATCCACATAAACATTTATCTTAAATAATATTGATTTACATAGTATATATATTTAATAGGTATATTTTGTGCATATTAAACATGCCAAAAATTACATAATAATACTCCTAAAGACTCCCTGATTTGAGAAAAGTTATGTCATTTGGAAAAGAATGAGCACATCTCTCAATTTACTGTAGTATTCATTTCTTTCAAGGATTTTGAAAATTTGGTGACCTTTAGCAATAACCTTGATGGTTTGAAGTAGCATACAGCAGGATAAAATGCACACAGATGCACATGTGTACTCATATAGCACCCCAGTTACCAAAATTCTCTCTATAATGCTGTCCTCTGTCTGCTCATTTGCTTATTTGTCTTTTCTTGAGCCTCTTTGAGAACATTAACCACTGACTCTGTAGAATTAAAGGCACAGGGAATGTTCATCATGCCCCTACTGATTTGACCCAGTCCATTCGTTACTGTAGAAGTAGAAAAGAAGATAGATTACGTAGTGGCAGATCTTGTCTTCCTAATTGTGGTACTCCCCCCTTCCAAATAAAACCTGTTTACAGTGTCCAACACATAGGCAAAAAAGAAAAGCTTGCCTCTAGCTGGCTCTGATTGGTAAAGAATTGCTGCATAGTCAATGGCTGATCAGAGGAAGACAGAGCAGGACCTTTAGATTTGCACGGGCTAGAAACTGGGAAGAAGGAGACAAAATCACGATGAGTCTGGGCGAAACGGATCAGATTTAGAACTGCAGAAAGATAATCATCCAAAATGTAGATGAGAAGAAATGTGGTCCCCAAAAGGTCTACCCAAAGTCATCTTACACAGTAAAGACTAGGTAGCTGCCCAGAAAGAGACAGGGCAACAAAGATAAAATATAGGAAATAAAAAATTAGAAGGTATTAAGCTAGGATTACAGGAAATAAATGTGTGCTAGCCACAGAGAAGATTAGAATTGCCTAGGCTTTGAGCTAGTCAAACCACTGTGTGTGTGGGTAGGGTGGGGTAGGTGGATGTATGGGTATGTGGGTGTGGGTGTGTGTGTACTTTGGCACATGTGTTTTATATGCAATTCCATACAGATTCTGGGTGTGTGTGACCTACTGGGAGCCAAAGTGGTGAAGGCTTTACTATATTGGGGAGATGCTGTCAATTCTCATGATTCCACTCCCTCCATTATTTCCCATGTTAAGAAAGAACATAGGAAAACAATAGACAATAGACTCTGAAATCTTTAAATAAGTGAAATATTTGCAGAATTTCAAGATTTGTACACACATATACATAGTTGTGCAAGTGTCTGTGTGTGTATATGTGTAACAGAAATAATTAAAGAAGAGGTCATATATTTGAGAGTGAGGAGGAACATAAAAGTTGGAAGAAGAGAAAAGGTAAAAAATATGTAAATAAAGTATTGATGTGTGAAATTTAAAAAATAAAATAAAATTAAGAAATAAGAATCTCTTTTGAACCAGGTGGTCTCAGCAGTGAGTAAGGGATCAATAGCCAAGAGTAAGACTTGGGACCTATGTGACAAGAAGAAGGAGGAGGAGCTGCTGAAACAAATGGGTGACCTGAATGTGGACTTGATCTAGCTTTGCTTCACCAAGGTGACAGGCTGGGCTCTTCAAGATGTGATTCATCCACAATTCCACAACCTGTGTCCTCACTGTCAGTAACTGGACTCAAAAAGAAACCTTCAGGAAATTCTACAGGGGAAAGAAATACAAGCCTCTGGTCCTCTGACCCAGGAAGACTTGTGCTTTATAATGGTGGCTCACCAACCACTAAAAAAAAAAAAATGCTGAAGACCAAGAAGCAGCAGCACAAAGGGGAATGACTTAGTGACTTTACCCGCTGACCAAGTATGGTGTCAAGAACTGAGGTGGCAATGATAATAAAGTATAAGAGTTAAATAAATAAATAAATAAATAAATAAAATGTGTTTTAAATTTTGCTGTATAGAGATATAGTTCACATAAAATAAAAAGGATGCCCATTTAAATTTTCATTATTTTATTATATAAACAGATATCTACAATAATATTCAACCATGAGATATTCATAAGAATTTAATGAGAAACCATGGCTCTCACTATCCTTCTCCTCAACCATCCCCAAATCTACACACCATTTATCTGCTGTTATTTCAGACCCATCACTTGTAACTTTCATGGGAATAGAATCCTCTGAGAATAGATTGTTTATTGGTACTCTTTGTGACACGGTTGTGAGGTACATCATAGTCTGTTTCTGAAGAGTACAAAGTTTGAGACCAGCAGGTGATAAGAGCAGCACCTTCAGCACACATTTAAGGCCAGTCATGCACAAATCATATTTCTGCCCTTCCACATTTTTATTCCACTTGGGTACCTACTAACAGCATAGCTTTCTATGTCTACAATGCATCTTTGCTACAGTTTTCTAACTCACTAGCTAATAATCTCTATAAATATCATCAAAGACACATCCAGAAGTACATTTTACCAGTTTACCCTCATTCCAATCAAGTTGAATCCACAGTGAATCACCACACTTTTAAACATTGATATAGGTAATATGAAAATAAAAGGGAGTATTTGGTTCAAAGTCTTTGGAAAGATTATTGTTAAAATCCCACCAGGTTATTTGGAGGTAATTTTCTGGTTTCAGTGGGATTCTAGAACCGAGATTACAGCCATTCCATAAAATAAACAATGTACATCACTTGAATTATTTTGTTAATGTGTCTAATTGTAGTAGTAAAATGGTAACGTTTGACCCCCAAAAACCAGTATATAAGTGATTATAAATTACACTTGCCCCATTCCTTCTGTGTGTTCCATCCACATTTATGCTTTCTACAACTAAAGATCTGATATTGAGATGTACCAGGCAGCAGGCTTTGATTGAAGCAGTGTATTTATATAACATCATACAATAGATTAATACCCAAATATCCATGAACCACTATTTAATAATTTTATCTTAAGATGTGCCTATGTTTTAGTCTTTTTTTTTTTTTTTACCAAAATTGGTCATATATTCTATGTCACAGCCCACTGGATAAGAGTATATATTCTAGGGATCTCCTTTGTTTTGTTGCTTTTCTTCTTTTTTTCTTCATCTTGCTTTAGTGTTACCTAATAAATATAGAAACAAAATTGTAGATGAACAAATATGTGCCTAAATACATACATAGTTCCACATATTCTTATCTTATTAGACTTATGCATGGATTTTCTGTTTTCTCAAAAAAAAAAAACCTCAACTAACTCTAACAAACTGAGCTTAGCACTGCAATAGTGAAGATTACATGGAAATGTGTTGCCTACCAGACTCAAAAAAAAAAAAAAAAAACCAAGAAGGCATAGCATGATGCAATGTCTTTTCCAAAATATGTTATACCTGTGTTTGTGCAAGAGAAATGAGTGATACTCTGGCCTTTGTATTAATGGTGACTCATGATTTTAAGCAATAAGATTTTCTTTAAAATTGCAGTCTTTTTTTAATAAATGTTAAGAACATATATAAGATATGACTAGAATATGGCTTAGTTGATTGAATGTTTACTGTGCAATAACGAGGGTAGAATTTGGATGCTTAGCTCTCTGTTGTGTATCTGTAATCCCTCAGCCAGGGAAACAGATATAGCAGATCCCTATAATTCACTGGTCAGGCAGAGGATATGAATTTATGTGCTCTACGTTAAAGTGAGAGGCCCTGTCTCAGACAAAAACTAAAATCACAAACACACACACACACACACACACACACACACACACACACATACACACACATACAGAGAGAGAGAGAGAGAGAGAGAGAGAGAGAGAGAGAGAGAAAGAGAGAGAGAGAGAGAGAAACACACATGAAACAATCAACAAAAAAGGAAAGAAAAGCAGATGGGGATCAACTGAGGGTACCCATCTTTGATCTGTAGCCTTCAGAAATACTTATATAGGTAGATAGACACACTTTTATTCCTGTACACCTGTGAACATGTACACATACACAAAGAAATAAGAATACAATTCACAAAGCTAATAAGAACAGAGTCTTAAGATTTTGAAAATCACTTATCCTCAAAATTCAGTAGGGACAGCTCTATCTTGTAGAGGATACTAGATGATAACAAATTGGACATATTCAATATCAACCAGTTTATGCAAATGATATTCAAAATGCCAGAAACTCTTAGTGATTTTAGATTTATTCAGGCAAAGATAAGAAGGATGCCTTCTTTTTAATTGATAACCAATCTTTAAACATCTGTCTTGATGAGTAAGATTAAAAGTCACATATGAAATGAGTGATAGTAAAAGGAGAATCATCTAAAGAAGGCTTTGGGCCTTGGAAATGTGTCTTGTTTGTTGTTTGTTTTGGTTGGTTACTTTGCTTTAGTGTGATTGTTTTTTCCCCAGTTTTTCTCTTTTAGAAGGTGAGTTCTTACTCTGTGTCATGTAGCTTAGATTTTGCTGAACTGACTTTTAAAGGGTTAGAACTGCTGATGACTAGGAACTTTTAGATTTGGACTGAAAGCATTTTATAGTTTAAGATGGCTTTAAACTTATAAGAATGTTGGATGAAAAGATAGCCCTTAAAACTCATTTGAGCATCAAATACCTGAGGATTTGTAATGGTTATTGCTAATTGTCAATTTGACAAATTCTAGGAATCACCTAAGAGACAGGACATCTGGACATGCTTTTTGAGGATATTCCAAATTGTATTACTCCATGTGGGAACATGTCTCTTAATTGTGGGTAGGAGTAGGGTGGGTATCCATGAAAAGTGAGCGGAGAACTAGCATGCATTCACTTCATTGGTCTTTTCTTCTGACTCCAGGTACTGAAATCAGATGCCTCAGGCTTCTGTTAATGTGACTTCCCTACCACAATAGAGTATAACCTGGAACTGTGATTCAGAAGAAATCCTTTCTTTTCTTTTTAAAGTTGTTTTTGTCAGAGTATTTTTTTCACACCAATAGGAAAGAAAAGTAATTCACTATCTCAGCCCTTACTTCTATAAGATTTGTTTTATTTCTGAGCCTCCAACCAAGTTTCATAAACTATGGCAAGGATACCTGGCCAAGGAGTGTCAGAGGCAACCCTGTTTATACACTGAAGGCCTAACATCAGCAATAGGCATAAATCAGCATGCTAACACAAAGTTTTGCATCTCTGTGGAAAAACACTGAAACAGATAACTATAAGATATTGTAAACAGGCAGCTTTAGTGGAAATTTACCAGCCTGAGTAGTCATAGACCTTGGATATAAGCAGCCTTTGCAGACAGTACCAACTTAGATAAGGACAAGTGAATCATAGGTGGAGTCATAGTGACTTGTCCCCTGAACCTTCACCCAGCTGATATCCTGTTCTAGAAGATATCTGTACTCACCCTGAACACCTATACTCCTGTGCCATCCCCTCCCCCACATCCTGCCTTTTTGTGTATATAACCCCTGTGTGAAAGGTAAAAAATGTTTGTTCAGCTTATAGACAAGCTGTGATTCTTTTTGTCTGCCTGTTTCCCCATTCTCTCTTTCAGGTGACTTCCTCAAACCCTTGTTTAATGCCCTGCTGGATGGGGCAAAGGAGAATGACTTTTCTAATAACCAGCTGAAGGGAGAAAAAGAAGCCATTGTAGGAAGATGAGAAAATTGTATCCTTCTATATTTAACCTCGGTTATTGACTGAAATATTGCAAAGATCTGTTAATCTTGTTGCTGCTATTCAAAACCACTAGTCTTTATTACCTAAATTTCATTAGGGATAAAATTGTATCTATTTGTCACTTGAACACACATGTACATGTACAACATGCAGACACATACTCAGTCTGATAAAGAAAAATACATTTTAAATCAAATTTTCTGCTTCTTTGTGATATTACTTATACCTGCTAGCAACTATGGCCATCTTGTATCTTGAAGTCCAAGACTGATTTTTATATAAAACCCTATCTTAAAGAGAAAGGAGTCTAATAGTTAACCCTATCACTTTAGGAATTTTGTAATGTTTTTTGTTTGTTTTTGAGATTATAATATAGTCACAACATTTTCATTCTGTTTCCTCCCTCTAAATTTACACATGTACTCCTATTGAAAATGTACTGAGTCCATTTTATGTTTCTCATATGTACATAAATGTTTATTGCTCATCATTTGCGATTCAACAATGTACTGGACACTCCCCTCTGAAGCCATTTGTTTCTCCCTCACTCAGGAGCCATTGGATAACTGCAACTTGTTATCTAGAGGTAAGTAATTTTGAAACATTCTTTAATAACCTCCTTGGGCAGACAGTTTGTATTATCAATACACAGGCCTTTTTAGGCAACCATATTGTTGAGGTTCACTGATATATCTTCTTTGGTAGAAGACACTACCTTGTAAAGAAGTTACAAAGGGTATCCTGGTTCTTGTAGTCTTGAATTCTCTGTGTGTTCATATTTCTGCACTTCTGCAGGCTATAAAACAATATCCAGTGTCATTCTTCAGCACCTATTCACCTTGTTTTGTGAGACAGGCTCTCAGTGGTCTAAAGTTTGCCAAATTGCTAGCATGATTAGCCAGCAAGTCCCATCGATCTACATCTCTGGCACCTCCGTGCTGAAATTTCAAGTGCATGCTAGAATACCTGGTTTTATTTTTATATCAGTTAAGCAAAATAAACTCTGGGTTTTGTACATGCAAAGTAAATCCTTTGATTATTGAACCATCTCTCCACTGCAAATGTCTCCAAATGATATGGTTAGATATTTGTGATACTAAACTGTCAATATAAAAGGATAGTTTGTCTGCCAATCATGATGGCATTCCTTGTCCTCAAATTAGTTATCCAACCTGTCTATTTCTGATTAAAGTTGAAATAGATAGCGCAGTGCCTTCTATGTTAACCTCCCATGCATACAACCCAGAGGGCACAAACACTAGTGTAATGGACAGTATATTATTGGGTAAGAGGCTCTAGATTTTGGTCTAATTTTATGGCACCTTAATCTTACCTATGGTGCTTGATCATAAATCTGCCATAGGCAAATTACTTTGTTTTTTAACCCCATTTTCTATTTCATGAAGTAAAAATAAGAGGATCCATCAAAATGCATTGTTCTTAAAAATTATATATATAGTTGAAGTAATGTATTTATATGACAAAATTACCCCTACAGTTGAATATGGGTAAATCACAGTTTATGATGAGATTACAGAACACCTCTGAAACTGGTGAGAACTGTCAGTCTTTCTTCTGAAATGATCCCAGAGCTTTTGAAAAAGTGGGTGCAGTGTACGTATCCCTTTTAAGGATAAACATTTGTAGCATCTGTACCTTTGCGGGGAATGATGTACCCGTGCGTGTGTGCACGGGTGGGTGTGAGTTCTTGAATCTTGTTGGGCGGTTGTGACTCCCACCACTTCAAAGAGACTGAAGAGTGGGAATCTTGACTGAGTTCACTCTGTGCACAGCAATCGCTCTGGCACTATGGGGGCCCACTCAGCGGGGGCGGGGGGAGTTCTCACTCAGCCTGAAGTTCTGTGGAGGGCAGGGGCTCTTGAGTGAACCCAGAGGCCTGTGGCCCTATTCCAGGGCTCTCGTACACTGGTCCACAACTGATAGAAATGAGGGAGGAGAGGGAGAGCTCTGGCTACACCCGGAAAAGGAAAAGGGATTCTTTTGTTACTCACTTGGCTGAAAGGCAGCTGCTCATCTAGCTTGCTAGAAGAGACAGGTCTCTGAGGCAGAAAGCAGGGAAGAGATGGTTCTCCACGAGGCCCCAATGAGACTAGGGAGTCCATAGTTTTGTAGGCTTTATTTTCATAGCGAATGGTAGTTGAATCTGGATGCACCCCCCTTTAGGTCAGGGCGGACCTGACTTAAATAGGGAAGGAGGAGGGAGGAGGGACTGGGAAAAGAATAGGTAATTGGCTATGCCCTCTAGCCTTTTGGTAACCAATTAATATGGAAATCTCTTGAGGCCTGAGACCTGTAGTCATGTATTCTACCTGTGGAGGGGCTGGTAGGAACCTTGAGCTATGTGACTGAACAGCGCAGATCAAATGGAGGTCTTTGACACGCTTTGGGAGCCTGGATTCTGGGAGCACGGTGGAATAGATGCCTGCCCCTCACAGGTATGGACACCTGTTGGGTCTCCATGCCATTTCCAGTAAGTTCTTCTACCAAAACCAAGCTACCCTATCATGGTTCCACATAACTTAGCCTGTTGTTGGTCTCTTTTTTAATCATCATCTGATGCTAACAGAAGCTTCTTTGATGAAGATTGAGTTTGTGTTAATCTATGTTAATTGTTGGTTCAATTCTATGTATATTTTCCAGAATGATAAAAGGTTCTCACTTAGGATCTTTCTAGCCATAGGTTCTTGGCCTGATTGTTCGGCAATCTTTAAATCCAATCAGAAAGTGTTAGGTACTCCCTCAACATTTGTGCTGCTATTACACCAGTAAACATGTCCTGTCAGGCTGGCTGTTATAGTAGCTCCCAGGGTTCAGTCTTAAGTAAATTAATGATTACTTTTCTCCTCCAGTAGGATACACAGCACCTTAAAGCACCATGAATGCTAACCATCCAGAGTTGAAGCTTCTATATCAGCACAAGCTTTATTCTTACATGTTCTGGGAATAAACTATGTGGTGTCTTCAGTAACAGGGTCTGACTGCCAAGTTCTACATGGTAACTAAGAACATTAGGAATAAATTGTGATGTTAGTGTGTTGCTGATACCTCACTGAATAATAACTCTCATATAATTTATTCTTGCCACTGTTTGTTGTTTGTTTGTTTGTTTTATATGTTATCTTCTGGTATCCAATAGGGATATTGTGGTCTTTTAGGTGTTAACGCCATTTTCAATGTCTGTCTATCTATCTATCTATCTATCTATCTATCTATCTATCTATCTATCTGTCTATTTATCTATCTATCTATCATCTATCTATCTGTCACATCTATCTATCTATCTATCTATCTATCTATCTATCTATCTATCTGTCATCTACCTATCATCTGTCATCTGTTATTTATTTTTTCATCTGATATTTATCATTTATCTGTCATCATTATATCCATCTTGTATCTATCATCTATCACCTAATTTATCTATCATCTACCTATTATCAATAACCCATCTATCTGTAATTTCTATCTTTATCTCTACCTATACTTTTTCTTTCCTACCATCATACAAGATCATTATATTTTTAATTAATGGTCTCATAGGTTTTTATAGATTTATTAAATTGTTTAATTTCTTTTTCCTATCTCTTGATGATACATGTCCATAATGACACATTAAAATTTTTGACAATTTCAAGGTGTGCATTTTCTAAAGGAGAATTTACTTGTTACTTTTTTGTTTCTGTGTCTTCATTGACAATACAGTCTTAATCTAGGAATAATTTTTAGTTCAATCATAATGTTTGCATACGTTATTATAAGCCTTTTGCCAAGAATCAACCATATAAAAGCTATAATTCAACTTTGAAAAAGATTTTTCTGTATAAGCATGCATTGCTAATGCTTGTTGTTATTGTTCCTTGTTATATGACACTTTCTCATCTTATCCAGTGAAGTCTATGTTTATTATGCTTAGATCATGAAGTTTCTGCCTTTCATAGTCATCTGTGAATGTTTAAGAAAGCATTTCTTTTACTTCATGGAAACAACGTATCTTGGAATCTTTACTGATGACCTCTCTGTGTGGAAACACACCCTGTAAACTCTAGGCCAGTTAGTTGAAACATTCAACTTATGTCTTTCTTTTAGTTTTTGTAACTCTTCAAATAAGCAGACATGGAAGATTATTACAATCTGAGGTGTTTTCTGATAACATGTCTCTTATGGATTTGTACAAAGTTCTATGTATATAATTATTTCTATACAACTGAAGTATATCAGAAGTTTACAAAATCTCTAGTATCTGTCTTATAGATAGAATATTATTTGTTTGAAGAGTTTTCCATTGCCTAAGACTGCTGCAGTGTTGAATACATTTTTCTTTCCTTTATTCAACAATGACTCATAAAAAGAAAGGTGAGTGTTTTTATTAGGTAAGCCTCAAGCCATCAAAATTTGAGATATTTTAAATAAAGTTTTTCTGTGATCTCTCATACAGTTTCAAATGACAATTCTTTGGAAATAGGTTTGTATGAACAGATATCCTTTATATTCTCTCTGTTTTTTGACACACATTTTAATTACAACTATTGGGGTGTATTTCCAAAGTTATATGATATTGGACGTGTAAGATATGGTATATCAGATGCATTAAAAGCCTAACTTAACACACACATAAATTTGTTACCATGTTTATCTACATATAAATAGAATACAAATACATCCATGAACAAAAATACTGATTTGCTTAAATGCCAAGAACAGTTGCCTCTGAATAACAATTGTCATTTTGTTTTGCTTGATGTATTTCTGTATTTTCCTGATTTTTGGAATAGTTGATATCTTCAAAGATCATTTGGAGATCTGTCATTGAGCATTGAGTGAAATATTTAAGGTGTTTAACTGGCTTATCTACTTTGACAGAATGCCACATCAGAGAAAAACAAATAAATCACAGTCCTCAGAGCTTCCTTTTAATTCAGAGAGCATGGATACAGCATAATCCTGGCATGCTCTTCTTGAATGTAACACAGAACCTTCTAGCAGCCTGCAGGAGAAACTCAGGCCAAGTCAAAGAATTGCTGGAAACACTTCTGCCAACAAAATCTAGGTGATATAGTATTAAAAGTATCTGGTATATCCTTTATTGTACCAATAACACTGACTCAATATTATTTAATATGAATACTCATTCTAGCTGCCCATCATAAAATGACCCAGCCAAAATATTTATAGTACTTTCTTGATCATGATTCTTAGTTGCATGAGACCTTGGCTTGTGACTATATAACCTGTCCCTAAACTCACTGATAGTCTAGCAAAAGCAAAATACTATAGCATTCAATTGCCTTTGAAATGTCAATAAGAACATACTCACTGTTGCTTCACACAGTATAAGTCTAATGAACTAAGTCAAATTTATTTGAAAGAAGTGAGAATGGTAGCCATTTGTTAGATAAATGATAGTCATTGCTTCCCTGGCATATTCAGTCTAAAAGAGTTGAATGCAGGAAGAGGCCATTTCTCCTCTCTTGGTTAATAATTGGCCACAATATCCACAAGGCTTCTAGTAGTAGTGTTTATACTTCACCTCTCTTTCTGTGATTTTTTTTCTTTTAATTTTGTGTAAATGAGCACAGCTATATATACATATACCACAGTGCAAATTTGCAGGTCAAAAAACAACCTCTGTGCTAATCTTCTGTCTTTGTTGAGACAGTCCTTCTTTGTTCCAAAACCTCACATATTTCAGACCACTTGGCCTGTGCCTACCTCCTGTTGTGATACATGTGTTGAGATTATACATGTATATCATGTACATTAGTATACATGAATTTATGTGATTTGTGGCATCTTAACTCAGGTGGTTATCTCATTAAACCATTTCTCAGCATCTGTTCTTATTTCACATTCTCCTGTGAAGGTAGATATAATTTAAATTTGAGTGACATTTTTGTGACTATCACATTTTCACCTCTCAAAACATGTTGAAACATATTTATTTTTATTATTTAATTATTACTATTACTGTTTTCATTGTTATTATGTGTGTCAGTGTGTGTATGAGTGTGTATGTGTGTGTGAGAGTATGTATGTGTGTGGGTATGTATGCACGCGTCTACTTATAATGTGTTTGCATGGTCATGTGTGCCCTGATGCATGTATGGAGATCAAAAAACTCCATTTTCCCTTCCATCTTTATGAGGGTTCTTGGGATCAAATTCAGCTCGATATGTTTTGTATAAAAAATAGCTTTACCCACTGAGTCTTTCCTGACCCTCATGTGGGATCTTTGAAGCCTGGATTCTATTTTAAGTCAGACTGAATGTTGTTCATTGACATCTCTCATGAAGGCATCTTTCTCTCCCAGGTGCTAACTGCAATCTCACACACACTTCAAGCTTGTATATATTATATCCATTTTCATATCTTATGCTTTTCCTCAGTTCTCTTTGATCAGTGTAGAGAGCCGCGGCGAGCAGTGACAGCATTCGCCATTACAAGATGGCGCTGGCATCCGGCTCCTGTGGGTAAACAAGTAAATTGCGCATGTGCAAGTGGTGAAAGCGCGCCAAGTCACCGCCCAGGCCGGGGCGTCATACGGGGGTTTTGAGCAAACAGCCAATCAGATATGTCCACGTCACCCTGGGGTGTATATAAAGCAGCGCCATCTTGGGTCTTGCTCTCTTCCTCCTCTCATAGCAATAAACGCTTGCTGCAGAAGGATCCTGGTGCCCGGTGTAGGGTCGTGCATTTTGGAGGGAGGTGTGGTCTTATGTAGCTAGGGGTGGGTTGTGAGGTTTCCATAGCCCACACCAGGTCCAATTTCTCTCTCTTGTCCTTGAATATATGGGTCAGGATGTTGTCACTCTCAGCTACTACTCCAACACCATGCCTGTCGATATGATACTATATTTCTTGCCATGGACCCACTCGCTTAAAATCTAAGCAAGTCCCCATTATAGGCTGTCTCTTATAAACTGCATTCATCATGGTGCCCGCTAAGAACAATAGAACAGTGACTAAAGGTCAAATGAATTCAACAAGTGTGTGTGTGTGTGTGTGTGTGTGTGTGTGTGTGTGTGTGTGTGAAGGTGAAAATATATGAAGAACATAGATCAAACTCAGGTGATGTGATGTTTCTCAGGGCCACATGCCTTCTCATAGAAACGGATTCTCTGACTGGTCTGGGTGTTTCAAGATAGGCTAATCTGTCTCAACATAGATGACCAGTGATTTTCTCTTCTCGGTTTCTTCAGCACTGAGTTACTAGCACACATTACCCTTCCTGGGTTTATATGACTTTTTTTTAATATAATTTCAAACTCAGATTAGCATGCTCACAGGGCAAGCCTACATAAACTGAGTTGTTTCCATAGCTTTTCATAACTTGAAGGCTTTTGATATGTAGCTATAGCTGCCTATATCTTTTATATACTCGTAGAAAGTGGTAGAATGGTCTCGCTCTGAACTGCTTGACCTTCTGTTGCAAGATCCATAAGGAAATCCACAACATGAAGGTAGAAGGAGTATGTGGTACATGAGTGTAAATGGTAATTTTAATATAAACGTATGATGTAATTTAATGGAATGTCTTTTTAACTTTAACCTAGCTATTTCCCCAAAAACAGCATAGAGAGGCCAAGATTTACTTAAAGCTTTACAGCAATAATTGGGCAATCAATTGTCAATTTTATTTCTGGAAGCTAATGTGGCTCCCAGTCAAAATCCCCATAATACTTGAATACTTGTATATAGGGCCTTCCATGCTTCAGCTGAATTTTCATGATATCTCCTCTAGCAACCCTTATGTCTCAATCTGGCTTACATTCCTCTCTCTCTCTCTCTCTCTCTCTCTCTCTCTCTCTCT
>JANHMN010000009.1:2330401-2377432 GCA_030674055.1 Rhabdomys pumilio | reverse complement strand
CTCTCTCTCTCTCTCTCTCTCTCTCTCTCTCTCTCTCTCTCTCTCTCTCTCCTTGGTTGGTGGAAAACACTTTCTAATCTCTTTCTGCCCAGCCATTGGGTGATCAGTTTTTATTGACAAGAGTATTGTTTACACTCATTTGAGACAGGATATTCTTGACATATGCATTTGCAATGTTGTGTCCAGATTAAAACAAGATATGATGGTAGACAAATCAGCATTTAAATAACACAAGGATAAACTTTACACAGTGCAAGAAAACATCAAGCCTACACCCACGTTACATAGGTGTCCCACCCACAAATAAAGATTTATCCTGTTCCTAAATGGCTTTCTGTCAACTTGACAAAACCTAAAATTACCTGAAAGGAGAGAATCTCAATTAGAAAATTAAAAGGGCCCAGCCCATCATATGTTGAGGTATTTCTAGGCTGATTGTCTTAGATTCTATAAGACAGGAAACAGAGCAAACTATGAAAATTAAACTGGTAAGCAGCTCCCTTTTATTGCCTCTGAATAAGCTACTGTATCTAAATTTCTACTGAATTTGAGGTCCTGAACTGACTTTCCTGAGTGATGGACTGGCAGTATTTGTTGAAGTCAGTCCTTTTTGCTACTTTCTGTTTGGGTCTGCTGTTTCATTGCAGCAGTAGTAACCCTGATGGAGACACAGATGGACCTGGCAAAGGAGGCAGAAATGGCATCAGTGGTCACACAACTCTGTTATCTATAAAACAATCTTTGTATCTCACAAATGGTGTACCTAATTGTGATCCTATCACTGTCACATCATACCTAATATAAACAGCTTATCATTAGAAAATAATTATGTAATCTCATGACTTGAGAGGTTTTCAGTTCACCATTATCTGTCCCTAATATTTTGGGACCTGTTGTAGTAGGCTATCAAGTCCACCATGGAGCACTATACTAAGTTTTTTTTTTCCATAAAGATTCTGCCATATCCCAGGAACATTACAGGCTAAATAAACCTTAGTCAGTATGTGTGGGACACATATCTTTGTTTCTATTGAAGTGCACAGGATAGCATCTGTGGTGATGTTCAGAAAAGTTTTAAAAGGTACCAGTAGATCCCAGAGAAAATTTTGATTTCAACCCATAGGAACATAGACAGAGGCTTTTGTGTTTTTCATGTATACCATCACACAGAATTAACTACTTAATAAAAGTGTCACATGATGATTAACTGAAAATATATTACCATTAGTTCTTATCCCAAGTGGCCTTTCTGTATAACTTACAAAAGGACTGTTAGATTGTAATTTCAGGAGACAACTTTTACATATCAATGAGAATTAAAGATATTCATTAACAATTTATCAAAATAAGCTTCACTCTGACATAGTGAATAAATTATTAATTGGTGCTTCATGAGAAATAGTCCTAAACAGAATTTGCTTCTCTTCTTCCCTGCTTGCATTTTAGGTTGCAAATATATTTGCAGATGAAGAAGATGCCCCCAAATGGAATTATGAACATCAGCCAGGGAGTCATGATTTAAGATCCATCAGAATAATCCCAAAGATATTAAAATTAGCACAACCATTAACAAACTTGTTTTAAAGGTGTACTTAAGCTGGGGGCAAAGGAATATTATTTTACGTTTTGTCTGAGAACATATGCATATCTTTTAGATGACAGAATTTGTCAACTTTCCAATTTAAGAATGCTTTATGGATCATTTCATATACAGCTTCTCATTAAGAGCAGGAGGTCACTTCATCTTTTTCTTCCTTAGCTGTCTTATTTCCTATGCAGATACTGATGCCCATATGAAGACTCTCAATTTACTTTAGTATTCATTTTAAGTTTTAGCAGTGTATATGTGGTGTGTATGAATAAGACTGGACTTCAAATGTAGATTTTTTTATTGGATATTATACTTACATTTCAGATTATATCCCCTTACTCCCATTCCCGCCACTACTCAGCAACCTCCTATCCCATTCCTCTTCCTCGTGCTTCTATGAAGATGTGCCCCCACCTACCCCTTTCCCACCTCCCCACCCTCGAATTCCCTTCCCACTCGGTGTTCATCCTTCATAGGACTAAAAATCTCCTCTCCCACCTATGCCAGACAAGGCCATCCTCCCCTTCATGTACAATTGGAGTCATGGGTCCCTCCCTATGTTCTCCCAAGCTGGTGGTTTAGACCCTGGGGAGCTCTGGTTGGTTGGTATTGTTGCTCTCCTCATGGGGCCATAAACCCTTTCAGCTCCTTTAGTCTTCTCTCTAACTTCTTCATTGGAAAACCCTTGATCAGATCAGTGGTTAGCTGTGAGCACCTGCCTCTGAATGTGTCAGCCTCTGGAAGACCTTAAGGAGACAGCTATATCAGGCTCTAGTCAGCCTGCACTTCCTACCGTCCACACCAGTATCTATACCCAGGTGCAATGGTCTCCAGATGGCCCCTCCTTCAGTTTCTGTCTGACACTTTGTCTCCATATTTGCTCCCTTGAGTATTTTTGTTACTACTTCTAAGTAGGACCAAGGCATCCACACTTGGTCTTCCTTCTTCATGAGCTTCATGTAGTCTGTGAGTTGAGTCTTGGCTATTCGAAGCTTTTAGGCTAACATCCGCTTATCAGTGAGTAAATACCATGTGTGTTCTTTTGTGATTGGGTTAACTCAATCAGGATGATAATTTCTAATTCCATCCATTTACCTAAGATTTTCACAAATTCATTATTTTTAATAGCTGAGTAATACTCCATTGTGTAAATATACCACATTTTTTTTTGTATCTATTCCACTATTGAAGGACATTTGGGTTCTTTCCAGCTTCTGACTATTATAAATAAGGATGCTATGAACATAGTGGAACATGTGTCCTTCTTATATGTTGGAGCATCTTCTGGGTATATGCCCAGGAGTAGTATACCTGGGTCCTTAGGTAATGCTATGTTCAATTTTCTGAGGAACTCCTAGACTGATTTCCAGATTGGTTGTACCAGCTTGCAATCCCACCTACAATGGAGGAGTGTTCCTCTTTCTCCACATCCCCGTCAGCATCTATTATCACCTGAGTTTTTCATCTTAGCCATTCTTACTGGTCTGAAGTGGTATCTCAGGGTTGTTTTGATTTGCATTTCCCTGATGACTAAGGATGTTGAACATTTCTTAAGGTGCTTCTCAGACATTCGGAGTTTTCTCAGTCAAGAATTCTTTGTTTAGCTCTGTACCCATTTTTAATAGGGTTATTTGGTTGTCTGAAGTATAATTTCTTGAGTTCTTTGTATATATTGAATATTAGCTCTTTATCGGATGTAGGATTGGTAAAGATCTTTTCCCAATCTGTTGGTTGTCATTTTGTCTTATTGACAATGTTCTTTGCCTTACAGAAGCTTTGTAATTTTATAAGGTCCCATTTGTCAATTCTTGATCTTAGAGCATAAGCCATTGGTGTTCTGTTCAGGATCTTTTCCCCCCGTCCCTAGGTATTTGAGGGTCTTCCCCACCTTCTCTTCTATTAGTTTCAGTGTATCTGGTTTTATGTGAAGGTCCTTTATCCACTTAAACTTAAACTTTGTACAAGGAGATAAGAATGAGATTAGTTGTCTTGTTTCCTGTGCAGATACTGATGCCCATATGAAGACTCTCAATTTACTTTAATTAAAGTAAATTTAGTATTTATTTTAAGTTTTATTAGTGTATATGTGATGTATGTGAATATGATTGGACCTCAAATGTAGATGTTAGAGACCACCCTCAGGTATGAAAATCCCCACCCTCCATCTTGAAACAGGGATTTCTCTCTTGTTTACCACTGGGCAGAACAGGCCAAGACTATGAATTCTGAGGAATTTTCTTGTCTCTGACTCTGTTTGACTTCTTTTGTTAATGTCTAGATAAAAGAGAAAATCCACAGTGTTGAGAACTTGCAAGGCATCTTTACAATGTATTGACCAGCATACAGCTAGGACAGAATTTCTACCTCCATCTGTTATTAAAGTACATAGATGAGTGTAAATCAAGTATATACATTTCACAAGTGACTCGGGTTAAGTACGACTTGTTTCTCACACGAGACCCTAATGTAAAACAAATTAAGACAATTCTCAGAGGAAGATAACTTGGTGAGTGTTCTTTAAAGGTTTCCAGTCCAATTAGATAATTATATAGCTGTAAAACATCTCTTTCCACTGTGTACAAAACAAGAGCTAGGTTTACTTAGTAGGAGATGAACTGCTTAAGGATGACCTTACTTTGAACACTCTTTTAGCCTAATATTAAGAGTTTCATCCCTAGCGTATGCTTAACAGCACCAGGGGTTGGTTGACTCTGAATTTCTGAATACATACTTTTCTATTTATGGAAACCCTCCATCCTAAACCAAACATACCTCTCTGGCGCAAATATTCAAAGCAATTTAACACTTGTCCAGTTCTTGCTCTTAGTTCCAATTAGTGTTTCAAATGAGATGCAGGACTCTCCTATAACTTTTCCTTTAAAAATGATAGGGGATTATCAGAATCATCTTTGGTACTTCCTACTCTCCTTTCCTTCTAATGCATACGATCACACACTCATATACATATATATCATACACAAAATTGCACACACACACACACACACACACACACACACACACACACACCATGCCAAAACTACTGATTTTGGATGGGTTAGTCTACAACAGAAATGAAATATCTGTGAAATGTAAAATCTGTGAAATCACCTAAGGCACAAGAAAGGCAGGGATGCCTGGAATAAAGAAGAGGCTGAGATTTGCTGCTTTTAGATATCACAAAATCTTGGTTAATATCTAACCACATATAGACTTCTCTTGGTTTAATATTTTTATTATCTATGAGAAATCCAGGCCATTAAAGTGAAGAGGGAAAAGATAATAATATGTAAAGTCACACATGGCAAATTTTGTATTGTTTTGGTTGGTTGTTTTTGTTGTGTTTTGTGATAGCGTTTCAGTGCTCTGCCTCTAGCTTTCAAGTGTTGAGATTACAGACTCCACCACTGAATTAAATCACTGAACCTTTGAAAAACAATATACTACATTTTGTCAGAAACTGCCATCTTTTGATAATTTTATATGTTAAAAGTGAGAATAATTTTCTCATCTAGTATCACATAATATTTTCACTTACTATTAAAAAAAGAGAAAGCAAAGTGGGGATTTAAATAAAATTGACAACTCAATCATAACTAAGGGAGATAATGCTTACATGATAAAGTCTTAAGCATGGCTAGCCACATTGGGATGGTTCCACACATTTTTTTGACAGAATCATTTCTTCAATGTCTCCCAAACTCTGAAACCCTTAAAACACTATCCTAGTTCATGTACATTATTTTCATTTGAAGGGTTGTGAAACAAAGCTTGGAAGGCTGGCCTCTGGTTGAGAGGATGAATGGTAGGGTACCATGTTTGGGAAAGTAAGGAATAGAAGAAATGTATATGTGCATGTTAATATTAGCTGCTCTGCTCTTGAAATGTTTCCATGGGGATTTTCCAAACAGAACCAGAACTAAAACATTGCTAGTGATGTACATCTTCTCATCTCAGACTTTATTCTTATTTAATATTGTATGTTGACTGCCTGAGTTCAATACGTATATATTCCACTGAGTACCTTTGATGGAAACAGATTTCACTTTTTAAAAATTCCAATTTACCTACGTTATGGAAGCAATAATAATGCTTCTTTTACAGTGTTCTGGAAGGATTATAAATTTATCACTTGTTGTCGAGTATTATCTTTATTATCAAAAACCTTAGCTCAGTGTCTGGACATAGTTTTATTTTTATCAAGTGCAGTGATAAAACCAGGAAGAGGGTGGAGTACTATATGATGTATAGATACTGTAGCTTGTGTAGATCGTGGTTGCTGCATACAAAATCTTTTCTTCCTTGTTAATGAAGCTCTTGTGCTCCCTCAGGTTCTGTGAAACCTTACCAAGTGATTTATGCTGCAAATTAGGTTATGAATGCTGAACTTCCAGAGATGATCCAGAGATGCAAGTTGTGTGTGTGTGTGTGTGTGTGTGTGTGTGTGTAAGGATTTTGTGATTCAGTGTCCATTTACTACTAATTGCTATTCAATCCAAACCTGTCAATTCCCTTTTACCCGTAGGTTCAGTTTTGTTTCAAGTAAAAACTGTCTTCAGTGTGTGCTTACAGCAGAAAAATAAAATAATGGAATGAGGGGAAAAATGAATGAATAATAGTTTCAAGAATAAGGAGGAGGACAGCAACCATCCTAACTTCTAGGTATCTGCCGTTATTTATTAGGTTAGATGTATGTGTATTATTTTTCAGTTTTCATGCATCACTGGTGTAGTGTCTCTGGTACTCTTTTCAATGTTAGAACAAAAATTCAAACAACACAGACTACTTTACACTGCAGTCTTTAATTTTGTAGAAAAACTCTTTCGTCCACTGATCCTCAGGTCTATGGATACCTCTCCTTCAGGCAAAGATAGAAATAACTCAGTAAATAGAAACAGGTTAAGGTATCAGAAACTGATGCATGAGCACCAGTCTCTAACACACTGTATTTATATGTAGTGTGTGTGTGTGTGTGTGTGTGTGTGTGTGTGTTCTGGAAATGACTGTGTTCAAGCTAATGATTGAATTACTTCTCAGAGAATTAACAGTGTTTTTCTTTGGATATTCTGACTACTCAATACATGTTCCACATGCCAGACAAATGTTCCTCTGCTTGTCTTAGTGTTCATTGCTAGAAAGAAGCATCATGAACAAGGCAACTCTGATAAATAAAATGTTTAATTGAAACAGGCTTAGAATTTCAGAGGGTATGTACATTATTACCATGGAGAGAAGGATGGCAGTGAACAGGCAGACATGGTTCTGCAGTAGCTGAGATTCCTACATCTTGATCCTCAGGCAGAAAAGAGGAGAATGCCTTCTGGAGGCATCTAGGAAGTGACTGTGTCCCACAAGCAACCAGGAGGAGACTAACTTCTACACTTGGTATACCTTAAGCTTATATATGAGACCTCAAAGCCTACCTAACAGCCTACCTAATACTTCGTCTAACAAAGTCACACCTACAACAAAGCCACACCTCCTAATAGTTCCAAGTGTTCAAACCAATAAATCTATGTAGGTCATACCTATTCAAATCATCACATTGCTTCTGACTTTTTAGTTCATAAAGTTTGTCTTTCTGGTCTGACAATGTCAAAAGGCCAGGAGCAGAATGACAGCCCATGGTCTGCAAAGGCTGCACTTGTAACTTTGCTCTAGTAGAAATAAAAATCATTTTTTTTCATATCATTTTTATAAAGCAAATTACCAGGATCTGTTTCCTGTGACAAATCTTATTTGGAGTAATTCTAGTATTTTCCAACCAGGTTGCTAGGGATCGAAGTGTAGGTGCTCAGGGTTATATGACATAAACTTAAGTGTCTCGGCCAACTTTTCAGCATCAACTCCTTAAGAGAATTTTCCCTAAGACTGGCCTGTCTTAAATGAGATAAAGTTATAAAATATTTGAGGTGTTCTCACTGAGCACTGAGAAGAAATGCACAGTTTCTTGCCAAAGAACAGCCTTGGCTATGTCAAGTGTCCTGAGAAAGGGTTGTTTGGTAGCAGAAAAAGAACAACTTGAAGTGAAATTGTGGCTACAAGCTGACAGCCTGTGATCTGCTCAATTCAGCTTCCTGAAGATCACCAGCTCAGCTTTTATAGACAAAAGCCCAGGTTTTTGTTTAAATATCAATTCAATAGTCCACCTCAGGTTCCCTTTTGATTATTCCACTGTCATAGTTAGGGTTTTCCTGATGTTAACAGACACAATGACCAAGGCAACTATTATAAGAATATTATTTAATTGGGGTTGGCTTACAGATTCATAAGCTCAGTCCATTGTCATCAAGGCAGAAGCATGGCAGTATCCATGCAGTCATGGAGGAGGAGGAGCTTCCAGTTTTACATCTTCATTGGAAGGCTGTTAGGAGAAGACTGGCTTCCAGGAGGCTAGAATGAGCATCTTAAAGCCCATCCCACAGTGACACACTTCCTTCAACAAAGCCACACTTACTTCATGTAAGATCACAACTCCAAATAGTGCCACTCCCTGACCTAAGCACATTCAAATAACCACACCCACCAATCATCGGTTTTTTAACTTAGCTCCTTGACTGCTAGAAAAAGATAGCAAGCCCATTCTGCTTAATATTACAAGTGAATTCAGAGATCTGCCTGCCTTTGTAAGCACAGGTAGTTGGGTGGCATCCAGTTTGGAGAATACCACTCCAGGCCATGCCTGGGCCTAAATTTGCTGTGTTCTAGGCTGACTTTGAACTCAGGGATTCACCTTCCTTTGTATCTGCCTGCCCTTGTGTCTTCCTGATAAGCTGACAAGCTGATTTATAGTACAAGGGCCTCTGTTGTTTTGGGTCCATGAAGACCCTCATAAAATTCATATTGCATCCTTATTTTTTTTTCATAGTTGAGAAATTATTTTGCATATTGAGAACTTATGTTTTCAGAGTTCTTTCTTACAATCATAAGGGCTATTCTGGATGTCACAGCATTAACAATTTTTGCTAAAGACATAGAGACACACTTCCCTCCCAGGCTTGTACTATCTCTGATTATCATGAAGTCATTAACCTTGGCAGAGAGAACATTCAAGAATACCCTTGACAGGAAGAGTATTCCCCAAAGAAGGAACACAAAGTAAATTGTTTTCATTATTATACAATTAGTCCTTACACCTAGAAACCATCAAAATTTGTGAATGCCCATACCCTGCTAACTCTGCTCCAGGGTCAGTGAACCATGTCACACCATCCCTTCCACACAGAACATGGCAGTTTATGTACTCTGAAATTTCATCAATATGCTTATGACAAAAACATATACAATAGTTACCCAAAGGCAAAGGAGATCACCAGACAGGATGAAATTGACCCATTTGTACACATTTGCTTCTGCACATTTCCAGAAGTACAAATCTCTCATTTCTCAAGCTAAAAACTTAAGAACTAGAGAAACATTATCTGATCAGGATCAAGGATGAAATATCTCAGATTAAAAGTGAATTTTTATTTTTATATTAATAAATGTAGTGTGAATTTTTTCTTTTCTTTTTTCTTTCTACCAAAACCTATATTCACGGCAAAACTTTTGAATGTTGAGAAAGTTACCTGAGGTAAATGAGAAATTATTATTTTTGTGGAAGTTGATGGCAATATAAAATGCTTAGATATATCATCATTCCTGAGTCAGAAATAGAGTTTGTAGAATACAAAATGAAAGCAATGAGGTTTTACCTCTTTCTCAAATTGTTACTGTTTGTAATAATTTCTGATTACAGTAGCCTCTTTCTACTTTGTTTGTTTTCTGTGAAACTCTGCATCTTTTACCTTAATTGGCTCAAGTGAATAAAGATGGGGGTCTGTTTCAAGTCAATCTTTGATTACTGTGACTATCCAGAATTTTAGGTCCTTGGATCATATACATATGGGCTTCAAATTTTCCCATCGCTCTAAAAATCCTTGAATGATTATCACCCCACCAGAGTGGAAATCAATTCAACACCAAATGGTTTACAATTAGCTCAAATCATGAAGGCAGTATTGAATTTTACCTCAGTTTTATGATGTGGTAGTCTTAGCATTGGATTCAATTTATCATAATCTAAAGAAATAGGTCAGGCTTGCTTTACATTCTTCCCAACAATTACTCTACCCACATTGCTCATATGCAAAGTCATCAGCAAGAATGTTCAGGAATATTTGTGTTGGTGTGATTACGAACACATCATCTAATAGACTGAACAGAGTTCAGGAAGAAGAAAAGTCTCCTAAAAATTCATTGTCTTGGGAGACAGAGCAGAAAACGATACAGATGGGAATATTAAGGTGCCCTGAGATAGATTCCACACAACAAAGTAAGACACAGGGGAGATAAAGGGTAGGAACACAATAGAAGAAATGTATTCTTCTTGTCTTCTGAGAAATAAAGGAAGAGAAGTAAATGCTAGATTATTTAAGTAAAAGAAAAAACAAGAACAAATCCTTGGGGCAGGAGAGATGCTCAGCAGTTGAGAGTACACTACTTTTACAGAAGTTCCAAGTCTACATCCTAGCGCCCATATTGGTGGCCCAACATTTAACTCCTAGGAAGTCCAATGTCTTCATTTTGGCATGTACCTGAACTTACATGCATATCTTCTCTAAAGAGAAATATAAGTGTTGGAGTTCAGGAATCACCACAACAACCATACAAACAATGATCTCATAGCAGATTTTTATAAGAAAAATATTACATAGGAGTTTACATATTGGCTTACTAGACAAAGTATTATCAGCTAAGCTTTAAGCTAATTGGTTCTAAGTGAGGTAAGAGGGATGGTAGATGTGGGGTGAATATGTGAATTTTAGAGTAATGACATAACAAAGCATGAGTAAACCAAACATAACTTTTTGGCTTATTAGTAACATTCTTAAAAGACAGCTCTAATTACTTCTAGGAAGCAGAGTCTGAGGACCTGAAATTAATTTCACCTTATGTGCAAAATACATATGGAATACAGAATAGCTCTAATTATGGTAAAAGGAGCAGGCCTCAATACCCATTTCCACCTGCCTTGCTTTGTGTTGTTCTATTTAGTAAAATCATTGACCTTTCATTTTTCTCTGAAGCCAGGGAGACCAGTTAAACAAATTTTATACCAGCGCTTGTTGGCACTTGGTAATTCTGACCTGTCTTGATCAATTTGTTGACTTAAATATTTAAACTTTTGATCTGCCTTAAGAGCTTTTGCTCCTATGCTTGCAGACCCTGTTATACTCATGCCTCCTAGGAGAGTCCCTAGTATTGAAGCTCTCCTGGATATCTAAGATGAGTGTAAAAGTCAAAAAAGTATCTATTCTCTCTCTCCAGAATAATAGTATAACTGAGACAGTACATGTACATTAGTTTACCATTGCATTGAAATTTGTATTCCAGAAAAAGTAGTTAACAAGTGTTTGTTAGACAACAGGAGTAGACTTGTACCTTTGAAATGTAGTAAAATCTTTAAGTTTAGCTTACAAAGCATGATTCATTTTTCTTTTTTTTTTTTTTTTTAGTAGAGAGGGATAGATATACAGATTGAGCAGAGATGTATCTGGCATGCTGAAATGAACCTTTACATGTATATTTAGAAGGAAACCAACGGAAATTTAAAATCTTGAACATGTGACTGAATTGTAAGCAGCCAGTGCTATATCAGCTTATCAAAACTATACTGATCAATATTAAAATTTTGACATTTTAAATCTTAGTATAAAAGTAGGATAGGGAAAATATGAGGACTTTGTTTTAAGTACTTATTCAGTTTGGGTACTCCCAGAGGGGAGTTCTAAAATCCTGCCATTACAGTGGCTGGAAAGAACACTGAGTGGACTGCCAATTTTTAACTCCTCCCACCCAGACTTGACACAAAACTGTTGATTACAGGACAGAGACTCTGCAACGAAAATAAGGTATCCCCAGCCTATTCCCACCTCTTCATCAACACTGAAACTACTACTGTTTCAGGATACATAATACCCCCAAAGAAAGCTTGGTAGGCTTGTACCTCAGTGTCATAGAGATACAGGAGCCTGAGGTAACTGTCTAGGTAATAAAATATGGACTAATCTCTGTCATTTTAATGGATACATATCTCTCTCTTAGTAGGCTGGCTCCTATCGTGAAACTTACAAGGCCAGAGACCCTGTGTCGCTTCAGGCCCCTAGAGAATTGCAACCATAACCAGGAATGGGATGCTGATCTAAGGGGTCCTTCCCATCCCTCAACTATTATTGCAGCATTCAATATCTGGTAGGATAGATTCAGAGGATAGTGAAGGGTAGTGGCTGGTGCAGCAAAGTATACAGAGTAATCGAACAGGATCAGTAGTCGTAAGGTCTCACTTTCCGTGGATTGACAGAATAGGGGTAACATTTTATTGCTCTTGTCAGGGCTCATCTGAAAGTCACTTCAGATGAGACCTCAATTTCTGGTTCATCTCTCTCCTAGAAGGCTTAATGTGGGAGTGGTGTATCCATGTTCTGAATCCATCCACTATAATAGCCATCAGCATGGTCAGAATCACAGTGTGAGGTCCTTTCCAACAAGATTCCAGTATCTTGTGGTTATATCTCTTAATCCAGACTTTGTCACCTTGTTCAAAGTGATGAGGACTAGAAGAAGGACCATACTCATAAAACTGGCAAATGGTAGGCCATAAGTGGCCTATGGAGGACTTCCAAGGATTTTAAAAACACCTTGGTCACATTCAGCTAAACTATCAAACTGGAAGTTAGGCAGTGTAGGTGGAGGCCTTCTGTATAGAACCTCAAAGGGGTGAGACCTAATGTATAGGAAGTGTTTCTAACCCTATAAAAGGCATAAGATAGTAGAAACACTCTCTTACAGTATTACTACTGTGAACAGACACCATGACCCAGGCAACTCTTATAAAGACAACATGTAATTGGAGCTGGCTTACAGGTTCAGAGGTTCAGTCCACTGTCAACAAGGCAGAAGCATGGCCAGCACCCAGGAAGACATGGCACAGGAGAAGCTGAGATTTCTGCACCTTCATTTGTAGATCACCAGGGAACACTGGCTTCTAGGTAGCTAGGATGAAGATGTTAAAGCCCACACCCAAGGTGACACACCTACTCCAACAAGGCCACAACTACCAATAATGCCACTTCCTCAGACAAGCATATAAAAACCATCACAGATACCCAGTCACTCCTAGTTTCAAGGGTTAATTTGGTTAAAGCTTCCTTCAAGGTCCAATTCATCCTCTCTATTTGCCCTGAACTCTAGGGATTGTATGCACAATGTAAATTTCTGTGGGTTCCCAGAACCTGTACTAAAAATTAAGTTACCTACGAGATGAATGCTTGTCTATTATGAGACCCAAGCAGGGTAGAAAAACTATACCTGGGTATGATGTCTTCCAGAGGTCTCTTTGACACTACATTATCAGTCTTTCTTTGTAGGTTAGGTTTCTCCCCTCCTGAAAAGGTATCTATAAAAACTAGTAAATACTTATATCCATATATTCCTGGACTTTTTTTTGTATGATCAATTTCTCAATTAGCTTCTCCCTACTGACCCCTGATTCTGGTTCCTTACACAGCTCCTTGCTTAGGACCCGAAAGGCTGACAACCTGGCAGGTAGGACAGTGTGAGATTACCTGACCAACCAAGAGTCTTAAGTCAAATGTTTTGTATCTTTTTAAATATTCACCCATTCCTTCAGTTTTTGGTGACCCAGGTGTGAAGCTTGATGAATCTCATGGACAAGTTGCTTTTCAAACTCCTTAGGTAGGATGATGACAGCCATCTCTTCTGTAAACCCCTTGTCATTTATCTTCACAAGTATATTCAGGAATGTCTGGAAGCACAGAGTGAGGCAAATTACAAGATGTTGACATCAGAATCTTGGGTCCCCTCTCTATTGGCTTTATCAGCTAATCTGTTCCCTCTGGATATATCTGATATCCCCTTTAGATGTCCAGGACAATGAATTATGGCCACTTTGAGAGGAAGCCATAATGCCTCTAATGAAGAAAACATTTTTTCCTTATTTTTAATGTTTTTTACTTCAGCAGTAAATAATTCCCTATGTTGGCATATGGACTCATGTACATGAGTAAAGGCACATCTGCTGTCAGTATAGATGTTATGGCCCCCTTTGCCAGTTCTCTAGTTAGAGCCTTTAGTTCAGCTTTCTGGGCTGAAGTCCCAGTGGCAAAGCAATTGTCCAAAAAACAGAACCAAAGTTTACTACCACCACCCCTGAATACCTGATTCCATTCTCGATGAAGTTGCTCACATCTGTGAAGCAGATTCATTCTGTGTATGGCCAGGATATGACAGTCAAGTCTACCCTGATATTCTGGATGTGGCCCAGAACTATAGAGCAATCTGCACATCTGAGGATGGATCAGATAGCAAGGTGGTTGGGTTTAGTGTATCTGATGGGTTATGTTTTATGTGAGGGTGATTCAAAAGTAGAGCCTGAATATCCAACAGTCTGACACTGGACAGCTATCTGCTAGGTGGATTTTCGAGGATCCCCTAAATAGCATAGTGGGTGGTGATAACAAGTTCTTGCCCCATGCTTATTTTGTCAGCATCCTTGACTAATAGAGCAGTAGCATCTATGGTCTATAGGCAGACTAGCCATCCTTGGGCCATTGGAACTGGCTTCTTAGAAATATAAGCCATGGGTCTTTTCCATGGCCCCAAAGTTTGGGTAAGCACTATCATTGTTATGCCCTTTCTCTCATCCACATATAGGTGAAAGATTTTGAATTCCAGGATGGTAAGGGTCAATGCCTCCAATAAGTCTTTTCTTAAAGCCTTAAAAGCTGTGTCCATCTCAGGAGTTCATTCTTTATCTTTCTGGCCCCTGGTAATTTTATATAACAGTTTGGCTATCTCAGTGAACTCTGGTATCCACAGTCTACAAAATCCTGCAAGTCCCAGAAATTCCTATACTTGCCTTTGGGTTGATGAACCTGAGAGGCTGTCTTAGTTAGAATTTTACTGCTGTGAAAATGACCATGGCAAGACTTATAAAGGACAACATTTAATTGAGGCTGGATAAGGGTCTTAGAACACGCACCCACAGTGTCACAAATATTCCAACAAGGCCACACCTATTCCAACAGGGCCACACCTTTTAATAGTACCATTGCCTGAGCTGAGCAAATACAAACCATAACATTCAACTCCCTGGCCCCCATAGGCTTGTTCAAACAAAGGAGTCTATGGGGGCCACACTTAAACATAGCATAATGCAAAACACATGTACTTCAACTTCCAGAGTCCCCAAAGTCTCTGTTGAAAGTTCACAGTTCAATGTCTCTTCTGAGATTCATCCAATCACTTAACTGATGAGAAGCCAAAGCTTTTAAATTCAGACTCCATTTTAGAGAACCTGACCTAAGTTTGAACTCAGGTAGACTAACAGTCTGGTACTTCAGTTTCTAAGTTACCACCCAACAAAACCATTGAGATAACAGAGCCTGAGTAACTCAGTCATAACTTTTTGGCTTATTAGCAACATTCTTTAATGTCAGGTGTGGATAATTACTTCTGGGACGTGGAATCTGAGAACCTGAACTTAATTTTACCTAATGAGTAAAATGGAGACAGAATACAAAATTGTCACTGTTACATTAAAAGGAGCAGGCCTGAAAAATAAGTACATATGCAATTAGAAATAAAAGTACACTTCTTTTGTAAAGAAAAGATCTGTATTAGTCAGGGTTCTCTAGAGTCACAGAAATTATGGAATGTTTTTTTATATTAAGGGGTTGATTGTGATAACTCACAGTCTACAGTCCAATTAACCCAACCAAGGGCAGCTGTGAATGGGAAGACCAAGAATCTACTTGTTATTTAATCCTATGGGGCTAGTTGTTTAAACTGGTCTTCTGTATAAATTGGAATCCTGAAAATGTAGGTTCCAAAAGATGTGCTGGCAAGTAAGTGAAAGAAGGCAAAGGGTCAATGTCTTCCAATGTTCTTCTGTAGGCCTCCAGCAAAAGTTGTGGCCCAAAAAATCGGACATCTGATTCTTTACCATCTCACATTTCCTTCAATTCTATTGGTTGTCCTTGGTACACTAGTTTTTCTGTAGTTATGTTTCATTATTTGGTTGTACCACCAGGAGTGGTCCTGGAACTTGCTTTGTCCCAGGCTGACCTTCAATTCAGAGATCGGGTTGCCTCAGGCTACTGGGACTAGGTTTTTCATGAATACTATGCCTCAAGATCTCCATGTCAAGATCCATGCAGAAACTTGAGTTTTCTTGCCTCAAAATCTGGGTCCCAGGCATGCCCTCTGTTTCTGGATTGCAATTCTTTTCAGATGTAGTCAAGTTGATAACCAGGAATAGCTATCACAGTGTTTTTACTTTTTTATTACTAAAATTTCATTTTTACAATAATATAAATATGCACTCTTTTTTCAGACTTATGAATAAAATTTGATGGAAAACAACTGAAGAGTTCCAAGTCTTTGTTCATAGCCACAAAGACCAGATGCCCTCCAGCAGGACTCCAGCAGAATTCCCCTTTCACTTTGGTGGATGATCTTGCTTAGCTCATCTTTGACTTTATACTTTCAAAAGAGGAGATCCACTTGAACCAGAATGCCAAACAGATGGGGCTGGTTAAGCACTACAGAGTTAGCATGGACATGCAGGCTGCTTCAGGACAGGATGCCAAGCTCAGTTTAATTCCTAGGATACACAAGATGGAAGTAAAAACTACTCCAGAAAGTTGTCCTCTGAATTATTCATGTGGATATGGCATGTGTTTGCATGTGTATACTCTGGTGCTATCACACAAGCATGCACCCAATAATAAAGAATCTTTAGAATTTTTCAAAGAAGTTGCAGTTGGTTAAGGTCTACCAGGAGAAATCAAAGGCCAAGTTGAGATCCTGAATTAATGTCCTGGAAATGTATAGACAATATTTAAAGCTTCAACTACTATAGAGACTTAGGTCTTTTACGAACGTCTGAAAGTGAAGGAATGTTTTTCAAGGACCATCCTCTGCTTAGAGCAGGCTTCTGAGGAAGGGATGTCTGGGAGAAGTATTGAAACAAGTAACTAGAAGTCAAATTGTGGGGCCAAGTTGGTAAACTGTGTTTTGCTTGATACAGCTTTTCAGATTGCTTTCTCTCTTTTTCTGGAAAACTCCAGTCAGCTCTTTTTCTCTATTATCTGCTAGGGAAAGTTCTCCAAGAAACTCTCTTGCTATTTAAAAAAAAAATCCTGTATAGTTTGTCCCTTGAAGATAATAAGGCCAGCCTTTTATTTTACATATTAACTCAGTTTTTTTACTTCAAGTTTTCTTTTGATTACCCTGTGAATCAGTATCCCATGAACCCAACCCCTTAATTCATAGGAGACAGCAAGCACATATTACAAAAGAATTCAGAGATACGCCTGACTCTGTTAAACCCAGATGATAAACTAGTTGGGTAGACCCTCTCCAGAAATGACCATTTCTACTGTGCCTGGCCCTAACCTTGCTATGTTCCAGGCAGAATCTGAACTCAATAATCTGTCTGCCTTTCTAAACCTAAACAAGAACAAAAAACTTAAGTGGATGGGATCTCCTGTGATCACCACCAACAAAATCTCTTTATTTTTTTTCCTTACTACTTTTCTGACAAGTTGACTCACAGCACAGCTGTTTTAGTTCCTTTAGATTTGTGAAGCCCCTCAAATAATTCAGATTGTGTCCTTATATTTTTGCATAGTTGAGAAATTATATATTTTCAAACTAATGTTTTGAGAGTTCTTTTTCACAGCTTTAGGTGCTGTCCTGAAGGTCCTAGGGTTTAGCATTTTGCTAAAACATCTTTGCCTCCTGTACTCTTATTGTCTCTACTTATCATGGAGTCGTTAAAATTAACAGGAAGAACATTCCTTGAAGGAGGAATGTGAAATATGGACATTAGGGTACACACAAGCTTTATACCCATTACAGTCACTGACATTCGTGGAGACTCAGAGGCAGGAACCATGTCATTCTGTTCTTACCAAATCCATGCTGTACATGACAGATGTTATTTCTAGATCTTTGTTGAAATTGAGATCAAGCGATGATAATCTCCAGACAGTCTACCATGATAGATTTGATATACAGAAGAAAAATATGCAACCTGCATATTCAACTCACCTGGAACTGGCTTCTAACTTCTTTGTACTTTACTATTAGATCATTAATCAAGACCTATCCTAGGGCCTATCTGAAGAGCTTTAATGAGGATATTGTAGAACTTGATGTTCAGAAAAAATTCAATAAATATGGGACTTACATTATGCAGAGTTTGCAGGAAGAGAACTAGGTGAAGGAAAGGATGTAAATTGGGTGCAGGAGAAGAGGTGAACCAAAATGTATATTCCTTGCCTTTGAGAAGAGCTCTGTATAGAGGAATTTTAATCCAGGAACATTGCTGCCCTGAACACAAACAGGATTTTAAAGGTTTGTGTCATCTGACTGGAATTCAGACATATCCTTACTATACACATTTAGTACCTCTGGTAGGAATCCTTTACTACAAATTTTTAATCCCAAACAAAGGTATCTAACTGAGAAGCAGACAGAGTGACCAATCAGAGGAAAGGTTGACAGAATGCATCAGAGATAGAATACACCCAACTCTCAAGAGAAAAGCTATTTAAGAGCAGTGAAGGGAGAGAGAGAGATATTTACTCATATCAGTTGAGTGGAGCTGAGTTTAGTGGACTCAGTTGGAAGTTACTGCACTGAGGGCAGTGCCGAGGCATTGAATTTGATCAGGAGTCTGTGCACAGGCATTTAAACCTAGAGACTAAAGATTCAGAAGACTATAATAAATTGTCAGATAATTTGGAGCCAAGAAAAGCACTTCAGTGAGAAGCACAACATGGTAGAAAGAAAATCACAACATAATTGAAGAATAAAGGCCCACAATGATGCAGAAAGCAGAAGACAACTGACAGAAACCTGCTGAGGAGAAATACACCTGGAATTGTCTCCAGGGGAAGCATCAATTCTTTGAGTTCAGCTGGACTCTAAGAGAAATTCGGGAGACTTTGGAGATGTAGGATACAAAAGCCCTAAGCAAGAAATTACACAGGAGCCCCAGAGACTGTGAATCACAGTAAGCTACCCAAAGACAATTTTAATTTGGTAGACAGACTTCTTTTGAATTATAAATGGCAAACTCTATTTCAGATCCCTTAATATCAAGGGTAGAAGATGAGTGGATAGAAAAATTACTTGAAAAAGCTATCATAGGACTTATTGTAACTGTGACTACCTGTGTAATGCCCCCCCCCCACATTTAATTGCAATCTTTTTATGTTTCTTGAAAAAAAAGGCTGAAAAAATACATGTACAACAAGAACAAATTTCAAAACATATTGAAAAAAATAACTGTAAAACAACAAGAAGTGGTTGTAGAACAAGAAAAGTTAGCTATGATGACACAAAGGCTTGAGAGACAAAAAAAACTGAGGAAGTAAGGGAACAGAAAGTTATTAATTTCAAAACTTTGGTACCTAATGAAGCTAGATCAAAACAGACAACACATTGAACTTAGAGTATCATCTCTTAATGAAATGGAGGAAAGGGGACCATTCTTTCTAGCTTCTCTAGTCACCAGGAAACAATTTCCTGAAAATGGATTTCAACAGCATACAGAACCTTTGCTTTCAAATAAAAAAAGCCTACTTGTGAGAAAGTTTCTGACTGTTGTAGCTATCCTCAGCCTAGTCAGGTTCTCCCCTACTTTCTCTGGTATCCCAGCAGTTACCTTCATCTACTGACATAAAATTGGCAGAATCCTCTGATCACGTTGATTCCTTAGATACAGAGATTCAAAGATTTTGAGATACCATAAAAATTCCATACAAGCTGGATTTAAGAAATGAACTAGCAAATGACACCCTTCACAATAGTCACAAATAATATAAAATATCTTGGAGTGAATATAACCAATCAAGTAAAAGATCTGTATGAAAAGAACTTCAAGTCTCTGAAGAAAGAAATAGAGGACCTCAGAAGATGGAAAGATCTCCCATGCTCCTGGATTGGGAGGATTAATTTAGTAAAAATGGCCATCTTGCCAAAAGCAATCTACAGATTCAATGCAATCCATATCAAAATTCCAAATCAATTCTTCATAGAGATAGAAGGAGCAATTTGCAAATTCATTTGGAATAACAAAAAACCCAGGATAGCGAAAACTATTCTCAACAATAAAAGAATTTCTGGGGAATCACCATCCCTGACCTCAAACTGTATTTCAGAGCAATAGTGATAAAAACTGCATGGTATTGGTACAGAGACAGGCAGAAAGATTAATGGCATAGAATTGAAGATCCAGAAATGAACACACACACCTATGATCACTTGATCTTTGACAAAGGAGCTAAAACCATCGTCCAGTGAAAAAAGGACAGCATTTTTAGCAAATGGTGCTGGTTCAATTGGAGATCAGCATGTAGAAGGATGAAAATCAATCCATTCTTATCTCCTTGTACAAAGCTCAAGTCCAGGTGGATAAAGAACCTTCACATAAAACCAGATACACTGAAATTAATAGAAGAGATGGTGGGGAAGACCCTCAAATATGTAGGCACAGGAGAAAAGTTCCTGAACAGAACACCAATGGCTTGTGCTCTAAGATCAAGAATTGACAAATGAGATCTCTTAAAATTGCAAAGCTTCTGTAAGGCAAAGGACATTGTCAATAAGACAAAATGACAACCAACAGATTGGGAAAAGATCTTTACCAATCGTACATCTGATACAGAGCTAATATCCAATATATACAAAGAACTCAAGAAATTATACTCCAGACAACCAAATAACCCTATTAAAAATGGGGTACAGAGCTAGACAAAGAATTCTCGACTGAGGAAACTCCAATGGCTGAGAAGCACCTTAAGAAATGCTCAACATCCTTAGTCATCAGGGAAATGCAAATCAAAACAACCCTGAGATACCATTTCACACCAGTCAGAATGGCTAAGATCAAAAATTCAGGTGATAGTAGATGCTGGCAAGGATGTGGAGAAAGAGGAACACTCCTCCATTTTTGGTGAGATTTCAAGCTGATACAACCACTCTGGAAGTCAGTCTTGCGGTTCCTCAGAAAATTGGACATAGCGTTACCTGAGGATTCAGCTATACCACTCGTGGGCATATACCCAGAAGATGCTCCAATATATAACAAGGACATATGCTCCACTATGTTCATAACAGCCTTATTTATAACAGCCAGAAGCTGGAAAGAACCCAGATGTCTTTCAACAGAGGAATGGATACAAAGAATGTGGCATATTTACACAATGGAGTATTACTCAGCTGTTAAAAATAATGAATTCTAGAAATTCTTATGTAAATGGATTTTACTAGAAATTATCATCTTGATTGAGTTAACCCAATTACAAAAGAATACACGTGGTATTTACTCACTGATAAGCAGATGTTAGCCCAAAAGCTTGGAATAGCCAAGACTCAACTCACAGACCACATGAAGCTCATGAAGAAAGAAGACTAAGTGTGGATGCCTTGGTCCTACTTAAAAGGAGTAACAAAAATACTCAAGGGAGCAAATATGGAAACAAAGTGTGGGACAGAAACTGAAGGAGGGGCCATCTGGAGACCATTGCACCTGGGTATCTATCCCATGTACAGTCACCAAAGGTGGACACTGATATGGATGGCAGGAAGTGCATGCTGTCAAGAGCCTGATATAGCTGTTTCCTTAGAGGTCTTCCAGAGGCTGACACATTCAGAGGCAGATGCTCACAGCTAACCACTGATCTGATCAAAGGTTTTCCAATGGAGAAGTTAGAGAGAAGACTGAAGGAGCAGAAATGGTTTGTGGCCCCATGAGGAGAGCAACAATACCAACCAACCAGACCTCCCCAGGGTCTAAACCACCAGCTTGAGAGCACATAGGGAGGGACCCATGACTCCACCTGTACATGAAGGGGAGGATATCCTTGTTGGGCATAGGTGGGAGAGGATAATCTTGGTCCCATGAAGGATGAACTAGTGTAGGGGAATTCGTGGGTGGGGAAGTGAAAGTGGGGGGTAGGTGGGTGTCGGGAGCTGACTTTTAACAGAAACTGGCTAGAAAGCAGCTATCCATGCCTGTAAGGTGTATGTAGTAGCCACACCTACAAGGCTTAAGTCATATCCACGCCCCTACAAGGGGCGTGGCAAAAGTGTATAAATACCCCAGATTTCCCTTCAATAAAAGAGACTGGATCAGAACCTCTGTCTTGTCTCCATTCCTAGCGTCTCTTCCCCTTATCCCCATTCTCTCTCCCTCTAGACCCTGACCCGAAGACTGGAGCAAGCCACAACATTTTTTGTTAAGTCTTTTGTCTCAAACCAGGTAGAGAAGAACCGGTTGCAACAGGTGGGGGCATATCCTCATAGAAGCATGAGGAGGGGGGTTGAGGTAGGAGGTTCCTGGGTGGTGGGGGGAATGGGGGTAAGGGTATAAAATCTGAAATGTAAATATCATATCCAATAAAAATAAATTATAAAAAAAGAACCAGCAAGAGCAGATTTAAAGCACATTGTTATAGATGGGACTAAAGTTGCAATAACTCATGGTCTGAAGAGGTTCTTTAGTTGCCGTGGAATTGTGATTGCAGATGAATGTTTTTGGAAGCATGATAACAGAAACATCACTGTGTTTGTCTCACAGTGGAGAACAATACCAGATCCTTATATCACAGAACAGCAATTCTTAATCCAGTTGCAGAAGCTTTGAATATTGTCTTTAACTCCTTCCCAGACAATCTCTAGAGAAAGAATTTCTTGTAATGTTGACAGGTTCATACTACATTTAGCAGAGAAGACTGGGGGTATAATTGTAACACAAATGATGACTTCAAAGAGTATATGACTGAGTCAGTGTCCTGAAGAGAAATTATTACAAAAAGACTACTGCAGTCCATGTTTATGGGAGACATATTTATGATTCTTCTACCTCTGAGAAGAGGTAGACCTTGCCTAGAATTTCTTCAAAAGGAAATCCTTCCTAGAGACATGTAGCTTCTTCAAATCAATGACCTGCTAAGTATGGGGACATTTGATCCTGACATAAGAAGCCACAGCACCCAGGTAGATAGCACACACACCCAGCCTCCTGCTGAGATCCAGAGAACCTTTTAAACTCTTTGGGTTTCTCATCTGTTCCACTTCACACCTCTGACTACCATTCCCAGTGTGCAGCAGAAGCTTCTCTTGCCAGCACCAAGATCTTCTGCAGAGACAAGTGAGCTAAGGGAGGTACTTGTGAAGATGTTTCCTGACACTGAATATAAATGGAAGATTGACCAGATTCTGGTAGCTCATCCAAACCTGACAGACTTGAATGCTACCTCTGGCCTGGTATTGAATTGTGTCTACATGATGCAGCTGCCAACTGTGGTAAGTACCATAATGTGACAAACTCTAGAGTGGCCACTTCTGTGTTATGTAGGAAAACAGGGGTGAGATATTTTGCATATACTAAAAGGAGATGCTTAATAAACAGAAAGGGGGTAATAAGAACTTTCAGAAATAGACTAAATAATGCTTTAATAACTTTAAGTATTTTGATCACCAATGAGACATGAACAAAAGCTGCTAAAAGATACTAAATTGTGAAAAAAAAAAACAAAAAACAAAAACAAAAACAAAAACAAAAAAAACTGCTGAATTAAAAAAAAGTGTATACTTTAAAGATGTTTTAATGTCAGAATGGAAGTCAGGGAATGTTGTGTGTCGGGATATACCTTTTGTCTATATTCCCACAGGTGATGAAATACTATCATCACCAGATAACAGACTGAAAAACTTTGAGGCTAAAATGGACATTTGCTGAAAGACATATTATCAGGCTTGCAATTATTAAGGATCAACACATTGATGGACATTCATAAGGACATTTGAATTGTTAAGATTATGGGATAATGATAATGACATAAATGGATTTTCATAAGGACATTTAAATAGTTAAGATTATGTGATTGTTGTTTTGTTTTAATAGTTAAATGGTGTGTGATTTTTGGCTAAAACAGAAAGGGGGAAGGGATAGAGGAGTTTTAATCTAGCAACATGGCTGCTCTGATCAGATCAAGGGGCCTTCTAGTTCTCTGTGATCTGAGTGGACTATAGACCCACCTTTAGTATACACTTGTAATCTCTCTGCAGTGAGCACAGTACAGTGGAGTTGAATTTGTTCATGAGTTCATGCAGAGGTAAATGAAACTAGAGAATAAGAAAGAATCTGATGATTAGATCAAATTTCCACAGATAGTTTGAGCACCAGCAGAGCAGTTTAGTGAGAAGCCTAAATAGATCAAATTAGGATATTCTATCAAAATTATGAAGAAGAAAAGCTTAGAGACATCTGGATAAATTAAGTAAAGGAATTTGATGTTAATTACCAGAAAATAATCTGCCAGAACATAAAGAACACTAAAGAAAATGGGAACAGAACAAGAACCCTGATTTCTCAAACAACAAAAGAAGGCAAAAATTGTGCTTGTTAATACTTCAGGACTTATACACTCAGTGTTTTGTAGAGATGCTGAGCTGAATCAAGTCTTAAGGTGTGAACGAATAAGGATTCTTACCCATCAGCTGGACAGATGCTCAGCAGTGAAGAGCAGTTCCTGCTCTTCCACAAGACTGCAATTGGATTCCCACCACATACTTCAAGCAGCTCATAGCCACGTGTAACTCTAATATTACAAGATGTGTCACCTTCAGCTAATCTTCACAAGCATTGTGCTCTTGTGCCCAAATACACATCAAACAAACATACTGTGCTAGTTTGAATGTGCTTGACTGAGGAAGTGGCAGTATTTGAAGTTGTGGTCTTGTTAGAGAAAGTATGTCACAGTGGGCCTGGGCTTTAAGACCCCAGTCATAGCTTCTTAGAAGCCAGTCTTCTAACAGCCTTTAGATGAAAATGTAGAACTCCCAGCTCCTCCTGAAACATGCTGGCTGGACACTGTCATACTTCCACCTTGTTGATAATGAACTGAATCTCCGCACCTATAAGAGAGCTCAAATTAAATGTTGTCCTCACATGAGTTGATCATGGTGTCTCTTCTGAGCAGAAAAATGCTAATTTAGACAGAAGTTGGGACTAGGGACTGGTGTATTGCTGTGATGGGCCTGACCATGCTCTTGTTTAAAAAAATGTAGATTTTGGGATTTGGATTTGGAAAGCAGTAATATGCTTCAATGGAGTTTAATGGATTATCCTATTATGAATATGGGAAAGGTTGTTGCTGAGAGTGACTTGAACTCTCCAAACATGAACCAAGAGGTTTTAGTGGAAACGAATTTAAGTATGTAACCTAGAAACTGTTTTTGTGGTATTTTGGTGAAGAATATGGTAGCTTTTTGCCCTTGTTTGATGAGTCTACCTAAGGCTAAAATAAAAAGATTTATATTAATTGAATTGACAAAGGAAGCCTCAAAAGAGCCCAACAGAGATTTATTCTGTGTTTTGGTCTCATGTAGAATGTTATGATGAAGCATAGTAACCTCAGAAAGAAAAAAAATACAAAATACACAATTAAAGTAATAAAAGGACACCAGAAAGTGAAATGAAACTGAATCATGTTTTGAAGGAGATAAAAAGATTAAAGAAGTGGTGATCTCAAGGCAAGATCCCACACAGCTAAGCTTATTGTTTGTGTTTTCAGTTGAATAAGAAATACTTTGCACTTTTAATCTCAAATGAACTACTAAACAGAAACAGAGAACACACTTGTGATCCAGAACTTGAGGCTTGAAGATTTAGGCTTTTGATCTGAATCTTGAGGAACAGTGGCTGTGGAAAGCTTAGGACAAGGTATCTATAACTTCAGTATCTCCTGTGTTGGGTATTTTGAATAATGTCATCCCTAGTGGGTCCTGGGAACCTCTTGCTTACCTGACATTTAGGACTTTCTAATGCCTAACCCCAGTTCCCAATGCCCCATTGCTACCTACCTCTGTCCAATTTCTTGATCTTCTGTAGTTCTCCCCTGTCTCCTCCCACACCTGATTCTGCCCTCCCTTTTAACCTCCCCCTTCTCTACCACCCCAGATCCCTCCTTTCCTCTACCTCTCACAATTATTTAATTCTCCCTTCTAAGTAGGACTGAAGCACCCACACTTTGATCTTCCTTCTTAAGTTTCATATGGTCTGTGAGTTTTATTGTGGGTAGTTTGAGCTTTGGTGCTAATATCCACTTCTCAGTGAGTGCATATCATGTGTCTTCTTTCCTGACTGGGTTACCTCACTCAGAATGATATTTTCAAGTTCCACTCATTTGCCTGTGAATTTCATGAAGTCATTGTTTTTAATAGCTGAGTACTCCATTATGTAAATGTACCACATTTTCTGTTTTCATTCTTCAGTTGAGGGACATTTGCGTTTTCTCCAGCTTCTGGCTATTATAAGTGTGGCTGCTATGAACATAGTGGAGCATGTGTCCTTGTTATATATTGGAGTATGTTTTGTGTATATTCCCAGGGGTGATATAGCTGGACATTCAGCTAAAACTATGTTCAATTCCTCAGAGCTCCCAGGGACTAAACCACTTACCAAAAATTATACATGGAGGGACCCCATATCTACAGTTGAAGATATATCAAAGGATTGCCTTATCTGGCATCAATGGGAAGGGAGGGCCTTGGTCCCATGGAGGCTCAATGCCCAACCATAGAGGGATGAAAGGGTGGTGAGGTAGGAGTTGGTGGATGGGTGAGGGAGCACCCTCATAGAGGCTGGGTGTTGGGGAATGAGAAAGGGAGCTTGCAGTGGGGAAACCAGGAAGGGTGACAACATTTGAAATATAAACAAATAAAATAACCAATTAAAAAAAAAACCCTTAGGCCAAGACATGGTGATAGACACCTTTAATCCTAGGAGAAAAAGTCAAATAGATGTCTAAATTCAAAGCAAGCCTGGGACAGAGCAGATCCTAGGAAAAGAACAGCATCTGTCAAGGTGTGGTGGTACATGCCTTTAATCCCAGCATTCAGCAGATAGAGACATACAGAATTCTGAGTTCAAGGTCAATCTACAGAGCAAGTATCAGTACAGCCAAGCTTAGGCAATAAAGGAGTTAGAAAGCAGAAAGCTGATAATAAAATAAGGGGGGGGGGGAAATTGTACAGCCCCAGAAAGTAGAAGAATTTGGTAGCTTTGGCATGTGCCTCTGGCTTTAGAGTCAAGAATAGAAGGGACTATTGGGACAATTGATGCTGGTTAGCTGGAGCTAAGAAATTATTAATAATTTAAAAGATAGAAGCATCACTGAGGTCAAATCTTCTGGGAAGTGTTTTCTGAGAGTACAAAGAAAGTGTGATCCACAGATGGCCAAGATTGTACTCCATGCTGCAGTTGTAATTTGGTAATGTGTAAGCGTCACCCACATGATACATGATACGAAGGTATGAAGGGATCATGAAGAGCAGCTGAGGTTTGGCACTTTGAGAGGCCAGGGAAGGCCATTGGTGAAGTTGCAGCCCCAGTTGCAGTTGTGAGGACTGAAGGGGTCATGCAAAGGAGTTGAGACTTGGCATCATGAAGAGTAAGCTCATGAGAGGCTACTGGTGAAACCTAGTCACAGGAGAAGACCTCACTGTATTAGAGATGCCAATACCATGGGCTGACTATCAAGAACAGCACCAGTGGAGTGGATTCAACAGAAGTCTAAAGTGTTACAAATGTTAGAGCTGAAGAAGTTATCCAGGCTTTTTAAAGAATCCCAGAAGATCATGTGTGGATTGCGGACACTGGAACAAGGAACTGTGAATTTAAATAACTTGGGGAAACCCCAAGTTATTTAACATACCAGAGCTGTGAGATACTTTCTGAGCAAAACTGCTAATAAGGAGTGAAGCCAGCCCAGGAGAAAGAAGTTTGTTGTAATCAACCATAACGAAAAAAGAGGTGGAGTTCTGAAGACCGCTTTGACATCAGTCATAGAGTTGCAGAGTTTGGTATTTGCCCAGTTGGTTTCGTGTCTTGCTTTGGGATTACAGTTAACTGATTGGATGAATCTCAGTAGATTCTTTCAACTTTGAACATTAAACATTTTTGACATTGCAACAAACTATAGGGACTTTGGAAGCTGGACTAAGTATGTTTTTCTATTATGCTATGGTTAGTTATTGCCCCCATAGTCTCATGAGCTTGAACAAACTTATGGGAACCAGGGAATGGAATGTGGTAGTTTGAATGAGCTTGGCCCAAGGAGATGCATTGTTTGAAGTTGTGACCTTGTTGAAGGAAGTGGGTCACTGTGAGACTGGAATTTAAGACCCTAGTCATAGGTACCTGAAAGCCAGTCTTCTAGCAGCCTTCAGATGAAGGTGTAGAACACTCAATTCCTCCTGTGCCTTGCCTGCCTGGACACTGCCATGCTTCCACCTTGATGATAATGGACTGAACTTCTGATCCTGTAAGTGAGCCCAATTAAATGTTGTTCTTATAAGAGTTGCCTTGGTCATGATGTCTGTTCACAGCAGTGAAATCCCAACTAAGACACATGCGTATTTAATTAAAATAAGAAAAAGAACCTCTACCTCAGCAGTCAACTAAGCACATACAGGTCAGCTGTTCTACACTTTCTTATCTATAAATGTAATTTAATGTTATCAGTCTGTTTGCTTGGAAAAAAACACATATCACTTATAATTCAAAATATAAGGCACATCCATGTCTGTCAGAAAAACAGAAATATTTTCTAATGGTCTTTTGAGAAATAACATGTCTTTTTCTACTGTACTTTATTAGACACAAAGAATATGTGCTTTCTGTGATCAATAATAAAGGTTACACATGGATTCACAGAGAATTTAATCCTGTGAGCTGACAGAATCACAAATAAAATGCAAAGATTAATGACAGATAGGAAAACATATTAACTATAGACAGGTGACTATGAGAGACTTACAGTGCTCCTACAGAAACCCTGGGAGAGCATCACTACAAACCAGTATTTTGGCATCTATCTCTCTGTTTAAAATGCTACATGATGTAAAATACATCAAGCTTCTAAATCTGAAAAAAAAAAAAAAACCTACAGATGCCTGTGTTTGTATTAAATAAGTTTTCAGCAGGTTCACACGTATGAAAAATTTTAAACACTCACCTATTTATGTCAGGATATGTATGAATTTAAATATCGGTAAATGTCAACAAGTATAGAGAACAGTGATCCCTGAGGACAATGTTCAGCAGACAGTTTCTGTAACCTATGGTATTATCTACTTTTAATACCTCCATTTTAACTATAAAAAAACAATGGCTCAAATGACAAGTGATGTATACAACATAACTTAGCAAACACTGAGCCCTGACTAAAGTCAATGAAATGAAAACCTCCTACCCTTCCTAGGCAGTCTGTGTTCAATCTTTACATATTCCTGAGTTCAACTTAGTGATAAGAAGAGAAATTGGTATATAAACCCATTGGAACAGTGTGTGTGTGTGTGTGTGTGTGTGTCTGAGAGAGAGACAGAAAGAGAGAGAGACAGAGAGAGACAGAGAGAGACAGACAGAAGGACAGACAGACAGACAAACAGACAGAGACATGGAGGTGACAGAAGAAAGTGTATGTGTTGATGAGCATGCACGTGTATTGTTAGCTTGAATTGTAGAGTTCAGAATTGTATGTATCATGTATTCTTAATCACTCCCTCTGTCTTATTTTTGGAGGCAGCTTCTCTGAATGGTTTGGAGCTCACCCATAAGGGTAGATATGATGGAAAGGGAGTATCAAGGACACTTACATTTTTACAACCCCAGTGATGAAGTTGGTTTCAGGCATGTATCACCATACCCAGCTTTAAAACATTTTGTTTAAATATTTAAATTTTGTAGATGTGGTTTTTGGTGTAAGCATGTACATATAGATATACACAGGGATGTGGTTGCCCATGGAGGCATCAAAACCACCTAGAGTTGGAGTTACAGGTAGTTAAGATATGCCTGGTTTAGGTTTTGGGAACTTAACATGGCACACCAAGCTTTTTGATGTGATGATTTATCTCTGGACTTCATGCCTAATTACCAGCACTTTAATGACTGAGACAACTTCCCAAACATAAGAAATAATACTTTCTCACAATTATGAGAAAATAGTGCTAAAACTTGTCAAAGTATCCCATCATTTAAAATATATACAATTGCATTAATTATTATAAAGTCCATACTATTTATAAATATTTATTATACACATACAACATACACACACACACACACACACACACACATACATATATACATATATACATATGGTGAATATAGTTATTTTTAGATCACATACACTATAAATTCAAAAAAGAATAATGTGAATGCTATTAACATGTCTGATCTATGAGGCATCATAGCACTCAACATCAAGGTAAACTGTAAAATTTTGGCCTCCTGGGATTGCTAGACAAGGAACTCTAGCTGTGTTACTCCTACATAGGAAGATGAGATATAATTGTACACACAGAGTGTCAGGTACAAGAAAATCAAATTTAGTAACTGGGGAGATGAATCAGTGGATAACCTATTTACATTGCAAGTGTGATAACTCAAATTTGATTCCCCAGAAAAGTAATCTGAGTTCTCCTTCATCAATCATCAAGCAATAAAATTTTTCACAGATATAGCCATAGGTAAGTCTGATGAAGGCAGTTCTTCAATTAATGTTACCAGATTCCAAGTAATTTTAGGTGTTTTCATGCTTGCAAGACAACAACAGCAAAGCCATAGCACTGTTTTTTCATAAGTATATAATAGTCTTCAACCATCAGAAGGTTGAAAACTCACAAGGTGGAGTCACTGTTAAGTTAGAAAGACACTATGCATTTACATGGGTAGCTGAGTTCATGTGCACCAAGCAGTTTCTTTGGAGATTAAACTCTTCTGTCTAACATTCCATCTTGAAGCTCAGGAAGACATAGGTTATTTTTGAGGATATAAAATAGCATATATTCTAAATGTAATATATTGAAACCTTGTGATGCTTTGAATAATAATGTCCTCAACAGGCTGATATATTTTAAAACTTAGGAGTGGCACTACTTGAGATTGATTAGTAAGTATGGCCTTGTTGGAGAAAGCATATCACTGGGGATGATCTTTAAGATTTCAAAATTCCACATCAGGCCCAGTGGCCCTCTTTTCCTTCTGCTTGTGGATCTAGATAAAGAACTTCTCTACCATCATGTCTGTCTATGTGCTGCCATGCTCCCCACCAGGATAATCAACTAATCCTCTAAAACTGTAAGAAAGACTCTGTTACAGTTGGTGATTAATCCCACTCAAATAGCTCCGGTGGCAGCTACACAACTTCTTCGCTACCACTCTGGGTTCCTGAATAAAAGATATACACACACGCAGCCTTATATTTAAAATGCCTTAATCAGCTCAATGGTTGGGCCACTCCTAAACATCCACGTGGCTAATACTTCTCTTTGATATTCCTGAGTTATTGCTTGCTAAAATCTATATTCCATTGCTGTTGCCCTAGACATAGTGGTCATGGTGAAAGGGCTCCCTAGGACCACTCTTCCCCAGCTTTTACATTATCAGTATGCTCTCTCTTTTCAGACCCGCACTTTACTCCTTTCCTGGCATGTCGATTCTAACTTCTCCTTCCTCTCTCAGTCCCCTAAAGTTCCACCTCTGTCACTCTGCACAGCCATTGGCCACCAGCAACTTTATTTACCAATTAAAACAAAATGGGGGCAAGGACCCTCAGCGTCTTACATGCAGATTTTTGTACAATTTTGGGAACTCAACTAACATAATACAAGCATTAGACCAAATCCACAACAAGACAAATGAAAAGACTTCTTCATAAGTGCTGCCTAATTCATGGTATCTCTTCACTATGGGATACTCATTGAGATCAGAAAATAATGTTAGTGACCTCTCACATATATTCATCTAAGTAACCAGGTAAAATTTATTGGTTTAAAAAGTATGATTGTGGTAGTGTCTTAATCACTGCTGTAGTATTATGAAGAGATTCATTGACCACGGTAGTTCTTGTAAAAGAAAAGATTTGGTTAGAATTTTGGAGATTTAGTTCATTATCATCATAACAGGCTTGCATGGTGGCTTGAAGCTAGGCGCTTGAGATGTAACTTTGAACTACATCGTGATCTTTTATCAGAAAGAGAAAAGGGAGAGGCTATAGACTTGATTAGACCTACTTCCTCCTAGCAGGCCACAATTTTAATTCTATCAAAGAGTTCCTCTTTCTGGTGACAAATAATTAAAATATATGAGTCTACCACAATCCTACTTGCTGAACCACTAAGTTATGCTCATTGAAAATGCCCCATTCCACTTCCAGCCCCCCATAGGCTTGTAGACACACATAATTCAAAGACACATAATTCAAGGAATTTGCAAGCAGGCACTTAATCAGATACTGTGGGGAAAAAAAAATGCTTACTGGCTTTTACCTCCTAACTTGCTTACTTTGCCCTCATATAAACCCTAAAACAACTTTCCCAGGTTGACATTACCCATAGTAGATTATGTCTTTTCACTCCAATCATCAATAAAAATGTTCCATAGATATGACTGTAGGCCAATATAATAATAGTATTTTCTCAGTTGAGATTTCCTCCTCTCAGATGACACTAGGTTGAGTAAAATTAACAAACAAATGAAATCCATCTGTAACTAACACAGGATTCACCAATGTATGTAGATGACTAAGCACTCAATGAGACTTCAACATTTGTTCCCATGGCAACAAAGAAGTGAAGATAAACACTAACTCTAGCTCTGTGTTAATTATCATTCAATTCTGATGGTAGTATGCTCCTACATAAATCATGCAAATACACTTCTCTTTATGACTATATTTGAAATATATTCTTAAGTATCTTACCAACTCTTAGAATATCAAACCCTGGCAAATCATTTCCCCCTACTTCATTAACTGTATATGCTGTTATTTTTGTAGATAACATGGGTACTTACACTGTTATTTTCTAAACAAGCTGCAGCTGTGTAAAACTCATAGCTCTAACCTAATTGATATTTATAATAAAAAATGCTTTCAAATGATCAATGACAAAATTTTCGCTTATCAGCTACTTGGAAGCAACTATAAATAAAAACTACTGAAAAGTTGTGTCAGGTTATGGACAAACAACAAATAAAACAAAACAAAAACAAACAACAAAAAAACCCAAATAACAAACTTCTGGAAGTAGTCTGTATCTTTAGACTAATGGACCAATTGAAATGTCAGTACTTGGGAGAGTTTCAAGGTTAATTGCTTTCTCTTGATGTACTTTTAGGCTTCTGAGAAGTCATTCCTTGTCCCATACTGTTTCTGAATGGCAGTAAATAACAAATTTAAACATTAACTAACTTAGAACTAAGGTCTCATGATGATAAATAAAAATCTATTAGAAATTATTAACTTAGCAGAAAATTAGCTTTTACTAAGCTAAGAACTAAGAATGTTATGAGATAGCAACTTGATAAAATAGCTCTCTCTTCCTTTAACCTTGCTTCTGATACATGCCCACCAGTATAATTTAAACTTGCCTTGATTTATGGCATTGTCTGTTCTGTAAAACTATAAAACTTTCATCAAACTGCATCCAAGTTGGAACGTAGATTTTGAGGTAATGTATATCTGTACTTCTGGGCCATAGTCACTCATAATGACTACAGATTAAATTTTCTCTTTTTGTCCTTAAGATGAGAACTGTGTCTGAATATGAGTAGGTATGGTGCCCATTAAGGGACCTGAGTAATGATCCAGTTTTTCACTTAACGAATCAACTGAATTTGGCACCAGATATTAGCACAGGGCTCCCTTGTTGCCCATCATCCACCATTGATTCCTTAAGAGAAAAATAGTGATTTCTATTTAGGGGTCAAATCTTCCCTTTCTTTCATTGGCAGTCCATTTTATTTATTCTGACCCAATTAAGAAGGATACTACTTTAAGAGATATTATATTATCTGCTTTCAAAGGGTGTAGTTTAGGTATCTGGTTTGCAATGAAAGCATTTTGTTCTAGGCCTTTGAATAGATTTACATGCTATGTCTTTAAAGGCAGTTTAGAACTGGGCTCTTTTGCCTGTTTTCATTGTTTAATTTGCTTTTGAAATTTTGAAGGCATTTTGATTTGGTTTGCTTGTCTTGGTTTTCATTGCCTTTGAAATGTTTTGATTTATTATCATTTGGTCTTTGTTTCCTGTTATTCCTCCTCAAATATTTAGTTCTGTGGTGTTTATCCTATAATATTTCCAAGACATTAGCTTAGAAATTTTATAAGGACCTGGTAATACTTGTTCTTTCTCACTCAAATGGTAGAGGTGTCAGAGTGTCATAGGTAAACCCAACAAACCTACCAGTTTCCTTGTTTAGAAGAAGTTATATTGACTGACTCAGAAAGACAAATATGAGTAATGGGTTTCACACTGCCTTAAGGCTACTCAGTTTTGTGTAGACATGCAGGATAATGGAAAACCCATTGGGAGAAGACCTCTGAGAAAGTTGATCCCCAAAGTAGCACATAAAGTAATTGATCCAAAACATATATTGTATTTGTATTCCCTTGCTAATAAAGGCAGGTAACTTTATCTGAACAAATACATACATACATACATACATACATACATACATACATAATACACACACACATTTATAGATACAGATATAGATAAAGATATAGATATAGATAGATAGATAGAGAGAGAGAGAGAGAGAGAGAGAGAGAGAGAGAGAGAGAGAGATGACAGAGTTTCCAAAATGAGAAAAGGTTAGAAATAGATTGCAGTAGGTATTCTAACTAGCTTTAACTGTGATAATTATTAACTTGAAAGTATTTGCAAACCAACAGATTGGGAAAAGATCTTAACCAATCCCACATCCGATAGAGGGCTAATATCCAAGATATACAAAGAACTCAAGAAATTATAGTTCAGAAAACCATACAACCCTATTAAAAATGGGGAACAGAGCTAAACAAAGAATTCTCAACAGAGGAAATTCGAATGGCTGAGAAGCACCTTAAGAAATGCTCAACATCCTTACTCATCAGAGAAATGCAAATCAAAACAACCCTGAGATACCATCTCACACCAGTCAGAATGGCTAAGATTAAAAACTCAGGTGATAGTAGATGCTGGCAAGGATGCGGAGAAAAAGGAACACTTCTCCATTGTTGGTGGGATTGCAAACTGGTACAACCACTTTGAAAATCAGTCTGGCAGTTCCTCAGAAAACTGGACATAGAATTACCTGAGGATCCAGCTATACCACTCCTGGGCATATACCCAGAAGACGCTCCAACATATAATAAGGACATATGCTCCACTATGTTCATAGCAACCTTATTTATAATAGCCAGAAGCTGGAAAGAACCAAGATGTCCATCAACAGAGGAATGGATACAAAAATGTGGTACATCTACATAATGGAGTATTACTCAACTATTAAAAATAATGAATTTGAGAAATTTATAGTTAAATGGATGGATCTTGAAATTATCATCCTGAGTGAGTTAACCCAATCACAAAAGAACACACATGGTATTTACTCACTGTTAAGCAGATGTTAGCCCAAAACCTTAGAATAGCGAAGACTCAACCCACAGACCACATGAAGCTCCTGAGGAAGAAAGACCAAGAGGAGATGCCTCAATTCTACTTAGAACCAGTAACAAAAATACTCAAGAGAGCAATTATGGAAACAAAACATGGGACAGAAACTGAAGAAGGAGCCATCAGGAGATCATTCCACCTGGGCATCCATCCCATGTACTGTCACCTAAGCCATACATTGATGTGGATGGCTAGAAATACATGCTGTCAAGAACATGATATAGCTGTTTCCTTAGAGATCTGCCAGAGCCTGACACATTCAGAGGACGATGCTCACAGCTAATCACTGATAAGATCAAAGGTTTCGCAATGGAGAATTTAGAAGACTGAAGGAGCAGGAAGGGTTTGTGACCCCAAGAGGAAAGCAACAATACCAAAGAACCAGAGCCCCACCCAGGGTCTAAACCACCAGCCTGGGAGTACATAGAGAGGGACCTACGACTCTAGAATTATACGTAGGGGAGGATGGCCTTGTTGGGCATAGGTAAGAGAGGAGATTCTTGGTCCCATGAAAAATGAACACAGAATGGGGGGGGGATGTGAGGGTGGGGAGGGAGTAATGGGGGTGGGGGTAGGTGCGGACACAGCCTCATAGAAGGGATATAAGGAGGGGGGATGGGATGAGGGGTTCCTGGGTGGTGGGGGAAATGGGATAAAAGGATAAAACTTGAAGTGTAATTATAACCAACTACATAAAAGGGGGAAAAAGTTGTTAGAACCAACATCTTTAAAAAAAAAAAAAAAGTCAGCCCTCTGGGAAAAAAAAAATTTTTTTTCTTGATACTAAAACTTGCCCAGAGAATTGTATATTGCAGAATACACAGCCTTGGTGTATCTACTCATCAAGCAAAATGAGCAGACCTATTCAAACCTCTGGTGTCTGGGAATTCCATCTGGATGCAGTGAAGACACAGTGTCAGAAGCTTATCAATTTACTCTTCCCCCTACCCCTCTTCTAATATCTGAATGCCTGTAATCAGCTTGAAGAAGTTAAAGAAGAGTCAGTGCCCCTATTCCCTGGGCTTGGGGACCAAGGTGGTTAATATTGGATTGTCTCTCTGGGAAAAAGTAGTGGTTTTGTTGGAACAGGGAGGATTAGCTAGGATTTATGGCATAGCCATAACCTATGGGTAGAAATCTGTATAATTTAGTATCAAGATGAAGTTATAATTTTTTAAATGGTACAAAACTCACTTGGATTTCAAATTTAAGGTTTTCATTGGTATAAGCTTCTTATTGATATGAAAGTGAAATGAATATTGATACTCTCCTGGGCATTGTGTCTGTATAACACATTTAGAAATACAAGGCTTAGACCCAATCCTTCTTTAACTTTTTTAACTGATTTGGGATGATTAGCCTGTGAGTTAAGGGACTATAGCAAATTCATGACTTTGAGTTTATTTTTAGGGTGTTTTCTATATTTTATTTAGAAATAGCTGAGAGGAGTTAACAAACAGTTCAGGTTACCTTACATAGATAGTTGGATTTCAAAACGTCAGAAATCCATAGAATTGACATCACAAATATTTCTATATTAATGTTCATCTTGATTAGAGACCTGTCTTCTCCTGACAGATTCCTGTCTTGGATTCTAAGAAGAAATTGAGCATCCTTGGAGTTACTCCAGTTGTGGAGAGACAGCCACCAGGCATGAATTGCCTCTCTCCATCTACAGACAAATGACTGAATGTCCAGAATGTCCAGAAAAGGACACACTTGCAGAATAGTCGACTGATTATATCTGCCTAGACAGAGTCATCTGCCCTTAATAATTCTGCAGCACTAAAATCTGTCAGATGAGTTTGGGCCAGAAGGCTGAAGATTTGATGCTCCAACGTTCAGTAGTATAGGGGCTGTCCAGGTGTTCAGCGGTCTCTATAAATTGGCTAAGTTTTAGAAGCTATGCTTAATGCTTCCCATAACTTCAGTTAATCTAGTTATTCTGGATTTCTGATGGCGGTGAAGACATATAGACTCATAGCCAATCCTGGCTATTTACCTTGAGAGAAAAGATCTGAGTGGAGGGTTTTCAGCTGACATTCATTCTAAAGCCAAGAAAGAGCCAGGTTCAAAACTAGGTGTTCTAGTCAAGAGAGACGACAGAGGTTCTGGTTAGTCAACAAAAGGATGGACTGGGTATTAAGACTATCTTGTACCTCACTGTTACAAATAGGAATAATTATGCTCTAATTGTATTCTCAGAGAAAAGCCTTATTTTAACAGGAAGGGTAAGATGTAGGAGGAGCTAAGGGGGAAGGAGTACCGAGAGGAAAAGATGGATTAAGGAGAGGAGAAAATGAAGTAGATGAAAAGCTAGGTAATGAGAGAGAGAAAGAGAGAGGGGGCATGGAGGCAGAAGTTCACGTGTCTCCACTAGTCAAAGATAGTTTACATATCTAGGTTGGGTATTAGGTTACACTTCTGATTCAGCATTACCATACTTATAAAGCCCTTGATTAACATTTTAAAAAAAATTGTTTAAAAGCCAAATGGAAAAGGGGGGGGATGAGATAGGGGTTTTCTAGGGAGGGGAAATGGGGAAAGGGATTGGCATCTGAAATGGAAATAAAATATCCAATAAAAAAAATAACAAAAAAAAAAAAAAAGAAATCTCCAAAGAATAGCTCTCTGCCTCCAGGAGAAGATATGGAGAAGACATGGGTCTGTGAAGTCTTTGCACAAAGTCCCAGAGCAATCCGTGTGACAGACAGACAGACAGACAGACAGACACACACACACACACACACACACACACACACACAAAGAAAGTATTTGCAAAAAACCCAGAAACCTATAGATAATCATCTTAAAATTTGCATATCAAATTTTTTTAAAGGAAGCTCACTTTAAGTAAATTTTAAAATATCTGTTAACACCAACAAAAAAATCTGACAAAAATGGTAATGCATAATAAAAAAGACTGCCTCTAAATGTGTAAGTTAAATTAGATTTAATAATAGTAATAATAATAATAATAATAATAATAATAATAATAATGATAAAGTTTTTTAATTCATTAAGAAACCAGCCTATTCCTAGGAACCCTATCGAGTCTGTAGCCTAGTAAAGTTTCTGTTTACTATAAAACTTAAATTTCAGTTTCTCTTAGGTAAGCTAAACACTAACCTGGTTAATGTAGAGTATACCCCAAACCAACACCTATTCTTGGAAATCGTCTACACCCATTGTTCTATGTCCTACTTTCCTTAATTGTCTCTTCTTCTTTCTGTAATGATACTTATCTGCAAAATCCTCCATCCTATGTTTTTGCTCTGTCAAAATGACTTAGGAAATTAGCTCTGAGCTGGTCTCAAGAGCCCCACCTTAGAGAAGAAACAGCCTCTGATTTGGATCTAATACACAATAATAAAGCATGCTTTAATTTGGTTATAATTTGAGGTGATGGTCTTTCTCCAGTCTGTGGAATCAACATATATCAACTAAAGATAAAATCTACAGTCACTCCCTATGCTTCTCTCTCTCTGACATTGCTTACTTATTTTTGAATTATAGTTCTCCTTGAGCTCCTTTTTCTCCTTCTCCCGCTATTTAAGATAAAACTTTTTTTTATACAATACAATACACCTTTTATAATATAAAAGCTAGTCATAAAATCCTCAGGCTAAAAACAAAAACTCAACTAACCAACCAACCAAAAAAAAAAAAAAAAAAAAAACCAACCAAACAAACACTCAGCTTGGCAATTACTGAGGCACATACAATTTAGGGAATTCCTCAACGTTATGAGTCAAATTAAGGTAAATATATATAAAGTATGTGTCCCAGTCTCACAACATTCCTGGTACATTTTCTGATACTCATCTTCAAGCAGATAAATTTATTTGATTATTTCCTGTTTCTTCTTTATTGTTTTTCTAATATGAAACACATTAAATAATTTAGTGCCATAACAATTTTAAAAAGGAAAAAAATTAGACATTTTTCCAGATCTATTCATAGTCTGCTCCTGAGTTATAAATAATGCCACATGGCTTTTCTTTGAATGATCTTCATAAAACCTGACCACCTTGTACTCTGCAACCCGTCTAACCATTACAAGGTTTCTAAGAGACATTTATACTTCTCAATGTGACTATCAGGCTATTAGTACTATGAGACTGAAGGATAATAAAGTTTTCCCCAGAAATCTTTTGTGAGGGAAAAAAGTACAGCAGGAGAGAGTGAACTTCTTGCCCTTACAAAGGTTTCAGCTAAAACCCATGGAGTGAAGGGACAGTGACAGATATGGCACACTGTTACCAGTACCGCTCAGATGAGCACAACTTTGGCCTTCTACTTAAACTCTGATTTTACTTCAGGATGTTGAAGACAAACTTAAGGGGTTTGCTGTGCCTTTGTCCCATGCTTTCTAATGTTACCATAATCGAATAAATCTTGTTTTCTGCTTTTAATTTGTTTTCTTCTATTGGCATCTTGGAAAAAGTATGGCCATTTCCACTTCAGTTCCAGAGACCAAGAGAGAAGAGAGAGGGAGGGGGCAAACTTCGCCTTCTAGTCTTTTGTGTTATTAGGCCGTTCTCACATCTTGAAGAAAAGAAAATACAAACTTTCTCCCCTTCTTTCTAAATTGAGTGCACCTATTGTGTCATATGTCTAATAATTGTTTTGACTTATCTTTTATTGCTTTAATATGTTGTGTTTTGTCAAAGATTTAACAAATTGTTGTCACTTCAGTTCTTTTTAACTTCACATTTTAATATGTGGTAAAAGTAATTTTTTTTGGCAAATCCAGTTAAAAAGCACATGCATGTTCAAATTATAATATTATGATCATATATTAAAGCCTGACAAATAATGCACTATTTATAAATTTGAGTACTTTATGCATTTTAACCATTAATAAGTCATTAGGGATAGTAAATGTTGCGTAAAGGTTTATTGGTAGGTAAATAGATTATTATAATGATTTATATCCAAAGTAAATTATAAATTTCAACCATATTATTTTTTATCTTTTAAATATATAATATCTTACTTAAAATTAATCTTTTCTTCAAAATATTATTAATAAAACTGGGTAATGTAAGTTTTTTTTTATTAAGGTTAAAGTTATATAGATCTGTATTTATTAAAGATCTCTCTGCTGAGCTGGCTCTGAAGAGCTGGCCATGCCACTAATCTGCCATCTGCCGTGAGGTAAAAATGTGTTCCCCCACCCCCAGTTGTCCCTTGCCACCTGAGGAATTAGGAAGAGATTATCTCAGTGTCATGAGAGAGAGATAACTAGCTATGCCCCTCTCCATTCACTGTCTATAGCATTTGGGAGAATGGACCCTGTGTGCTAGTCCTGATGGTAAAGGGGAAGGTGAGTTAGTACCAAGGTTGTGAGAGTGGAAAACCTGACCCAGCCCCTCATCACCTGCAGCACTTGAAAGAGAAGAACCCTTGCTTGCCTGCTGGCTGGGCTGAGTCAGTGCGAGGCCACATAGCCAGCAATGAGTGTAGAGAATAGCCTTTCAGAAGAGCAGATCTCTTCCTAAGTGGTAGTGTTATAGTTATTATGACAGAAGCTCTCAGGTGACAAAGTAATTCTTGCACATACCTTTATTCCTTCTGGATAGGATTCTTATATACACTTTTGGGGTAGGTCAGGGCCTGGCAGCAGATACTTCCTATTGGCTTTGTCTGAGAGACTGGGGATAACTTATTTACATGTGGGAGGGCTTGGAGTGCTGCTTTTACAAGACTGATGGCTACAGAACTCTCAATGGGGACTGTGAGAGGGCTGTAACTATGTGAAAAGAAGCCAGGGGCCCAGGAGCATACCCAAACAACTACCATCCCTGAGGTTCACTAGGGTTTAAAGCTTGTGCTCCATAAGGTACCCAGCTGCCTCTCTCAGCCCACCACCCCACAGAGAGATAGAGAAAGGACTGAAGGAGTTGAAGGGGTTTGCAACCCATAGGAAGAACAACAATATCAACCAATCAGACCCCCCAGAGCTCCCCAGTACTAAACCACTAACCAAAGAGAACACATGTAGGGACCCATGGCTCCAGCTGCATATGTAGCAGAGGATAGCCTTATTGGACATCAATGGGAGGAGAGGCTCTTGGTCCTCTGAAGGCTCAATTCCCTAGTATAGGGGAATGCCAGGTTGGTGAGATGGGAGTTGGGTGGATAGAAGGGGGAGCACCCTCAGAAAAGCAGGAAAAGGGGGATGGAATAGAGGGTTTGCAGAGGGGAAACCGGAAAATGTAAGCAAATAAAATATCCAATAAAAAAGAATCATTTAGAAAAAAAGTTTTAAACATGTTCTATAAAAAATCTTTATGTTGTTTCTTTTACATTATGAGACCATTCATATTTTATACTTTAAGTGCTGATCTACTATCTAAAGTAATTTTATACTACAGTTAGCTGAGATTAAAAAATAAATGTATAGTATTTCAGTAACCAAAAAAAGGAAAACAAATAATACTATAGTAACTCCACTAAAAGTGCCATTTCTAACCACTTAAAAATAAGTGAAGTAGTTCATCAAATATAAATAGCTATATATGAAGGGGAAATATGTAGTCACTTATAAATTTTAATTAGCTTAGATAATTGTTGTATGTGTAATCTTCATTTTATTAGAACAAACTCTTCCTTATTAATTAAAATTAGCACTCTATGTCACATATAAATGTTATGTTACATACCAAGGGTATAAAAATATTCTGGATCATAATATATAATAGTTTTTGTATGATGCACAACTTTCTTTCTTAATGGCCTTTACTAATTTATCCATTCCATGAATATTTCTGATCTGATCAATATACAAGCCTTACCTATATCACATCCTTGCAATAATCTCTTCAATATAAGAGACTTTAATATTCAATATATGGCCCCTACACACATGAAATGATGTGATGCTTCGTTAACAGGGAAAACTGTGATTTTTTTCTGGAATGACCACTCCTGGTCCCTGAACTGAATTAACAGCATGTTACTCATAAATTAAACATTTCTTAAAAGTTCTTAACTTAGAACTAACATCTCATAGTAATAAATAAAAACTTCTTAAACTCTGGCATAATTTGTTTTCCCCAATATTTTGATACTTTCATTAAATTTTATGTTGTACTAGCTGAGATTTTTTTGGGGGGGGAAGTTATTTTTGTTTTGAGGCAAAATCTCTCACTAGACTTGGGCTTAACCTATTCAGCTAGACAGGCCAACCAGTGAGCACTTGGAGAGCCTCCTGTCTCTGAGTTCTCAGTATTATAATCGCAAGTGAAGGTTATTGTAATTAGCTACAATTTTTAAATTCAATTTAGGTGTCCAGGTTTCTGCAGGAAGAACATTTACATACTGAGGCAGGCCACACACCCACAGCTTCCCCAAGTTTTGTTTCATGGATATCAAACATAGTCATCACACTAGTGCCACTCCCTAGCCCCACACAAGAACCTTCCATATCCAATTGGCAGCTTACATCCTACAATCAGTAATAATCTTGCTTGTTCAGAGATAATCACCCCAGGCAAATGGAGCATGATTAAAATCAAGTTGTTGTTTCTAAACTCATAATCAAACAGTAACTATAAAAGAAACCTGCATGGAAAGTGAACACTTTCTAACACAGTACATTTTCCTACGTGGATTTGAACAGAATTGTTCTATCTGTGACTATGAAAATTGAAAGGCTTGTGGTTTTCTTCCTCCCATTCCCCACTCTTTCTCTCAAAGCAAGACATGGCTTGAGGTTTGTATCTGTTACCTTAGATGAGAGACATCAATTTGCAAGTTCATTGGCTGCTAACCAGAGGCTATCAGGTCCTAAACTAAGGGTTTCTCCCTGTACCCATTTCACCTGTAGCCAAACTGACACTCATCAAGTTTAGTGTTAATCTCTCAGGCTACTTGTTGACATATGTTTAGGACAGAACAAAATACTAATCAAATTTTCTGACATTTAAAGCATTCTTTTGTAAAACCATCTCTTAAATATCCAGAATTGTTCATTTTTGTCCTAAAAAGGTAGATATCCAACACTCAAAACAGAATTAGATTCATGAATCCCAACGTTTACAGTTTTTAAAGAAGCTTTGCTCAACTTTGCAATTTAATACCTTTGATGGTGGGTCACTTTGTGTCACTACTCTGAATTTTCTTCCTTCTTCCCTCTCTCCTTTGTTCTGTTTTTTTTTCCTCTCAATCTTTCTAGAAGAAGAACATCTGGATGGGAGACTTTCTGTGTTGAGGTATATGTTAGTCACTGTTGCATCATTATAATGGAATACTCAAGGTAGTTAACTTATAAAGCAAAATGTTCACAGTTTCGATCCAAGACAGAATGGACATACTGTTTTGTTTCTGCCAAGGACATCCTAAGTGGGGTGTATGGTAGAAAAAAGTCCTTACATTGTAGGTAAGAAACAGAATGAGGAAGGTGATATGACTCCACACTCCTTCTTAACCTCCCTTGAACCAAAGATCTTTTACTAGGCATTGACTCTGTGTTTCTGATGTCTCTGTCTCTCTCTCTCTGCCTATTTTTCTGTCTCTGACACTGTCTCTCTCTCTCTCTCTCTCTCTCTCTCTCTCTCTCTCTCTGTGTGTGTGTGTGTGTGTGTGTGTGTCGCTGTATGTCACACACACACACACACACACACACACACACACACACACACACACATTTTCTTTTTTTTATTTTATATGTATAGGTGTTTTACCTCCAAATATGTTTGACACTTAAGAGAGCCAAAAGAAGGTAGTAGAGCCACTGAGACTGACTTCATTTCAATGGGATATGAATCATGAAACGGAGGATAGGGACCTAGGTTCTATGAAAAAGCAGCCCATGCTCTCAACTTCAGAGCCATCTCTATGTTCTCTAGCCATGCTCTCTTAAAGTGTCTGCTGTTTTCTGACAGTACCACAAATTGATGATTGGAACTATAGCACTGACCATTGGGAAACACTCATCAGAGTCACAATTTTGATAGTCTCTTCTCTTAGTTCTGTGCTAAACTTGTTAATGGGTATGTGAGGGTTAATCCTGGGTATATTCTTGACTGGATCTGGTATCAACTAAAGAGATAAACTGTGAGGCACACTCATGAAGAGCTTTCTTGTTTCGGTTATCTGAAGTAGAAACATTCTGATGAGACAGCAACCTCATGGATTGAGAAGCTTTCACATTCTCAGCATCTCTGTGCAGATGGTCACAGGAAAGCATGCCTGTGTGGTGTAAGCCAATCTAACACAAAGCCCCTTTATTTACTTAGCCATCTTGCTCGTCTAAAGTTCAGAAACGAAGTTTCAAAAGACTCTCTCCCTCTCCACTTTCTTCCTTTCACACATCCCCTTCTTTCTTCCCTTCCTCATTCTTTCTCTTTTTCCTCTCCATTCCCACATTATGAATTTTTTATTGGATATTCTATTTACATTTCAGATGCCATCCCCTTTCCCCATTTCCCCTCCCTAGAAAACCCCTATCCCGTGCCCCCCTTTCCTTTTTGCTTTTATACAATTTTTTAAAAATGTTAATCAAAGGCTTTATAAGTATGGTAATGCTCAATCAGAAGTGTAACCCAGTACACTACCTAGGTATATAAACTATCTTTGACTGGTGGAGACACGTGAACATCTGCCTCCATGCCCCCTCTCTCTTTCTCTCTCTTTCTCTCTCTCATCACCTAGCTTCTCCTCTACTTCATCTTCTCCTCTCCTTACTCCATTTCTTCCTCTCGGTGCTCCTTCCCCCTTAGCTCCTCCTACATATTACCCTTCCTGTTAAAATAAAACTTTTCTCTCAAAATACAATTAGAGCATAATTATTCCTATTTGTACCAGTGAGGTACAAGATAGTCTTAATACCCAGTCCATCATTTTGTTGACTGACCAGAACCTCTGTCGTCTCTCTTGACTAAAACACTTAGTTTTGAACCTGGCTTTTTTCTTGGCTTTAGAATGAATTTCAGCTGAAAACCATCCACTCAGATCTTTTCTCTCAAAGTAAATAGCCAGGATTGGCTATGAGACTATAGGTCTTCAACCTCGTCAGAAATCCAAAATGACTGAGTTAACTGAAGTTATGGGAAGCACTAAGCATAGCTTATAAAACTTAGCCAATTTATAGAGACCACTGAATTTTATGTAGTGGAGACTTGGAAGTTTTTCCAGTCTTGAAGTCCTGGTGCTTTAGCTCCACTATCGGGACTTCTCAAAAATGGCCAAAAGAGGGCAGCAGATACAAACGATTTGAAGTAATTTGAGCAGATTTTTCAGGGAATCTCCACATCCTTATTAGGCCCTGCCTCCTGGCCTGTTCCAAAGCCATGAAGCACTTAATCCTGTGTAGAACATAATATTAATGAGAAAGGGAAGAACAAACCATAAAACCCAAAAAATTAAAAAAAAAAAACAACAAACAAAAAAATAATAAAAGCAAGTCAACAAGCAGAATGATACAAAGAGAAAGGACATAACACAGTCCTCTTGCTGTATCAGGTGGCTGGCTGGCTTCAACTGCAGAAGCCAGAGGCAGGAGGCTGCCTAGTCCCAGGTTAGCCCTGCAGACATGTATGTGGGGTGGCACGTGTTGTGTTTTCAGTCCAGACTTCTTAAGCAAGACTGTGCTGTCTTTAATCCCAGAGACAGCATGTTAGGACTTTTCCCATATGCTCCCAGATTCTGGCCCTTATAGCCATGGCCTCTTTTATGTAGCATTTTCTGTCTTTATTCTCCTAGCTGTTACCTCATACTCATCCTTGGGATTCAGTGACATCTTCTCAACAGAACTTACCCAGTCAAGTTTTGGCTACTCAAGAGTTGTTCTCAGTAAAGGAGGACTGGGTACCCTACAACGTTACCAGACTCTTCATTTTTTCCCCCTATGGAGGAGGAAGAGAAAGGACTGAGCTACCAGGAATGACCTAGTGTCAGTAAATCATTAGTATTCATTATATAAGACAAATGGCAGGGAGCATTGGAGAGAGCAAAGCAGGCCAGAGGCTGGCACAACATCCACCATTTCCCCAGTGCAGTAGGGGCTTGCCTGCCAATCATGGATTGTGGGAGGGTCTCCTGCAGAGTTCAGGGAGTGTCTTCCACATCCAGGACCTCTCTTTTATTTTTTTACTACTTTCTTCCTTTCACCCAGGCTCCTCTTTCCTGCAAAGCATGGGCAAGGCCAACACTGTGGTCAGGAGCCAAGCCTTCTTCTCTTCAAGGGATGGATCTTCTGAGAATATCTCAGCTCAGGTCTTTCTTCAAAGGAGTGTGCGGCGTGTGTGTGTGTGTGTGTGTGTGTGTGTGTGTGTGTGTGTGTGTGTGAATGTGTGTTGGTTAATCATGTTTCCGATTAACAGAAGCAAAAGGAAATCTGATGTCCATAGTAGAATAATTTTTAAACATTATTTTTCCGTTGCTGTGACAAAATACCCCACAGAAGCAACACAAAAAAAAGAAAAGCTCTATTTTTATTATAATTTATAGGAGAGTTCATCATGATGTTGAAGTTAAAGTTGCAAGAGTTTTAAGCAACTGAACCTACATTTACAAACTAAACAATGTTAGTGCTCAATTTCTCTACTTCATACAATCCAGGATGCCTGGCACAAAGATGGTCTCACCCACAATTAAGATGAGTCTTCCCACATCATTCAAGATAATTAAGGTAATCCATCTTGTCCAGATGTTCTCCTAAGAGATTCTACATTCCATCAAGCTGATAATTAACACTAACTATCACACATGCCTTATTATTGTTGGCTGCAATAGAATGGAATGGAATGAAATGGAATCCATAGAATAAGATGGAATGGGATGAGATGGACAGGATAGGATGGAATGGGATGGGATGGGATGGGATGGGATGGGATGGGATGGGATGGGAT
>JANHMN010000009.1:2310134-2328873 GCA_030674055.1 Rhabdomys pumilio | reverse complement strand
CTCTTTCTCTCTCTCTCTCTCTCCACTTTTTCTCTCTGTTCTTTTTGGTTTCTTTTTTTATGACAAGGTTCCTCTTTGTTCCTGGCTGTTCTGGAACTCACTCTGTAGACTAGTCTGGCCTTGGACTCAGAGATCTGCCTTCCTCTGCCGCTAGATTACTGGAATTAAAGTCTTGTACCACCACCTCCAGATGATGGGGGTTTTCTTAACTGAAGTTACTTCTTCAGAATGACTATAGCTGGTATCAAATTGACATATAATTAGTCAACACAATAAAATTCTACAGTGATCTTCAGGCTTTACTTAATTTTAAGTCCTATGATCTGCTGTTTCTACTCAAACCCAAAGGTCTTTATTTCTTAGGGAAGAAGAATGAGGAAGTTGCATTGCCTCTAAGCACTCTTCTGTGTTCTATTTATCTGCCAGAAGCAGATGCATGCCCAAATTTGTGAGTACGGGTGGATGGAGAAACATACTTTGGTGATAGGAGGGGTAACAGTTTTGGGGGTACATAGGTTACTTTCCTCAGCCCAACTCACTGCAGAAAAGTAGGAAATATTGACCAGCTGGTTATTCTAGCAACACATGGAATAACTTACTTTGCTGATGCTGCCAATTGGAAAGACAAGTGCTAAGCAGAGATATTCTGCTTCTCTTGGAAACAGGAGACATACAGAGAGGAATATGACCTAGAAGACTGTCACATTTATTCTGAGAAAGAGGATGTGCTGTGTGTGTTCTTTCTTGTCATTCTGTAGCTAGATTTCGGTGAAGTAGCTTCAGGTCACAGAAAGTGACAAGGGCTTCCCTATTAGAATTGGCAGATTTGAAGACTTCTTTGCTGTTTGAGATCAGGTGAGGAGAGCTTTAGCTAGGCAAGAGCTTGTGGTCAGCTGTGCCATTCATCTAAGATACATTAGAGGGGCATCTGTCTGATTTGGGAGTGACCTCTCTGTGACTGAGAGTGCTAGAACTCTGGCAGCATTGGCAAGATGTAGGACCAGAATTCGGTAGCTTGAACCCTGAAGCATAAGGGCTTTACTTTTCACTCTAGAGTAAACCTCATACTGGTGTTCCTTTCCCTGCACCAAGATGAGGGAGTGTATCAAAACTCAAATAGTGTATGGAACATAGAGTGAGCCCTGGGTTTCTTGGGTTTCTTGGCTTTCCATGTGACATGGGGAGTGTACTTTGACCTGAGTCTCCATGGGAGGGCAGGTGATAAATGCATTTTCTTGTCTGCCTACAGCACCATCGCATGCTTGCATATCCCAGAGAAGCCTGGACTTGCTTGCTGGCCCAGTTCCTACCAGGTCTATATCCACAGCATTCCATTTAGCCCCAACAATCACAAATCAACAACGGGATGTTGCTGTGTCTGGAAGCTAGAACTTCCTTCTCTGGCACCATCTCTGAAGATGACTTAAGAAAGGCATGGTTCTTTTCCACACCATCAACCTTCAAGAGACATGGTTGCTCCTTAAATACCTGCTAGAGATTTGACTGAAGATTTATTTAAGCACTTCCTGCTTCTGTTGGTTTCATTAAACTTTTTTATTGATCCTTTTACTTGTCCCTTTTCTGATTTTACACCCTTTTCTGGGGCTTGAGGGTTTTCTGTGTCTGTAGCCCAATGCTCTGTAAGTGCTACAGTCCAGAGAGCAAGTCATCAGCAGCCACAAGTGCCTATTTATAAACCTCCTCCTTTCTGGAGCTTGGGGCAGGTCAACTTCCCCCTACCTACATCTGTTTTGAACTTGCATTTTAAATGTTCAAAACCAGCAATAAATCATGTGTGTGTGTGTGTGTGTGTGTGTGTGTGTGTGTGTATTCAGACATTCACAACCATGTTTCTTCCCAAGAGCTGTACATCTTGTATATAAAACTTTTTTATTTTTTTTTACATTTTGTGTTTGTACATATGCATGCTATGACATGTGTGGTGATCAGTGGACAACTTGTGGAAGCAGCTCTCAACTTCCAATCATGTGGATCCTAGGGATTGCCAAACTTGTTGGCAGGTACCTTTGCCTGGTGAAACATCTCACAGTTTCCTACCTTGCTTATTGAGATAGGATCTCTACTAGACTGAAAGTTGCCAGGTTGGAGAGGCTGGCCAGTGATCCCTAGAGTGATTACCAGTATCTTATCACACTTGAATACTTTAACCCATGGATTCTGTGGGATCAGACTAATGTCTTCATGCTTGTAAGACAAACATTTTACTGACTAAACCATTGTACCCAATGGATATTTGATGGCACAATTCCAGATCATGGTTTTCCAGTGATAGGGATACTCTTGAGTGTGAAGGCATTTAGACTTTACTTTCCATGTAGCTCTACGTTTTACTTTGGGCACAAGGCTGTCTGAGACATGGATGGTACCCACAATCCATTGTGAGACTGAAAAGGGGACAGTGTAAAGAACATAGGCTGGATCAGATTGGGAAATTTATAGATGACCACTTAATTTACTCTCCATTCTTCTCCAAATTTGAGATTATATTAGAAATACATTGGGTCCTCCTATAAAACATTTTGAGGAAGGGTGTCACTATGTAGACTTGGATAGCTTGAATTTACTATGTAGACCAGGGTGACCTCAAACTCTCAGAGATCTACCTGCTTCTGCCAAATTGGTTTTGGTTTAGACTTGGCCCTTAAAGGTAATCTCATTATGCGAGAGTTTGCCTGCTTTTACTCACCAGTTTCATGTTTTCTCTCTCCATTAGATCAAGGTCTGGTTTTCTGGTCCCAATCCTCCAGGTAGCTACCCATTTCTCCTTGAGATATTTGTGGCAAGCACTTAATTCTTCCATTTACAATTGATCTAAATTATGGGGAGAAATAATTGCTTAATTTTTCTTTTTTAGTTTTTCTGGATTAATTATCTATTTATAAGATCTCTTGCTCAGTCTCTCCTTGACTGTCTGTGTATCCAAGGATGAATTTGAACTTCCCTCTTCCCTCTACCTCTAAAACAGCTGTGACTGGAGTTGTGTGCCACTGGTGCCTATGCCTATTTAGTACTGGGATAGAACCCAGAGCTTGGTATATATTAGACAAATCCTCTACCAATCAAGACACATATCCAATCCTCTGCTTCTGTTTTTCTAAGGAGGGATACAGAAAAACTATGATGACAAAATTCTAAATATTCAGATTGAACAATGTCTATTACCATTTTACTTTATCTTCGACTATTCACAACCAAACAGGAAAAGACAGGATCTTTTTCAAAGAGGTGGACTGACCCTTAGAGAAGGATTCATCTCAACACTCCTCTGTTTTCCAGTTCAAGCATAGTAGATGAGTGTGTGGTTTTTCTCTGTGTGGACTCTGAACTGCAACTGAGCTCCGATGGGAGACAATGAGTCTTCTTTCTGACAGTGAACATTTTTCTTGTGGTTTAGCACAGCCTGCATTTGTACGTTATTCTGCATGCCTCTGAGAATGTTCTAAAAGCCTCTCATTAGTCAGTCTGGGAGTCATGGTGACAATCTTCTGGCAAGTGGAATCATGTCTTACAGGACCCTGTTTCTGACTTGCAGCAAATACTTTCTTTAAGTGTGATCTTTAATGATTTCTATGAAGGTTTTGTTCTTTTTGATGGTAAATTACTTATACTTGGTAGCAGTACCAACAATAATCATTCATTTAACTATAAATTCCTACAATTAATTGCTGATCTATACATTGTGTTAGATGCTTGTGAAATACAGTGGGTTTTCTATTAAAAATTTCCCATGTGCATGCACGTACATTCATCCACATGCGCACATACTATTTAAATTAATTAATTCACTTTATATCCAGATTGCATCTCTCCCCTCCTAGTCCCTCCTCACAGTCCCCCTCCACACATGGAAGAGGTGTAGAAAGACATGTGAACCTACCCTGAACCACGGTACTAGTGGTGAATCTGAGACTACCAAATGATCTATTCATGGATAGGATGCTCATGTTTCCAGGGTGACTTTTTCCTTACCAGGGGCAGTGGGATATAAGTAGAGAGAAGGCTCCAGCTATGAGGCCCAGAGAGGCATCACTTAGGTGAACTTGCTTACCTTATTGACCTATAACATTGTGTGTGTGTGTGTGTGTGTGTGTGTGTGTGTGTGTGTGTGACATAATCTCATGTGTGATCTAGAACTCACAGAGATTTTCAAGGTGTAGCCTCCCCAGTGCTGAGATCAAAGCTGCATGCTACAATGCCTGCCCTTTGTTCTCTTTTCCATAGCTCTATAGTCCTATATATTTACTCTCATCTATGACCTCTGACCCTAGACACTATTCTTCTTCAACATGGTTTGAAGCTTAGACATTATATTTAATTCCAGCTGGCTGGAGAGACAAAGTGACAGGGATCCAAATTGAAAAATAAAACGTCTTTATTCAATAGAAAATGGACAATAGTGTCATAATGAATTTTTTATATGTGTATACTATTTGCTTTTATGGATGTGCATATGTGGAAGACAGGAGACAATATTAGTTGTCTTTCTTAACTAATCTCCACCTTATTCATTTTAAACTTTTCTTTATACTTTAATTTTTTAATTGAAATAAGATTATTTTCTCATACAATACATCTCATCCACAGTTTAACCTCATTTCATACCTCCCAGTTGCCCCCTGCATCTTCTCTCTTTTCCTCCTAGATCCATCTCCACCCTCTGTTTTCTCCTAAGAAAATAACATCTCCAAAAATGATAGCCAAATAGCATAAAACAAGAAACCAGGTCCTCCGTGTACACTTTCAAATATTTACTTATTGTGTGTATGAGTCAGACCATGGCAAACATGGGGTGAGTCAGGACAACTGTGGGATTTAGTTCTCTCCTTCTATCTTTTAGGTTTTGAGGACCAAATTCAGGTTGTTAGGCCTACCAGCACACACCTTTCTAAGCCAACTGACCATGCCTCCATGTTACATTTTTGTGAAAGATGTGGTGTGGCTGGTGTGTATATGTGTATGGCAGTTATACCAGGAGATTTTACAAAGACAGGTTACAGAGAGAACAGTCTAGACACAGGTGAAGACAGAACAAGCCAGAAAATGAGAAGAATTCAGAAAATTAAAATATATTGCCAAAGTTAATATGAGGCCAGACAAAGCAATTCAGTCAGAAGCTTAAGGAAGCTGAATTGAATTAGTCAGATTAGATTTTGCATAGGCTAAAAGCTTCCAGACTTAGGCCTAGCAATAGTTAGAACAGAGAAGGAAATGGTCTGAGCTTAGCTCAAGTCATGTATTCAGACAGCTTGGGTATGGCTCTCATCTCATTACTTCATCTGAAGAATTCAAAGTGATATTTACAGTTGCTCATGTGCTCAGGGCAAGCATGCTGCACTCTGAGTTGGTTTCCAGTCTTCAGTTACCTCACAAATCTGAATGCTCTTTTATTTCTATTGTCTACATATCCTGTATAAGATGTTCAGTATTTGTTGACTAGGAGTGATAAAAGTGGATATCTTTGTGCTTTTTCAGAATCTTAGTGATGATGCTTAGCTAACTTTCCTGTGTCTTGATAGCAAGAATTGTCACATGTCACCTGTCCTATGTGACAGTTTACTCCTCTAATGCCTGATTTGTTGAGTTTTTTTGTTTGTTTTTATGGAAGAATGTTGAATTTTACTAGATAGTTTTCCTACAAGACAACCATGTAGGTTTTGTTTGTGTGTCCTATCTCATATACTGATTTTATTGTAGTATGTGTGTTGATATAAATCACTTGATCATGATATATAACCTTTCTAGCATGATGTTAGATTATAGACACACACACACACACACACACACACACACACACACAAGTGTGAGTACCTTTTTTTTTTCTAACTAGGAGATTAGTATGTAGGTTTGTAGCTCTGGCTATCCAGGAATTCACTGTATAGTTCTGGATGACCTCAAAATCACAGAGATCTCTCTGTCTCTGCCTACTGAGTTCTGGAATTAATAAGTGTGCCCCTTTTTCCTGGCTTTAGTTTGTTAATTTTTTTAAAAAAATTTTTACATGTACATTTATTGGGGTTATTTTTCTCTTTTAAAAATATAGTTTATAGTTTGTGTGTGTGTGTGTGTGTGTGTGTGTGTGTGTGTGTGTGTGTGTGTATCTAAGTGTATTGGTTCATGTGAAAGCCAGAAGAGGGTGTTAGATACTTTGGCATTGAAGTTACAGGTGATTATGAGCTGGCCAACATGGATGCTACAACCAAACTCAGGTCCTCTGCCTAAGTACCAAGTGCTTGCTAACTGCTGAGCCAGCTCTCCAGGCCCACATTTCCTATTTTCTTATGTCATTCCCTAGCTTTGTAAACATAGTAATACTAGCCTTGTTAGACAATTTTGGCAGTTCTTCCCTTTTTACACTCTTTTGAGAAGAATCGGCAATGTTTCTTCTTCAAATGTCGTGTAGAGTTTCGCAGTGATGCCATTAGGCCATAGGCTATTCTTCGCTGGGAGACTTTATTACTCATTGAATGTGATTGTTTCAATGTTTTACATTTACTTGGTTCAGTTTTGGTAGATCACACATATCCAGGAATTACTCTGTTTTCTCCTGGGTTTTCCAGTTTGATGCTTTATATTTGTTGGTAATCTTCCTTAATGGACTCTTGTATTTCTATTTCTGTGCCCTCTTTCTATCCCTTCAATACCTCCTTGGTTAACTATGGCAAAATTTGTGATTATGTTTATAATTAAAATTAAATAATATCACATATCATGCTCATGGTTAGGTAGGGCAAGGATTTTCAATTATGTTTATCCTTAGAAAAGGAAAACCCAAGTATTTTTTTCATTGATCCTTTGTTTCTAGTTTATTGATACTATCACTTTTGTTACTGAGCTGACTACTTTTAGTTTTTTATTTTTAGCTCATTGTATTGTAATATTGCTTATTTGAAATCCATTAAGGTTTTTACTGCATTTATTTGTTTGTTTATTTATTTATTTATTTATTTATACATGTATATGTCTGTGTATGTATGCATATATGTGCATGCCTTCTCAAGGGTGTGGCAGTTACAGTACAATTTATAAGAGTTAGTTCTTTCCTGTTTCTATGTGGATCATTGAGATTAAACCCAGATATTTAGGCTTGATGCCAAGTACCTTTCCTCTTTGAACTATTTTGCTGGAACCTGTCTTTGTACTTTTATATATTGTACCTCAAATGGGTTTTACAATGTTTGCTATGATATATTCGCACACACAGTATTGGACTCCATTCATGTTCATCCAAACTAACCCTCCCCTTGAGCTTGTCCGAGCTCACCTGTCCCTTGTTTCCCCTTAGACAATTCTTCTCTGCATTTTTTTTTTTTTTGAGGTTGGGGAGAACACTCAGTGTATGTGTGGAGATCAGAGAACGTATTCAGGAGTTGATTCTCCCCTTCTACATCTGGGACCCGGGATTTAATTCAGGTTTTCAGGTTTGGCAGAAATCATCATTACCTGCTAAACCATTTCACTGGCCACCATTTGAGTTCTAATTAAATCTACATTCTGTCAGTGAGAGATAACTTGTGAATTATTTTTTTGTTGTTTTCCCCCCAATGTCATTGTTTAAATAGGTTTGGCCCCTATAAACTAATGTGTGTGGCAGTGCATCATGCCACCAGCCAGAAAATTTGCAAGGTCCAGCAGATTCAGGAATCCAGGCTATTCTCATAATTGAGAATAGTAAGAGTTTACATCTGCTACTGACCAGGTTCCTGTCTTGGAACACATAAACATAAAACCCATTGAGAAGACTATGACAATCAGCCACGCCCTGAAGTCATTCCACATGCAGATAAGGCATCCCTAACTTCTCATACCTAACCAATATAAAGCACCTGCCTCTAGATCTCACCTCATTCCCAAATGTTTTAAGGTCCTATCCACAAGAAATAAAGTATATAAGTTATTTCACCATACATCATTTGAGAATCTTATTTAGCTGTAACACTTCAAGGAAGAGTTTTCTCTCCTGAAGCTTTCATTGCTGGACCTTGAACTAGTTCAACCAGCCAGGTACACAGTTGACTGTTGCCATTTACTGCTCTGTGGCCTGGCTCTGGCTTCTTGCTGCCAGCTGTGTCTCTCATCTTTTCCTACCTGCCTTACTCTGGCTTCCCCTTGGGGAGCTGCAAATCTTTAGTCACTCTCCAGGATAAGGATTCCCCACCAACTGTGCCCCAGTATGCAGACCTACGCAGACTGGCACACATGTGTTTGAATGCTTCAACTACATGGAGTGGCTCAATTAGATTGTGGCCTTGTTAGAGTGGGTTTGACCTCAGTGGAAAAATTGTGTCACTATGAGATGGGCTTTGAGATTTCTTATGCTCAGGCTCCATCTGGTGTAACATGGGAGCCTCCTGCTGGCTGCCTGTTGATGACTGTCTCTCCTGGTTGCCTTCTGATTGAGATGTAGAACAATCAGCTCCTTCTCTAGCCCCATGTGTGCCTTCAGGCTGCCATGCTTCCTGCCATGACAATAATGGACTGACATTCTGAAACAGTAAGCCAACCTTATTTAAATGTTTTCTTTTTTAAGAGTTGACTTGGCCATGGTGTCTCTTACCAGCAATAAAATACTAACCCTTATTACTATCTTGTTTTCTGCCTTTTCCTCTTTAAACTCCATTTTTCCTCTTGCAAAGTTTACCTTCTACTTTTCCATACACACTCTAATATTTAAATCACATTGCCCATTCAAGAGAAAATGCACTATGGTTATTTTTTTATGAGGATTTGCAAAGTGATTGTCAAAGGTTGCTTGGACAGTGAGATTCTAGGATCCCATGTTTCAGTCTCATCAGTGTTTTTGTTACAGGTACAGGCATCACACCTGTCTTTTAATGAGTGTTAGAAATTTTCACTCAGATCATCAGGGAATGGTAATCACTGAATAGAATAGGCCATCTCGCTGGTCCCTAATTGGGGGCAGGGGTTTGATACTGTAGTGAGATACCTACATCCGAGGAACAGGATATAGAAAGGTTTTTATCCTCTGTGGCAGTACTTTTTCCAACAATGGCTTCTTTCTCAGGACATGACTGAAGTTTGTACAGCTTGTGAGGGTATTACCATCACTTTCGAACAACATTTGATTTATCTACATAGACTTTCCTGCCCCAGGCAGGTCCAAAAAGATGTCGGGTTGGTCTCTGTCTGGGTCTGTGGCAGCAGCACTCTTCTACTTATTTATATTTCTTTTCTTTTATTTCTTTCATTTGTAGAGATAAATCTATAGAGTAATCATAACAGAGAAGCAGAACTCAAGCAGGGGGATGTCTGCACAGGGTGGGTAGTGTGTATTAAGGCTATAATAGTTTGCTTGGGAGCACATCGTGGTATTTTGTTAGAAAAAGTAAGCATGTTGGAGGAATTTAATCTTCGAAGGCAGCCTTTAAGTCAGGAGTTATATGTTTTGTTTTAAGAAAAACACAGTGAAAAGTTGAGGATTTATCTGCTTTGCATGGCTGGGGAAGAAAATACCATGTTCTTTATGTATCTGGGATAGGTAGTAACAGCTTGTCTGTAAAGGGAAATTGGCTGTTAGTTAAAGTTAAATAATGGTTACCAGTGTAATTTGGCTGATCTGTGGAAGGAGACTAAATATGATTTTTGAACTTTAAAAGAAATTTTAAAAAAATTGAAAAATTTTAGGACAATTTTATGTTAGAAGGGATGAATGTTAGTGAGAAAAGTAGGAATGTAAATGAAGAGGAAGGAAAAGTTTGGGGCGAAGGATTTCTCAGCAGCAGGATTGTATCTTTTTTCTTTTCTTTCTTTTTGTTTTGTCTTTTTGCATGGTAAGGGGACTTGGGGGGGGAGGGTGCAGCATGGAGGGGTCTTCTCTGCCACAGTATGGTTGTGTGCTCTAGTTTTTCCCCCTTGGTCGTTTTTTGTTGGCTGGTATTATTAGGAGGTGTATACCCTACAAGTAGATTAGAAAGAGAAGAAGCATAGGGACTTTGTGACACCATACTGGCAAGGCCAGATAGAGTGTGAGGTGACACCCATAGCTGCTTTGTGTCTCCCTCTGGAGTCACAGTGGCAGCAGTGTGAGCTGAACAATGGGAGAGAGCAAATAGGCTCACACCAGGAAGGGCTGGGTGGTGGAGCTGTGATGCTGGGGGAGGGGCAGAAAGTGGAGCATGAAGGCTAGTCAAGTTCGTAATAGGGTATGTTAAGTCCAAAATAAAATCTGGAGAGTGTAGATAAGAGTCAAAGGGGCAGGGAGCCAGAAGTGGAGGGTGAAGGATTAAATCAGAAAATGAGGGGAGTTGGGTTCAGAAGAGAGAAAAAAAAAAAAGTTCAGAGGGAGAACAGAGTGGGTAGGTGTGGGGACTGAGTCTTTTCAACAAGTGTCAGGGTTTATTATTAGCTTGGTCTGTGAGAGGTTGTTCTTTCCATGTTCATACCTTCATTGTTAGATATTATTCTCTGTGAGCCCCAATTCTCATAGCAGTTATCAATTCCCTGTCCTCCTGACCAAGTTGTCACAGTAAAAGCTAATATGAGTGCTCTGGCTTCTGAGAAGTACCATGTATGTCTATAGGACTCCACCGTGATTGAAAGGGGTGCTCACTGTAGGTATCCAACATTTCTTGATGTTCATGTTTTTAACTTTATTTATTTATTTATTTATTTATTTATTTATGTATTTATTTATTTATATGCATGCATACATGTGTTTGTATATGTGGACACATATATGTCTATAAGTATGTGCATACACATGTACATGTGAGCTCTGAAGAGCCCATTGAATTCCCTGGAGCTGGTCTTCCTTCCTTCCTTCCTTCCTTCCTTCCTTCCTTCCTTCCTTCCTTTCTTCCTTCCTTCCTTCCTTTCTTCCTTTTTTCCTTTTTCCTTCACACTACTTTTTTTTTCTTTGAGATATGGTCTCACTATGTAGTCCTGTGAAGCCTGAAACTTTCGATCTAGATTAGCTGGCCTTCAACTCACAGACCCGTGTGACTCTGGCTTCATTGTGTTCATTTTAAAATCAACAATGTTTCTTGGGCATTTTTATGTATAGGTCACTGGTTTTAATGACACAGATACACAGATAAAGCGTATTCTGATTTTGGAATGTCCTTTCTTTTTCATAGCATACATGAACAGTTCTAGTTTTTAAAAGTCTTTAAATTTGTTGACTGCATTTTTTCTTTAACAGTTTCATTCATATATGCAGGGTGTTTGCGTTCATTACATTCTGTCTTATTTTCCTCCTCTTACAACATTCATTCTCCTCCCTTTCCCACATTCATGATATTAATTTTTCTTTTTGACCCACAGATTGTAACCAGGATGTTCTCTAGAGCCAACAGCTTTGGAACTACACAGGAGTGCCTGGTGAAGTCACTGGTCAGTTCACTGAAGCAATGATTGTCCCTATTCCAGAATCCAATAATTGTCAATAGTTCAGCAAAGAGGTGTAGGGCCCTATGAATGACTCTTTGGACCATGATTGGCTGTTTAAAACAGGCTCAGACATTTGCAGGAATTCTTTTTTCCCATTAATTATGTAATTTATTTGTTCACATTACATCATGAACACTGAGTTCCTTCTTGGTCCCACACCTTACACACACAGTCCACTCCTTATCCCCCATTACCTTCTCCAATGAGTACATGGAGTCGTCACTGGGTAACCCCCACCCTGGCATATCCAATCTCTGCAGGGCTATACACATCCTCTCCCACTAAAGCCAGACAAGGCAGCCCAGTTAGAGGAATGAGTTTCACAGAGAGCTTTATGGATAGACCCCACTCCAGTAATTAAAAGAGCAACATGAAGACCAAGGTATAGATCTGCTAGATTTGTTGAGCGGTGGTTCAATCTCTGAATGCCCCCAAATATCTAGGTTAGTTGATCCTGTAGGTCTTCCTTGGAATTTTCATCCCCATCAGAGCCCTTAGTTCTTCTCCCAACTCTTCCATAAGATTCCCCAAGCTCCAGCCAATAATTGGCTATGAGTCTCCATATCTGTCTGTGTCAGTCAGCTTCTGGGTGGAGCCTCTCAGAGGACAGTCATTCTAGGATCCATCTGCAAAATAACAGAATAGCATCAATAGTGTCAGGGAGTGGTTCTTACTCATGAAACTGGTCTCAAGTTGGGTCTAGTATTGTTTTGCTATACCCCTGGTCTCTGCTTCATTGGTTTCCCTGCATTTTTTGTAGACAGGACAAATTTTGGGTCAAAAGTATTCTGGGTAAATTAGAATTCTTAACACAGTAGAGACGAGAGGTGACTTGGGCTAATGGGCAGGATCAGGAAACAAATGAAAAACAGCTGAGACAAATGTGATTAGGTATCAAGGGTGGAGAAAAGGAGCTTGTTTTTCTATGTCAGGTGGAAAATTCTTTATAATTGATTCAAAAGAGTTACAGTAGATCCAGTGGTCCATTAAAACACCCAGTCAAGAAGAAGTTCAGAGGAGCCTGGCTGAAGCTTGGTTTAGGAGAGGCCTCTGAACTCATTGACCTACCAGCTAAGGGAATGTACAAGAGGGTACCACACAGCTTTCACTTTAGATAAAAAAAATAAATAAATAACTCAATTGATAGATAAACAGACATTTCCCTGGGAATTCATAACCACAAATCTGACTTCACACAAATTTTGGGCTCAAGTTTACATAATCCATGTTAGTCTGGGCACCCCTAAGCTAAAAAGACACACAACTTGCTTTTACACTAATGATGTCCCAGGGGACTTGACCAAAGCTAACTCTAGAGTTAGCTACATTATAAATAGACATAGTATTATAAGCATATATATTGTCTCTAAATATATTCATAGACTAAAAAAAATCTCATGAAAATCCTAGCAAGCATTTTGTATAGATTAACAACTGACAATCTTAACTCATTTCCCGGATTGCACAAAGTTGCAGTAGAGAAGAAAGTCCCCAGAGTTGTTATCTGACCTCCACACACATGCACCTACATATGTATACAGATAATAATATGAATTTAAAAACTTTAAATGTAAATTCAAGAAGTGGCTAGAGAGATGACTCAGTGATTGAAAGCACTTGCTGCTTGAAGTTAGAAAGCAGAGTGAGATGAACACTAATGCTCAGTGCACTTTCTCCATTTATTTACACCAGGGCCCCAGCCTAATGAATGATGCCACCTAAGTTACAATGAGTCTTTCCATTTAAGTTAATCCCCGTAACTGGGACCCACTAGGACCCAAGAAGTCACTCCTGGCACCGAGCACTGGTTCTTTTTGCTCTGGGCCCCTGCACTGAGCAGATCCAGGGTGGCAGCTCTAACCCCCAATCTCACAGAACCCAGAGGAAGTAGGTCTCACAGGAGCTCTAACCTGGGCAGTATAAGAATTGTATATTGCAGAATATACAACCTTGGTGTATCTACTTATCAAGCAAGATGAACAGACCTGCTGGAACCTCTGAGCTGGATTCCAGCTGGATGCACTGAAGACACAGCATCAGAGGCTTACCAATTTACTCTTTTCCTGCCCTTCTTCTAATATCTCAATGCCCATAATCAGCTTGAAGAAGTTAATGAAGAGTCAACACCCCTATCCCCTGGGTTCTGGGACGGAGGTGGTTAATATTGGGCTGTCTTTCTAGGGAAAATAGTTGTTTTGTTGAAACGTGGAGGATTAGCTAGGATTTATTGCATAGTCATAACCTATTGGTAGAAATATGTATAATTGTTATTAAGATGAAGTTATAATTTCTTAAAGGGTACAAATTTTACTTTGATTTCAAATTTAAGGTTTTCATTGCTAGATGTTTCTTATTGATATAAAAGTGAGATTAATACTGTTACTCTCATAGGCATTGTGCCTCTATAACACATTTAGGAATACAAGGCATAGACCCAGCCCTTCTTTAATGTTTTTAACTAATTTGAGATGGTTAGCCTGTGATTTAAGAGCCTATAGCAAACTTGTGGCTCTGAGTTTATTGTTAGGGTGTTTTCTATATTTTATTTACAAATAGCTGAGAGGAGTTAACAGACAACAGTCCAGATTGCCTTACATGGATAGTTGGTTTTCAAAACATCAGAACTCCACAGAATTGACATTACAAACATTTCTGTATTAATGTTCATTTGGATTAGAGACCTGTCTGTTCCTGACAGCTTCCTGTCTTGGATTCTAAAAAGAAATTGAGCATCTTTGGAGTTAATCCAGTTGTGGTGAGACAACCACTAGGCAAGAATTGCCTATTTTCATCTACAGACAAATTACTGTCCAGAAAAGGACACACTTGAGGAATAGTCCACTGATTATATCTGCTATGACAGAGTAGTTAGCCCGTAGTTATTCTGCATCACTAGGTCTGTCAGATGATCCTGGGCCAGAAGGCTGAAGATCGAATGCTCCAACATTTTGTAGTATAGGGACTGTCCAAGTGTTCAGCAGTCTCTATAAATTGGTTAAGTTTTGGAAGCTGTGCTTTGTGCTTCCCATAATTTCAGTTAACTCAGTTTTTCCGGATTTCTGATGGGGTTGAAGACTTATAGTCTCATAGCCAATTGTGGCTATTTACTTTGAGAGACAAGATTTAAAAGGATAGTTTTCAGCTCACATTCATTCTAAAGCCAAGAAAATAGACAGGTTCAGAACTAAGTCTTTTAGTTAGGAGAAATGACAGAGGTTCTGGTTAGTCAACAAAATAATGGACTGGGTATTAAGTCTATCTTGTACCTTACTGACACAAATTGGTATAGTTATGCTTTAATTGTATTTTGAGAGAAAAGATTTATTTTAACAGGAAGGGTAATATGTAGGAGGAACTAAGGTGGGAGGAGTAAGGAAAGTAAGAGGAAGAGTAAGGAGAGGAGGAAGAGAAGGAGAAGAGGAGCTAGGACATGAGAGAGAAAGTGGGGGAGAATATGGAGGCGGGTCTTTGCATGTCTTTGCCAGTCAAAGATAGTTGGTATATCTAGGTTGGGTATTGGGTTATACTTTTTATTGTATGGGTGTCTTATTATTGAGCATTACCAAACTTATAAAGCCTTTGATTAATATTTAAAATAAATTGTATAAAAGAAAAAAGGAAAAGGGAGGATGGGATAAGGATTTTTTAGGGAGGAGAAATGGGGAAAGGGGATGGCATCTGAAATGTAAATAAAATATCCAAAAAAAATTAACTAAATAAAAGATGTCAATAACCCTCAGAAAAAAAAAATGTTAATCCCCTATAAAAATTTCTCCATGGACATGCCCAGAGGTTTCTTTCTATTGTGATTCTAGATCCCATTACACCTATTACACCCACAAGACTAACTTCACCACATCTATACTTTGGTAGCAAAACTTGGTCATTGTTGTGCAGAGGCCTTACTTAAGCTAGTGCTGTTTGTTTTCCCTCCATTGGAATTAATCTTCACTTATCACAGAGATTGTTCAGCGGTTGTGAGTTGTCTTGTAGTGGATCTGAGCTTGGTACCCACAATCACATGTGGTGGCTCACAACCACCTGTAACTCAAGTTCTAGGATAGACAACATGTTCTTCTGGTCCCTGTAGGGACCTGTAGTCATGTACACAAATCTCCCTGGCTATACAGTCTGTGATAAAGGCTCAGCAAAGACAGTGGTGATATTAATGGAGAAAGGAAATTTGAGAAGCAACTCAGAGAGTAACACAGGTGTGGCTTAGATGACAGATTAGCTGTGGAAGGTGGAAAATTAAAGAGGAACATTAATTTCATAATTTAATTGTAGATTTTTGCACATATGATAATGAGAATGGTAAGAAGAGACTCATCACCCCAACTTAATCTTTACCATTATTCCCTGTTTGCCTCATATGCTTTATTGAAGTATTTAGAGTAAATTACAATCATTGTGACATTCTAACCCTAATAATTAATCACACATTGTTAACAAATTATATAATGTAGCCAACACAACTTCATATCAGAATCTTACAATTAGCATTAAAATATTTTACTAACATTCAAACCTGTGTCAAACAAATATTCTCTACCATTTATATTTCATTTTGTGTTGTTTTAATGTGTGTGTGTATGTGTTTGTGTGTGTGTGCATATGTGTGTTTTGATATGTGGGCATACAATGTAAAGGCCAAAGATTGATGTCAGATGGCTTACTCAATCACTGTAACAGAATTTTGAGAGAAATTCTAATAGAAGAGAATGGGGTATAATATATCCCAAAGGTGATTTAAAATGTGCATTCTTAATTTTAAATTTTGTAAAATTAAAAAAATGAGACAATTAGGACAACTGCTAAGACACACTGGATTCTAAAATTGACTGCTGAATTAGATCAGCTTACAGAGGTCCTAATTCCACAGTGGAAGAAGGGAGTTGTGTTATGTTGGAGAGGAGATCTTACATTTATTTCAACATGAAATGAAAAGTTATACCTTACATCCAAATTATCTAAAATAAAATTTGACCAGTGAAGACCCCTAAAGATCTTGGCTACAGACAAAATGAGATTGGCAATATCAACAAGACAGGTACTGTATATACCCTGATCCTGCTATTTGAGAACAGCTCTGAGGATGGTGGCGGTGGGGGGGGGGGGGGGGAGAATATCTTTGCATAGACAATAGATCTTGTTGACTATAGAATCCTCCAGTCTTTTCATATAATTCCTTTAAGTGGTATAAATAGAAATTGGTATTAAATCTGATATAAACAAAAGTAACTTATAAATACTAAGACTTATAAATAAAAGACTTATAAATGTCTTTTATATGTTTAAATGAAGAACAGAAAATCATCCTTAATTTATCTATGCACTGTATTGCACATTCCATACAGGTGCCTTTTTATTATTAAATTTATTTATTTATTCACTTCACAACTCAGTATCATCTGTTCCTCTCATCTCAGTACCCCCTTATGCAAGTTCTCCCCCCATTCCACCTTCCACTTCTTGACTAGGCTAAAGGTCAGCAATCCTCAGCAGTCCTGGGAGAAAAAGTTTGTGTGTAGGGTGTTGAGGGTTAGAATGCTGGAAATCAATCTCTGATATTATGAATGTGAAGCAGGTGTTCTTAACCTTGAGCCACATCTACAAATAGTTTTTATATGTTCATTACATGTTCATTTTTAAATGAAAGTGGAAACATGTTTGGCATAATTTAAAAATATTTTTATTTTTGTGCATGTAATGTGAATGTGTGCATGCATGATCTCAAGTACAAACATATGTGTGCCATGGAAGCCAGAAGAGGGTGTCAGATTCTATGGAGATTCAGTTAGAAGCTATTTTGAGCTACCAGCTATAAGTGCAGAAACTGAATTTAGGTCTGTTGAACGAGCAGTTAGTAAGTTTAACTGCTGAGCCTTCTATCTCTTAACCTGTTTCACAAAATTTTCCTAGGCTTTCTTTCTATTATTGTACATAACATTATATGTATCATTTCCCATAACAGTTACAGATTTTTATAGGCTACATCAAATATTCTCTAAAAAAATATATTCTAACTTGAAAAAGTTTCATTATTATATGTTTACTTTGTTTCTCATTTTGCTATGAATATATTCTTTGGACCTATTAGTAGATCTATTTGTAACTCTTTTCAAATAAAAGAAGATTCTACCATATCTAACAGTAGAGACTAGCTAATGAACTCCCACTTGTCCATCTCTCAATTTTGTCAAATATTTTATTCTTCCATCCTACTGGACTAAATGTAAATTTAAGATACAATTTTTCTATAAATATTTTAGTATGGATCTCTAAGATATTGGTATCCTCTCCCATGCACATCCACATGTGTATCCACACCATATGAGCCTACATACATGAGTGTACATACACACACACCACATTCATATACATACAAAAAAACAAAGAAAAACTTGTTAGAAATTTCTGAACATCTGAGTTCAAGGCCAGCCTGGTCTACAGAATGAGTTCCAGTACAGCCAGGACTACACAAAAAAACCTTGTCTCAAAAAACAAAAAAAAAAAAAAAAGAAAAGAAAAGAAAAGAAAAAAAGAAAAGAAAAGAAAAATCTGAACATTATTAAAAATCAAGCAAACATCTCAGAAATGTTTTATTCAATGTATCTTATTGATATTAGAGTTAACTAGGGCCTCCACACTGCATTTGGTTGCATTATATAGCTGGATAAATGCTTGAAATTTAAATTGCTGGGTCAAAGTATCTACTTACTTTACAGAAGCTTACTTTGAAGTACAAAGTTAGCCACCACAAGCTATTTTAACATCGGGTACCAGTGCTGATCTCATGAGTTCAAGTTGCTCTGAGGTGGTCACCCTCACAGACCACCTTTCTTCATCTTCTCAACTGTTCTTTCCACCTTCCTGCAGTTTGAACACCATGGTGCCTTGTGTCCTAAGCTCCCTGGGATCATATACCCAGCTCACAAAATTCTACCATCCTTTCTCTGTGAGTCTCACCTGTTGCCAAGACTTCTCTTGGTGACATATCTTTTTCTATTTCTTACCTCCTATATGATGATCATCAGTGTGAGAAGAAATGTCTGCTGGTGAGTGTGTGAAGCAGGGATGGAATGTGGGAATGCCAGTCATATCAATTTTAGAGTAGTAGGAGGGGCGGCAACAGCTTGGAGTGTGGGGAGAGGAGCCTGACATAAAAATAAATATTCTTTGAAAATAGGTGAAGCTTAGTTTGTGATGCAGTCCTAGAGAGGGTGAGGTGGAGGATCATGAAGTCTAGGTAATCCTGGTCTATATAGTTAGAGCTTTTTATAAAAAAGGAAGGAAGGAAGGAAGGAAGGAA
>JANHMN010000009.1:2276902-2304250 GCA_030674055.1 Rhabdomys pumilio | reverse complement strand
TTCCTTCCTTCCTTCCTTCCTTCCTTCCTTCCTTCCTTCCTTCCTTCTTTCCTCCCTCCCTCTCTCCCTCTTTCTTTCTTCCTCTTTCTTTCTTTCTTTCTTTCTTTCCCTTTTCTTTCTTTCTTTCTTTCTTTCTTTCTTTCTTTCTTTCTTTCTTTCTTTCTTTCCCTTTTTCATATGTGCCTGGGATCAAATTCAGCCCCATGCTTGCAAAAAAGTGAGTTTGCCAGTGTTCCCTCTCTCCAGGCCTGGCAGAGACTTATTTGTGAACACCCATTTTCCTTTTCATTGTAATCCTTCCAAGAATTGAAATTGCTAGGTCAGATATAAACTGTTGGTAGGGCTGTTAGACTGTTTTCCAAAGTACTAGTATTAAAAGGATGCCTTGTGATTTGAATTTTCTCTAAATTTTCTACTCTTTCCTAAATATATAATTTTATAAAATGAATTATAGCTTAGAGAGACCTACATTGTTTCATTTGGAAGCAAGATTTTTGAATGGAATTTAATCAAAGAATTTAAGTTGCCTGCCACTCAGTCCAGCAGAATTAACTCACAGTCAGATGCAGAGAATCTATGTTAATTGGAAAGGAGGAAGTGGGGTGTGTCCTTGCCAGGGAAGTCCTTTAAGCTTCGGTAATATTATTGATTATTAACAATACCAGAGGAACAGAGAGCTGCTCTCTGAGAGGCAGGTCTTTCTACAGGGGAAAAGATTTGGATTTCTCAGGCTCTTTTTAAGAAATGTTGTCTAATAAAAAATAAATGTCTAATTGTGGAAGTGGGGCTAGGTGTGCTTAGAGGGCTGAATTCAAAGTGGCCATAGAAGAAGTGTCTTTCTTTTGTGCTTCTTTGTGGCAGGGATCTCCTGGGAGATGACCCTTGTGATACTGTACACTATGATGCATTAGCATTTGCATAATCAGACTCATACACAACTTACTGGGTGCACAGCTTACTGTAAATTAAGGGATACTGCGAATGCAAGACACTTTGCTGATGGGGGTTAAGAGAGCAGTAACATCATTCCATAAAGGACCTGGGGAGCTGAGAAAGGACACTACTGGCTTTAATTGATTCACGTTTGCCATGGAATAAAACTGCATTGACATATGATCACATATTTTGTATAAACTTTAAATTAGCATAGATTTATATTTAAATAGAAATTTATATTTAAACATAGCATATTATTTAAATAGAATGAGGCCTGATAATGTCCTTTCTCTGGAACCAGTTGGAAAGTTCTATCTGTCTTTCTGTCTTTCATCTATCCATCCATCCACCCACCCATCCATCCATCCATCCATCCATCCATCCATCCATCCATCCATTTTATACAGGTTTTCTCTGCTTAGCTCTAGCTATCCTAAAATTTGATTATAGAGCCAGCTGACCTTGAACTCAGTGATCCTCCTGCCTTTTCTTCCTGAGATCTGGGATTAAACTAGAAGTTGTGGTTGTAAATCTCCAGTGTAAGAATGGAGTGCACCTAGTATATTGACTGAAATAATGTTGTATTGCTATTACAGGTTCCTTAAAGTACTCAAAATTCCAGAGAGGGCTCCAAATCCTATCTTAGGAGTGTTTCCACTGAAGTGTGCGTGTATGTGTGTGAGGGGGAAGTGAGTGCTGCACAGAGAAAAAGAGGGAAAGTAAGAGACAGATGCAAGTGATGTTCCCTTGGAGTTGTCTACCTCATTTTGTTTTTTTGAGAGAGGTTGTTTCACAAAGCTGGAGCTTGCCAAGTAGGCTAGGCTGGCCAGGCAGAGTTTCAGGCCTCTACCCATATCTGTTTCCTTAGTGCTGGGATTATAGACATGTGACATAACTCAGGCTCACTCATTTCTTCCTTCCTTTCTTTCTTCCTTTCTTTCTTTCTTCCTTTCTTTCTTTCTTTCTTTCTTTCCCTCTTTCTTTCTTTCTTTCTTTCTTTTTCTCCCTTTCTTTTTTCCTTCTTTCCTTCCTTCTTTTCCCCTTCCTCCCTCACTCTTTATTGCTTTCTGTTTTTCTTCCTTTAAAATAAAACCAGTGTGGGTCTCTTAGGTGAACATAAATTAAAGTACACATGTTCATTAATTTTTTTTTTCAATTAGATTCACTTGGGAAGAGGGAAACATCTGAGGCATTGCCTCTGTCTGATTGTTTTGTTGCCAGGTTATAGGACATTTTCTTGATTAATGATTGATGTGCATGGGCTCCTTGTGTGGTCTTCGATGTATGTATAAGAAACCAAAGTAAATAAGCCAAGAGTAGCGAGCCATTAAGCAGTGTTCTTACATAGTCTGTACTTCTAAAGTGAAAGCAGAAAAATTAAATATGCCCCCATCCGGGTTGTTTTTGGTTAGTGTTTTATCACAGTAAAATAGAAGCAAACTAGGACAGTACATAGGAAGTTTTTACTGTTAGAGAATTTCCTATATTCATATAATGTGCTTTGATCAAATTCATTATCTACTCCTTCTCCCCCAATCCCTCGACTACCACTGGTTTTTCCCCCAATCTCATGTACTCTGTTTTAAAGAATTATTTATTTAATTTTATTTTATGGATTCAGGTGTAGTCATTCATGACTTTAATCCCAGAACTTGGGAATCAGAGGCAGGAGGATGGCTAAGAGTTTGAGGCCAACCTGATCTACATAGTGAGTTCCAGGGAAGTTAAAACTACATAGTGAAATCCTGTCCTGAAAAGAAAAATCCAGAAAAAGAACAACAACAACAAAACCCAAAAATATTTTATGTGTATGAGTATTTGCCTGTAAGAGTTCAAGTATGCTACATGGGTGCCAGCTGCCCACAGAGTACAGAAAAGATTAACGTGTCAGCCAAGACTCACTAGCAGAGTTGCCTAAACATGAGCTGAAAAAGGAGAACAACAGTCATGCCAAAGTGCAAAAATCACTAGGTCTCAAGCCTACACAATGAAGCAAGGAATGCTGAGAGTGGGAGAAATGTACTTCCCCAGAGAAGTGTATACCAACTGATTATTCAATACCAAATAGTAAGGCAGGAAAACATACAAGTAAATAACAATATATAGATTGAGCATGTTATATTTAAAAACATGTATGTATATACATATACAAACATAGATAAAATAACAATGACTTTAAAGATACGGAAAGGTTTAGGGGAGAAAAAGGAAAAGGTGAAATGATGTAATTTTAATCTCAAAACAAATAGTAAAAAAATACTGAGAAATAACAATTTTCTGTGTGCTGAAACATTCACTCAAGGAAGCAGGGAGAGGTTCACCAAACTCAGGAGTAAACAAACTTCATGTGTTTGAGAAAGTCCTAAATTACAGGGTTTAGGAGAAGCCAGCTCAAAGTTATAGATGCAGAAAACAACTGCTTGAGAAAGAGAATGACTAGCTGAAAGGAACTCCCCAGATGGCTGCCAGTCAAGCGGAGTATTCCAGGTTTGTAGTTTCCATGAATAACCACTTCTGTTTGTGAAGGGGGCTCACCTTTTTAACAAGAGATTCTCAGTGCTAGGAAACAAAAGGAAAATATTTTTAATTAGCACATAGTTGTAGCATTGATGCTATTGCCCAAAGAGGCCCAGCCCCATCAGAAATATTTCTTAGCTAAAGAAGGGGTAGGTCTTGCTATAATCTTGTCTCCATGACCATTGATCATCCTAGAGTGAGTGGCCGTGTTTTCCCTGCCCCAATGGAGTGTTGTTGTTGCTCCCTCCCCCAGACATGAACAAGTTTTTAAGAGGCTCGGATTTACAGGGTTTTAGTTAAGATAGTTTTGTTTTTAGCAAACAGGACTTGTCAATGCTCAGGACTGGGCAAGCAGGTGTCCAGAGGCAGGAATCAGTAACTCAGCTTTGGCTTTGTCAACTCAGATTAGAAAAGAGTTCCTTATACTGTTTTTCATTTCCACATAACCCAGTATTTTTGATGTAAGCATATTAATCCTGTTTAATTAATGTTAAAGCTTGAAGTTTACCTTTTCTCCTTCATATTGAGGTAGGGTTTTTTACTTTCATGATTATAATTACATCATTTCCCTTCTTTTTTCTCACTACAAGCCTTTCCATATTCTCAAATTATTATTTTATGTATACGATTATGTATATATGTATACACATACATATTTCTAAATATAACCTGCTCAGTCTATATAATGATATTTATATGTATGTTTTTAGGGCTGATCATTCAGAAACTACATTTGAAACATTCCTGCTTCTATAAGTTATCCCTCATGCACACTCCTGTTAGTAACCCCAGTAGATGATGCTAGTTCATCAAGTAGGAATTTGGTGCTGTCACTACCTAGGTCTGTTTTAGGTTCAAAATCTAAGCAAACATGTTTATGTCATTTATCTCCAAGAAAAGTCTCACATAATAAAAACCACAAAGGAATATTTGTTCTATGTACTTCTACAACATGATCTGGTCATTCTACCACTAATTATTTACTAAAGATGCAAGCTTGTGTCCACATAAAGACTCAGAAATTAAATTCATGGCAGCTTTATTTACAGGAACTAAAACTTGGAAATAGCCTAAATGTCCATTACTAGGTGAATGGTTTACCAACTCTGATGTCTCCATATAATGGGAAACCATCCAGCAGGAAATACTGATCTGTATATTGGACACTATCCACAGAGATCTGTGAGGCTCTGGCCCAGCTTGTGCTCCCCGGGGGAGGAGAGGGTAGTCAGATCCATGTGTGAGATGCTACTCTGGTCAGTGGGCCAGAGCAAGCAGGAGAGGAACTGCCTGCCTACTCACAAAACTGTGAGATGGTAGGCAGGGCATGCGTGTGGGGGAGGGGGAGGGTAGGCTGGAGGGGTTTAGCTAGCCAGTGAGGTGCACCTGGCCACATGTAACCAAGGTGAGGACACCTGGAAGTAGGAAGTGCCCACAGTAGGCTCAGGCAGCTTCCAGTGGTGAATGCTTTAGAAGAGGACTCTTTCCCAAGAATGTTAGAGTTCTCATATGACAGAAGCTCCCAGGCAATGTCTTCTAGATAGGGTCTTATATATATTTTGAAGTGTGTTGAGATCTGATAGCAGATGCTTTCTATTGACTTGGTCTGAGATGTTACAGACACTTCATCTGCATGTGGAGGCTCTTGGGGCATTGGCGCTATGTGACTGATTGCTTTGGTCCTCTCAATGAGGTGCTGTGGGCAAGGGACAGGGGCCTGACCAGGAGCAGGCAAAACATTTGCCATTCTCTGGCATGAGACGCTGGGACTTCTAAACCCACTCAGTCTTACCAATTTTCCTTGTATGGCCCACTGCCCCACATGTAAACTATGAATAGTTCCACTCAACAGTAAGGTTATATGTCAGAATCATTGTGCTGAGTGAAAGTAGCCACACTGGGGCTAGTGAGATGGCTCTGAAGGTAATGGCACTCATTCAGAAAGTTGGAGGAAATGAGCTTGTTCACCAGAACCTACATGAACGTAAGAGAAGAGGACTGACCACATAAAATTGTAATTTGACCTCCACATTCATACCTGTTCAGATACCTGTATAAAGACACTAATAAGTAATAAACTTGAAGGCTGGAGAAGTCACTCTCTTTGAGTGACTATGGCTCTTGCAGAAGACTTGAATGGGCTGCCCAGCACCCAGGTCTGATGGCTTACAATGTCTGACATCCAGGGATCTATCTTGTACCTTCGTGTGTTGTCTACAGGCATTTGCTCTCATGTGCAATTGTGACCTGCCATCTGGATGGGAATTGAATCTTGGTCTTCTGTAAGTGTCCTTAATCACTGAGCTGTCTCTCCAGCCTCTGAGTCTTAATAAATTTAAAATACCACCTAATTTATAGTGACAAACATAATCAGTAGTTGCCAAGTACATAAAGTAATTGAGTGGTGGACTGCAAAAGAATATGAAGAATCATTTGGAAATAATAGAAATAAATGTCTTATATCTCCTTTGTGTGTGTGCATGTGACTGCATGCACATATACATGTATGTGTACATGCATGTATGTGTTTGAAACTGAAGACCTAGCCTCATCTAATGTTAACAATATTCTTCATCTTCTTTACCTTATGTTTAAGACAACGTTTCTCTTTGAGCCTGCAGTTCACTGATTCAGCTATGTTAGCTGACCATCAAGTTATAGACACCTTCCTGTCTGCTTCTCCCTGGTGATAGAATTACAAATGCATGCCACTGTGTCTAGCTTTTGTGTGGAGCTGGGAGTTCAAATTAGATTCTCATACTTACATGGTAAGTATTTTCTAATTGAGTAATCCATAAAGCCCTGTCTTATATCTTAATTGTGGAGGTGTTGTAATGTTTCTGGGGATGCACACAGCTAACAAAACTGAGTTCTGTCCTCTAATGGAGAGATGTTATTGCTTGTAAGTTAGTTCTCAGTGAACTTGATAAGAAAAAAAAACAAGTCTTTTTAAGTCTCATAAAACGATTACCATCTTGAATTTTACCAAAAGTTAAAAATTGTGTATAGCATAGTATATACCAAAAACAACAATGGCAAGAAATTGACAGGCATTACTGTTATTACCATAGAAATGACATGTTTATAAACATGTCTTCTAGATTCCTTGGATTGTTCTGCATGTCTGACATATAGTTGGTTTTCCCAAAAGCTTTATGAAGAATAAGATTTCATTATCAAATAATTGAATTATAAAATAACTAAACAATTTTTTACTTTTGTGTTTGTATGTACATGTATACACATGTATATACATTGGCCCCAGAAGTCAACTTTTGGTGCTGTTCTAGATGTAACCCATTTAGGACCAGAGTCTCTCACTTGGCCTTTAATGCTCTAAGTGAACTGGGCAGGAAGTCTCCGGAATCCTTCTGTTTTCATCTTGCCATATTAGAATCACAAGCACATGCTACTGTGGCCTGCTTTTTCATTGGTTCTGAGGGTCAAACTCAGATATTTCTACTTTTCTGGCAAGTTCTTTACCAAATGAGCTGTCACCATTCACTCTGGGAAATAAGGGGCAGGGCTAATGGTATGACTGCTTCATTTTCCCTTTGTAGACAAACTTCTGTGCTGTGGGAGAACAAGATTTGGGTTCAAAAATTCCCTTAGAGAACAGTGTGTTATGTTTTGCTTGTGCTGTGTTCCCCTTTTTGTCTACAATAGAGTAATATCATCAGTGGGTCTTGCAAGGCCACCGCGGCGATACGTGTCGCTGCATCGGCTCTTGAGTTACCCTGGGCCATAGGGCCCAGCAAACCTGAATGTGATCTGATGTGAGTGATGAACATTGGGAAATTTTGTCCCAAAAGGGCGGTCTGGATCTGTTGAAAGACCTCCGCAACCCTGCTTGTGTGTTTTATAATGCCTGCAGTTTCCAGAATTTTGACAGCATTTACTACATAATTTGAATCAGAGACAATATTTAGAGGTTCTTGAAAGGTTTTAAGGACTTCTAATACAATAAGACACTCGACCATTTGGGGTGAGGTTTCGGGGAACTGCCGGGTGCAAACTGAATCACCTATTACATATGCCCCTATCCCTGTTTTGGAGCCATAAGTGTAAACTACCGTAGCCTGGGGAATGGGTTTATCAGTAGTGACTTTGGGAAAAACTATGGTCTGAGCTTCAGCAAATTGTAATATGGGGTCTTTTGGCATGTGATTGTCTATAATACCTAGAAAAGAAGTAACAAGTACTGCCCAATTATCAGAGGATGCACTAAGGACCTGCACCTGTTGAGTGGTATAGGGGACCACTAGCACAGCTGGGGGGGCACCAAAAAGTGTAATGGCTGATTTTAATCCCCACAGCGCCAATTTTGCAACGGCATCAGGATACCACTCAATAACCTTTGATGGCGAGGCATTGGGGTGAATCCACAAGAGTGGTCCCTGTTGCCAGAGGACTGCAGTGGGTAATCCTTTTGTTTTTAAAATACACAAATAAAATGGCTGAGCTTTTTCTATTCTTTTCAGAGTAGCCTCCTGGATTGCCCGTTCGACCTTTAATAGGACCTGGCGAGCCTCAGGGGTTAGTCTCCTGGGAGAGGTGAGCTGTGTATCACCTTCTAAGATAACGAATAGAGGCTTCAATTCCATGGAGGATAGCTTTAGATAGGGTCGAAGCCAGTTAATATCTCCCAAGAGCTTTTGAAAATCATTTAGGGTTTGTAAATTATCTTTTCTAATTTCTATTTTATAGGGAATAATTTTATGGGAATAAATTTTGGCTCCTAAAAAAGGAGCTTACCTCAGCCAACTGAACTTTCTCGGTGGCTATATTTAGTCCCCATCGTTGGAATTGGCTTATCAGCAGAGGATGTGCCTGTTGAAGCACCGACACTGTTTCATGACATAACAGAATGTCATCCATATAATGTGCAATTAATAATGTGGGGAACTTTTCTTTTATTGGGGTCAATGCTCTTTGAACGAACAATTGACAAATTGTGAGACTATTGGCCATTCCCTGAGGCAATACCTTCCATTGATAACGTCTATCGGGTTGCCAATGATTTGTAGTAGGTAGGGAGAATGCAAAGCGTTCCCTATCTTGTTCTGCCAGGGGTATTGAAAAAAAGCAATCTTTTATATCTATAATAAGTGTTTTCCATCCTTTTGGGAGGGCAGATAAAAGGGGGAGTCCCTTTTGTACTGGGCCCAATAACCTCATTTGTGCATTAATAGCTCTTAAGTCATGGAGCAATCTCCATTTTCCAGACTCCTTTTTGATGACAAAGATGGGAGTGTTCCAGGGGGAGGTTGAGGGTTCCAAGTGTCCTACTTTCAATTGTTCTTCAACCAATTCTATTGCTGCCTTCAACTTTCCAATAGGTAGGGGCCACTGGGGGACCCACACAGCTTCCTGAGTTAACCATGGTATTGATATTAACTCCCCAATGGCCCCTAGGAAAAACCCAGCCCTTTTCTGTCATTCTTAGACTGAGCCATTACAGGCTCGATTATGCCCTGTTCACTTGGCCCCAAGCCTCTATCATGTCTATATCCCATGTGAGACATAATATTAACAGCTTGAGAAGAATAATTGTCAGTCGGTTTTAAATTTAATTGTTGAAGGACATCTCTGCCCCATAGGTTAACTGGTAGGGGTAGGACATAGGGTGTGAATGTGCCCTTTTGTTCCTCAGGGGCTTCCCAGTGTAAGGTTTTTGAGCTGATGGATGGATTAGCCTCATATCCTAGACCCTGCAGAGAGCGGGACGACTGGGTAAGGGGCCAGGTTTTAGGCCACCATGTCTGTGATATGATACTCTTATCAGCCCCTGTGTCCAAGATACCGGAGAGGGAGTTTTCCTCCACCTTTAGGAGTAAAGTGGGTCTAGAGGACAGATCCACCACCAAATGAGCTTGGTCAGTCCCTGTTGAGCCCATACCTTCCGGCCTGGATAAATTGGTAGAGGGAAGTTCATCTTGTAAGCTAGGAAGCAAAGCAAGTTGTGCTATGCGATCTCCAGGGGATATAGAAAATACTCCCTGAGGGCTGGAACAAATGACTTGGAGTGTGCCTTTAAAGTCTGTATCTATAATGCCTGGGTAAACCACAAGTCCCTTAAGGGTAAGAGAAGGCCGTCCCAAAATGAGCCCCACACTGCCCTTGGGCAGGGGCATAGTAAAGATAACAGGGACAGGAACGGCCGCCATTTGTGGTATCAATAGGCATCCGGTGGCAGCACAGAGGTCCAGTCCTGCGGAGCCTGAGTAGGCTCGATGGCCATCCGTCCCTTCCTGGCTCCATATTTCTTGGGGTCCTGGCGCCTGGGGCCCGTAAGGGCAGTTTTTGATTGATCCTCATCATTATCACCAGCAGGGAGGAGGTTCCCCTGGAGGTCACGGGTGGATCTAAACTCTTTAGCCCAATGATATCCTTTTTTACACCTTGGGCATAGGCCAGGCGGTCTTTTCGATCGTTCGTGACTGCTTTTACAATCTCTCTTTAAGTGGCCAGGCTTTCCACACCCATAACAGGTTTTTTGAGCACTCATCTCTTTAGACTGTAATATGGCCGCAGCCAATCCGGTGTTGATTAGGGGTCCTCCTATGCCGCGGCAACTTTTTATCCAATCAGCCAGCCCCTTGCTTTTACGTGGCCGGATGACAGCTTTGCATTCTGCGGTAGCATTCTCGAACACTAATTGTTCTATGAGTATTTTGATTCTTTCTGTCTCTCCAAAAATCTTTGTAGCAGTGTCTGTCATACCAGCCACAAAGTCTGAAAAGGACTCCTGAAGTTCTTGAACAACCTTTGTTAACTGCCCCTCAGTATCACCCCTTTTTGAGAGCCCCTTCCACACTTGCACTGCTGCAGCGGCAATCTGCCCATAGATTCTGACATGCTCTGCTGAACTTCCTGGAGGGTCTCCTGGCCTGCACGTATTACTGCACTACACTGCTCGTCCTTCAAGCACCAGTAAATAAACTGCCAAATGGAATGAGTGTCTTTTCTAAGAGTTTCCTCCTGTAATGCCCTTTCCAGGTCCTTCCCCAGCTTCTCCCATGATGGGCAGCAAAGCAACCCCGAGACCTCGAACCACGGAGCGACTCTGTCTACTTCCTTGATGAAATTGTCCGTGACTCTCTGTGGAAGAGCTAAGTCATGTTTTTTCAGTAAGACATTTAAGGCTTTGAGTAGCGAGTGTGAGGCTCCCATTGGGACGATACCGATGTAGCAGCTTAACTACGTCCATCTTACCACACTGGGTCACTCAGAGCCAGCCCCTATGCAGGCAATACAATACAAGAAGAACCAGAAGGAGGGCCGCTGCTACCAAAATGAAAGCAAGGTCGACCTCAAGCAAGTAAGAGAGCATACCTTTCTGATCCGTACCTGAGCTGTAGTTCTGGATCCTCCCCGAGATGAGGGTCTTCCTCGGCGCCCACAGATGGATTGTCCTGGGTTTCAGCACCAGTTGTGGCTGTCCTCATCACGACCTCGCCAGCAAGAATGGACTCAGACAACAGGATCCTACTACAGCAAGCTTTATTGCAGCCAGAGTGAAGGGAAGACCCTGATAGGAAAGGGAATCATCCTTAAATACCTATTAGGTCAGCGTGTATCTCTGTGATTGGCTAGCAGAGCTCAGGAGATGTGACATCTCGGGATGCATCACATGTGGGCTGGTTCAAGAGACTCTGAGCATGCTCTGAGCACTTGTTTACTAGTTAAGTGGGATGAGTCCGGGCGGATGTCAGCGTCATCTTTTAATGGCGGCGGTGAGATAGTGCAAAATGACATTGGCGCACCACACAGGCCCCCTTTCTAGTAAAGTCTACATAGGATGAGTATTTAAGATAAGACCAATAAAATACTTTACAATCAAATCATTCTTTTGTCCCCTGGCCACTTGACCATAGGCTGTCACCATCCGTGGCCATCTACAAAAAGAGTCATAGTATGAGCAGTTCCTTCCAAGATGATGGAATCTCAGACATGATCTGTGGCTGGTCTATTTCTTGGCAGTACCATCACATTAAAGAGATAAGTCGTAACCCATCCTGGCCAGTTAGTTATATTGATGGGAAACTAAGAATTAGGTTTGCTCTGAAAGTTGTCCTCCAGAGTAATTTATATGACAAAACCAAAGAGTCAAAGTGGAGACCAACTCAGATGTGTATCTATGGTGTAAGGAAGGACATGTGTGGCAGGGAACAAAGGGAGAATAGAAGCTCAGCTGTTGTCCCCATTCATTTGAACTAGTCAATTTTAGAGGTTGGTCTGTGTTGGCTCTATAAGTATATTTCTGACTCCAGTCCACAGCAGCTTTGGTATGGGTAACCTTTGCTTGACAACTGCAACTTTAATAGTTGGGAGTGTGGTGAGGATAACCTGATACAGCCCTTCCCATTGGCTCTAGACTTATTCATTAATTCTTTCTGCACTGTCAGCTATGACTTTCAAGAACCCTTGAAGGCAGGTGTGTCCGTACTTTTGGAGTCCTCTCTGAGTCCTGTTTGAGGTGGATAGCAAAATACAACTTCAAAAGCCACATTTACAAAGCATATAATGATCCAAAAACAGTACAAGTTTCAGCATGTCTAGCCAAGGGAGATCTTTTTCTTGGTAATTTTGGGCCAATTTTATGTAAAAAGTCATATCTACTTCCTCAAACAGGCCTGACGATTGGAAGTAATACTGTGTGCACAAGTTTCAAGATAATACTTTGTATAGGTAGGAAAAGCTCCTACCTAACCTGAAAAAGTACACACAGTTCCTTGTGTTACTGCTGTGACAAAATGGCTCTCAAAAGCAACCTAAGGAAAGAAGTGCTTATTTTGGATAATAGTGAGCACCCAATATTCTTCTGTTTTGTCTTCCCAGAGCTGGGATTACAAGTATTTGGCAACATGCCTGACATTTTTATCTTGACTCTGGGTGAGGATTAAACCCAGGTCCTCATGCTTGCAAAAAAAAAGTCTTTAGTGATCAAGCTGTATCCCCAGCCTTTTTTAGATGGTGTTGAGTTTTTGTCTTTTTACTGTCTAATGTAATGCTAAGTACAGGCCACCAAGACCTGGCGTTTCCATAGCCCCCATGACCCTGTCCACAAGTTAATTCTGATGGGAAATAAGAATGCCAACAGCCAAGAGCTGAGAAGAAAAGAAATAGATACCTGGGCTTGTGGTTAAAGCAGGAAAAAAAAAAAAGAAAGAAAAAAAGTGCAGGAAGATGAGGGGAAAAAAGCCATGAGTTAAGAGTCAAGAAAGCATGGCCCTGAGGGCTGCCGAATTGGAGCTAAGAGCAGCCCAGCTGAAGCATAGTAAGTTAAAACTCAGGGTTCTCGATAAGAAAATACATTTTAATAGCATGGAGGGTAGGAAGCTGTCAAGCTCTTGTGTTATTTAAAGCTTATTGTAAATATAAAGGCTGTTAGTGTGCTTTTCATCTGGGAACTTAAATACCAAAGGCAGGACAGAAACTGCGGGCTAGGAAGTAAATAATTTCAACAACAGCCTCCCTCCATGTATTGTGGGAATAATTCCCTTTTTTCCTTAGATCAGGCTTCTTAATTATAACCAACAACATCCCATGCTCCCCCAAATCTGTGAGAGGCTCATTGAGCATTGGAAATAAGCCATTCACTTTTAGAGTTGCATTTAAACTTGTTTGTTTGCTTTTTTCCCTGATGTATCCTTTGTGGATAGTTTCAAGAGAAGCTGAGTTTCCTCTGAACATTAGGCTGAGTTTTTTGTTGTTGTTGTTTTGAGATAGAGTATTTATTTATACCCCAGGTGGTTTTAAACTTGCCATTCTCCAGAGTCTTGAGATTACAGGTATGTTCCATGTTTCCTGGTCTTGGTTAAATTTTATCTTTTGGGATATTTTTTTTGGCTGTGAACCATCTGTTATACTCTTCCTCGGTTTCCTGGGAGAAAATATGTTAGCACTTCCAAACAACTGCACAAACTCCCTGCATGTGTGCAGCTTTATATAATACTGTTCTTGGCATGCCCACTTCATGTTGTGAACTTCTTTTCTTTATAAAGATTCATTTTTTTTTAATTTATTTGTGTGTGTGTACATATGTACGTGCCAGTGCACTCAAAAGACAGAAGAGGGTGGTGTTGTGCTCCTCTAGTAATCTTTGCTTACCGATTTGAGGCAGGGTTCTCCCTAATTGTGGGCTTCATGTTCTCCCTCTGGAGGCTACAACTTCAGAGATCCTCCTTGCTCACCTTCTTAGAACTGTCATTACAGCTGTGGGCCTGATGCCTGGCTTATTGTTTGGGTGCTGGGATTGGGTCTTTATGATTGTGTAGTCATTAAGTCATTGCTCCCACCCCTTGAACTCATTTTCATATCAATTTTTTATCTTGTAGCAGCAAACTGTTGTTAAAATGCAATGATATATAAACAAAGACCAAGAGACAAGCAGTGTAAAAACACTGTTCTTAGAAGAATCAGAAGATGAGGTTTGCTGAACTTTGTGTGCAAGGCAGTGTAATAACATGGAAGAAGTTAGTTCTAGAGGGTCACACAGATGTGGGGTCATAACACAACTCAATACTTATGCCTCTAGTGAATTCCTACAAACATTGTAATCACTCAAAATCTGTTTCTATAGCTTCAAAATGTGGGCAATTTTATCTTACTTAAAGAGAAGATTAAGAGACTATGGCAGCTCTAGAAATAGCTGGGACCATAGGTATTCTTGGACTTCCCTGAATGCATGCCCAATAAATAGGCTAGCTAAGCACAAGGTATAGGCTTGCAAGCACATAACCTGTTCAGCTAACTTGTCATCTTGCATTTTTGAGACATGTCTCTTACTGGCCTGAATCTCACCAAGTAGGCTAGGCTTGTTGGTGAGTGCAAGCACCAGAGACCTGCCTCTGTCTTCCAAGCATGAGGATTACAAGTGGCATAAATCCTGTTATTTATTTTTGTCTAATGTGCATTCTGGGAATAAAACTTAGATCTTCATGCTTGTGTGGCAAGTGCTTTGCCATTGTGCCTTCTTCCCAAATCCACCATGTAATTATTACTGCATGGATCAAAATTTTTCAGGTTTAATTGTAGTCAACAAAGTTGATAGAATACCATGTATTTGTCTGATTAAGTCATTGGGAAATTTGAGGAAGTGCAGCAGGAAGCCAGAGTATGTGAGCTTTGCCATCTCAGCTGGGAGGTGAAAGATAGTTACGGGGAGATAGCAGAGAGATCCCATGGAGACAAGCGAGGCTAAGGAAAAGTAGGTGAGTAATTGGAAATGAGAAGGGGATAAGTAAAATAGTAGTGAAAGCAATACTTGAGTGCAAATACCTGTATGAAACTTAACTCTGCAAGTTTTGGGAGATAGCTGAGCAATTAACAGTGCATACTGGGATTGTACAGAACCTAGCATCATGTGGTGTTGCTCACCGCCTCTTATAACTCCAGTGTCAGAGTGTCTGATGACCTCATCTTATCTCTGTGAGCAGCTGTAATTATACACATAATTAATAATAAAAATAAATCTTAAAAACCCTTTTTCACTATATACCTGCAATGTTTAGCTTTGTAAAGATTATGTAGCCTAGATTTGCTTGAGAATAGATGAAGTCTCATTGAAGGCTTTTGTTATTATTGTTGTTGTTTATTGTTTTAATATTGGGTTAACCTATGAACAGGACTTTGGTGGATGATCTTAATAGTTTATTTTTTGTAGAAGGTCCTAGCCTACTGTGGGCAGCACCATTATCTATACAGGCTTCCCTGAACTGTAGAAGTGTGAAGAAATGGAGCCAACCAGAAGCAAATAAACCCACAGGCACTCATTTCTCTCTGCTCTTGACTGGATGGAATGTCTTGATTTGTCTCAGGCTCCCGCCACTTGTGATGGAATCAGCTAGAGTTGTGATCTCAAATAAATACCTTTCTTAATGTTTTTTTGGGGTCAAGTTATTTCTATCACAGTAACAGAAATGAAACCAGGATAATACACTGATAATAAAACAAAGAAAGAAAAGTAACACAAAGTGAACTTTTTTCAGGCCAGTCTTCCTCAAGGCCCTGAATTTATCTTGTTCAATTGGTCCTCCCCAATGTGTTTCCTTCCATGAGCACTGGAATGACCTCACACGCCTGTCAGCCCCTCAAGCCTCTCCACTCATTTGCAATTAATAATGTCCGATATTATGCCACATCTCCTGCTGCTCTTCTGAACTTCTCTTTCTCTGAGAATCCCCATTAGAATTTTCTAGTGTCTGGGTCTTTTGTTACATTTTGTGCTTCAGGTACTTGTGTGTCAGGGTGACCTAGATTTCTAGAAGTCACACCATGCTTGGATGATGCTGGACAGAGGGGATGACAGGAAGCATGACTTCCTTACTTCATTGCTGTTCTGCTTTATCTCTGTGCACCGGACTGCTCAGTTTCTGCTTCTCACAATTTATCTCTTTCCATTGAAGCAGGTTTTTGTCATTTGGATGTTTGTCATGTTCTGAGAATGTTAGTGGGTTTCGTAGAAAAATTACTGTGAAGAATGCCTGTCTAACCCTCCTCTCTTTCTCTCTCTCTCTCTCTCTCTCTCTCTCTCTCTCTCTCTCTCTTTCTCTCTCTCTCTCTCTCTCTCTTTCTGTTTTTCTTAAAGGAATATACAAGCTAAAACTTTTCACTATTTTTAAGTATTACTATTCTACGTGTGCGTGTGTGTGTGTGTGTGTGTGTGTGTGTGTGTGTGTGTGTGTGTGTATGTATGTGTGTATTTCTGTGCCACCAACAGAGGGCAATTTCTGGGTGTCACATCTTTTTTTTTCCTTCTTATAGGCCCTAGGGATTGAACTCTGGGCCTGTGAAATTGCTCAGCATACAAAAAGGCTAGCTGCCACACCTGACAATCTGAGTTTCATCCCTGGTTTCTCTGACCTCCACATTTGGAGCATGGCATCTTTCCCCTCCTCAATAAATAAATGTAAAATAAGATCTGTTTCTTAAAGTACAGTACTGATTTCCTGAGATTCTGTCATGTGCTGTGATTGTGACTAGTCCTTCTGCTTGGGATGGGAGAATGACCTTCTTCAATCCAGGTCATTCCTCTGAGACAGATTCTGGTCTTTACTCTTCTGCTTGTTTCAGCTATCTCCCTCCTCAGAAACTATTACTCAACTTCTACCAGTTTATTCCAAGTTATGTGACACTCTCACTCCCTTATTTACTAGACTATCCTGTCTGATAACCATGCCATAAGATCCATGTTTTTATTAGACTTTATTTACTCTTTACTGCCTTCACCGACTTTGTAGTGAATATTTGGGGAGTCATCTCTGTATAAGTTATATGTTTTATCATTAGGACAAACTATCTGACAAAGGCAACTTAAGAGGAAAGGTTTATTTTGGTTCACAGTTGAAGAGTACATGGTTCATTATGGTGGGGAAGGCATGGCACCAGGAACAGGAGGCAGATGGTAATTTTGCTCCCACAGTCAGAAGGCAGATGAATGCTAGTGCTCAGCTCACTTCCTCAAATTTTTTATTGTTTGGGAATTTCACATATGTACATATATGTTCTGTACTTTGCTCATATCCAATTCCTACTCCCCCTCCCATCCCTTTTTCTCCTATTCCTTTCTCCATTTTATTCAGTTTGAGACTCCAACCCATAGAACAGTGCTAATGAGAGGCCACCAAACATAGTCCATCTTGGGACCAGACCCTGTCTTGAGAGAGAGAGAGAGAGAGAGAGAGAGAGAGACTGAGAACTTGACCTACAGCTGAACCAAAGCTGCACCCAGAAAGGAGCCCATAGTTTGTCTTTGGCCGTACCCCAGAGTTACTCCCTAACTACTCATTAGCAACAGTCAATCAAAGTTTACTCTGATTGTTTCAGATGTACTTCAGACTGTTTGTTCATGGTTTTTCTTCAGAGCACCCACCTGTCAGCTTACAATATTCATTCAGTTAGATTCTTGCCAGGCTAAAAACCCCCTCACTTGTTTGCTATTTCCTATAAAATCATGTCCCACTGAGAACTTCAGCCTTCACCCTCCCTATCTGCTCTGTCAGAGACAGTGGTGTGGCCCACGCTCACAGTTGTAATAAAGACCCTAGTGTGATTGCATAAGAATCAGCTCGTTGGTGAGATTTGGGGGTTCACAAAATTGGCACACTTCCTACATTCAAGGTGTCTCTTCCCTTTTCATTAATTTAATCTAGATAACTCTGCTAGACATTTGCCCAGGGATCTGTTTCCATGGAAATTCTCAATCTCATTCAGTTGATGGTCCAGATTAGCCATCCCACGTTCACTTAAAATCATCTTGCATAAGAAATTCTGCATACATAATAAAGAAGGAAGAAGAGTACACCATTCAGAGGAGTGATACAGGAAGGCTGCTCTGCCCTCAAGCTTAGAAACTCGCCCTGCAGACATCCTTGGAAATGAGTTATTCCAGGCTATGCCCCAGGAATACGGCAAGCTGCCCCTTGTAGATCAGCAGACTCAAAATGTGTAGATCAAGGAGTATATCAACTGTCTTTGCTAACTTACCCCCAAAACTATCTGTACATAACATATTCTTCAATTTTTTCTTTTATTGATTATTTTATTTTATTAAATTTTATTGGATTTGTTCTTTTGATAGTTTCCTACATATATGTAGTATGTTTGATGACTGTTTCCCTAACCTCCAAACTTTCTTCTACTATTGTTCTGCGTCTCCACAAGCCCTTCTCACAGGTTCACAGCTGCTTTGCTTTGTAATTCACTGTTCCTTACCTAGACTCCAACGGTAACTCATAGTTCACCAGGAAAATGGTAGAGCTACATGGCTCCTCCCATATCTATGATTGACGTTTGATAGACCTATCTTGTCCAGGCCCATTTCAGGCAAGCCTTGCCTCATTGAGGCCATGATTGCATAAGCTCTGTCCTGCTTACAGGATAGCATTTCATCTACTCTCCCTCTCTTCTCTTATGCATTGTTCTCTTAGACAGGGTATTAGCAATATCTTTTGAGGGGTTATTGATTGATCAACCATCACTTTCCCTCAGTATTTTGAGCAGTCATGCAATTCTGAATTTGCCACCTTTCATTACACAGGTAAGTTTCTCTGATTATGATTGATAGTAGTAATATCTATGGGTATGAGCATAAGTATTTAGAAGGTAGTCTGGTAGTATGTCAGATAACAATTACAAACTCTACCTCACCATTCTCAGTGTCTGAGATTTACTCAGCCATGTTTCTTTGTTTATTTATTTATTTTTATATGTTTTATGTGACATGATTTCACTATGTAGCCCTGGATAGCTCATATCCTGCTAGATACACCAGACTGACCTAAAATTCACTGAGGTTGGCCTGATTCGGCTTTCAGGGTTACTGTATTAAAGGCCCTCACTACCATGCCCTACTCAGGTATGGGTGTTTAACCTAGATTATGATACCATTAGTTTTATTTTTCTGGTACTTGTTTATTTGCTTTCAGTATCTTTAGGGAGACACTACTTGTAAACCATACAACTCACCCATTTTGAGAGGAAGTTCAACATCCTGCAGGATGTTTACTGCTTATGCAACCAACATTAATTCTAAGACATTTGCTTTACCTTATAAAGAAACACAACAACTACCAACAGTTACTCTTCATTCCTAACCAACCCTCTTGGTATTAGGTAACCATAAATGTATGTTTCCTCTGTAGATTTGCTTAAGTCATTTTATGAAAATGAAACTGTTCAAATATAACCTTCTTTGGCTGGTTTCCTCCAGGTAGTATCATGTTGTTAATGTTTATTCATGCTGCATGTATAAGTACTTCATTTTACTTTAAATGGCCACATACTTTCTATTTTCTGGATAAACTTGTCATATTTTATATTTATAAATTTGCACATGGGCATTTGAATAATTTCCACTTTTGGTCCATTGTGAAAAGCAATTTTAGAGCATTCAAATTTGAGTCCTCAGTGGCCTTATGTTTTCATTTCTTTTTGATCTAAGACTCAATTGTTTTACCATAAGACAACTAAATAACTAATATTTCAGAGACTCTCACACTATTTTCTGAAGTACCTGGGCTATTTTACAGCTCTTCTCTTCCTACCAATGTGTGTAAGATTTATGGCTTTTCCCAACCTATCTGTCTGTCTCTGTTCCGTCTACTTGAATTTGATTCCCTGTGTCTCAGGTTTCTCTGGCTTTTGGTCCATCTCAAAGGTGGCTGTTATTTCTGTTTATTGTGTCCTCTCTCAAGGTCATACATTAAAATCTTAATCCTCCAGTTGATGGTTTTAGAATGTACAGCCTCTTGGAGGTGATGAGGACAGAAGGTATATATCTCATGCATAAGATTAGTGCCTTCCTACAAACATTATGGATTTCCCTTGGTCTTCCCACCTTGTGAGAACTTATTAAAATGCCTTCTATGAATCAGGAAATAGACACTTATAAACACCACATCTGCCTTGTTATTGGGCTTAAAGAAATACATTAGTGTTGTTTATAGTTACCCAGTGTGCCAGTCTGTTGTGGTTTGAATAAGAATGTCCCCCATTAGCTCATATATTTGAATAGTTAGTCACCAGGGAGTGGCTCTATTTGAAAAGATTAGAGAGATTAGGAGGTATGGCCTTGTTGAAGAAACTGTTAAATAGCAGGTGAGCTTTGAGGTTTCAAAAGCTCAAGCCAAGCCCAGAAACTATTTCTCTGCATATGGATGAAGTATTAGCTCTCATATACTATTCCAACACCAGCCTGTATTCCTCCATGATACCTATCATGGTATTATTATCATTATTATCCATTATTATCGTGATAATAATGGACTAAACTTCTAAAACCATAAGCAAGCTGTAATTAAATGCTTCTCTTACAATAGTTGCCTTGATCATGGTGTCTCTTCACAACAATAGTGACTAAGACACAATGCTGACTGCCAACTTGACAGGTTTCAAAATCATTCAGATTGTTGGACTCTAAGATTCAAAACCAGGGGACACACTCCCCCAGAGACACTCACGGACCGGATTTGATGCAATAATATGAGGTTTATTGATGATAAGATGTTAGCCAGTATACTGGACTTCCGCTATACGCAGACAAGAGAAACCCCATGCCAAAGTTGGGAGCAGTTTTTATACAGAGTTTATCAGGGCAACCACAAAGAACCACAAAGGCTGACCTTTCTAGGTTAGGTGACTAAGATTTGCACATTACTTTTATGACAATGAGTGTCTTCCATTAGCCCAGATTTATTAAGTTCCTTGAATGGGTCTCTGTGCTCTGGGCCTTCCCCACCTGCAGGTGGGTTCCCTTCCCTGTGGTCTGAGAAATGTTAGTCAGCCTCTCCCTTCCTCCTCTGAATGTTAATCCAGCAAGTATCCTCTGACTAAGGAATGTGCTCCTCCCAGAATGTGTCCTGGAGCAGTTAACTCAAAGTTCAAACCAAGACCCGAATATCCACATTTGGTTCCTACAAGACCAGGCATGTCTGTGAAAAATTGGTTTGATTAGGTTAATTAAAATGAAAAACACACCTTAAAAATGGGCAGCTCCATTTTCTACAGGAACATGTTGTAAATGACCACTCTGCCTGTGCTTTTATCTTTCCTTCTCTATTCCTGCAAATTTTTTAGACTATGAAAAGGTGATCTTAATTTGTATTAGCTGGGACACCTGGAGAAAAGACTCTCTGAACTCTCAAACTGTGGATTAGTCATTCAGGGAACAACATGAGCTGTCATTGAGGCTGGGCAGGACTTTTCTATGAGGTACTTGCTTTGCGTCATTCAATTGCTGATGTCACCCCTGTACTCCTGTATGTTACCCCAATAAATGATGATTTGTGGTGTTGGACTAAACAGAAGAAACATGTTTAGTGAGTGTATAGTCAGGTGTGAGGAAAAGGGATGCCTCTGCAGCCCCATGCTGGGGCATCTCTTCCCCCTAAGGGAACAGCCAGATGATGGTATAGTATAGAATAGAATTTATTGAGGGCATAGGGAGGGGAGTTGACAGGGTAGTAGAGACAGAGAAAGTCAGAGAGATAGAGATAGATAGAGATAGAGATAGAGATAGAGATAGAGATAGAGATAGAGATAGAGATAGAGATAGAGATAGAGATAGAGGTAGATAGAGAAGAGGAGTAGAGGCCAGCCATGAGCCCATGGAGAAAGAGAGGAACAGGGAATGGAGAGGGAGGGGAAAGGAGGAAGAGGACAGAGTGAGAGCAAGAAAGCACAAGAGAGAGGAGAGAGCAAGCAGCCTCTTTTATAGTGAGTCAGGCACACCTGGCTGTTGCCAAGTAACTGTGGGTTGGAGCCTAGACAAAATTCTAACAGCTAGAATCTTTCTTCTTCTTTTTCTTTTGGTTTGTTCTTGGTTCCCTCTCTGGGTGGATGGACATTTGACACAGTTAGAATGGCTGCCCAGCAAGACCCTGGGATCTTCCTGTCTGCTTCCAAAGTGCTGAGATTTTAGGTTTGTACAACCATACCTGATTTTACAAATGTGTATCTGGGGATCAAACTCAGGTCATCATGTTTGTACATTTGATTAATTTCTTTCTACTACTAGTTGATGTGAATGAAAGTTCCTCAAGTTTCATTTCCCACAATACCTTCAGAAGATTGATAACTAGTCAGGCTTTTAGTGATTGTGGAGGGGATGAAATGCTGTAGGTCCAGAAACAAATTACAATTCATCTTGGTTATTTATCATTAGCCATTCTGGGTCTACTTCTTTGTGTAATATACCGTTCTTGTAACTAACAGATAAAACGTTAACAGACCAGTAGCTTCCACCTATGTCACTAGTTAGAATTTGAAGCCAATAGTCAGAGGTTTTTCCCCAATTTTGCTGTAACCCACTTAACAGGTATTTCCATCATTAGAAGAGTCCCTTCAATTATGACTCTTGGTTCCTCCACCCTGAAACTTTATGAACTTGTTACTTTGTTAGCACACCAAGGTGTTAAGGGTAACTTAATTTGTGTTCCAGGCCATGGCCACTCAATTTAACTCCAGAATATTCTATCTCTTAAGCTGAGAACTGAGTTTTTGTATGGACATATGTATGAGTTTGTGTGATGCAAGTATATCATGCCACCAGACAGAAGGAATGGTAAAGTTGAATGAGTTCAGACCCCATGAATCTCATGATTGGTAACATTGAGAATCAATCCATGCCTACCTCTATCTGCTCTAGAACATGTAACCATGACACCCTAGTGAATGCAATATGACAATCATTCATGAAGAGAAAATACCTAGAGTCCTTCCCCCATGCAAATAGAGCATCACTAACATCTCAAATAGAGCCAATAAGAAACATCTATCCCTAAGTCCCACTCTACTCCTCAATGATTATACTGTTGCCATCCACATGGAATAAACTGCACAAGTTATTTTACCAAGGGTTACCTGAGAGTGACTGTTTTGCTTAACTGTAACACTTGGGGAAGAGTTCTCTCCCATGAAGCATTCATTCTTGGACTTTGCCATAGTCATCCCTCCCACTGGCTCTGGTACTGTTACCACTACCTCCATTGCTCTTGATGCTGGCACTGCCTGCCTAAACCTCCTTGCTTTTCTTCTAAGAGCTGTATCACATCCAACTTTTCAGGCTGGACCAAGACTCTGGAAACCTATTCATCCTGGTTCTTCAGAGGACAAGTTTAATTGAAACAAACAAAAATAGAAAGCTAAAATCTTTCCCCAGCATTCCTTTTAATCTTATCATTTGGAAAGTAGAGGCAGGTGGACCTTTCTGAGTTCTTTTAGTAAGTTCCAGGAAAGTTAGGGTCATGTAGAGAGAGAGAAAAAACAAAAAACAAAATAAAATAAAGAAAAAAAAATAAACAAAACAAAAATCTAAGTAAAATATTTCCCCAATTCCCTTGCTTTCTCAGACTTCAAGCTAATGGGATTAAATGGAGCAGAACTGGCCACCAAGGGTACCAATAAAATCTTGAAACTTTGCTCTTAACTGATTAGAAAATGCAGTTTCTTCAAGGAAAATGGGATCATTTATCAAATCTCCCAGAACACTGGTCCAGAACATGGCAGTGAGCAGAGAAAGGCAGATGAGGGAAAACCTCACACACTGTGCTTTTACTTCCTAGCAATTAATTCCCTTTGTCTTTCGTAAATGACAGCAGAGGGTGGACATTTGGGAAGTGGAAAACAAGGAACACTGCGGCCCTGGGAAGGACATAATGCAGTTTTACAAAGGATCACCTAAACATCCCAAAGGGAGCTGAATGTGGGATAGCATCTCCTCTCTCTAGTCACTCCATGTGCTCCAAAGCCTCTGGGAAACACTAGACATGGAACACTGAAGGAGAGGGAAAGAGATGTATATTGATGGTTAACCATCATTGCCAGCCAGGTTGGATATGAAATAAACTAAGAAATATGTCACTGGGCATACCTATGGGATCATTTCCAGGAAGGGTTAACTATGGGAGAGACAAGCTTCCAGAATGGGGAGTACCATATGGTGCACCATTTGTAAAATGGTCCAAGGAGAAAGCAGTTGCTTGCTGACTGCTTGCCTTGGCTTCCTGTGGTGAGTGTATCTATCCATCAACTGTTCACCAGTTTTTGCTAATACCTAAACTGAGCTTCTTCAGTATTCCAAAGTGCACAGATGATCACAAGTTTCTCAGAAATTCCCTAGGTCATTGGAATCAGCCTCAGACTTCAGAGTCATTCAGTATCAAGAAAAGAGTAACTCCTGAGCTCTGTCTGTACTCTGTGGGAGCTGAGCATTGAGCTACTCAGACTGTATCCTATATCAAGTAAGTCAGTCTTTTTTTTTTTTTTTAAGATTTATTTTTGGGGGAAGTGGTACGAGACAGTTTCTCTGTATAGCCCTGGCTGTCCTAAAACTCACTCTGTAGACCAGGCTGGCCTCAACTCAGAAATCAGCCTGTCTCTGCCTCCCAAGTTCTGGGATTAAAGGCATGTACCACCACTGATGGGCAAGTAAGCCAGTCTTATTGATCCACTTTTATAATGCATATTTACCCTATTGGGTCAATTTATCTAGAGAAGTTTGAATACTACAACTATGTCTGTGTACCATTTTTCTATGCTCTCCTTGCTTTGCTATACACATTTCTGAATCAACAACAAAAACATACAGGTAGGCATTAAATTCTGTGTGCTCTGATCTTTCTCTTAAAATTTTTATGGCCTTTTATTCTCAAAAAATTCCATTCTTTTACACAATTTGTCTTGATCCCTGATTTCTTCTATATGTCTTTTTGCTGCTGGACCCTCTCAGGCCACACTGGCTCCTTTCTGTCCCAATTCCATGGGATAGTTAGCTTATTGTAAACTTGACACAATGTAGGATCCCCTCGGAAGAGAGGCTCAAAGAGGGACTGTCAATATTAGGTTGGCCTGTGAGCATCTCTTGGGGGAAACTGTCTTAATTAAATTAATGGATGTAACTGATTCCTAGACCTGGAAGCTTCGTTTTGTGAGGAGAGATGTTGAGTTGGTGCTCTCTCTCCCCTGTTATTTCGTGCATACACTTCAACACCAAACATATATGTATTTTAGAGAGCTTCTACTCTATCATGTTTCCATATGACCCCTCAAATGACCTTTAGTCTTTGTTGTCTCTCCATATAACTCTTTTGATATTCACCTTACATTTCCCCATTCCTTCCATTCTATCCATAACTATCTATCTTATTTTCCTTTCTAGGGAGACCCATATCCCTTTTTCCCCTCCAGTCTCTTACTCTATATCTAACCTCTGGTGCTTATATAATGTACACTTTTATCAAAGATTTAACAGCTAACATTCATATATGTGTAAATACATACCATATTACCATATTTGTCTTTTTGGATCTTGGATACCTCACTCATAAATATGTTTTTCTATGTCCAGCCATTTACCTGAGTACTTCATAATTTTTTCTTATTTTTAAGATTGCCAGCAATACTTTGTTGTTTGTTTATACCACATTTTCTTTATCCCTTCTCCCATTGATGGACATCTAATCTGTTTCCAATTTTTGACTATATGAATAGAGTAGGTTGAGCAAGTGTTTTTGAAGTAGGATAAAGCAGAACAGAAGGGCGTGACTTAGAAGTGAGACATATATAAGGCGAGAGACAGACAGAAGAGTTCAGTACAACTTGGAACTAGGAATTAGTACAGTACAACTTGGAGACAGAGAATTAGGCATTAGGATTAGGCACTTAGCATTTGGAAGGAGTAACTTGGAACTTGGAGGCATTAGGGACTAGGAACTAGGGACTAGGAACTCAGGACTTGAAACTTGGACTAGGAAGAGAGACTGAAGAATAAATGGGATTGGATCACACTCTGTCTGGTCTCCATTCCTCATGTCCGTCCTCACTCTCTCTTGCTGAACCCTGGCGGACCAGAACAGCCTGGGGCAATGCAGGCTCTAACAACTTAGCTCCCAAGGCTTTTGGCAGTGTGGGTTCCAATATTGATAGAGAGGTTCCTGACATTTTGGACCCCAAACGTGGGGTAGAGCAGTGCGGCTCGCAACATTTTTGGCACCCAACGTAGTGCAGCTCGGGCTGCAACAAACAAAGATGAAAAAGGAGTTGGAGATCAGAAGACTGTCATGAAATCATACATGGAGATGCAGAGTGTGGAGATTGCCCAGCTGGTTTCCTATCTTGCTTTAGGAATTACAGTTAAGTGATCACATGAATTTCAGAAGATACTTTGAATTTGGATTTTTAACGTTGTTGAGACTGCTATAGACTATGGAGACCTTTGAAGTTTGACTAAATGTATTGTGCATTATGCTGTGCTTATGGCCCCCACAGATTCAAATGTTTGAACAAAACTATGGGGGCCAGAGCCTAATGTGGTGGAAGTCAAAGCACTGGGATCTTTCAGCAGCCCATCACATTGTATCCATGAGCAGAAAAGAGATGGTGCTACTGCACAGGACCTTCTCCACTCACCCAGCTAAAGGGTCACCATTATGGAATCCTGCTAAATTATGCAACCAAGATATAACTGCAGCCCCAGGTGTGGTCTAAGAAGACCCATCTCTAAGATGATTCTAGAGTTTGCTAAATGAACAAAACTAACCACCACAGCTAAGAATTAGGTGTGTTCACCCTGTGGAAAATCCTCTGCTCTTTTATCAGTGTGGCCTTTGTAGGCAGCCACCAAGCAATCTGGTGCTGGGCTTTTGACAGCTGCTTGTCTGGGTCCCTTTTCTCCTTTTTAGACTGAAGCAAGTTTGAAGATTGTTGGAGGAAATCCTTTGTGGGTCCTAGTGGGAATTGTGGCAAGGAAACTATTCTCCACAGCTACTACATATGGCCAGTGCCTCTGGAGCAAAGAGTGTCTTTGCTGTTCCTCTGTGGACCCATTACAATGCCAGGGCTCCTTTCTCATTCACTGTGATAAATTGCAGACACAATGAGTTCACCAATGAGAAAAATGGCTTTCAAAATCCCTCTATTATGAAGTCCCCCTGCTTTATTCAATGTATGTTGACTGTGTGCCCATCACTATGTTCCATGCTGTGAGAGACACAAAGGAGTGCTAGCTGATTCATCCCTAGAAGCTTAGCTGCTTAGTGAAGACATGAGATTAGTGAACTAGGACTCGGGCATGCAGAACAGGAGTTGATTCAGAACCACAAAAAAATGGATAAAATCATCGAAGTTTCTGAAAAAAATTCAGCAGGAAGGTGTAGATCAGGCTGGAAGAGAGGTATCAGGTTTAGGCCAGTTCTTGTGATAGATGAAAAGGATTTGGGCATAATGGAAAAGAAGAAGAGCCTTCAAGCAGGAAACAAGAGGACAAGAAGAGGAATCCTGCAAAGCATGCCAGGCTTTTGTGAAGGACAGTGATGTGTAGGAATGAGCCAGTTCACAGAGAGTAATTTGCCCCCTGCCCCCTGCCCCCTGCCCCCTGCCCCCTGCCCCCTGCCC
>JANHMN010000009.1:2185834-2258895 GCA_030674055.1 Rhabdomys pumilio | reverse complement strand
ACACACACACACACACACACACACACACACACACACACACACACACACACACACACAGAAGGTATCATCCTCAGAGCCAAACTTCCAAAGAGCTAGGCTTCTCCTCCAGATAGACTTCCTCTAAAGCATCCTCTCAGTTTCTCATGGAAACCAATCCAGCTCAGTGGCTTTGAAATTCCTAAAACATCTATTCCTAGCCATCAGCTAGGTTCCACAGTCATAACACAGGACCATCAGGGCCTCAGGTCAAGAGAGACATTTTCGGGTCATGTTGGGGACATCACACAATTTGAATTCTTACAAGTTTTTGGCGAGTTTTGTTCAAGTCTCTTGTTTCTTGCCATTGATAGGTTTTGTATTCCGCTCTCATGCTCATCTCCAAATGGGTAAGGTGTCGCTTACATAGAACTGCTTCCTTGTGTGTTTATGTGCGGCTGAAATCCAAGCACAGGAGGCCAGGAAATGGAAAAAATGGAAAGCAGCCCTAAAGGGAAGGTTCTGCTCCAAATAGCCCTTAAATGTCCCATTGCTTAAGAGTCACTTGATCAAATTTGAGAACATTTCATTTTTCTTTGGGTTTAATAATTTAATGATGTTTATCTTTTCACAATAATAAAACAGAACACCAGATGAAAATGTCATACCTGCTCTTATAAGCAAAGTAGAATGTGAGTCATGGTGGACATTGCTGGTTACCAGTGGGTACCATGCACATCAGAAGGCAAAACTAAACTCCTCTGCCTGTCAGGTCCCCCAAAATTTGTTGAAATCTCTAGAGGAGATGCCTGGGAATTGTTTGAGTTTGATAGGATAGGAAGACTTGCTAAAGCTAAGACCACTCATGTCTGTCCTCTAGCATTGTAAACTGTGAATGACTGAAGTGTCTATCATTAGAACATGTTGTGTTCTCTGCTGGAGAATTTTGGGCTTTTAGATAGCAATAACAAATCTGTTTTAAATTTCTTTTCCTTTGACCCTGACTTTGTCTCTCTTTTTGTATCCTGTGTATACAGGCATATGTGTGCTGTGTGCATGTGCATGCAGAAGCCAAAGTCTGGACTGGGTGCTTTTCCTCAGATATCATCTACCTTATGCACTGTCTTTACCTCTAGCAATTGGAGCTCAAGTATGATCAACCATGCCCAGCTTTGATTTCTGTTGTTGTTTTTTTTTTTGTGGGTTCTGGGGGATTTAATTCTGGCTTCATGCTTGTAAGGCAAGTGATTTACCAAATGTAAATTGCTTATAGGTATATATATATAACATACAATTCATTAATCTCTCACAATCTTCAATGTGAGAGAAGTACTTTTTAAATTTTATTTATTACTATCATGAGTATGCATGTGTATTTGTGTGCATATTTATGGTGTGTGTATGTGTGTGTGTGTGTGTGTGTGTGTGTGTGTGTGTGTATGTGTGTGTGCCATGTTATATGTGTGGAGATCAAAGACAACTTCATGGAATCAGCGCTCTCATTTCTTCTTTACATTGAGTCCAGGGATCCAACTCAGGTCTCCAGGCTTGCTCAGGAGACACCGTACAACTGAACTATCTTACTAGCTCTTTTTGTCTCTAAGTTATGTATCAGAAACTCACAGATATCAGATGTAATCTTCCAAGGATCATGTAGGAAATAAGCTGACTTTGAATTTGAACAGTGCTCCTCTACATGAAGACTAAGACTGACAAACTCTAAAGTAATAAACAATTTATTTCAACACACCATTGGTGTGGTTAGCCAGCCAATGCATTACAAAGAAAGTTTTTCTGCCTAAGTAAACTGGAGTAATTTCCTCCAAGAACTTGGGTTACAATTGTTCAATACAATATAACATGTGTGTATGGTTGAATTTCAGTCAGTCTAATACTGACTATCAACCTGACAGAATCTTGAATCACTTCTGATACAAATCTGTGGGCATGTCCATGAGGGATTTTCTGGATTAGGTTAGTTCAAGATGGGAAGACTTATGCTAAATGTAACTGTCACTGTGCTATGAGCTAGAATTTCAGAGGGCAAGAAAAAGAGAAAGAAAACTGAGCACCAAAGTCATCTCCCTTTGCTTCCTGGCTGTGGACCCCATATGGCTAATCACCTCATGTTCCTGCTGCTGGGCATACCATTCACTGAGGAACTAACTCTTAAACCAAACTATGATGCAGGAGAATTTTGTTTGAGCTAGTGTACACTCAGACCTGCTACCAAAGATTTACAGAGAATGACAGGGAGTGAATGCTGTTTGTATAGACATTAATTGGAAGATTGATAGGTTGATAGATTGACAAAAAGAATGGATATATTTGAACAATACTTCATTTAATTATGCAAGAGACATATTTCTAAAATTCTGCATGTTACAAAGAGAGTGGCCCACATCATGCACTGTGGGGCAGAAGAGAAAACCATGAGATACTCATCTCAGTGATCCTCTTACATCACTTTTCTGTTGGTCTTAGTAACTTGTCTTGTTGCTGTTACAAGATACCTGGCAAGAAATACTTAAAGAAAGAAGAATTTATTTTGGCTATTACAGTACCAGAAGATAATGTCTACCATGTTATGGATGACACGACCCCTTGCTGCTACTGTGTCTATAGACAGGGAAAGAATGATGAAAGAATGATGGTCCCTTGCTCACCCCAGTTTCTTCTTTTTATTCAGTCTGGTGCTCTAGTCCATGGAATGGTGGTGTCACTTACACTTAGGATAGGTCTTCCCACATTAATTAACCTAATCTTGACATTCTCTCACAGACAATTCCCCAGCAATCTCCAAAGTGATTCTAGATCCTGTCTTACACAGAGTACATATTAAACATCATACTGCCTGATTCAAACTCAGGTTGTTGGATTACAAACTGATAAATGACTGTATTTGTATTAATGTGTTGGGCAACCTATCTGTCTTACCACTGGGGTGCTAGAGCACTGCCATAAAGCCACTCTAGAGGCAGAGCAGAGCCTGTGATAGGGGTCCCAACCTATGTTCTTCCAGATGAGTAACAGTGAAATTTCGGATGGATTCTGTGGTTCTCAGTCTCTTCCATACCCGGATGCTGCTGCGTACCACAGGGATTTGATAACAGGGTCCTGGAGTCCTAGCTTTACCTACGAGACAGATGGGAAGGAGATGTGTGATGCTGGGACTGGAACAAAATCCAGTTTTGTTCTGAGTGAATACCAAGAGTACAGAGGGGCTGAAAAAGAGGTCTCCTTCAGTACACAAAGGCCTCTACCCCAGGTGATCCTCAATGAAGCAAACAAGGCTTGCTTATCTAAACTGCTTCATTTGATGATGGATGTAAATGTTACATCTTAATCAGGGTGAACTGGGCATTAAATACCTTTTGCAGGAAGGAATGCCCAGGAAAGGAATCTCACTGGCTAAACACTTGATGCCTCTCTAGATAACTCATTAGGATAGAGAACTCCAGGTAAATTTTTGTTTTCCATATCCAATATTTTTTAATTGGATATTTTATTTATTTACTTTTTAAATGTTATTCCCTCTTTCATTCCATACCCCCAAACCCCTTATCCAATCCCCCTTCCTCCTACTTCTATGAGGGTGTGCCCCCACCCATTCCCGCCTCCCTGCTTTCAAATTCCTCAACACTAGGGCATCCAAACTTTCAGGGACCAAGGCCTGCCTCTTCCACTGATGCCTGACAAGGCCATCCTCAGCTACCTATACAAGTGGAGCCCTGAGTTCCTCCCTTTGTGTTCCTAGGCTGGAGGTTTAGACCCTGGGAGCTTGGGTTGAGTATTTTGTTACTCCTTTTAAGAAGGACCAAAGCACTCACACCCTAAGCCAGACTAATCAGAGGGCAGAGAGACAGTATCCAATTTTTTTTTTAAAAGCAGAATGTCCAGGCCAAGTGGGACCCTTAGACCCTGTGGAAAGGACTGAGATTCAAGAGAAAATAAGGAGGCACAGCAAGTTGAGAAGTCTGATCAAGCTGACATGTTGTTCACTAAGGTTATATACTCTGAAAACAGGATAAACGGAGGGGTAGGAAAGAAAAGAGGGCTTTGCATGTGGAGAAAGCTAGCTGCAGCTGTGGGGGTCTAAGTTATTCTCACAAAGCCTTTCTGTTACCAGGGGTTGTAAAAACATCTATCTAGCAGGATGTTGGCTAAATCTAGAAATCAGGAGGAAGGGTTACTAAGGTGGGTTGCTATGAGGTCTTGTTTGAAGTTCTGATAACTGACAAGTGAATCATAGAAGGTAAGTAGAAAGAAGAATAGTAGATAGGAGAGCCAAGGGTGAGTGTTTGCCAAGAGTAAGGCCTTGCCATGGCTTCCCAAAACAGAAACTGAAAAATGTGACATAACAACAGAAGGTGAAGAAATTTTAAAAAATCATCAGATCCTAATAAAAAAGCCTATAATCAACAAAATTTGAAAATCTGAATGAAATGAACAATTTTCTGGACAAATACCAGTTACCAAAGTTAAATTAGGCCCAGAAAAAACATCTAAACAATCCCATAACCCCAAAAGGAATACAAGCATTCATTAAAAGTTTCCTCACCAAAAAAAGTTCAGGACGAGACGGTTTTAGTGCAGAATTTTATCAGACTTTCAAAGAAGACTTAATACCAATTCTTCATAAACTGTTCCACAAAATAGAAACAAAAGAAACACTACCAAATTCATTCTATGAAACCACAATTATACTCATACCTAATCCACACAAAGACCCAACAAAGAAAGAGAACTTCAGACCAATCTCCCTTAATGAATACTGATGCAAAAATACTCAATAAAATTCTGGCAAACCAAATCCAAGAACACATCAAAACAATCATCCATCATGATCAAGTAGGTTTTATCTCAGGAATGCAGGGATGGTTCAATATTTGGAAATCTATCAATGTAATCCACTATGTAAACAAACTCAAAGAAAAAAACCACATGATCATATTACTAGATGCTTAGGAAGCATTTGACAAAATTCAATACCCCTTCATGGTAAAAGACTAGGAAAGATCAGGAATTCAAGGCCTATACCTAAACATAGTAAAAGCAATATACAGCAAGCCAGTAGCCAACATTAAACTAAGTAGAGAGAAACTTGAAGCAATCCTACTAAAATTAGGAACTAGGCAAGGCTGCCCACTCTTTCCCTACCTTTTCAATACAGTACTGGAAGTGCTAGCCAGAGCAATTAGGCAACAAAAGGAGGTCAAAGGGATACAAATTGGAAAGGAAAAAGTCAAAATTTCACTATTTGCAGATGATATGATAGTACACTTAAGTGACCCCAAAACTTCTACCAGAGAACTCCTAAACCTGATAAACAACTTTAGCAACATGCCTAGAAATAAAATTAACTCAGACAAATCAGTAGCCTTCCTCTATCTACTCAAAAGATAAACAGGCTGAGTAAAAAAGTAGGGAAATGACACCCTTCACAATAGTCACAAATAATATAAAATACCTTGGTGTGAATCTAACCAAGCAAGTGAAAGATCTGTATGACAAGAACTTCAAGTCTCTGAATAAAGAAATTGAAGTAGATCTCAGAAGATGGAAAGATCTCCCATGCTCCTGGATTGGAAGGATTAATTTAGTAAAAATGTCCATCTTGCCAAAAGCAATCTATAGATTCAATGCAATCCCCATCAAAATTCCAAATCAATTCTTCATAGAGATATAAAGAGCAACTTGCAAATTGATTTGGAACAACAATTCCCAGGATAGCAAAGAACTATTCTCAACAACAAAAGAACTTCTAGGGGAATCACTGTCCCTGACTTCAAGCTATACTACAGGGCAATAGTAATAAAAACTTCATGGTATTGGTACAGATACAGGCAGGAAGATCAATGGAATAGAATTGAAGACCCAGAAATGAACCTCTATACCCATGGTCACTTGATCTTTGACAAAGGAGCTAAAACCATCCATTGGAAAAAAAATAGAATTTTCAACAAATGGTTCTGGTTTAACTAGAGGTCACTATGTAGAAGAATGCAAATTGATCCATACTTATATCCTTGTACAAAGCTCAAGAACTCCAGATTTTTCTTCTCCATGACAAATTGTCATAATCCACTCAGTGGGGAGTCATGGTTATATGCTCCAGATCAGGTAGTGTGGCAGAGAGCCAGCCTCATGCCTATTGTTCTCAATTCTGAGATATGCTGATGTTTAAGCTGACTCAATCATACCAGCTCTTCTGTCTGGTAGCATAATCTACTTGCCCCATATGTGTGTATGTGAGTGCAATCATTCATATATGTGAGTTTGAGAGATGTAATACTGCATATTACCTAGCCTAACATATGTAGTATGCCAGTGAGCAAAGTAAGATGATTGTCACATTTATCAACTGAGGAAAGAGACTCAAGAAAAGAATAAATGGCCTCCCTGAGGTGGTTCATTAGGATTCAAATCCTCAAATCTGATCCTTCTTTATCACTGCCCTGTGCTAGATAACAGCAAAGGCTCTCTCAGTGTTATTGCTCCCAGAAACACTTACATTTCAAGAGTCACAGCAATCTTGAAAAACAGGGTTCTTTCTCCTGTACAGTACACCTGAGGTACCTGTGACTCTAACTCATCCTTCTATTGAGCAAGAGATGAGGAACGATGCTCAATTCTTCAGATTTATCTTCCATCCAACTCTTGGTTCTCTCAATTTATAAAACACAAAGTCTTTAACCCCAACCCAGGCAAATCTCCTGGTTTTATTTTCAAACTCATGTCTCACTTTCCCCACACTGTGTGACTCACTTCGTGACTAGCATCCTACCAGTACAGAGGCCAAACAGTGATTCAGAAGCACTGTGTGCTACCAGAAAACACCAGGAAAGGCCCAGAGATACAGGCCTGTCACAGTGCAAGGTGTTTTACAAAGCTGCCTCTCAAATCACATGAAGCTTTTGGTGTGCTTGTTGCCTGACAAAATGCTTAAATTGTGATTACATGAAAAAGGAAAGGAGTCCTCCTCATCTTTGGCCCTCAGATGTGGTGTGTGAGAAGTGCTTAGAAGAAGCTGCTCATGGACATACCAAGAGATACCACAAGGATCCTGGGAGAATGGTTCTGTAGGAGCTCCTTGTGGACAGCATCAGGAAAGACTGAAAATGTCAGCTCAGAGCCTTTGAAAAATTCCACCAGACCCCCTCCCTTCTGGGAAGGGAGAGGTCTTTGGAGCATGTAGGCACTCCTCACCCCCTGGGAGAGATTGTAGAGCACATAGGCATCGCTCCCCTAAGGAAGAGAGAAGCTAATTACATTCCTCAGGAAGACCACAAGGGGGATAACCACTGACCACCTGCAGATAAGGGAAGTCCAAAGCTTGTAGACACATTCCTCAGGGCAGACCAACCTTTGCCTCCCCCAACCCCAGACAAGAAAAGCCCTTGTTACCTCATTCCTTAAGGACCATTTTAAAAGTCACCCTGTTCTGCCAATCACATTATGCCTAGTGGCTGCCATTGCTCTACTCTACCCCTAAAAACTGTATAAAAACTGGCCAAACCAGGCTACCCAGGGTGGTTACTTCTCATTGGCTGCAAGATGACCCCATCTCATTGGAACAATTAAACTCCTCTTGCTTTGGAAGTCAGACCAATGAGATTAGGGTATAATTGTATGTATTCATAACAATGCCATGTTGAAATACATTATTTCTTATGCTACCCCCCCTAAAAATTACCCAACACTTAAAAACTTAAAAATATGAGTCATCAAAACAACTTTATTCACCTAAAATTTTCCCCAAAAGGCAACCCAGAAATCATTTGCTTTACTTCTTTTTGAAGTTCTCCACCAGAACCAAGTAGTGAGCCTCGTCCCTTGAAGCTCCCTAGAAGACATGCATGGTAGGAAGTACTTTGGCTGTATCTACATTCTGCTCTTTGCTGATGCTGAAATCAAGGCCTGAAACCTTGTTGGAGGAACCACTACACCTGTTCACTCTGTGAGCTCCAGATGAGATTTCAGAAGGGAAATGATCACGAATTTCAGTTACCTCATACTCTAGTTTTACTCTGTTAAATAACATTATTCAAAAACCTTTGGAATCCTCATGCTTTATATTTAACAGATCCAATTATGTTCTTTCTGTCACACTTGTGATATGCAACATTTGCCTTATTTAAATCTTGTGAGACAAGATCTCAGATGTTATATTATTCCAGGCAAGGAAACTTTCAGTTCCAAATTCCAGGAAAATATTAACAAAACAATAAGCTTTTACTCACCATCTTAACTCTAAATTCTGCTCAGAAGCTTCCAGGACTAATAATTGTATTAAGACTTGGAAGTAGCTCAGCATGGTGGCACATTCCTGTAATGTGGAGGCAGTCAGATCTGGCCCGTTTGGTCTACATACTGAGTTCCAGAACAGACAGGAGTATGTACAAAGACCCTGTCTCAAAAAAGAATAAGCAACATATCTGTCCTTTTGTGTATGTTCATGGTAGGAAGTATTCTGCCTTTAAGGAACAGTCCCTGCCTGGCTCTTCCTGAAAATACCTGTTTTGGTTTTAGACTTCAGGACAAGGGACTAAAGTGCATACCAAAGGGGACCTGGGTAGCCTCCAGGTTCTCCCAGAATCTCTCAATCCTTACCTGCCATAACCTACTCCAAACCCTGAACCATTCAGCCCAGAGGCTGGGCTGCTTCTCCCCCTAGGCTCTTTCCTTTGTAATTCATTCATTTTGTTCTCTCTCTCTTTCTCTCTCCTCCTCCTCATCCTCTTTTCTCTTTCTCTTTTTGTCTTCCTCTCCTACCTCATCCTCTTTCTCCATGGAGAATCCCCTGGCCTCAATCCTTGTGGCCAATGAACTCCACTCTAGAGTAGCTTCCAAATAAAGTCACCTTTAATATAATCCAATCTGTTTTGAATTGGTTCATTTCACTGGTGGCAGAGAAATAACCTATCATATTGAACCAAAAAAACATATTGTTTTTTTGGCCACTCTTGGATCACATGTACCCCGATTTACTCAACTGCTACTGTTTTGTAAGGGTCGTGATTCGACGAAGAATGTACCCTGGGCTCACATAATAAGTAAATATAGAGTGTTCTGCATAAGTCCAGCATATTGGGTATCCCATTCCAAGATGGAAACAGGCATCTTCAGTGAGCTCGAAGGTCTGATTTAAAGTACATTACGAGAATTCCTGTGTAGGTGACCTTTATTTTGCTCCAAATCTAGGGACATTCCAGAACCATTCCAGGGTATAGGGGCTGGAAATTGTTTCTGGAGACATCTAGAAACTGTTGCTGACCCATTACCTTTGCTTCAGGCCAGGTAGATGGACAGCTTTTTATAGCAGGTCAGTTTCTGACTAACTGTCCAAACCCTGTTTTTTTTGTTTTTTGTTTTTTTTTTTTGTTTTTTTTTTGTTTTTTTTATTTTTTTTGTTTGTTTTGTTTTGTTTTGTTTTGTTTTGTTTTTCAGTTCCTAGGCTTGCCAATACTTGCCCAGTTCTTAGGGCTAGTCTCCCAAACTGTTAGTTTGAAGTCTATCATGGAGTCAGCCTAGCCTTTTCAATTTACAAGTGAATCCTAGCATTCTAATATTAAATCTGGAATAATCTCCATATATATTATGTTTTGGTTTCTGTTGCTATAATAAAACACCCTGACCAAAGCAACATTGAGAAAAGAAGGAAGAAGTACTTGATCTGGCTTAAAGTTCCAGGACACAGTTCATCTTTGAGGAAAGTCAGTGAAGGGCCCATCCTAACACTATGAACTCTATTTTGTATCTAAACTTCATCTTATGTTGAGTTTGTCCTCAAGCTATACTTGAGAACTAGAAAAACAGCAACTTGTTCCAGGAACAAAGACAATCCCCTAGCGACAGCCAGAACTTTGCTAATAACAGCTACTCCACCCTTAGTGATAGCCAATGTACTCTTAGGAAGAAAACACCTAATGTTTCTGTTGTTTCAAAATAGATTGCTCAAGTTAGACAAAATTGTGCATAACAAGATGAAATTGAAGGGACTGAGATAGTAGAATAAACTTCATTTTGTTTTTAAGACTCCATTCTAAGTAAAAGTGTGGGTATGTCCCCCACACTTGAGGTCTGAGAAAAATCACAAAGTGTCCTTGGCAATTACAAAATAGACACAGCAGCTGCAGCTAGCTGATTACAACATGTTGGCTAAAAAAACATGAATTGTTCCTAGGTCAAGATGCTCCTTTTTCATGTATGTGCCATCTTTGCCGGTTAACCATGTGCTTAACCAATTAGCTTAAAAGCCAACATTCCTTTACCCTCTCATGTAACACCAAGGCTTAGAAAAACCTGCTTCAGTTTTTTCCTTTATAAATCCCATTCTCCTTGACCTTGGGTTCACTCTCCTAGTCTGTTGCATCAGAAAGATTTGTGGTCTGAGCTCAAGGTTGAAAATAGACTCTCATGTGCTTGCATTGGAGTTGTGGTTCCTGGTGGTCTTTGTGGTTTTCAAGATTTGTGCACAACAAAATCATTGCTAGCCAATAGAAATGTTCCAAGCCGTAATTCCTCAAATGTTAACCAATTACATATCTACCAAGTTGGGAAGCCCTTCACCATGCTCAAACTAGGATAATAAAAGACAAGACTTTACCAGTTTGGGGCTTTCCACACCCACCCATTGCCTTTGAGAGAAGTTGAGGATCTGAGGTCGAGCTTGAATAATTACTCTATTAGTACATGCAAGTTGCACTCCTGGTGGTCTATGGTGCTCTGTGGAGACCACTCAAACTGGGCTTAACAGTCAGGACAGGAACTCAAGCATTGGCTGGAAGTAAAAACCACAGATGGATGATACTTACTGAATGGCTTACTTGCTCATGCTCAGATAGGCTTTGTATATAGCCAGTACTGCTTGCTCAGGAATCTGGATTGCTTGCAGTGGAGTGGTCATTCCCATAAAAATTAATAATTGAGACTGTCTCCTATGAACATGACCAGAGGGCAGCAAATGTGATCTTGAACACACTTCAATCAACTCCTTCCTCTCAAATGACTCTAGGCTGTGTTAAATTGACAATTATTGGTGACCAGGGCTAGAAGAGCAAAACCTTTAACAATGACAGTATTCTTCTGATACTCAATTAACAGTCTATCTACTTCCTCACATATCCTCTGATATAGCTTTTCTGACAGTCCTGTGGTTATAGTTATTATTTCACTTGAATCCAGATGGACACATATCTATAACTGGTTTTATTGTTCAACACAACCCTTATTTTTTCTAATCTATTGCAGGGCTTTAGGGAACCACCTGTGATTTAATAATAATCATGTGGAGAAATCTGTACAGTTTAAGGCTGCTGGCCTTTATCCTGGGACAGTCTCTTAGCTACCTTGTAATTTAACCAGACTTCTCTGCCACTGAGTCCTTCTATGTGTCTCTCACTGCTTTTTCTGTAAGGGTCTGAAAACACTGAAGAAAGACCCCAGACTCAGATAGTATGCAAAAACAAAGAGTACTTATTCTGCAGAAACAGCTAGCATGCAGGGTTCAACCATTCTTCAAGAATGTAAAACCCTCTCCCAAATAACAGCCAGGAGATAGTCACAAAAATGGGGAAATACCTCAAAATGTGATGGTTGCACTGGACAGCCCTATTTCATCACATGGTTGAATGCTCATGGCATAGAAATGTAGACCACTGATCATCTGTGACCCCCTAGTACCCACCAATGAAATTTTGTTCATGTTTCTATCCCTCTGCCCCTGCCCAAGCTGCCAGATTTTTATTTATCAATAGTCACATTGCTTTCTTATACAATAAAAGCTATTGACATAGTGGGAAAGAATGCACACATTCTGACCTCAACAGCAGCAGAACTATGCCAAGTCCATATCTTAGTGTTGCCTATTGGCCAGATTGAAGGCAATGTGATCTTCTGTGACCTCCACCAGGACAGTTTGCTTATAAACAAGACAATCTCAGAGTATCCTCTTTTTGTTGAGTTGAAGAAGTTACAAACATTTACATATAGAAAGGAGGTAATGGGCCATAGAAATGACGATACAAAATATCCTAAAAGCAATTAATAATAGAAAGTACTGGGCACACTTACATAATCATTTCACACAATATGTGTGGGTGTAGGTACTTCCAATGTTGATTCTTAGCCTCTGTCTGAATTTTTCCCCTCAGGTTTCCTTGTTGAGACTCTATGGTCTGTTCTATAGCATGTCTTGGTGTGGCTTTCTGATTGGTTCCTGTGGAGCTATTTAAAATGTCCCCTGGTCCCTTAGTTCTTAGATATAAGCTCCTTAGATCTAAAATCTTGATATTCAGATTCAGTTTCCACTAATCAAGTTTATTTTATAAATGATGTCATTACTTTGAAGAAACCCCAAGTGTCTAGTTTTTTTAATGTCAAATATTTGTCTGAAATTTATTTTCCATCACTACATATAAAATGGGGGCTGGAGATGATTATGTGTTTAAGAGTATCTGCTCTTCTTGTCAAAGCCTCGAGTTTGTTTTCCAGTACCCATATCAAGGCAGCTTACAACCTTCTGTAACTCCACCTCCAAAAGGAACTGACACCTTTGTAAGATCCCGCCCCTGGGTCAGTGGTACTTACTTCTAGATACCCAAGAGTGAGACACAGAGACGCAGATTGATGCAAAAGCAAGAGGTTTATTTTCCGATGTGTCAGGGTCAACCCTCAATCAGTTCCTCCAGTGATGAGAAGGTGACCCTGAATGGTTATTACAAGCAATTTTTATACCTTTTAGGGGCACAAGTTACATCAGCATAATTACAGTTCAAACTTATTGGCTAAGCATATTGACCTTTAAATCTATTAGCTAGCAAGCATGACACACATTTGAACTCTACCTGGAAGTTTCCAGAGGGTCAGGTAACTCTCAGTCAATACATTCTGAGAAACTTTTACTCAAGAATGTTCCTGTGGATGGAAAATGAAACTTGGCCTAGCCTTGATTCCAGGCAGGAAGGGGAAGCGTAAGGAGGGTGTGAAACTGGAAAAAGCCTTAGGGTCTGTCTCTTTAGTTTGGCTGCTACCACTACCTGCATTCACACGTGCATATCTCCCTATCCTACAAAGTCTTATAATAAAAATAAAATAAGTCATTATAAAAATGTCCAATTACTAAATGACAAATTGTCATATCTATTTTATTATGTAGATATTTCTGTACAATATCATCTGGAAATTTATAATTAACTTTGTAATGTATTTTTTAAATGAAGATGTATTCTGTCTGCCTATACACCCCTATAAGCTAAAAGAGGGTATCAGACCGCTTTATTAATGGTCATAAGCCACCATGTGTTTGCTGGGAATTGAACTCAGGCCCTCTGGAAGAAAACTATTCTTAACAACTATGCCATCTCACTAGCTCTAGGATAATTTTTTAAAAATAAATTTCAAGTACTTTTGTATACCTAGAGGCATAACTTGAATAGGAAAGAAGAAAGAAAGGAAGGAAGGAAAGGAAGGAAGGAAGGAAGGAAGGAAGGAAGGAAGGAAGGAAGGAAGGACAAATGCTTGATATATATATATATATCATGGTTTTCAGTGCAGTAGTTGATTCCTTCAGAAAATGCAGTGTTTTTGCTACCTTCCTTTTAAATATTACATTAGCATTTTTCTCTGACAAGGGAACTCTAGAAGTTCAGTTTTCATAGTTGCATACCTTTTGTCTAGTATGAAGAATCTGAAAGCATTTAACTATTTTTTATTGTTGAAAACTTGTTCTAAGTGTATGTGTTTATACATATGTATAGGTATGTGTATGCATGTACTCGGGCAAGGTTCTGGGAGGTTAGTTGTCAGTCTTGTGTGTTGTTCACTGCCACCATCTACCTTTTACTCCCCTGTCTCCTTTGCTTCGGAGGCAAGGTTTTTTCCTGTGGCTGTCTGGCTTGTGAGCTCCAGGGTTGTTATGTCTCTGCCTCTGTGGTAACATAACTAGAGACAGGATAAATTTGTTGGGTCCTGGAAGATCTCAGAGTTTATGTTTTCTGGGATCTGCGATTCCCAGTACCCCAGATCCCTGACTGTCATGAACAGATGTTTGTTGGTGGTGATGGTGTATCCCCAAAGAGAGTTAGTGTAAAAATGTAAAAAATCTTTGTTTTTTTTTTTTTGGTTGTAGGTTTTTTTTTTTTTTTTGGATGTTTCTAGATGTGTGTAAGCTACTGCATGTATCCATACATGTTCATGTCAGAGAATGGTGTCAGTGTACATCACATTCTTTTGATGTTGGGTATTTCCTTGAACTATAAACTCCTTTGTTTTAGTTATTCTGGCAGCCATCAAGCCCTGATGGTCTTTTTGTGTTCCCTCCTCAGTGTTAGCATTACAGGAAAATAATCTACAAGGATCCCAGCTTTAGGTCACCAAATAGAGACTATGCATCCAAGAGGCTTCAGGAATCTGGCTCATGGCTACAACAAAATACAAGCATGTTCAGCCTACCTTGGCTGGTATCCACTAATATTTAGAGAGTGTAAACCACAGTGATCTGCCCATAGGCCACATCAAAAACCTGTCTTAAATTTACATAAAAAGGATACTCTGAAAACCCACATAAATAAGGACACAGAGCATGGACCAAATGGCCTGGGCACAGAGAGACTTTTACCTGAACCCTGGAAGCAGGAGTAGATAAACAAATGTAATTACAGAAAATGGGACTCTTTATTTATACACTGCTTTGCTCATATCTTTAATGAGTTTCCACTAATGGCACACTTGAATTGAAAAGGCCTTAACGGCTTTCTACACCTTGCTATTCCTATGAGTCAATTACAAGGCTCTTATCAATGGTGATTGCTGCAAACCCCAGGCTCATTTTCTGGAACAGGTGTCTTGCCAATAATAATAATGATCTTCTAACTTCCCACAGACAAGAAGAAGGGAGAGGTTTAAGAGGAGACTGGAAGGACAACTCTGTCCCCCTGCTAGGTGCAGCAGGTGCTATATGGTGCTCTGTCATCTGAATGCTCTGTCTTTTCCCATGCAAATGTTTTTATTTTATTTTACCCTGTTATCACTTTTATTCCAGAAATTGTGTAAGCAACTAAATATAGTGAGGTCTAGAGAGGTGGCTCAGCAGCTAAAAGCACTTGCAGTGCAAGCATAAGGATCAGAATTGGGTCCCCAGACTTATGGGATAAGCCAGAAAAATCAAAGAATAACAAATTGTCACAAATTTTAAAATGTGTTTAATACACATTCAACACCCATGTATTTATTAAATCGTCCACAGCTTTGTGATTGTTTGTGAGACATGCATTCCGTAATATCAAGCATTTGATAATTTGGTCCCTAGGTGGTGGTACTGTTTGGAGAGGTTTAGAGGATTTGGTCTTATCAAAAGAAGTATGTCATCGGAGTTGATTTTAAGTTTTACAAGCCGCACATTCCCATTTTACTTGTGCTTTTTGTTTGCAGCTTGAGATGTTGGTTCTCAGCTGCTGCTCTAGTAGCTGTGTTCTGTAGGTTGCCCCACTGAGTATAATGGACTTGTATTCCTCTGGAACTGTGAGCCATAAATAAACCTTTTCTTTTATAAACTGCCATGATGTTTTTCTCACAGCAAGTGACAAGTAACTAAGACAACCTGGTTCTCCTTTTTCTCTGTGTGTTTTTGGGTACATGTATGTGCATGCTCACTTCTGTCTATGGGTGCATATAAATGTGGAGATCAGAGTTTAACCTTAGAAATGACTCCTCGGGTGCTGTTCATCTTTTTGGTTCTTTGAGACTGGGTGTTTATTGCCCTGAATCTTAGCAGGTAGGCTATAGTGTTGGGTTAGCATGATCCAAAGGATCAACCAATTTCATTTCCCAGAGTTGGGATGCCACGTTGTGCCTGGAATATTATTATATGGGATTTAGGGATCAAATTCAAGCCCTCATGCTTAGATGACAAGCATGTCACAAACTAAGCTATCTTCTTAGCCCCCAGGAAATGTTTTCCTTTACTGCACTCTTCTTTGATATTAGCAATTTTTTCCCTAGAAGGCAGTGTTAATTACTAAGAAAAGTAAGTGAGAGAAGAGCATGTTTAAAGCAGATTATAGAAGAGAGTTTTTTGTGAGCTCACAGTTCCAGAGGGATGAGAGTCCACAGTGGTAATGAAACATCACAGCAAGTAGTAGGTAGAGTGGCTTGAGCAGGATGCTGAGAGATCCACATCTCAACTGGCAGCATCAAGCAGAGAGAAATCTGAAAGTAGCTTAAGGCTTTTAAACTCACTCCCAGGGATGTACTTCCTCCAGCAAGGATGCACTTCCTAAAACTCCAGCAATAGTGCCATCACATGGGGATTGAGAGACCAAGTTTCTGAGCCTAAGTGGGAAATTTCTTGCTGAAACCACCACAGAGGTATTATTAGCTGGGACTCGATTCAGTAACCTAGCTGTGTGTGATGATGTAATGATTTAGAACACCAAGAAAATATGAATCTTTCTATTAAATGACACCTTCCCTAATGATATTTTAACCCCCCCAATGCCTCCACAAAAACTCAGTAAAAACTTTTAGAAGATGCCCTCAATCCTGTCCTTTTTTGTTTACTACTTGTAATAGATAATGGCACCTTTAATCAAATTTGGAGCAGATTTGGCACATCAGGATAAAGCATTTGCATTTGTGTTTCAGGTTGTTGTTGTTTTCCTTTTTGTCAGGGAACAATTGGGGTTGTGGACATTGGTAGTTTGCCTTGAAGATGGTTAAGGTGGAGGTGCACATAAATTCTTGATGAGCTTGTGGCAATCCTCTTTTCTTGGTATTCTCCTAAGAACTGGCATAAATAGAGCCCTGGGTCCTGTGGGTCACGTGTGAGGTGTTCAGGCAGGGCGTCCAAGCTGAAGTCCCCTGCAGCAGAGAGATATCAGTCACTGATATGAATCACCTCTTGAGATTCCTTTATTTATTCCTTCGGTGATCACAAGCCAGAGTCGGAATTAACTCAATGTGAACTAAGTGAAGAGGATAGGGAGTTCCTGAGGAAATTCCCTGGCTTAGTGCTTTCTGTGGGGCTCTTGTCACTTCAGGAGCAGAAAGCAATCTCTATGGTCTTATAACTTAGACATGGCTTCTCAACTTCTTACTCACAGTTGCTCTTAATATGTGCATATTTGGATGAATTTTTTTCTTACTTTCCTCCAACCAAGTGAAAATGTAGAAAAGCAAGTATGTTATATACCTGATAATGTGCTTTCTCTCTATACAAGCTTGAAATGTATAATCAGTATGATTTTTTGTTTCTTCTCTTTAGTTACACTTGTGCATACAGGCATACTGAGCCTACAGCCTAAGGTGTTTCTGAATTTAACATATCACAAAACTGTACACATAAAAACTTATTGTGACATAAAAGTAAAAAAGCAGCATCTTGCTTGTTCATGAGAAGAGCTGACATATAATTCCAGCTTAAGGGTGAACTTTATTAGAAGAAAGGACCTCAAGATTTTTAAAAATGTCTAGAACAACATACCAGAAATAGCATACCATAGTTCTAAAGGAAAAGAGATGTTTGCCTTTAAAGCCCTTAGATGAAGGGATAATGAAAATATTGTACACATGTAAAAATGGACTACTCTTCAGCTGTAAGGAAAAATGAAATCACCAAATTTGCTGGAAAGTAGATAGACTTATAATGCATGATATTAAGGGACAAGACACAGTCTTAAAAATAAAAAAAATAAAAATTTATAAGAAATTACATGTGGGCTGGAGAGATGGCTCAGTGGTTAAGAGCACTGACTGCTCTTCCAGAGGTCCTGAGTTCAATTCCCAGAAACCTCATGGTGGCTCACAACCATTTATCTGTAAGGGGATTTGATGCTCTCTTCTTGTGTGTCTGCAGACAGTGACAGTGTACTCACATATGTACAAAAAAAAAAGAAATCACACGTATTCAAGGCAGTATATTATTTAGAAAGGACAAAAAGAATGCAGGTAAAAGATACATGAGTTGTAAAGATACTATAAAGCTAATTATTTTTCTAGTTTTAACTCATCATTTTTTTTGTGGTAGATAGGTGCATAAAAGGATAATTAATAGTAAAATCCACAGTGAGCTCCACAACTCCAGAATATTTAACCTAACTGTATAGAAATTCACTGAGTTGTACAGTGTTTGAGTGGCTTTGCTTATCTAGATATTTTATACCCTTTTCCGTGAGCTCATTATGACAGGATGGCTTTTATATTTAAAAAGCTGAATTGGAAACCATGGTATCAGCATGGTCTTGTATGCTAGCTAAGTTGGTGAAGCACTTGTTTTGAAAAAAGGAGGACCTGAGTACAAGGCACAGAATGCTTATGGAGGGTGTGATACTGGACATATTTGTGCTCAACTGTCATCCCAGTGCTAAGGTGAAGGAGACCTATGATCCTTGATCAATCAGCCCATCTATCTTACCTCAGTACTTCTATGCCAGTTAGGGACCCTGCTCTGAGGAACATCCTCTGAGGTTGCCTTTAAGCTGGTACACATGTGTATATGTGTCTGTCCCACATCCCCACACATATACACACAAATGTAAAAACAGTCATGGGTCAGGAAGATCAGTAGAAGCCCTAAGTATTTGTGCTCAGAGGTCATGAGGAATCTTGACAAGATATCTTTCAGTGAAGTACCTGATTGCAATAGTAGTGGTGAAGCCCCAAATGGCAGTGACTTAAAGGGTGCTTATTACCCATCATTACTGTGGAGACAGGAGCTAGACAAGAGACTGGCCATTAACACCCCTTCTGTTTTCCTGGAGGACCCAGAGTTCAGTTCCCAGCATCTATATGGACAGGCTTACAATCATCTGTAAGTCATATCTGGGGGATATGACTTCCTTTTCTGGCCTCTTGGGGGTACTTCACATGTGTGCACTGTGTATTTGCATTCACACATGCACACAGACACATACACACAAACTCATAAAAATAAATTGTAAAAAGGTAGTTGAAAACAACACAGAATGCAACTGTTTGATTATTTGTTTGACAGAAAACCATGAACTATTAAGAAAGAATTATGGTTACCAAATACATCAGTTTCAATAGCTGAACCTCTGCAATTGTTTCATTTTGTGAAATGTTTTTTTTTTTGCATCAGATTTCTTTTTATTTTATGTGTGTTAGTGTGTGCCTGTAAAGATGTTTGACACCATGATGTTGCTGGCTGTCTGTGGAAACCAGAGGAGAACATCCAATTATCTGAACTTAGGTGACTATGTAGTTGCTGGGAATGAATTCCAGGTCCTCTGAAAGAGCTTCCAGTGCTCTTAACCATAGAGGCATTTTTCTAATTTAATAGATTTTAAAGAATATTTTGTTGTAACTTTAAAAATTAGTTTCCTGTAGCAAATGTGTTAATATTGAACAAAAAGTTCCATCCCCTCCAGCTTTGTTGCCAAGCTGAGAGAAACAAAGTAGAAGCCCCTCTGTGGAAATCATTTGTTTCCTTACCTGGGGTGAGGCACAATATTGTATTTCTCCTTAAGTTACATGATCTATTTTCTACCATTCTGTCTTAAGAACAGACCTGAGCAAATTGATCCACCACCCGCCAATGTGAGGCTTTTAAGAGGATTGTCTTACGCTTTCAGTCTTTTAGCATGAAAGTCAAGGAGAAGTTGGCTCTGCCAGATTATTTCCATGTGACTGGTGTTCAGAAAAAATATTTGGCTCAGCCACTGTTTTTGCATAAGAAGTGATTAGTTGTAACAAAAAAAAAAAAAAAAAAAGAAAGAAAGAAAGAAAGAAAGAAAGAAAGAAAGAAAGAAAAAAGCAAAAAAGAAATAGACTCTGACTGTTCAGTAGGTGCAGGTTCCTGCTGAGGGCTTTACATATATTTGTGGACATAACTATTATCAGAGTTATTAAAGTAAGAGTCTGGACTCTGGACTCTGGTATCCTATAAAAGCCAAGCTCAGCCATCTATTTTCTATAAGAAAAAGAGATAAATTATCAGAAGTAGAAAAGGAGAAAATTATTTAACCTGGCCACATTGAGAACAGAAACAAAGAAATCTAGTGGCCTCATGAGACAGTCTTCAGTGTCCTGACATGAAGGTTGGGCTTAGTAGAAGTGGTGTAAGATCAAACAATTCTGACTGAGGAATGGGACTTCTCATCAGTGCCTCATTGTCCCAGCTTCAGACTTAAGGTGGTATGAAAACTTGTCAAAACTTTACGAATTTTTTTTTCTAGAAAATAAGCACTCCTTGACTGGCATCAGGCTTCAACATTTTCTTCTGCCAGCAGAGGAATCCTGGGAGGAAATCCAAATTTCTTGAATTCTGCTGTTGCAATACTCTGATGGCCAAAGGGATGGGTACAAATATCTTTTCAGAACAACTACATTTATGCAGAGATGGTTACACAATCATCAAGGCAACACAGTGACTTTTTATTTTTATTAACTCTATTTTTTTAGGTCTATTTTTGTTTCTTATTTTGAGGAAAGGTATTTCTTTTTTTTATTGGATATTTTATTTACATTTCAGATATCATCCCCTTTCCCCATTTCCCCTCCCTAGAATACCCCTATCTCATGCCCCCTTTTCCTTTTTGCTTTTATACATTTTTTTAAAATGTTAATCAAAGGCTTTATAAGTATGGTAATGCTCAATCAGAAGTGTAACCCAATACTCAACCTATATGTAAACAATCTTTGACTGGTGGAGACACATGAACTTCTGCCTCCATGCCCTCTCTCTCTTTCTCTCTCTCATCAAAAATGGTATTTCTTATAGACCTCTGATTTAAGTTTTCAGGCACTGGGATTATGTTGAGCCACTGTTCCTGGATGGCTGGATTAATATATTGACAAAGGTAACTACAACCCAGTATTAAACACGTATACATGGTAATCAGAGACCTCATCTAGACTCATGTCATTTCCTGTCAAGTTACAATCCAAAGCCTCTTCCCTGTCTGCCCCTTCCAGACGATTCCTTATTGGTAGGGGCTCTTGTAAGTTTTCTTTCAAGACTTGGAATTGTCAAAAATGAATTTTCTCATTGATAAAGAGATGACCAGTAGTCAAGAAAAGTGAAAAATACCACATAACAACTGTAATTTTATTGTATGACTGGGTTTTGACAAAACCAGACTCCTGTGTTACTGTGAGTGGGTCAACACATCCTCTTTTCCTCTCCCACAGAGCCATTTCAATAATAAGAGATATGCTGTTACAGTCTTTTATGCTATTTATTAAAAAAAAAATAGTGTTCCTGTGGTCATTTTATTTCCCAAATAAACTACACTGACATTCTTTAATTCCATGTTTGATTGCCACCTCTTCAAAGTACAAAAGAGCTTGTTGTACCCAGTGCAAGTATGAACTTATTTTGGCCAGAAGACAGTTACAGACGTCAGTATTCAGGAGCTGTCCATCTTTTTTCTTAGATAGGGTCTCTTAAGTCACTAAAGTGAATGGATTTTGTTAGAATGGGTACCTGGTAAGCCTTGGAGTCCTTCTGTGTTCACCTTCATAGGGATGGCACTGTAGACCTGTGATGCCATGCTCAGGGATTTTATGTGTGCTTTGGCGGTTGTCCTCCTGCTTTTTACAGCAAGCACTTTATCACTGAGCCCCAGACTCAGCCTATCATATGTCCTTTGTTAGGATATAGATTTCACTCTCTTGAATGGCAGGGACATCTTCATAGAAGGCAGTAATTTTGTACATAACTTTAGTAAACACTATGGGGATTTCCACTGGCCTTGGTCCTTGTTTATGAAGGTAGGTAATTGCCTCCTTCAAAGGGCTGCAGCTAATACCAATACTTAAAACATTGGCCAGCCATAATAAAGTCTCAGTAAATGTTAGCTGACATTAATAATAAATTCATATTAACTGACTGCATAATTATTATATCAAACACTGGCCAGTGCATCATATTCTGCTTCTTTCGCTGAAATTATATTCTTTGTAGGTACATTGTTCTCCTAAAGTGTTTAATCATTTTCCTCTCTGAAGTGGGTAAATACTGTTCCTGTAATTTGCTTTAGTCTAAGATGAGCCCAGTAATTTTTTCCTGAGATAGTGGCACTGAATTTATATGCCTGGATTATCAATAAGTGGAGAAAATTGGAATAGACAGTGTCCACTGGATTTTGAAAGTTTTGAGTTTACTCATGGCTAAAGAATTATTCTAGGTTGTCAGTACCCTAGGATCCTTAAAGTCAAAATATTGATTCACATATAGTGTACTGAAATATTTTGGAAAAAACCTAGCCAGGCCTTCTTGTTCCAGTTTTTGAAGCTCCTGTTTCTCCAGGATGACATCTAATAGCCTGTGTTAAAGGAGAAGATGGATTTCTTTTCTTTGTTTTCTTTGATCCTCTTCCTCCTCCTCCTCCTCTTCCTCCTCTTCCTCCTCCTCTTCCTCCTTCTGGTCCTCTTCTTCCTTCCCCACCTTCTCCTACTCCTCTTCTTCTTCTGGAAAAAGAGGCTCACATTTCTTGGACTGTCATTATTCACAACACAACCAACAATGGCTGTGAACTGCTAGCTACTCTTTCCTCAACTGCTGAGTGCAGGGTTGCACTTGTACAAAGCCTGCTTGGTCAATGTTTTATGCATTGACGGTGATGAAACCTCTGGTTTTGTTGACGCTGGGCTGAGCTCTCTGTCCAGTCCCAGGAAGAACAGAGGATTCTTCTGAATGCATTTGAATTGGCTCCTTCAGAATTTCTCAGACAGCGTCAGCACCATCAATCAGTTAACAATGTCATCATGCCAAATTGCTATAGTTGCTATTTCTGCTATACCAGGCTTGTCTGCTTCCTCGAAGCAGCATAATAAAATGACAGGACATCAACCTTAAATCCTGAGAAAACTACTCTCTGAAACTACAGAGAAGGGAAATACTCAAATTGCACTACTAGTTTTCTTCTTCTTTCACCATCTCCTCTGTGTAAGAATGTATGTGCCTGTGTGTGTGTGAGTGTCTGTGTCTAAGTGTATTTGTGTATGTATACCTGTGTGAGTGTGGTATGATTGTCTGTGAGGGTGAATGTGATTATGTATGTGCACATGTGTATGCGTTCTTATGTATGTCAGAGTGTGCATGTGTCTACGTGTGTGTGTGTGTCTCTGTGTGTGTGTGTGTCAGTGAATGTTTGTGGGGGCTTATGTGTGAGTTATGTGTATGGTGTTTCTTACATGCAAGTAGAGGGGAGTATGGTGGCTTGAGTACGTTTGGACTAGGGAATGGCACTATTAGGAGGTATGTCCTTGTTAGAGCAAATGTGTCACTGTGAAGGTGGGCTTTGATCAAGCTTCTTCCTAGCTGCCTGGAAGCCAGTCTTCTCCCGAGTGCGTTCAAAGCAAGATATAGAACCCTCAGCTCCTCCTAACACAGCATGCCTGGATGCTGCTATTCTTCCTGACTTGATGATAATGGAATGAGCCTCTGAATCTGTAAGCTAACCACAATTAGATGTTATTTCTTATAAGAATTGTTTTGGTCATTGTATCTTCACAGAAATGAAGGAAACCCCAACTACAACACAGAATATCCATGCAGAGACCAGAGCAGGACATCAGGTATCTTTCTCTCTTGTTGTGCACATAATGTCTCAGCCTGTGAGGTACAATCTGTTACTTAACTCTTCTTTTGGCAAGGCTGCCTAGCATGGAACTCTAAAGATCGACTTGTTTCTGCCCCCAGTTTTTGTGTTATAGGCATGTCCAGCAGTGTCTGGCTTTTTATTGGGTGTTGGACCTTTGAGCTCAGTTCCGCAATCTTTCACAAAAAGCACTCTTGCCCACTGAGACAAAAGGAGATATTTTTGAGGTAAAATATTGTTATGATTTGTGTTGTGATGGCCCAGGGAATGGCACTGTTATAAGGTGTGACCCTGTTGGAGTAGATGTGTTTCTGTGGATGTGGGCTTTAAGACCCTCATCCTAGCTGCCTGGAAGCCAGTATTATGCCACAGCCTTCAGATGAAAACTTAGAACTCTCAGCTCTGCCTTCACCATGCCTGACTGGATGCTTCCATTTTCCTGCCTTGATGGTAATGGACTGAATCTCTGAACCTGTAAGCCAGCCCAAATTAACTGTTGTTCTTTATAAGACTTGCATTGATCATGGTATCTGTTCACAGCAGTAAAACTTTAACTAATACAAATATCAGTTCTAAATTAACCATTTTTTTGTCCTTTCAACATCAGAAAGTTCTGCTTTTCTTTTGCCTCTATTCCTCCTTGCTTACCTTTTAGAATCTTCTTAGATATTTTATAGTGTTACATACCCTGAGATTATCCCAGCCTTGTGGTCCACATTACTTTTTGTCATTCCTATCCCACCAGAGTGGCATTTGACTGATACATACTGTTTTATGCATGTTTAAAATTTATCTTATTTTTTAAAGTCATCTTCTCAATGTGAACACAAATTCTCCCATAGAAAATAATCCAGAATTTTGCTTTCTACTTTCTTTATTATTAGTGGATTGTTGTTATGAAGTTGTGACAGTTTGCATGAGAGATGTCCCCTATAAGGCCACCTATTTGCATACTCAGTCCTGACTTGGTGACGTTGTTTCAGACGCTTGTGGAACCTGTAGCAGGTGAAGCCTTGACAAAGAAAGCTCATCAGTGCAGAAAGGCTTTGAGATTTTACAACCCAGCACCACAAACTGACTTTTTCTTCCTCCTGTGTATGAAAATGTGATAAGCCAGCTTCCTATTCTTCCCCTTTGCTTTCTGTGACTGTTGACTACTCCAAACATGTGGCCACCTGTTTAAATAAAATCCAAAAATAGAGTTATGTGGGGAGATTTCTGAGTGATTGTGAGAAAACTCCAAGAAAACAAGAGTCTTGTAACCTCAGTTACTTCAATACACAGAATTCTCCTTGGAATGTGTTTTTGTGCTTCTCCCAGGTGTAGCAGATAAGAGTGAGTTTATTTAATATTATTCATTAAACTGGCTATTCTTATTTGGTTATATTTTTACATAGATAATATATTTTTTGTTTTTTGTTTTTTTTGTTTTGTTTTTTTTTTTGTTTTGTTTTTTGCCAAGAGCAGCTTGTTGCTCATTTGTAGCTTGCCTTTGTGTTTGTACATATTTCTCATTTGACTTTTTTTAACCCCCAGAGTATAAATTGTCTGATGCTCTGAATAAAGTTGGCTAGTGCATGAGATTTTTGTCTGACTCTTTTTTTTGGTTTCATTGTCCCAGGTCTCACTGTCTCTAGAGTGACAGGTACTGTCCTTCAGGAATTGTGAGCCCAAACAAATTCTTTGTTCCCTAAGTGACTGTCAGACTTTTATCATAGCACTGGAAAAGTAACTAATATATAGACTGATAGTTCTGTGGAAAACAGCAGTTGTTTTATTACCATCACTGTAATCTTCACAATGTCAAGGGTAGGGCCTGTGCACATGCATGTTTTCCCTCCCTCCCTCCCTCCCTCCCTCCCTCCCTCCCTCCCTCCCTCCCTCCCTCCCTCCATCTCCCTCTTCTACTCTGTCTCTGTCTCTCTTTCTTTCTATGTTTATGTGAGAGAGATCATGTATATATTTAGAAGTACATGTGTGTGAGTGAGTGTGAGTGAATGTGTGTGTGTGCACACTTGTGCATGCTCATTCACACAAAAAAACTGCATGTGCATGTGTATGGAGACCAGAGTTTAACCTCAAGTGTTGTCTCTAAGGCACAATCCAATTTGTGGGTTGTGAGAAAAGATCTCTCACTTCAACTGTTTTGCAACATTAGGTAACATTTCCTGGCCAGTGAGCACCAGGCATCTTCCTATGTCTACCTCAGTAGTTCTGGGATTACAAGTGAGTATCCATGTGCCAGGGTTCACTACAAACTTTCTGGAAATGGAACTCCATTCCTCATGCTTGCATGACAAGCACTATACACATTTTTGTTTTTTGTTTTTTTTTTTTCAGTTACTTCCTGAAGAAATGGGATGTGTTACTTTGCACACATGTTACATATGTTTGTTTCAGTTCTGCCTCTGAGATACATATGTCTGCATCACATCATGGAAGACTGTATCATTTCAGAAGCATGTGCAAAAGAGATAATCAAGTAGTATGTTGAAAAGATTGTTAGGCCTGTCATGATTTTGTGGGAACTGACAGGATTCACAAAAACTGCATTCATCTTTTTAAAGGTAGAGTTCCTTATTTCAGATTTTGGATTGTCAGATTAGAGATGTTGAAACCAGTGCTTCCAGCTGCAATATGAAAACAAAAAGAACGAATATTTGCATTGTTGGAAAGTCATTCTTTGTAGTCCTCAACAGCATTCATATATTCTGATAAAATTTGACAACCTAATTAGTCTTTCTTCAAGAGTAATCTGACAACTTAATTAGCTTTTATTTCCTTTACCTGGGTGCTTCTGTAACTCACATCCTCTCCATTGCTTTTAAAATAGGCTTCATCCCTAAAGTCTGCTGAGACTCCCTCATCTTCCCACATAGTCTTTCACTCTCAGGGTTTAGAGAGCCTCATCTACCATGTAACAATATACATTTATTTGAAAACACATAGGTGCTTTTGTCTCTTGTAGCTTAGTAGCACTGGGTTAATATCCCCTTGTGTGTTAATTACTTTTCCGTTGCTGTGATAAAATACCTTGAACAATGGCAGCTTAAGGAAGAAAGAATTTATTTTGGCTTATGGTGCCAGAAGACAAGAGGGAAATACATGGCAACAAGTGGCAGGACAGGTAATTGAATGTTTACATTTCATACACACAAAGGAAATAGAAAGCCAAACCAGGAAGTCTGATGAGACTATAAACCTCAAAGCCTGAACTCAGTGATATAGTACCTCTGGCAAATCTCTACCTCCCAAAATTTCACAAACATCCCAAAGAGTATCACTAACTAAAAATTGAATGCTCACAAATATGGTCTTACGTGAGACATCTCTGTCATTACATTTATAATTTGTCAAAAAAGTGCCACCAACGGTGATCAAGTGTTTAATACATGAGCTTATAAAGGATGTTCCTCATTTAAACTACCACTCTTCTGGTGATAGGAACTATTTTAATGCTTGGGAAACATTTGTTTTCCCATGTCTCTTACCTTATACTCTCAGGATAAAAAATAAATTTTCTCTTTTGTACCTCCTCTTTTCACAGTGCCATCTGCCATGTGTTGATGTGATTCTCACAAGAGTCAGCATAGATGGAGCTACCTGATCTTAGACTTCTTACCTTCAAAATTATGAGCTCAATAAAGACTCAGGTATTCTTTTATAACATTTTTATGTCATTTTTACACATATTCATTTAGATTTACCTATTTTTCGTAATTTCTCTTTGCTTCTGTCTTTCCTCATCAATCTCGTTACACACACACACACACACACACACACACACAACACACACACACACACATTTTTCCCATCTTGCTTCCTACTTCTTTTAGAGCCACAGTTCTAGGTAAATAAGTCAGCATTTCACCTTTTCTTTAATTCTCATACCTGACCCTCACTGTTGACAACTTAGTGTTTGGGACTTTTATTGCTTTAGGCTTCATATTTAATACTTGATTCCAAGCTGGTGGTACCATTTTGGAAGAGTATGAAATCTGTAGGAAGTGGGTAACAGAAGAAAGCACTAAATAATATATGGCACAGGTGGTGCCACATAGAGGTATATAGCTTGTATTGATTAGAGTTCTCTAGAGCCTCAGAACTTATGGACTGAATCTCTCTATATAAAGGGAATTTATTGTAATGGATTATAATCTATAGTCAAACTAATGTAACAATGGCTAGCTGTAAATGAAAAGTCCAAGAATCTAGTAGTTTGCACAAACCCACAAGAATGGCTGTTCTTTATATACTGGAATCGCAATATAGTAGACTCCAATGCCAGTGAAAAAATTGATGAGCTAGGAAGGTGGGGCAAGCAGACAAAGAACAAAATGTTTCTCTTTCCATGTCCTTATATAGGCTTTGATCAGAAGGTGTGGCCTTCATTAAAGACATCTTTCCACATGATGATCTGGATCAAAGGTGTGTTGCTTTTCCACCTCAAAATCCTAGACTATCAGGGTATTCACTGGCTTCAAACAAAGCATAGTATCTCTTTCAGTTGTGCCTTCCATTTCTGGATTATAATTTATTCCAGATATAATCAAGTTGACAACCAAAAATAGCCATCACAGAGCTGATTCACACTTGTGTTCTCTCTGTGCTTCCTGACTATTGATGCAATGTGACAAGCTGACTTCTTGCTCTAGCTGTTGTGATGGGATGATCCCATCAAACCTTGAGGTAGGATAAATCCTTTCTCCTCCAAATTACTTCTTGTCAGGTATTTGGTCACAGTGGTAAGATGAGCAGCTGGTACACTGGGAAAGAGGAGATAACCAGACAACCCCAGGCTTTATGTTTGCCAAGTTGCTGCTAATATTGCAAATATGTTAGACAACCAAAGCAGACAAAGAAAAGAGGAAGAAAGAGAGCTGGCTGTTTTAAATCCAGGCAGCATACATACAGTCTGGTGATATTGTACCCATTGCATGCAGCCTGCCCCAACCCCAAGTCTGGAATATAGCATAGGACCAAAAAGTCACATCTTTGTCCTTCCACATATGAGGAACATAAACTTGGCCTCGCAGATCTGCCTTCTACAGTGAAAAACATCTTGACTTATCCAGTCCTCAAAACAAACTATGGGAATGGTAAACATTTTGATGTGCTTTTAGTCATTACTGTCAGCAACAGTGCCATTACCAGTACTTGCCAGGCACAGAACACAGAAGTGTTGGCTCTTCCACCAAGTGCTCTGCACATTTGGAGTCTCCCTTGTAACAGTATCTACTTCCAAGTAGCCCTGCTTTAAATGAGAATGTGAAGGAACCAAGAGCTGTTACAAGCAGAAAGCTAGCTGACTCAACCAGAGAGTTATTTAAGAATAGCAATAAAAGATTGACTTAGGCAGAACACAGAGTAAGAACAATCTGAAAAGCTGTCTTGAACAGAAAAACAGAGCCAAGAGCTACTACAGAGAGATGTCTAGGGAATCATCTCTAGCAGAATATAGGCAACAAGCTTGGACTCATGATCTGATTTTGAGTCATTTGTTTTCACAGTTCCCAGACATCCCTTCTGTCAGGAACTGCACGTTCTCCAAGCTGAGGCTGGCTTTTGGCAGCTCCTGATAGATTTTAGAGAAGAGGCAGTCATAATCTTCTTTTGTTACTCTCTGATGAGTCCAACAGGCTCCAGTAAATAGTACCAAACCCCAGTCACACAAACAGTACCTCTTAAACTCTTGGTCACAAAAACAAATAAAATCAAAACACATTAATGCAGGAAAAGGGCTTATAGGGAGGGTGTTCAACAAGTGACAGAGAGAGGCATAAAAAGTGGGAGACCAAACAAGATACATTATATGCATGTATGAAACGGTCACAAAACCAGCTTAATTCATAAAGAAAAAAACCTCAGAAGAGAACAGAATAATGAAATGAATTTTAAAATATATTCCATGTTTTTGTGTTTCATGATTTTTGAAAGAGCCAGCTTAGGTGATTGGGGTTTGGTTAGAGGATGGACTAAGTACCCGTAAACACGCCTGACCTTTGCAGAATAGCTTTCCATCTCAAGTAGGAGTCCTTGTTGCAGTCCTGAGTTTAAGACTTGCAGAGCGTGCCAGTGAAATGAAAATGAATATATTGTAGGGTTTCTTTGAGGCCGTCTTGAAGCTTGAAAGTCCACATTTCCACTTGAGGCCTTTGGAAGTTAACTGAGTTGACACACAGTAAAGTCATGATTCCATTTGAATGGCATAGTTACCATAGACCCAGAGACAAACTACCCTAGTCATCACTCAATTTGTCCATACACACAAGGAACATCCTCCTGACCTCTTGCCTCCCCAAAAATCCTCTCTCCTGAATAGGACGACGATTCAGTTTATAAGGCACTTGCAGAAGGAGCTTGAGGATTGAAGTTCAGAGTCCCTGCACCTACAGAATGCCTGCGTTGGCATGGCATCCTACCTGTTAATCCAGCACTCAGATAGCATGAAATTCCAGGAGCAAGCTGCTTGTCAGATTAGCTGGTTCTTTAGCACTGTGTTGGAATTAGAGATCCTGCCTCAAAGAATAAGGTGAATAGCAATAAAGGAATACACCCAATGTCAACCCCAGATGTCCATGGATATGTGCTCCCACACAGATTTACCAACATGTATGCAAGACACACATATACATATATGCATACTATAATACATACATAAGAAATTTTCAAAACCTTTTTCAGACATCCATTCCCACACCTACTGAGAAGCCATAAGCAAACCTAAAGGATTATAAACTCCAGCCACAGCAGATTAAAACTGGAGCTAGTATGAGACACAAGTTCTAGTCCAAATTCAGCCACTAGTAGGCAAGAAGACAAGCATGTGGACTCTTGTATCTATATTTTGAAGGAAGAGACACAGATCAGTATGTCAATCATGAATAAGAAACCATCATCAAGTGTCAACACTAAGGCTAGACTGGGCGTGTTCCTTGGAAGTATATAATTAGAGGTGTCTATAGAAGCCAAGATGGGAGTTTTATGTCCACAACAGTGGCAAAAAGAGAGACTACTAGAACCGTGTCCACAACTTAGAACCAGACCATAGGATCCTAAGGAATCAAGAATTATTAACACCATTCCACTTTGCACAGTTCATCTGCACAATGACTTAAAAGACAGTAAGGAACCCTTTGGTTCTTTCACATTCTCATTTAAAGTAGCAACAGCTCTCTCTGCTTGAGATAGGTCTCTTAAGTAGTAAAAATTCTAAAAGCTCTCTGGATAGCTTATGGGTTTTCTAACCAAAGTAAGAAAAGCAGCTATAAAAATACTTGGATCTTCCAAGCAAGTCAGAAATCTAATTAGAAAAATTCTAAAAGTAATTCATAGAATTTTTTGGTCAAAATCAGAAAGCCAGAAAAAAACTGTAATAGAGCTGTGTTTGCTCTTTAGATAGACTTCTCTGGATAGCTGCTAGAAAACATTTTAAAAGAGCTGTATTCACCCTCTAAGTAATTCTTGGGATTTCTGACTGAGTTCAGAAATTATAAAAAATTTCTAAAAGAGCTATGAAAAAAATCTACGAGAGGTGTATTCACTCTCCATAAATTTTCTTACTAAAATAAGAAATCCTGTTGGAATAAATTCTTGAACAGCTGTGTTTGCTCTTTAGAGATCTTCAGAAATCTCAGCTCTCATTAGAAAAAAATTGCCAAAAAAGAACTGTTTTCACCTTTTCCTTGCTTATCTCATGAAGACCTTCGGGTTACATGTCAACTCAGCGATTAATTCAAGTTTCCCTTTTTGAGCATCTCAGGAATCTACATTCAATGACTTAGCTCTTGAGTGGGATCCTGCCCAGGAATTATCATTCCAACCATGCTTGGACCTAAATTCTCTCTGTCCCAGGCTGACCTTGAACACAAGAATTTGCATTTGTATATGCCCATCTTTGTATCTTTCTGATAAACTGACTCATAGTGAAGCTGCCTCTGTTCTTTTATATCTGTGAAACTCCTACAATTTATACTGTATCCTTATATTTTTGCATAGATGAGAAATTATATATATATATATATATATATATATATATATATATATTTATTTATAAACTCATGTTTTTACAGTTCTCCACAGGCTAAAGGGCTGTCCTGAAAGTCCCAGAATGAACCACTTTGCTAGAGAGATAGACAGACACTCAACTTCTGACTCATGGTGTTTTTAATTATCATGGAGTCATTAACATTGACAAGGAAGATATTCCTCACAAGAAAGTGAAAATATGTACCTTACTATACAAACAAGTCTTACATCCACAAAAGACATCAACACTCATGAAAGCCAGAGCCTGCTCGCATTGTTTGAGGGGCAGGAACCATGTCTTGCCACCCCATCAAGGCCGTGTTGAACCAATCAGGCAGCCCGAGTATAGAAGGGACATGTGGGCCCTCATGTCCACTTCCAGGCCTCTAAGTTTGAAAGGTGAACAAGATTTTTACACATATGTATGTATGTATGTATGTATGTATGTATGTATGTATGTATGTATTTGTGTGTGTGTGTGTGTGTGTGTGTGTGTGTATGTCTACACATATGATGCATGAGGAGATTAGAGAAGAATTTGGAGGAGTCTGCTTCTTATTCTTACCATGTAGTTCTTGGGGATTGAACCCAGGTTGTCAGTAGGTACCTTTATCCAGTGAGACTTCACCAGAGATTGCCTGGTACAATTTTGTAATAATGGGAATAGACTCATTGAAGAGTTTTCCAAGACTCCCATGGCTTTGATATAATTTGAGAGCCATATTGGCTAGTATAAATGGGGAAATCTTCCTACCCTTTCACACAATCATGGGCACATATATAAACAGGTACCCATTGCAATGTATATGCAGACATGTGTGTGCACGTACACACACACACATACACACACACACACACACACACAGAGAGAGAGAGAGAGAGAGAGAGAGAGAGAGAGAGAGAGAGAGAAAGAGAGAGAGAGAGAACAAATACCAGACAATCCCCACCCATACAGAGAAAAGGCCAAATCAAAATCTAGATGTCCCTGGAGCTCAAAGCATACAACTAATTCCATAAACAATTTGGAATTTCTTATTCTGGCTGACCTCAGGATTCTATATTTTTACAGGTATACCATTACTAAGGTTCTTCATCTGACTTTTTCATTACTACTGTATTTGTGAATTTCAGATTCAATATTTGAAGAATGTATTTTCCCTCCATATCAAACTTTACTAACATAGCAATGAAGATGTATTTGAGGGCAGAGTGAGAAATGAGATAAAGTAAACATCAAAGTTGATGAAGAAAACACAAATAATATGGGGCTAGAGCTGAAATATTTTGGTAATTTAGGGAGACTTAAAAAAAACTACAGCTGCTGTTCAAATTTTTTGGGATGCTAGATTTAATCTATTTTGAGGTAAATCATTAAATTATTGGCTATTACAGTCTAAACTTTAATAGTTTTTCTTCTGAGGCTGAAGATAGGAATACCAATTAATTTTGTAAGCAGGCATGGTAGTGGACTTCTGTGTTCCCAGATTCAGGGGACAGAGACAGAAGGACCACAATTTCAAGGCCAGTCTGAATGACACAGTGAAACCTTTCTCAGAAACTTATTAAACAAAATAAAGAAACAAAATAAATTTTAGAGATAGCACGGCTTTAATCTTTTACTGTTGGGCACCCTAATACCTCTGTTTGAAATTATTTATTTGCAAAGCACCTTAAAAGCATTGTCTCTTGATGAATAGTCAGTCTTTTTTCCTTCCTTTGTGTGTCTGATGCATGCATATGTTCCTGTGAGTGGTTTATAAATGTGAATGTATGTGGAGGCTGTCTACCTATCTTTGGAGACAAAGTCTCTCCCTGAACCTGCAGTAACCCTCAAGATTCCTCTTGTTTTTGTCTTCCCAGGGCTGGGATTATAGGTGCGTGCCTCTGTAACTGACTTTTCTATGAGTTTATGACCTTTAATTGCAGGTTTATTCTTATCTCCTTGCACAAAGCTCAAGTCCAAGTGGATAGAGGACCTTCAAATAAAACCAAATACACTGAAACTAATAAAAGATAAGGTGGGAAAGAACCTCGAATACCTGGGCACAGGGGAAATGATTTTGAACAGCACACCAATGGCTTATGCTCTAAGAGCAAGAATTGACAAATGGGACCTCATAAAATTGCAAGGCTTCTGTAAGGCAAAGGACAAAATGGCAACCAACAGATTGGGGAAAGATCTTTACCAATCCTACATCCAATAGAGGGTTAATATCCAATATATACAAAGAACTCAAGAAATTAGATAGCAGACAACCAAATAACCCTATTAAAAATGGGGTACAGAGCTAAACAAAGAATTCTCAACTGAGGAAACTCTAATGATCGAGAAGCACCTAAAAAATGTTCAGCATCCTTAGTCATCAGAGAAATGTAACTCAAAACAACTCTGAGATTCCACCTCACACTAGTCAGAATGGCTAAGATAAAAAACTCAGGTGATAGTACATACTGGCGAGGATGTGGAAAAAGAGGGACACTCCTCCATTGTGGGATTGCAAAATGGTGGAGCCACTCTGGAAGTCAGTCTGGTGGTTCCTCAGAAAATTGGACATAGCAATACCTGAGGACCCAGCTATACCACTCCTGGGCATATACCCAGAAGATGCTCCAACATATAACATGGACACATACTCCACTATGTTCATAGCAGCCTTATTTTTAATAGCCAAAAGCTGGAAAGAACCCAGATGTCCTTCAACAGAGGAATGAATACAGAAAATATGGTATATTTACACATTGGAGTATTACTTACCTATTAAAAACATTGAATTCAAGAAATTCTTAGGTGAATGGATGGAATTACAAAATATTATCCTGAGTGAGGTAACCAAATCTCAAAAGAACACACATTGTATGCACTCACTGATAAGTGGATATTAGTCCAAAAGCTCTCAATACCCAAGATACAACTCACAGATCATGTGAAGTGCATGAAGAAGGAAGACCAAAGTGTGGGTGCTTTGGTCCTTCTTAGGAGTAACAAAATATTCATGGGAGCAAATATGGAGACAAAGCATGGGACAGACACTGAAGGAGGGATCATCTGGAGACTGTTCCACCTAGGTATTTATTCCAGCTGTAGTCACCAATGGTAGAAGCTGATGTGGATGCCAGGAAGTACATGCTGACAGGAGCCTGATATAGCTGTCTCCTTAGAGGTCTGCTAGAGCTTGACATATACAGAGGTGGATGCTCACAGCTAACCGTTGAACTGATCATGGGGTTCCCAATGGAGGAGTTAGAGAGAAGACTGAAGGAGCTGAAAGGGTTTGAAGCCCCATGGGGAAAGCAACAATACTAACCAACCAGAGCTCCCAGTGTCTAAACCACCAGCCTGGGAGCACATAGAAAGGGTCCATGGCTCCAGCTGTATATGTAATGGATGATGGCATTGTCAGGCATAGGTGGAAAAGAAGGTTCTTGATTCCTTGAAGGCTGGATGCCCCAATGTGGGGGAATTCAAGGGTGGGGAGGAGGGAGTGGGTGGGGACACATCTTCATAGAAACAGAAGGTGGGGGATAAAATAGGGGGATTCTGGGTAGGGGGAAATGAGGAAAGGGGATAACATCTGAAATGGAAATGTGAATTACATATTCAATAAAAACAAAACAAAAAAGAACGTAGATTTTCAAGGTAATATTTCCTATTATATCTCTTTATAGAATCTTTTTGATAGGACACTCAGAAGCACATGAAAGTCAGGGATACCTTCTAATGTTAGCTCAGAAATATTGTCCACTTTCTTTAAGGCAATGCCTCTTATTGACCTAGAACTCACAAATTAAGCTAGACTGCCTTCTCATGGTACCCAGGGATCTTTCCATCTGTTCTTCATGGCTTTGAGACTGCAAGTTTATACCATCTGGGATGTCATTTTTATGTGGGTTCTGGGGCTCATGCTTGCTTAGCAAGTATTTTAGTCACTATATTATGTCCTCAGTATAAAAATAGCTTTTTAATTGTACAATGTTAAGGAAAACTCATTAATACAACATTTCATGGTGACTGTGTATAATAATTTTCTGTTGTCTTCTGAAAATAATACAGAGCAGATTGAAAGTGCTCTATGTACAAAAGCATATGCACCCATGGAAACTGTGGGAGAGATGTACTAATTTCATTATAGCAATCAATCAGAGCATACCTATTCCAAACAGTCACAATGTATACTTGGAATACATGCTTTACTTACTGCGGGTGGATGGGGTTAGTGTCCATTTCCATTCTTGTTAAGTGCTCTAGCACTGACTTGCAGTCTTAGGCTGCCAGAATATATGTTGTTTTAATGTATTGTTTCTCAATAAATATGGATGAAGGAGACTATTCACTTTGTAAAAAATATTGGCCTACCTATGTGAAAGAATTCAGGAATGGTAGTAGTTTGAAAAGATAGCCCAGGGAGTGGCACTGTATGGAGATGTGGCCTTGGAGTAAGTGTATCATTGTGGGTATGGGCTTTACAACCCTCATCATAGCTTCCTGGAAGTATACATTCTCCTAGCGGTCTTCAGATGAAGACATAAAACTTTCAGCTTCTCTTGCACCATGCCTGCCTAGATGCTGCCATGCTCCCACCTTGATGATAATGGACTGAAGGATTGAACTTCTTTTTTTTTTATGTGAAAATCTTTATTGAATATTTTATTTACATTTCAGATGCAATCTCCTTTCTCCATTTCCCCTCCCTAGAAAACCCCTATCCCACCTCCACTTTTTCTTTTTGCTTTTATACTATTTTTTAAATGTTAATCAAAGGCTTTATGAATTTGGTAATGCTCAATATCAATCAGAAATGTAACCCAATACCCAACCTAGATATATCAACTATTTTTGAAGGGCAGGGACATTCAAACATTCACCTCAGTGTTCCCCCCCCTTCTTGTCACCTAGTTCCTCCTCTCCTTCTCCTCTTCTCCTTACTCCTTATCTTCCTCTCCTTACTCCTCCCACCTTAGCTCCTCCTACATATCACTGTTCCTGTTAAAACGAAACTTTTTTCTTAGAATACAATTAGAGCATAACTATACCAACTTGTATCAGTAAGGTACAAGATAGACCTAATATCCAGTCCATCATTTTGTTGACTAAACAGAATCTCCTAACTAAAAGACTGTCCCTCCTAACTAAAAGACTAACTCTGAACCTGACTTTTTTTCTTGGCTTTAGAATGAATGTCAGCTGAAAACCATCCTCTCAAATCTTTTCTCTCAAAGTATATAGCCGGGATTGGTTTTCAAAACATCAGAAGTCCACAGAATTGGCGCTACAAACATTTCTGTATTAATGTCCATTTTGATTAGAGACCTGTCTGCTCCTGACAGCTTCCTGTCTTGGATTCTAAGAAGAAATTGTGCACCTTTGGAGTTACTCCAGTTGTGGTGAGACAGTCACTAGACAAGAATTGCCTCTCTTCATCTACAGACAAATTACTGTCCAGAAAAGGACACACTTGCGGAATAGTCGACTGATTATATCTGCCAAGACAGAGTAATTAGCCCTTAATAATTCTGCATCACTTGGTCTGTCAGATAATCCTGGGCCAGAAGGCTGAAGATTGGATGCTCCAACGTTTTGTAGTATAGGGACTGTCCAGGTGCTCAGTGGTCTCCATAATTTGGCTAAGTTTTAGAAGTTATGGTTGGTGCTTCCCATAATTTCAGTTAACTCAGTCATTCTGGGTTTCTGACGGATTTGAAGACTTATAGTCTCATAGCCAATCCCAGCTATATGCTTTGAGGGGACTGAATTTCTAAACATGTAAGCCAGCCCCATTCATGTAAGTAGCTCCATTTAAATTATATATATTTTAAATAATCTTCATGAATATATATATATATATATATATATATATATATATATATATATAAAACAGCTGAGTCTTGGCACTATGAGAGTCCATGGAAAGTCATTGGTGAAGATGCAGGCTCAGTTTTAGTTGATGGCCCAGGACTGAAGGGGTCATACAAAGACTTTGGTGATTAGTACCATGAAGAGAGCCTATGAGAGGCTATTGATGAGTTCCAGTAGCTACAGAAGACCTCAGTGTATTTGATATGCCAGTACTATGGAACAATCACCAAGGACAGCAGAAGCAGTGGAATAGATCAAACTGAACTTACAGTGCTACAGAGGGCAGAGCTGGAGAATTGATACCAGCCCTTTGAATGAGTGCAGAAGATCATGTGTGGATCCCAGACACTGAAACAAGATCTGTAACATTAGAGTTGCCTTGGAGACCTCAAAATGTTCAAGATGCCAGAGCTGTGTAATACCTGCTGAAGAAACCTGCTAATAGGATACAGAACCAGCCCAAGAGAAAGAACTTTGTTGCAGTCCATAAAGATGAAAGATATGAAGACCACTTTGACATCAAATATGAAATTCAGATTTTGGAGTTTGCCCAGCTGGTTTCTTATCTTGCTTTGGGGATTACAATTAATTTATTTGAAGAATTTCTGAAGAGACTTTGAACTTCAGGCTTCTAACATTATTGGGACTATTATAGACTATGGAGAATTTTGAAGTTGAACTAAATGTTTTAGCATTATGTAATGGCTAGTTATGATCCACAGGTGTTTGAACAAGTCTGTGTAGATCAGGGAGTGGAATGTAGTGGTTTGGATATACTTGGTTCAGGGAGTGGTATTATTTGGAGGTGTGGTCTTGGTGTAGCTATGTCACTGTGGGCATGAGTTTTACGATCCTTGTCCTAGCTGCCTGGAAGGAAATATTCTCCTAATGGCCTTCAGATGTAGATGTAAAACTCACAGCTCCTCCTTTATTATGTCTATCTAGATGCTGCCATGATTCCATCTTGTTGATAATGGATTGAACTTCTGAACCTATAAGCCAGCACCAATTAAATGTTGTCCTTTATAAGGTTTGCCTTGATCATGGTGTCTACTCACAGCAGTAATACCCTAACTAAGACAGGAAGAAACTGGTATGAGTTAATGGATAATCACCTATCTTGGAACTTGAGTAAATTGTAATGTTAGACCTCATTAGTTCAGCTATTCTGAGAAATGTTACAGGTACTAAATAAACATACCTTGGTAATGTATACTCTATGATCCTTTGATAGTACCTTCATGTCTCATGTTGTTACTGGATTTGTTAGGGTCAAGCTCTTGATTCTGCAACCCTAACAAGCCAGTCATAGCTACCACTCTTCAATACGCCTGCTAAACAAACAAGTAACAGTGAAAAGTGGAGATGGGAGATTTATTCAATGTGGCCGTGTTGGAAAGAGAAATAAATACTCCTAGTAACTCCTTGTTCTAGTTTCATTTCTGTTGCTATAATGGTATATGATAAGTTATTTCTCGATTGGTAAAATGATTTTGAAGGCAATTCAAGCCATTTTAGAGTATATGTGGAATAAATTTTATTGATAAACCACTCTTATGTGAATTCACTGGTCATAAGGAAGAGGGCCAGAGAGAGAAAATGGGAAAAGAAAAAGAGAACAAGCATGCCCAGAGAGGAGAGAAGAAAGAAGAGGGGAGAGACCAAATTTCTGGATTATAGAGGAAAGAGCCTCTGGGAGAAGAAAAGCCCAAGCACTGGCCTGGAAATTTTAGGGTAAAAGACAGGATACACCAGGTAGAGATGGGATGATACTGAGAAAACTTGGAGGCCAGATCCACTTTGGTATTTTAAATATGCACCACCAGAACAAATATATTTTTCCTGGGTTTCAATACCAACAATATGTCCTTACCAAAGGCACTCTGAGAGAGGTCAGAGTTACTTAACCTATACTTATAGATGACAGTCTACCATTTTGTGAAAGTCAGGGCAGAAATTCAAGTCACCTCACATTTATAGTCACAAACAGAGAGGCATACTGGCAGTCATGATGCTTGTTTGTTATCTTACTCTCAGCAAACTTTTTATTTTTAATCTGTCTTCTTTTTTTAAAACTAGGGAATGTGGTACCACATTCAAGGTGGGTCCTCCAACTTCAATTAACAACTCAGAAAATTCTCCACACACATGTCCACAATTCAACCTAATTTAGACAATTTCTCAGTTGAAATTCTCTTTCTGGGAAATTCTAAGTGTCTCATGTTGTTATTTGACACTAACTGAGATGCTTCTCCCCTGAACCCAAGTCTATCTTCAGGATTTACAGAAGGATTGGGTTTAAATAGCAGGGCAGCAATAAGCATAACGTATGCTTATAAAAAGATAAAAAGATATGGATAGGCTCTATAGATGTATGGTGAGGTATGGGGGAAGAGAATGTCTCAGATTGCCCATACTGAGACATCTCTTGCCCCTGAGGGACCAGCCACATGATGACATAGTATAGAATAGAGTTTATTCCAGGCATGGGGAGGGGAGATACGAGGGTGGTAGAGGCAGAGAGAGGCAGAGAGGGACAGAGAGAGAGTGAGAGAGAGTAGAGAAGTAGAGACTGGCCATGACCAGGTGGAAAGAGGGGGAAGGGAATAGGGAAGGGGAGAAGGGGAGGGAGAAGCAAGAGGCAAGAGAGCAACAATGAAAGAGAGTGAGGAGGGGGCAAGCAGCCCTCTTATAGTGGGCCAGGCCTACCTGGCTGTTGCCATGTAACTGTGGAGGTGGAGTTTAGACAAAATGCTAACAATAACTAAGCAGTCTATGTCAAGGTCAACAAAAAGATTTCAAGATAGAGAAAGGGGAGCCCTGGACTCACTTCATGTGTTGTTTGTTAGTCTCCATCCATCTGCTGATACTTCCATGGGGAGTATTTCTCTCAACTTAAAATAAATAACTCAGTGAGCCTGGATATAATCAAAGCTGTTGATTCAGAGTATGACCTTCCATTTTTCTCTATTTATTTTTAAGATTAGTCAGTAGACCTGTGTCAATAAACAAGAGGCTGTTCTAATATATACTACCTGTGCATCCAATATATCCAAGGACGTGAAAAAAAAATCCACAAGGATTAGCAGCCATGCATCAGTAACCAAGCAAAACAATTTTTTTTTAGGTTTTAATTGGCCCAAATATTCCTCTCTTCTAAACATAAGAAAGGGAAGCCTAGCCCACCCTGCTCAGGGGAAGGAAATAAAACAGAGGCAGCCATTTTTCTTTTGTTTTGTTGTCTTTTCTTTCTTTCTTTCTTTTTTTTTTTTTTTTTACAAAACAGTCTATTGGACAATAGCTGCATTTTGATGGCTATGCCATGCACTAAAACTGGCTTCAAGGCTCTAATCTATACCCACCTTGGGTGAAGAAGGAAAAGGGAGGAAAGAGGGAACAAAGGGCAAGAAGAAGGGAGGAGGGCAGGAAGTATAATGAGAAGAAAGGGGAAAGGGAGAAAGGGATAGGAAAGTTAAGATATTATCCGAGTGGCTGGGGATATGGCTATATGGATAAAGTGCTTGTACATAAACATGAGGACCTGAGTGCAAATCACCAAAAACCCTGTAAAAATCTGAGACATATAGGTGGCATTCTAGCACTAGGGAAGTGGAGACACATGGATGCCAGGGACTTGGTAGCCAGACAGCTTAGCCCAAAAAATGAGCTCTATGTTCCTTAAGTGTATGTGGCTCAAGAGTCATTGAAGGAAACCTACCAAGGTCAGCCCCTGGTCTCTAATCATCTATGCATGGGAGCATCCCTACATGGGTGTGCACACCCTCACACACTTGTAGCCTCCCCATGCATGCTTGTGCACACATAGGAAAAAAAGATTAAGAAAGAAAAGACAAAAGATCAGACCACCAGAGAGCACTTCACCTATTCTCTGGGCCTGCTGAGATTGCAGGCATAACCTAGGGATTGGGCAACCTGTCTGACTCTTTATGACCTGATTTCTTTCAATGGTACCCTGGGAAAATTTGATAAAGATGGCTCTGCAAACCAATAAGAAAAAAAAATGATCATTCAAGAATGACTTTTGGGACACTTGATGTTTCAAATGGAAATAATAAAATCATATCTCAGACTCCTCCTGCCTAAAAAATAACTCTCAAATTAAGACCTATATGAAAAAATCAGAGACTGAAAATGTAGCAGTTGGTAGTGTACTTGCCTAGCATTGGTGAAGTCTTGGTCTCCATCCTCAGCACTACATAAAGCAAACATGGTGGGTCAAAATTGTGTAAGGCTACATTTTTTAAAATTTACTTTAGTGAATTTAAGTAAAATGCTCAAACTTCCCTCCTAGCTAGCCACTCACCAGAGGTAGTGGAAAGGAAAAGTTAGTATGACAAAAGAGGATATAGCCCTTTTAAAAATAGTTTTTTGGGGCTAATCTAATCTGCATTGTCAGAATATTAGCAGTTCAGTTCACATGAATCATCAATGGTAGCTTGATTCACTCCCAAACACCGTTCATGAATCAGCAAAGGCATTTTGACACAATTAAGTGTCCAAAGAAACCAGAAATTTCTACTTCATACTCGTGTAATCACAGTATATGGGAGGTACAGCATGAAAATCAGAAGTTTAAGGTCATCCTTTTATATATAGTAAGTTAAAAAACAAATATGGGCTACAAGAGATCTTCCCTCTCCTCATATCTGTGTCATATTAATGCATATATACATATGCATATAATGAAATAAAGGAAATTTGTATATTGCCCCATGAACCCTTCCATGGCTTTCTCAGGTAGCTGCTTTCGTTGGTGGTATTTGTTCTCATTTGAGAACAAATCCTTGTCTCTAGTGACAATAACTTTTCTTGGGGAAGTCACTGTATTTTCTTCATCTTTTTCTTTTTGGTGGAGCATATGGAAGATTCAATAATTTAGCATTATGTAGAGTTATGTCCTGTTTTCCTTGGGACTGTAGAAATGTCCCTGAACAATGTTAAGCCAAAACTTCATAAAAATTCTCTTTCTCCCCTTCCACTCATGCAGTGCATGTATCACGCATATGGAAGACAGGTTGACATCAGAATGAAGTAATCATTTTTCCATCTTATCTTTTGAGATAGGGCTGCTTATTGTACATGCATCATTCCATTTTGACTAGACTGGTTAATCACCAATTCTCAAGGATCCATCTGCTTCTGGCTCCTGGCCTGGGTTTCAGGTTCATGTTGCCACACTTAGATTTTATGCAAGTTCTGAGTGCTAGAACCTGATTTCTAGTACTTGTATAGGAAGAACATTTACCTATGGAGCTGTTTCTCACTCCAGTTGTGTAAAACTTTAATTAAAAACATCAAAGTCAGAGCTAAATAAAGTAATCTCAAGATTATTACTTGGTCTTCCTTGCTCCAGGGTTTTTGATTTTTTTTCAGTATATTTGAATCACTCCAGAGATACATGAAGAATACTTGATGGGTTCTGCCTAGACATTCTGGCCTGAAGTAGGGGCCTACAGTTTGCTGTGATTCCTGACTTTGACCAGTCAGCACAAAGGAGTTGTAGGAGCCCAAGGGATGACTGCTGAGCTGGGCTTCTCTACTTTAGAGTTCAGAACTGGAAGCACTCTGAAGTCTCCCTTTCTTCTCTCATTTCCCAGCTATGGCTTTCATGACTCTTCTTCCTTATGAATAAAATTTTTAAATCAGAAATATACCGTCCATGTTATAACTTTGCCAACTCATCCATCCTCTATAGACACTATCTTAGTCATCCCATTTAATGTGTTGGTGATGCCAGTCCTCTCCTGAGCAGTAGCCCTGCATGATCGGAGCCAGCACAGATTGTCCCAGGTCTGTAAACTTGTGAGCTTAGTCTCACAGCACAGCTTGGTCAGTAAATGCTTGGTTTGTCTGGCTAGGAAAAAGAGTTTAATTATCAGAACCCATTTTTAAAAATCAAATTTTAACCTCACTTGTAATTTCCAGGCTAGGGAAGTAGAGTCTAGTAGATGCTTGGGGCTCCTAGTCTACTTGACAAGTTTCATGCTAATGAGACATCATGTCTTGAAAAAGAGAAAGGTAGATGGTGCTCTCCACACATGTGCAAAGTTATGCACACACACACACACACACACACACACACACACACACACACGTGTAGGGTTCTAATGCTTTGATTGAGAATCTGTTTACTGACACTGAAGTTCCTTGCCCCCAATAGGTTTATGATCTATCAATAAAGATGGCAATGGCCAATGGCTCTATGGAAATAAAGAGGGAGGATTTCAAGGTTCCCAAAGATTAGAAGAGAGGAAGAGAATCGAGATACTAGGGAGAGAAAGATGGGACAGAATTGTAAGTACAGGGGATGATATACATCCACACGTGGCTTAGAACAGACCACACCAGACCAAATGGTTCCAAGTGGGGTTTATTCGGAAGATAGGGTGAAGGGGGGGCAGGGGAGAAGAGGAAGAATAAGAAGAAAAGAGAGAGGTCAGGGTGTTCTGCCTGTTTTATGTGGGTGGTGACATAGCCTCTTCCAGGTAAAGATGAAAGGTAGCCAGGTGGATTCTGGGAATGGATGGTGGTTGCCTTGGCAATGATGAGGGGGTCACTTAGATGTGATGTCACTGGTTTCAGAGCATGATACCAACAGAGGAGATATTCCAAAATGTAAGTAAAAAGGTAAAGTGGTCTGAAAGTGTCTTGGGCAAGACTAATGGGCTTCCCAGAAGGTAAGTGGACAACAAAGCTGAGAGAAAATTTAGAGGTGTTGAGTTCAGAGTAAAGGTAACTGAGTAACTAAGAAGAGGGCAGAACTAGAGGTGCTGAGCTGGAAGTGAAGATAAGGGCACATTAGCCATGAGCAGCATAGAAGTGCTTGGTCATTGAGCTAAAAAGTATGTTAAAAATAAGCTAGCATGAGTTAGCTCCTGGGTGGGTGAGCGCATGTGTCCAGCCAGAAACACAAAGAGGTGTAAACAAAACTACATGCAACACACATATGCACTTGAACACCACGAGGAAAGAGAGAGAGAGAGAGAGAGAGAGAGAGAGAGAGAGAGAGAGAGACAGAGAGAGACAGAGAGAGACAGAGAAACAGAGAGACAGAGAGACAGAGACAGAGACAGAGAGAGACACAGAGAGAGAGAGAGACTGTATGTTCCTGGTCCTGGTCAGGTACTTTAGGAAGAGCATAAAAAACCTGCAAGAACCCTAGAGCTAGAGCTCCTAGGTGCTTTTCTCTTGGAAAAGAGATTTACAACTTTTAGACCACTTTATAGGGTGAGATGGAAACCCTGACAGATAGGTTTGTATAGGTAATTACAGATAGGTAATTGATAGGTCCATGGTGAGTAGGATGTGCATATATCTGCTTCCATAGTTTATTCTCACTTCAGGACCCTCTAAGATAGACTGGATAGGGTCTCTAAATTTCTTTGTCCCTTTTCTTAAAAAATACACTCCCTTATTCTAATTTTGACTATTACGTGATTTGTTTTAATTGGCTTCTTAGGGGTGGGTGGTTGAACTTGACATCCTGGGGTACAGACTTTGATGCCAAGTTTGATACCAGGAGGACAAATTTACAGCACAGAGTAGCAAGTAAAATTGGCAGACTGATGCTGGGGAGATAGCTTACTTAATAAGGTACTTGCCATGAAAGTATGAGGCCCTCAGATCCAAACCCTAGTACTCAGGTAATAATGCCTAGTGCATACCCCTGCAATCCTAGTGTCAGGAAGGTTAAAACTGTAAGATCTCTATGTCTTGCTGTGCAATCAGTCTAGACAATTAGTAAGCTCTCATGAAGAAGTAGGAGCTAGACAGACTCCTGATTTCTGCCTGCCACGTGCCTCCACTTCTGTGAAGTCGTACCACCTCATCATGGGTTTAAAACGCAATGGCACCATGGACTGAACACCTTGAAACTGTGAAATAAAAGAAATTCTTCCTCTCACAGTCTGCTTCACAGATTTTTTTTTTATCATGTCAATGAAAAGTCTGAGTAGCATAGGGCCACTAAGATGACAGGGGTGCCGGGAACACAAATCAGTGTTTATTGAGGTAATGATTTGTGGGCTGGCCCACTGGCAAGCTTTCTTGTCTTTGGTGAATCTTATCATACTTCCTGATTTAGTTTGAAGTTTTTCATAGTATGGGTGAGGATCTGGGATAGGCTGACAAAGCACAATATAGCTACAGAGGAAGTGGAAGAGAGCTTAGAAGCTTCTATGTCATGTTAGTAGAAACTTTCTGGGCTCTATAACCTTTAGGGGAAGGCTCTTACCTTCCATCAGGTGGAGTAATCAGCTTTATTTACATTTACTTAGCTATGAAGATGCTCTCATAGTTATCTGAGTCACAGAGACAAGCATGCAGATAAGAGAAGCACATTTATAATTTGTCATGATTTTTATGAAGACATAAATACATATATACATACTCACATATGCTTAAACACAAACATACATGTATATATGAAAGAGCTCAGCTTGTGAAGTTTTTGCCACTCAAGCCTGAGAACTTGAGTTTGGTTTCCAGAATGCATGTTTTAAAAAAAAGATAGATACAAACACACCACACACACACACACACACATACCACACACACACACACACACACACACACACACACACACAAACACACATATACACACACACAAACACACACACATACACACACACAAACACACACACACACACACACACACACACACACACACACAGAGGAATATGCACCTCCTCTACACACAAATATATTAGTTACTTTATTCATTGACTGCTTGGTGAATTCGATATGTAATTTTAGCAGTTAGATGCATTGTCCTGGACAGTGGACGTCTAGAGATGGTGGCTGTCTTTAAGATCAGTGCAAGAGGAAGGGACTGGGTTGCTCAGACTTTTGGGACTACATTGGCTCAAAGTTGCATTTTTAGCAGCCACTTTATATTTTCTTGAGAAACTAATTTGCTTGACAAACTGTATCAGGAAGATTCTTGGGTAGAAATTGCAAGATTTGAGAAGTGCTGCCCTGTTTTCCAGCATAGGCCTGATATGTTCATTTGGTTGGAAGTGGCAAGCAAGGCATTTGGACGAGTGTGAGCCTGACCCAAAGCAATCCTTAGACAGGAAGACTGGGAGCTTTGTAGTTTCAGCCAACCTACTTTTCCATTACTGAGACTGTAGGCATCTTTAGTCTCATGCTGGCTCTATAAACGGATTGCAAAATTGTTCTTCAAAACCAAAGGATAAAATTACATTTGAGAGCTCTTATTTAGGTCTCCTGTTGGGCTGTAAGCAAACATGTTCTTGGAAGCTGAGAGATGAAATCCATTTGTCACAAGTTAGTAAGGCAGCTACAAAAGCTATGCTGCCTTGGGAGCCAGGCTCTCTATCATCTACCAGGAGTAGACCTGGGTGCTTAAGACAGAACCTTGGCAGTTCAACAGGTGCATAGTTAAGGGCTCAGCATAAACTTGGAAAAGAGAAATGAAGGCTAAAGAAATGTCTCAGCTGTTAAGAGCACTTGCTGTTCTTGCAGAGGACTATGGTTCATTCCGAGTATTCATATTAGATGGCTCACTATTGCCTGGGTCCCATACCATCTGCAGTTCCTATACCATCTTCTCGCCTCTGCAGCTACCTGCATTGGGTACACAATCTCTCTCTCTCTCTCTCTCTCTCTCTCTCTCTCTCTCTCTCTCTCTCACACACACACACACACACACACACACAATTAAAAACAAAATAAATTTTAAAAAGAAATACAAGCAACAGACAGGTGCCAGATCTTCAAGTTATCCTCTTTCTCCTGCAAAGGTATACATACTTTATTATTTTATCTATCTATCTATCTATCTATCTATCTATCTATCTATCTATCTATCTATTTATATTGGATATTTTATTTATTTATATTTCAAATATCATCCCCTTTCCCTATTTCCCCTCCCTAGAAAAAACGCCTATCCCATCAAACAAGTAAGTTTTGCCATTTTATATATGTACAAGTTTATGGGGAGACTAGGGGTTTATGCAGGTGAGTGTTGAGCGTCTTCTTTAATTATTGTCCACCTAATTATTATTTTTCTTTTGGGACATAGTCTCTTCCTGAACCTGGAGGTTATCGATTCAGCCAACTCGATTCAGCCATCGAGCCAAGGAATCCTCCAGTCTCTGTCCATCCCTCACAGGAAATACATGCACGTGCTGCTGTGACATGTTTAGTGCATGTATGCTAGGAATTTGAACTTATCCTCATATGTATGCTTTACTGACAGAACCATCTGTCCAATCTTCTAAATGGTAGGCATCTTCCCCTGCCTAAAGGCTAGAATTTCAGTCTAAACATTGATTTCTCTTACTGAATAGCTTTGAAAATTGATTGATTTTCATATTGAAATGCATTATATCTATTCTGTGCTTTCAGTCCACCTTGTAAATTATTTTAGAATGCCTGAATTAGAGCAAATGATTTTATTGTCAAGAAAGACTCCCTCTCTCTTGGTAGAGATATGTCATTGTCTTCTCTCCCCTAGAGTTCGTCCACACATGCACATGTCCAGATCTTTTTTACTTTCCTTTTACTTTCTCTTTTCTAAGTTACTTTCCATGACACTCTGGGTTTTTCTACTCTTTCTTTGAAGTCCCTTCCCCATAACATGGCTCCTGTTTCAATATAATATGTTCTATCTCCATGCTGCCTTAACTCAAGTAGCATGGCTTCCTCCTCCGGCCTTCTTTATTTCATTCTTTTCCTCTAAACATCTTCTAAGATTTACAGCTTGCCTGACCAGAGGGCAAATGGTATAAACTTTTAAACTTGAATAAAATTGCCCTTGAGCTTCTGTTTGAATCTTCTCTTAACTTTTTTTTTAAGTAGACTAAGAACATCTATAGGGAACTCCACTTTCCTCTAATTTTCTTTGTAATTCAATTTTTTATTCATTTATCTGTCCTTTGTATTGTGCTTTTTTCTCCTGGTAATAATTTGCAAGCATTAAGAATTAAATACCAAATTTATACCTACATAAGATAAAAATTAAGAAGTTATAGTTTTGAGAATTTCAAAATATATATGCTTGTGCAGTCATTATCAGCACATGGAATTCTAAACTGCAAGATTGCTCACATTCTAGCTCCTGCCAAATGCTGTCCCATTTGATGACTGACTCTGTTGGATTTTAAAGAACTAATAACAGGTGACACGCTCCCCCAGAGAACTCACAGACAGGACTCGCTGTAATAACATGAGGTGTATTGAGGAACTGATAATAGCCAGTACCGGGGTTCTCCTATATGAATATAAGAAGAACCCTGGGCCAAAATCGAGGAAAGCATTTATACCATATTCACAGGGCTCATAAAGGCAGTTACACAATTACTTTTAAAACATTAACCATAAAAGCAAAACTCTAACAGCTGTTCTCAGGCTCAGTTTCGTACTCAGGACCGGTTGTTAAGTAACTAACAAAGAAGATCAGGTTAAATAACCTCTATTTACACAGGTTTTACTGTGTTAAGGGCTCATAAACTCTTCTCTTGGGTCTTCCTCTGGAATGCCTTTGAAATGTGCTTCTCCTGGGATGTGTCCTTGGGTGAAGTTAATATTTGAGTTTAAAACCAAAATCAGAGCTTTTTATTAATTTTAAGTTTCTACAACTCCATGGCTTTGTACTGGCAAAAAAAAAATGTTTATGTTTGGGAATGCAGGTGCAGACAGAAGCATGACAGACACAGGCTAACGTAGAAAGCTTATTTGATACCTGGTGATAACAACTACAATGGCTAAGACAGACGAGAGGCACTTTAGAAATTCAGAGGTGTGTAAAATTCTGCAAAACACATGTTAGTGCAGATATGTGGTAGCTAGAAATCAACTTCGGATTTGATGCCTCAAGTAGTGTCCCTTGTTCTTTGAGGCAGCATCTCTTACTTCCCTAGAACACACTAAGCAGGCTAGGCTGGCTGGCTGGCTAGTGAGCCTCAGGAATCCACTGGTGCCTGCCTCTCTTCCAGTGCTGGTTTTACAAACATGTGTTTTGTTTGATCCCTGGCAATATTTGGGTTCTGGATAGCAAACCTTGATCCTCCTTCTTATGTTACAAGTACTTTCTGGCTGAGACAACTCCTCAATTCTGGATATAAGCATCACTTTGGAACTAAGGAGATGTCTCAAGCATTTTTCTCCTGACATATAAGTAGGGTTAAATCTTTGACATCTCTGTATAGATTGTAATCGGGGGATTCACAGGGGTTCTGGAAAAGTGGTGGCATATTCTAAAAGACTAATGTGTGGAAGCTTAGAGGACATGACATCAGGGTCATAGAATTGATGGTTTTTATAGGTCTGGTATCTTGTTACTTGTGTTTGGGACATCAAAGGCTGTTTAGGTTGAGAATGAGAGCTGTTTGAGTAAGTAATCATTGATTGATTGACTAGTAAGTTCTAAATCTCACAAGCCTAATTGCAAAAAAAAAAAGGCAGGATCATAACACCACCATTGTGGACTGAAGGCTCTCTGAAACCATGAGACAAAATAAACTATTTTTTGTTACATTGTTTCTGCCAGATATTATGTCACTGTGTCAGTAAAGCAAGGAATGAATCCTAAGCTCTGAGACTATAGTATTCAGTTTTAGAGAATGTGGCCCATGCCACCAGATGGGCATGTTGTTGGTATGGTCGAGGATGTTAAAGCCCTGGGAATCTTAGAGATCTGAGACAGCAAACATAGGGCTGCTCCCTCCATGCATATATTCCTGATTCGGAGCACTTAACCATGACCCTAATCTAAGATGAAACAGGCATTCCGTAACTTAGCACAGCACCTGGAATGATTCTCCATGCTTATGAGGCATCTCATTAGCCTTAGCCTTTGGTCAGTAACCTCTTCCTGGATATTCTCAAACCCTTTCCAAAATATATAATCCCTGCTTCATCCCGAAAAAAGCATATGGGTTCTCATCCACCGCCAATAAATTAATAAGGAGAAGATCATCCTAGCTGATTCATTACAGATTGCTATGGGAAAAGCCTTTGTCTGAATAAGCCATAACACTAAGACTCCAAAGAATGCCTTCTATCTTCTATCACTCCTTCAGCACTCGGCATTTGCTCCTGACCTGATCGGGATCCTGCTTGTCCCGGCTGCTTTCTCCTTCCATCCTGGCATAAAGCAATGCTCTGACACTCCAAAGGGAAACATGGCCTGCTACAGATTCTCCATCCAGGACTTTGCCATCTCCTTCATGAGCCAGTATATCTGCAGTACCCAGAAACCTTCAAATGAGAGGCCGCACATGGGACCACAATCGGTGAAGTACATTGACTCAATTGGGTGACTCATATTCTTATATTCACCTTGGACCATTGTTAAGTAACATGTGGCTTCCTCTGAGTTTCTCTGCCTTATAGATTCAAGTCTATTTCAGAAGCTCTTTGCAGGAATGTAGACATAACAGAGGACAGTCACTCCTGCATCCTTGTTAGGAACTGACTTCATCTTCTCTGTGCCTAATAGGTGTGTAAGGATGAGTGTGTCCATACTGGGATTTCAAAAGTTATCCTTTCTTAATTTGTGTGTGTGTGTGTGTGTGTGCACGCCCACATGTGTTTAAGGAGTTCTTGAGGGTATGTGGGGTATATGAGGAGGCCAGAGTGTCAGTGATGGTTGTTTTTCTCTTCTGTTCACTACTTTTTCTGCTGTTGTTAAGAATTTTATTATGATTTTTTATATGTAAAGGTTTTTTTTCCTGCAGGTATGTCTGTACACTATATGTATGCCTGGTGCCCATGGATGTCAGAAGACAGCATTATCTCCTATTTTCTTGGTGCCACAGACAGTTGTGGGCTGCCATGTGGATGGTTGGAAATTGAACCCAAGTCCTCTGAAGAGCAATGTGTGCTCTTATGAGCAGATATGGACTTTCCAGGTATGGTCTTCTTAATTCTGACAAACAGCTTCAGAAACCTCCTGCACTCCTTTCAAAGTTAGTCTTAACCCTGACTTACTGATGCAGAGATCCTTGACTTTCTAATTACTGTGGTTAGTCCCAGAGTATCCCTGATCCTGCCTTTTTTGCAATTAGGCTCATATTTGGTCCTCAGGAGACACTGCTGTATTTTCCTGATCCACATTTACCAACTTGGTTTCAAAGGAGGGAATCAAAGTCCATTGTCTCCTCCCTCAAAACTCATCCAGCTGAAGGGCCACTTTCTGTAGTTCATGAAAACTGTTAGATGGGAGTCACAGCACAGCCTTCTCCAAACGTAAAAACTTATTTTGTATTCATGGAGATGATGAAGAATTAGTTTAGATTCTGAATGAGGTTCTGAGTTCAGTATTTACCATCATGTTTCTGTTGAACTTTTTTTGTAGACATATAGATGTTAAGAGTCTGAGGTTTCATTATTCAGGTGAAATGAAAACTGAAAAGTTCTGACCTGTGATCTTATGACACCAATGTATCCTGCAGTTCCTGAAAGGCAAAAATGGTTACCATCAATGTGGGTTTTCAAGAGTAAATTTTTTTTTCAAGACAGGGTTTTTCTGTGTAGCCCTGGCTGTCCTGGAACTCACTCAGTAGTTTCACCTCGAACTAAGAAATCTGCCTGCCTCTGCCTCCCAAGTGCTGGGATTAAAGGCGCCACCACCGCCCAGCAAGAGTAAATTTTTAAAAATATGTTTTCTATATTGTTGGTATGAATATATGTGGAAGCCCCTCTATGGAAAAGCAAACTCAAATGGGAAAACCTGTGTGACTGCTCTTACCATCCGCCTGTCTCTAATTATTTTTAAGCACTCAAGAAAACATGAGTCTTGAGGTGAACTTTGAGTAGTTATTTTGTCCTGGGCATCTATAGTATGCTTCATCAAGGGAACTATTACATTCATTTTAACTGGGATGGTGGATGTTATTTTTTATTGTAGCAAAATAAGTATTTTCCATTTCACGTACTTTTGCTAAAACATACGTTATAATTATTATGTGCCCAATAGAATGGCCACAATAAGAGGAAGCTCAAGGCTGTGTTTGTTAGACTCAATTTGTACAAACCTTAGATTAATATGTAGCTACCTTCATCATCCCAGCCCTTTTCACAGTTATACGTTCAATGCAAGGACTTATGGAAAAATGTGAAGGGACTGAGTCATACTCCAGTCACATGGAGACAGTGGCTCATCTATGTTCCAATGTGTATTTTATCCTAGAGTATGACATTAAAGGGTTCCATTCAATATTCACAGGCCTCCTATATGTTTGTCATACAAACTTTATGGTCCATTTCTGGACTCCAGGAAGGAAGAAAGGAAGGAAACATCCCAACCAGTCTTACAAGATCAACTATGTTCATCTTCCTCACCCTGAGTGGGAACTACTTCTTATATAGCCTCTAAAATTCAATTGTTGGATTCTTATTTTGCATATACCCACCACTGTCTTGTTGCCTTAGAGTCCTAACTCCCCTGCTTTGAACCTAACCCTTTACTGTCATTATTCATGAATGTCCCTGAACTGATGGTACAAATTTTGTTCTCCTTCATTCAACTTAAGAACTTCGAGTTCACACAACCATGACCATGGACACCAATTCTTCTTTCAGAGATCCTGCCTGAAAATTTTCCAAGGAAGTTGTGTTTTCTGATTGAGATAAAGCAACCTGGAAATCTGGAAGGTTCCCTCCACAGAGCAACACCAGTTATGATTTATCAAACTTAGTGGGCTTATTTCAAAAGATGTTTCTTGCTTACTATGAATCAATTTACCATCTGACTTCTGATTTGAGATGCCTAAGCTCAGAGAATTTTGATCATCTCCAGAGTCATTAAAGTGCAGGGCCTCAGACCAAATTTGAGAAGGTCATTGACTGCTGTGCTCTTAAAATCATTTCTGCTCCCACTCCCTGTCCCAGTATCTGATTTCCACTTTATCAACCTATGTGACTTTTCAAACATACTGAATCTTTTCCAGCCCCGCCCCCCCCATTGTTGGAAATGTACTCACACATTCTCCCTTCTATCGCTGGTGAGCACAGTTGTCTTTGAAGACCAAGGTCCTGGTTTTGTTTTTGTTTCAGACTATCAAGGTCTATCTGATTCTGTTTTCCTAATGCCCACACTGCTGCTTTTCATTTGCATTCATTCACATGGGGAGAACAGACCAGGAACACCTCTGCAGGGTGCCAGAGATACTTAAGTGTTTCTTTTGTGATTTTTATACTATCGTTCATCCTAATTGTATGAATGAGGCAAGATGTGATGCTTTCAGACATCTACACATTGTGTAACAACTGAGAAACTGTAATTAGCCTATCTACAACTTTCATGATTCCCTATTTATTTGTAGTAAAAACAGCCTTCAGGCACAGAAGAGACTGGCAATGTGTGTCTATTTGAAACATATAAATGGTGATCTTTGAATGGTGTGAGGATGGCACTAAAGAGTCTTGCCCACAGACTGTATAAGCTCAGGCCTGGATCCTATATCTGATTCTGTCAGTAACAAAGTCCAAAGGCCATTTGCTTTAGTTACTCCAAAAAGAAAAGGGAAGATTAATGACTTCTCCTCTATAAGTAGAATGTGCGTTGCTTGTAAACAGGGATTGTTATTTGGACACCCTTGGGGGTGAGGTCCAGGTAGAATTTGTTACCTATTCTGGAAAACACTGCAATCAAGAGATGTGAGCTCTGCAAAACACTTGTATTCTTAAGAGATCCAACAAGATTTCTGTTTGCGTGTGTTAGTCTTGATGGTCAACTAAACAGGATCTAGAATTACCATGGAAACAAAAATTTTGACTTGTCCATGAGGTAGTTTCTAGATTTAGGAGACAAGAGTCAGCATAAATGTAGGTAGCAGCATCACATGGGCTGATGTCCTGGATCACATAAAAAGAAAGTAATCTGCACATCTGTGCTAATCTTTGTGCGGTGCCTGAGTGCAGATACAGTGTGACCAGTGTACTTTGCCCCCTGCCTTGCTGTGATGGGCTTTACCCTCAAAATATGAGCCAAAGTAAGCACCTCCTTACATTGCTTTTATCAGAGAGCTTCTCATAGTAACCAGAAAAGTAACATTCATGGGCATTATGTTAAAGCTCTCTCTTATAGAGAGGATATATCCTCTCTAGGATATCTTTGACACTCAGCTCTGCTTTAAAATCAGGTGTTAATTTATGTGAAGAGAAGAGATGGGCATGTAATCAATCATCACCAAACAACAGGTTTATAGAAATACTTAGCAGAAAATGAATGTTCACTCTATTTTTGGCTATATAGCAGGCTCACTGATCCCTTTATACATATGACTAGGAATAAAAACATATTCTAAAACACTACCTACAGACATTAGCTATACAGAGATTCTCTTTAGAATGGGGCAATAACTACCATTTATGAACTGATGGAAAACACAAGAACAAACCATACGTGTATGACCTTGTTTCAAATGTTCATTAAATTATTCTGCAAACATTTGGTCCCATTTGCTGTGGCTCATCCGAAAGTGGACTAATTATTACACAGTCGGTGGGCATGTTCTTTTAATATTCACAGGCTTTCATAACCTTGGTTGTCTGCTCACCTCTGAGTACTTTCTGAGCGTGTCTCTAACCTTTATTTGACCTATCTGAAATGTATGAATTAATTTTAATCAGGAATTACTCATGTTTATAACTCATCCCAGGAAGTGACTCAGACTGTTAAACCAATATAACATTATCTCTGAGATGGGAGAATGTAGGAATTATACACCTTCTGAATGGATAGCATGTTGAAGTAGCTCAGGTTTGAGATTTCTGTTCATGACACTTCCCATTTTGGATGTTCTGCTGCCCTTTCTCTCCATTATCCCCTCATCCTCCTTTCCCTCTCCATTCTTCCTCTCTCCCTCTCTCTCATGCTGATCAATATATATATATATATATATATATATATATGATTCATGGAGGTTAAAAGATAGGTGAAAATATTGAGGTTGTGGTCTTATAAAGAGGTAAATGCTGTGGAGGAATGGTTGAAATACTCAAGATTCATATTACATGTTGCTGGTTAATTCTGTCAACTTAATAGTATCTAGAATTTGTTAGAAGATAATCCTTTGTAAATGTCTGTGAATTGATTTCCAGACTGGGATAACTGCAGAGGAAAGACCCATTATAATGTTAGGTGGCACCATTCTATGAGAACGAAAGAGAGTACCATCAACATTCTTTGATTTCTGATTTGTGATTGTGGATATAATGTAACCAGCTGCTTCAAGCTTTTGCTAGCATATCCTCAATACCAAGATGGCTTGGACCCTCAAGTTGTGAGTTAAAATGCCATTTTACTTTCTCAGGTTACTTTTGTAAAGCATTGTTCCATAACAATGGGAACAGTAACTACTAAACTAGAATTTGCAGCTGGTATGAAGGCAAATTGAAAATTAGGCCCAGGCTTTCCTCCATCTGCAGTTGAGAAAAACTATCTAAAAACCTTTGTTTTTGAAAAATAAAATCCAGTAACTTAGCAGATGTTCAGAGTTTTCTTCTTCTTTTTTTTAATCGGTAGAGATGGCTAAAAGTTACTTGACCTTGGCTGTAGCATGGACTGTGCTCTGCTGCGTAGACTCTGTGCATTGTGTGCTGGGATAATGCAAAGTTGAGTGGTCTTTATGATCTAGGGTTCCAAGGAAAAGAGATGAGTAACAATCCTGTGCCTTGTGGTTTTGTGTAGCCTAAACAGAGAGAGAGGTCTTTGGATACCACCTGTAGAGCCTAGGTCACTTTGGATTCTGAGCAGACTCAGAAAAGGCTTCTCGTTCATAAGCCAGGAGCCTATCTCATAATCTCTGATTGAGGTGATACATCTTTTGGTCTCAATGAATTCTTCTGGTCTTCTCTGCATTATACATAATCATCCTGGAAGAAATAAAGATTTTTTAAAAGGTATTCCTGTATCCCTTCTATTGATTATCAAACTATTAGGAAAATGAATACCAAAGAACTGAAATTTCTTCACGAGTCTGATCTTTGACTAAGGAAAAAGCCTGGTGGTATCAGTGTGTGTGTGTGTGTGTGTGTGTGTGTTTAAGATGACAACCTTGAAGGAAAGGCTGTAGTCAAGACAATGATGGATCAATGATGGGCAGAGCCACACCTGGACTAGACTTGCTTATGCATACCTTTCATCCTCTGTTTCAACCTGAACATTTCTGACAAGAAATTTAGTATGGGAATGGAGAGGAGGTCACTAGATCTCTTTTTACTTCTTTATGCGGCTGCATTGAATATTGTCCCCCCTTTCCTGCTTTTACTATTAACTATGTCTTTATTTGGCACACAGAGTCTGTGTAACTGAGTCTAACTTGCTAGGGATCTTTTGAAACTGAACTACACCTGTTACAATAATGGTCTGTCCTGAAATACGTCACAGGACCTTGGCTTTGGGTTCCTCAGATGTTTGAGTGTTATCATACTTTTAACTCTTCTTGGAAAGGAGCCTAGCACGTAGAAAACCCCTGGGTTTGTATGACTGAACATGAGGAACAGCCATTCTCAGAGACAGTATTAACTTATCTTAATCAGGCTTACCCTGAGTATACAAAGTCTGGAGTCATTTACAGCTTGGAGAATGAAGTTTTGACAGTTTACACAGCCATGGAGGGAGAAAACTTCAAAAGGCTGTTTCCTTGAAAAGAGCATGCATTCATGTCATTTTCAACCCCAAAGGCTGATGACCGCCCTTTACCCGCCCTTATTGAACTCTTCTACTGACAGCTTCTTCCTTGCTCTGATTATTTATCATGGACTATTTTCAGTTTTTATAACCAATGTCTTGAGATTCAAGCCCAGCTCCAGGTAGGGCAGATAAGCACTTGCTTCTAGTCAGAGGCAGGAAACATTTACAGCATATGAATCGAGGGCTGTGAATTCCCTGATTGCTATGGTCTTTTAGATTTCAATGGCAGTTGCTTCGGATAGACAAAAACTCTTCAGAATCTTTCAATTCAAACAGAGTCCTCAGAGATAATTCCTCTGAAGAAACGATTAGGCACCAAAATATGAAAGTGTTTATTGGGCAGCCAAGGATTTCTTTCTACTTTATATTACCAGGGTGGGAGAACTCCACAGACTTCCTAACAGTTGGTTCCTCTTACTTTCTACTGTTCCTCCACAAGTGCAGAGCAGTTAGAGCTTCTCTGGTTGCTGATGGCATAAAGTACTTTAGCTGCCTTCATCTAGAAAGTAATTTGTTGGCTTAATTATGTGCTCAAGGAGAAGGTGTTGTGATAATTGTCATCTTGATGGAATTTACAATTGTCCTGGAAAATTATCTCTGGATGTATCCTTGGAGGGGACTTCAATGTCATTCAGTTACAAGGTTAAGAGCAGAAACAGAAGAGAAAGGAAGACCAGGGAAGGAGTGGGATTTGCATGCAGAGTCACCTGGTCAGTCTGTGCAAGACTGGCTAGTGGGGCTTGGCCTATCATCCTGTCCAGGTTTACATAATAAAGTGAGGGCTCTCAAAGGAGCAAGGTTTCCTTTTTACCACTGCATTGGTAAAAATGGTTCATTGAGGGCCTGGGTTTTACATTCTTTTTTAATATGTGGCTCCAGAATTTAACACAATGTTAACATTGGAGAAGATAATAGTTAAAGGATGTGTGAGATAAACCACTTTGATGAAAGTACTGGGTTATAAAAGAAGCTTAGGGTAGGAGGAACCAACTAATTTCTGACTGGATTTGGGGCTTATTTGACACATGGTAGGTAATTCATACCTTACGAAATTCAAGTTCTGTAGGGACAACTGTTCAACCATGTCAACAGCCAAAGCAATGTAGGTACATTGCATCTCTTGAAAATATCTTATTTCCTATCTGGGTCATTACACAGAGACTGAAATATTGATGCCGTTATTAGACAAGAGAGTGCAATGTGGAAGCAGTGAAGCAGTCACCTCAGGATTCATCCAGACATTAAATGGATGGTGTGGGATATCCTATACAATAGGGTCAGTAATTAGGAAACAGTCTAGATAGAAGTGGTAACTCTTGCCTCTGTGTCCTTGTCTAGACATGGCTACTGCTGCCTTTCTTCTTTCTCAGGGTGGCTATGATGACTACTTTTGGTTGTTAACTTGGCTACAACTGGAATCAGCTTAAACCCAACTGGATGAGCACACTTCGAAAGAATTTTCTTGACTGGATAATCCACATTACCCAGTAAAAAGACCCACATTAATCAGAGCCATATGTTCTGGTGACAGCCTATATAAAAGAACATGGTTAAAGATTTTGTTGTTGTTGTTTTTTTTTGTTGTTGTTGTTTCTATTTTCATTTTTTGTTTGTTGGTTTTAGGTTTTGTTTGTTTCCTCCTTGCTCTACTTCTTGCTGGCAAGTTCATATATTCTGCTGCTGAGCTATTCTTTCTCTGATGCTAGAACCCTCTTCTTCCATATTTTATCATAGAGTGAAAACCAGAATATGGTGGTTTGACTGAGATTGGTCTCTAAAGGCTCATATCTTTGAATATTTTGTTCTTAGTTGATGGAAATATTTGAAAAGGATATGGAAATGTGGCCTTGTTAGAGGAGGTATGTAACTGTGAATGGACTGTGAGGTTTCAAAAGACTTACACCATACAAGTTAGCACTCTGATTCCAACTTGCAGATCAAGATGTGAGTTTTCAGCTCTCCCTTTTAATAACTTTTTGCTCTGTTAGCATGGACTCTGACCCTCTGAAACGATAAGTCTCACATTAAATGCTTTCTTCCTTTAGATTCTTTGGTCATGATGTTTTATCATAGCAATAGAAAGAAGTGGGACTGACTTCCTTACATAAAGCTCCTGGGTCTCCAACTGTAGACAAGGGGCACTTCATTCCCACTATGGTTTGTCACAGCCAAAACTACATTTTCAAAGGTCTTGGGTGTGAGACTCTGTTGGGGTCACTGTACTGGATTGCTAGAGGTAAGAAGTTTGTATGAAGATTTATTAATATTATAGACAGGGAGCCTCACAGGCAGGTAGACAAAATAGCACTGTAGGAGCTCTAAGGAGACTTCAGATCCCATTGGTAGAGATGGAGAGCATATGGTAGGTGATCTGAAGGGAGTCTGGGCCACACACCGTAGTTATGTGTCTCTTTCCATAGATCTGTATGTAAGATTTGACCATGGTCAATCTCACAGATACCCCAGCAAGTAATTAGGGAAGGGTGGGAAGCAGGAATTGTGACCACAAGCACCCCTTTAATGTGTCTGAGCTGGTACCTCTATGAACTCTCTTCCCAGAAGAGAAACTCAGCCATGAAGTCAGTTAGCTAGAAATTTATGGATAGTACTCCCAGCAGGGTGCCTGGTAGTATATATGAGATGTGTTACATGAATCGTGGACTGGACATAAGTCTAGTCTAGAATCTACCAGATTTTTTCTTTCAGGTTGTCAGGGTGTGATGTGGTTGGGGTAGGGGGATAGTGTATTGGAAATAAAGTTCTCTGGTCTTGTGGTCTCTCTAGCAGAAAAGAGATTGGCCTAGGCCACCCAGTAGATGTAGTTAATATTTTACCAGCATCCTGGTGGGCATGCTCCTAGGAATCCACTGAGCAGGTATATCCAGCTGACCTTTTTTCAGTGCACTTCATTGGCTCTATAGGACCTCTATGCAAGTCAGCTCCTGAACTGCAGCAGAACAGAGTCATATGCGACTTCTTAAAATGCCTCTTGGGCTCATGCCACTTTCTGGGGAGTACAAGGCACTTGGGGCTATGGGGCACCACAGCATTGCAGCCTGGTGGTGTCAAGGACAGAACTACATTTCTCTCTTTCTTATTGATTATGAGTGATTTTTTTTCCTAATGATGCTTTTAGGAGTGAAAATATTCTAAAGGAGACGTTTGTGCCCCTCACTTTAGCTATTAAAATTTTGAGAAAGGGGAAACCACAAAAAAATTAGAATATTTCCAGGTATCAAGCTGAGGAAAGCCAAAAGCTGAAACCCTGTTTCTGGTCAGAAGGAGAAGTTTCCCAAGAGAAGATTTAAAATAGTTCTGACAATATGTCAGAAAACTTTTCAGGAGAGACTGAGGCTGAGATAATGATGGGCCAGTGATAGGCAGGATCACACGTGGACCAGGAGTGCTTAGTTATGCACAGTTCTCACTGTGGTGTGACTGGTGGATCATTAGACCTCTTAATTGCTTCCCTTGCCTGTATGGCCACATTGAGTAAACCTCTTTTTTCTGCTTTTCACTCTTCTTTAACTTTTAAATTTGTCTGTTAGAGCTTCCTGGACCTTACAGGGCTGCTAGAGCCCAGCCTCTGACTTGAACAGCTCTAAATACCATGAGAATAAATACACAGTTTGGGCAAATTGTCACATATCAACAAGGGAGTTTTCTGTATTAGACTTTTTTAAAATACTATAAGGAAATACACCAGGTAGGTTATTTTTTCTTTCTTTTCCTTTTCCTTCTTTCCTTCCTTCTTTCTTTCTTTCTTTCTTTCTTTCTTTCTTTCTTTCTTTCTTTCAAAGGAAAAGGTATTTAGTTCACCGTTTTTTAGAGGTTCAAAATTATAGTGTCAATATTAACTTGGATTTGATGAGGAGCTCATGGTGACAGACAGAGTGTGTGTGCCTGTGTTTAGAAGGAGTCAAATTAGCAAACAGAGGCCAGAAAGTCATCAGAATCTGGGGTGTAACAACTCAGCCTTTGGGAATCTCAGTCATGCTGTGGCAGCTAATTTACCCCATTTCAAAGAAAGATCCTGTGTGTTCTAAGCACCTTTCATTGAGGAGCAACCATAAAGATGTGTCACTTCCCAGCATCACCACACTGTGGATAAAGTCTAGAGCAGGAACTCTTAGGTGATAAACCATGCTCAAACCACAGCACCCTTCTTCTCCTATGTCCAGCAAATAGGTCAAGTAACAGAATTTTGGAGAGTTTACTGGATTTCAGACTACATAGCTGTTATGTAGCAAAAATAAAGATTTGAATCCACTTTTGTTGTGTTTGTTATTTCTGTTTTATGTGTACTAGATGACTGAACTCACATTTCTGAGATAGATACATAAGCAGATAGCCTGATTGACATTACTTTCCGGTCTGTAAGTTCAGGGGCTCTCTTAAGTAGATGCCCCTACTTATCAGTTGAAATTAGGGATTGTGTATAATTTTATCTGTATAAATTCATTTGGATTTACATTCAGATGGAGGATAGAGGTCACCTTAGGTCTGTTCTTCAGGAGACATCTACCCTGTTTTCTGAGATAATGTTTTAATTGGCTAGAATCTTCTTGAGAAAGCAAGGTTGGCTCAACAAGCTGCCATGGAGAATTTGTTCATGCCCACCTTCCTGACACTTGGAGTACCCGTATATACCATGGGACCAGACTTGTATACTGGCTATTGGGGATTTAACTTAAGTGGGTAAATTGATATGTCAAGGACTTTATGGGCTGAGGAATCTCTAGAAGATATTTTTATCCCAGATACTGTCATTTTAAGCAGCACAAAATATACATAAAAGTAAAATAATTAAACTTTTTATTTAAAGTACAGTTTTGAAAGAATACTAGAAACTTTCTACATTATAAAGCTTTTTAAAACTTAACCTGATTATTGGGCTATCTTAGCTTTTATTTATATGAACATGTAAAGTGTATATTTTCCCTTAGGGCAAGGGAAAATATATCTGGGTAAAAACATGCTGGTAAGAAAATGCAGTAAGTAAAGGAAATTCAAAACAAAGTCACTGTTGCAGCCTAAACTGCCCTACATTTGGGGACCAAAAAATGTTGCAGCCCAGGCTGCTCTAGCCCACGTTTGGGGGCCAAACTATTGGGGACTGGTCTATCAATATTGGAACCCACACTGCCAAAAGCCTTGGGGGCTAAGTTGATAGAGCCCATACTGCCCCAAGCTGCTCAGGTTCACGGGTTGGGGTTCAGCAAGAGAGAATGAGGACAGACTTGAGGAATGGAGACCAGACAGAGTGTGATTCAATCCTGTTTATTCTTCAGTCTCTTTTCCTAGTCCAAGTCCCAAGTCTTGAGTTCCTAGTCCCTAGTTCCTAGTCCTTAGTGCCTCCAAGTTCCAAGTTACTTCTTCCAAGTGCTAAATGCCTAATGTCTAATTCCAAATTTTTCCTCCAAGTGCCAAGTGCCTAATACCTAATAACCGTCTTCTGTCTGCCTCTCGCCTTTTATATGTCTCACTTCTAAGCCACGCCTTTAAGTCACGCCTTTAAGTCATGCCCTTAGGTCTTGTCTCTAAATCTGATCTCTAAGTCACGCCCTTAAGTCTCACACCTTTAAGTCACACACACCCAAGGGAAGATCTTAGGTATCTAAAACAAGATGTTATCAGAGTGTGCTCAGCTGTTGCAGGCTATTGTAATCAAGTCTCTTGTCAGGGTATATGGCTTAAGATGGCTGCAAGAGTGATAGCCACCTTCTGTCGGCTCCCCACAAGTCATCACTGGGTAGCAGAAATAGTTTCCTCTTTTGTTAATCATGAGAAGCTTTGTCAAGCAAGTCTGTGCTATTAGAATAGTGCATTTCAGAAGGAAGTGCCCAGAGATTTTGGTTATAAAACCATGGGCATTAAGTGATGTCTATATGCAAAGTCTACAAGGCTTAGATAGAAGGGCCCCATCCTTCCTTTGTCACCTGCCAAGGGGCAATGTGAAAACACAACCACCTGCAGCAGGAGCCACTGATCCAGCTGAGCTTTTGTTATGTGTTTGTTATGAAGATCTGAACAAGCATTCTATTCACCTCAGATAGAGAACCTAAGTAAAGACACCACTAAAAATCAACCTGGAGAACTAATGAATTATTTGCTTTGTGTTATGTAATGCAGATAGAAGAGGGGTTACTTACAGATAAAAGGATGATCCCAAACCACCTGAGTTACTGAAAGTGAAAGACCCCAAGAAGGGGACCCTCACTGAAGTCCGGACTAGCACGCACCCAAGACACACGAGACACCTTCTTGATGCAACAGCAAAAGGCAGTTTAATAACAAGGGCCCTTGGACTGGGACATATAGGAGATAGAGGATCCGACCCAGATCCCAAGAAATTTGGGATATTTATGGGTAGGGGCTGGGAAAGGAGGGAAGATTTGGCGTGGTTAAATATGATTGGACATTTCAAACATCAGCAACTTGCAGAAGCGGCTACGTGTGAGCTGGCAAAACGACTAATTGTTTTTGACCATGAAACCTCGGACCTCCCAGAAAGGGAGGGAGAATAAAGTAAACATCAGATAGCCCATAACTCACTTAGGCTTGTCTGAGTATGTCCTTGCATGTCGTTTCATTTTTTCTTTTGGTCACCCTGCCTCTGGAGAGAATCAGCAACTTGGTATTTTTATTATGGCTAATTTGAACAAGCTGGTGGTGGTCTTTGCTGACCATGAATTTTTGTTTTTGCTTCAAGCTGCTTATTTCAAATTTTGTCCTTACAAAAGCTCAGTCTATATGATGGCTCATGAAGCTGGATACCAGTGCTCTCTACATGACTCAGCAGATCAAAGAGCCTTCTGTGCATCTCTACTGAACTGTGCCTCTTGGCTGGTCTCTGTCTCCTTAGATGTCCTTACTGCTTATATAAGTTGGCGTCTGTGTATGTGTGTACGGGACTGGGGTGGGGAAGCTTTTGAATCCGGTCAATTTCAAAGACTTCCTGAGACTTCTGCATTGTTTGCTTTGTTTTAACAAGACTTTATTTATTTATTTATTTATTTATTTATTTATTTATTTATTTAAACATTCTACATCTTACTGAGCTTCAGAGAAAATTGCTACAAGACAGCTTTCCTCCATGGGTAGCTACAGGTGGGGCTCCTCTAACATGAAGGATCAGAACCTCTCCATAAATCTGTCTTCACAATCCACTTCTTTGGCATGAAGTTGTGGTTCTAAGGTGAAGGTTATACCTTGCTTGACCTGAGATATAAATATGTTCACTGCCATTTGCTTTAAAGATGCTTAGAAAAACCCACAAAAGTAACATGAAAAACACAGAGGATAGAACACATTTCTAGAGAGATCCTAATTTTGAATGGTCCCACCATGATTCACCAGTATACACAATTTGAAGAGCACACAAGGAAAGATACAGGGAAAGAGACTCTATTGTTTCTCTTCTCTTGTCAGCTGTTAGTGCACCATATGATGGATAGCCACAGAGCTTGAAGAAGTGATTATCTGTAACAGCTCACTTCAGGCAACACCTGGGGTGGTTTTATTATTTATGAATTAACAGAATCAATCTCTGCTATACCATGGTGTGTTGTTATGTAATTTCTTTCTCCTCCCCAGCACAGTGTGGGGATAATCCATATGGACATTGCAGGTAGATTTGTCATACCTTGCTCAGGTCCCTATTTATTTCTGGAATAATTACTTCTTGTAAACTCAATCTAAACATTTATCTGATGTACTAGGAAAGGCATAAGAAAGCATTGGCACCATTTAGACATGAAATATACTCACTGTATTCTTATAGGTTTTCCTTCTGGATGTAGCAAACTCATGGGGGCGCTTACATGGTGCATTTTATCTAGGCCAGCCTTGGTATATGAAAACACAGTTCAATTCTATTTATTATAATAGGAAATTGGAGTGCTTGCTTGCATTTTAGAGGGCTTTTGCTTTATGAAATCCCTCTGTCTTTTTCGCTATATGTATATTTATGTGAGTTTTTGTATGTGTTTATATGTATGTTTGTGCCTATGATTACCTTATTTTTTGTGGTAGACTCTATTAGTGGACTGGGCTTTGCTGGTGTGGCTAGGGTGATTGACAAGTAATCACCAGAGATATGCTTGTCTCTGCTTCTCCAGTGCTTAGACTATAACTGTATGCCACAATATCCAGCTTAATAATTATTTATTTGTGTGTATGCATGTGTGTGTGTGTGTGTGTGTGTGTGTGTGTGTGTGTGTTTGTTTTATGAGTTTTTTGTGTACCAGATGTGAGGCTGAGCCAACAGAAGCTTGAATAGGATGTCAAACTCCCTACAGCTGGATTAACAAGAAGTTATGAGCTACTGTGCATATTTTTTGTTTGGCACTAAACTGGGTCCTCTGCAAGGTCAGAGTATGCTCTTATTTACTGAGCTATCTTACAAGCTCGTTACCCAGCTTTTTCAAGTGGTTCTGGGAATTAAACTCAGTTCCTCATGCCTGTATGACAAGTAATTTACTAAGCTGTCTTACCAGACACAGAAACACCCTTTTAAACAGAAACCCCTGCAATGAAAACTTACTTGTTGTGAGCAGGGGCAAAGAAAATGTGGGCCAAATTTCTATGTTTCAATTAAGAAGTGCAGAACTTCTAGATAATTGAGAAAGAAAGGAAACGAGCAGGGTGGGTTGAAAGAAGAGAGGATACAACAGTGAGGATGTGGTATGGAGGGGAAGTGGGGTAGTAGATCTGACAGGAGTTGGGAGAATGGGTAAATACAATCAAAGACACTGTATGAAATTCTTAAAGAAATAATAGAAAATTGAAATAAACAAACTAAGAAAAGAGCATCATGTGTCAGATGGTTGCAGGAGTGAATGAGTTTGTGCTTTCAGAGTACAGCTTGAAAATAGTGTGCTGAATGACTAAGCTCAGCTCTCATGGTGATATTGTCCTGTTTCACTGATGATCAGTCTTAGTTTGAGATTTTACATTGATGGCTATGTGTAGGATTAGACTCCCCTAGCTAACCATTTATAAATAGAATAATTGCACATCTCAGACCTCGGTCCATAAACTGTCACTGTGCCTTGGTCATTATAGTGCTTGTTGCACAAACACGAAGACCTGAGTTTCCATCTGCAACACTAATGTAAAGGCTGTCATGGTGGCTTATATCTGTAATTCCAGCATGGGTGAGGTAGATATAAGAGCAACCCAGGGGCTCTCTGGCCATGTTAGTTCATGAACATCAGTTTCATGAGTAAGGTGGAAAATGATAGAACAAGCCTGGTGTCAACCTCTGGCTTCTACATGCATGAACATATCCTTTACCACAAAGCACATTCAGAGACCAAAAGAAAAGTGTCACTGGTGCTTCCTACAAGAGCAGAAGCCAGGCTTAATGGTGAACTGTTTATTGGTCTCTAAGTATGGGCAGGAGGACCATGTGCTACTGATGATGAGAGACCTTAAAGTCTGTACATAGATATTAACATTAGAAGAGAACCTTAAGACTCAAGCTAACTTAGTAAAATATGAGAATTTTTTCTTATGACTGTAATTTTAATTATAAGCATTGTAGTTGTGATGAGGTTCAGTGATATGCTGGGTTTTTCCTGTGAAGAAAAAATCCCAGGGCTTGGCACACTGGCAAGTGTACAGGACTTGGTAGAGCTTGGTATGGCGCTAGGAGCCATCAAAGAGATGTTAAAAACTAGCAGGTGATCTTTCTGAGATAGTTTTTTCATGGACTGTTAAAGTTACTGACAGATTTGCTTCCTTAGGCAAGGCTGAGGAAATTTTATATGAGGAAAGATTCCTGCTATGTACTAACCTACCCTTTTGAGCCGATCTCTTCAGAACTACAAAAATGTACTTTTTTGTAGTAATGTTATATAGACAAATAAATGATTTCTTAATTCTTAATGGTCCTATAAGAATTCCTAGAATCATATTAGTAATTACAAAAATCTTTTCTAAGTGACTGCTATTAAGTCTTTTCTGATAATCAAAATTGCAATGAGAACTCAGCAAGTTTTCAAGTGTCATGAATTAATTGGTTCTGAAATAGCAAGAAGACAGCTACACCTTATAGCACATTCCAAGACATTGTAAAACAATTAATCGAGGTCATACAAAGTGGAACTAAGAATTTGCTATAGGTGTAAGAACAGAAGAAAAATAATGACTGGGCTATCTACACAGAACTATCTACACAGAACTTTGCTAATAACTTAGTCAGAAAAATTGTTTTTTTTTTTTACTTTCAATGAACCTGTTAAGTTAGTGACAGATAATGAATGTTTAGCCTGATAATTACTCTTAATAAATATGCATGTAAATATTCTCTGCTGAAATGTCTCATTCAATTTATGATTTGAATATATATTTGAATTTCTAGTGAACTTTTGTAAAAATAAAAGGGGGAAAATATTTTGATAAATTATTTTGATTTATTTTGATATTTATTTTTTATTAATTTGATATTATTCTCTAGGAGAATAATATCAAAATATGTTTGATCTATTCTCCTAGAGAATACAAAAGACTAAGAAAGATTATATTGGAAGGAATAGCATTGGAAGGCACAGCACTGGAAGTAAAGCATTGGGAGCAAGAGTATTGTTAGTGCAGGAGAAGATAGCAAGATCAGAAGGAGAATGCAGAGAGGAATGACTTAGAAATTATAAGGCAACTTAAAAAAATAAGAGAGCAATATACAGAATGCAGAGAGAAAGAGGGAAAATATATGAAGCTGTTGAAAGAGCAGAAGAAGCTGGCAGGCTTCTCCTTACCATAGTACAGAACAGGTCTTTTCTTAAGAGCAAAGCAATGCTTAGTCTTATTAAAGAGAAAAAACTTTCATTTTGCATACTTGGGTTTAATTAATTTGGCAAAAAAGGGTAGGCACCTTTTCTATCTCTATCCTTCACCCAGAATGAGTGAAATCTTTTTGTACTGACACTTGGTCTTTTGCTCCATATGCATGTGTAAGTATGAACTTGTGTGTATGAATTTAATTGTGAGATAAGTATGTACTTGGGCCCAACCGGTTTGTATGGAACTATATGAATGTTTATGCATGAAGCTGTATATGAATTTATGTGATTTTATTCATATTTGATTGTATAAAAATTTCCTTCTGTAACAATGACTCTCTTTTCCTGTTTTAATAGATATTTATTTTTCCAAATCTCTCCCTAGCCTGAGAAGTGATAGGCTTCTGGACAAGAGGAAAAGGCTCTAGCAATTAACCCTTTACTTAAACCCTCTGCTATTTTATGATGACCTGGTAAATGCCAGAAACTTCAGTTTCTGGTGTCAGAATAACTTAGACAGGCAGGTCAGCTACTGAAACAAAGTGACTCAGATTTAAGACAGATAAACATTTTATTACTAAGCATTAAAGCTAAATATCTACTAAAACCAAGTCTTTTCCCGCCATGGCTTTTCCCCACTGCTACCTCAAGAGAGAACCAAGAAGAAAGCAGAAGAGTCAGAACTGGCTTCCTGCCATATAGCCCTTGGTTGTATCTCACTACAAACCAAGTTGAACAGCTGCAACATGCAAGTTTTTATAAAGACCATCTGGCAAGAACTGGTGGGTCTTGGCCCATAAATTATTATTTAAGAGAGAGGGAAGACTGATTAGCGGTGCGTTTGGAAGTGCCGAAAAGTGTGTACCCGTGAGTATAGGAATGGAAGGCAAGCTCCTATGAGAATGGCCCTTTCTTGTATATACACAGTGTTGCATCACCAGGAAAATTTCAGCTAAAAGAAGTTGCCCACCCCATCTTATCTTCCTTTTATAATGTCCAGATGAATGCAGAGAGAGAGAGAGAGAGAGAGAGAGAGAGAGAGAGAGAGAGCGAGAGAGAGAGAGAAAAGAACAGGTAGGATGCAGTCCTCTTTCCTTGCTTTTACCTCAAGAAGAATGTGGTGGTTTGAATTGATAATGTCAGAGTAGAAGCACAGGTTTTGTAGTCAGGCTGACTTGATGAAAAATGCTGCTTTTTCCATCATTCACTGTACAACTTCAAGCCCCAAGTCAGAAACACACACCACTCATAACACATATGCACAACACATAACATATTCATACCCAGTATACACACAAAACATGCAGACCATATATAATAATACACATACACACATACCACACATACCATATACAGACAAATACTGCACATACCAGAGACACATACACTCAAGGTTTCTATATTAAGAAGCTTTTGAATTGGTTGTGTCTAGACAATGCCAATTTATTATGGAAGAATCATGTTTCATTTAGACTCAGTGAGATTTCATTGTAGAATGATCTGGAATCAGTCATCAGTAGTCTATGTAATGACAAGTTCATAGACAGGTCACTAGTGAGCACAGCTTCAATCTCATAGTCTCACTGCTTCAAAGCTTAAATTTTTTGATACATGTATGTGTATGATCTACGTGTGTACATGTATGTGTGTATGCATGTGGTCACATCAGTGTGTTTATGTGTGACTACTAGAGGTTGGTGTCCAGTGTCTTCTTTCCCAGTCCTTTCTTTCCTAACATACTGACAATTTTACTCTATTAACTAGCTGCTTCCTGGAAGGATTTCCTATCTCCACATCCAGTGTTGTCAGGTTTAGATGTATGTACAATATCTCTCTAGCATTTTCCTGCTTTCTAGAGATCTGATTCTTAAAATTGGGTCAGGTTTTGTGTTGCACTGTTAAATGAAAATGACATAGTTTACGTTCTTTCTGAATGAACTGTGGATGCAATGTGGGCAGATTATGTGGGTTTGGCTTAGTATAATTGCATTTCTGTCTTTCATGTTTCCTTTATCCTGAGAAAATTTGGAGCAAGTTTATTATCATAAGAAGTAAATCATTATGGTTTGTTGTCGGTGTGAGTGCATTTGTTAGACTTCAAGATCATCAAAGAATAGCAGCCAGTCAGTAACTACTAGGCCCCATCGTCCTTAGTAGGTAGTTGGTGCCTGCTTACCCTGACACTTTAGTTTATCTTGGGCTTAAAATTTTCCATCTCTTTAACTGAGCCTATCTATCAGGAGAGGAATATAATCTCAAGCCCCAGGATAGACATTAGAAAAGGCTCTCTGTTCTGAACCAAAAATTTGGGGGAGGGGCTATACTAAATTTTGGAGAGAATGTGCCTTTCTGAAGTACTCAGCCATTGGGGAGTAAAGAAAATGGTGAATTTTAACTAGGGATATAAAAAACATGATTTTGTGCCAAAAGGCACTGTATTTATTTTCCTAGTACTGAAGAATTGTAAAATAAAATTGCCTCCTTTCCCTACTGTTTATAATTTATTACAGAGTAAGGATATTGCTTGTCACATTAACTACCCCATGCCATTGAACTGAAAGCATTGGATAATAAGCAGTTTTGAGACATTTTGACACTTTGCTCTGACCTATGAAGGCACCTGTCATTGAATGCACATAGTTATTATTAAAATGAAAACCTTTAGAAAATAGTTATGATTTTATAGACAATCATGATTGCAACATTGATACTGAGAAGTAATACTTGTAGATAAAAATGGGCATGAATTGACACAGAGAGCAGTAAACAGGCTTTAGAAGCAGTGTCAAGTGGGAGGCCATGCTTACAGTCTATCCAGGACAAAACCACAGAGAAATGTAGAAATTGCAATGTTGCTTGCTGATTTCCAGATGGGTGATCATCAGCTAGTGAGGTGGAGAAAAGAAAGAGTGACATAGTACAAGTTGTCAAGGGAAGATTCCAAGGCAGGTAAGAGCCATCCCAGGGGTGTGGGTGAAGTGGGTATTGCATTCTGGAAGCACCTGGGCAAAGATGCAGAGGAAAAAATGTGCATCAGTAAATTTCCATTCCTCTTCACTTGAGCTTTGTCAACCACCACATCCTTTGATGCAGCTCAAGTAACCTCCCGTTCCCACTTTTGAACTCCCAATCTTCATGCTGGCATCAGCTTCTTTGTGTCTGTGTCTTCATCTTCACCATCATGGACACTGTCATCTCACAGTTACCATCACTACCATTATCATGGCAGTTCCAGAACTGTCCTCCAAGTTGTGTTTCTCTATGACCTCCTTACTGCTGCTAAGATGATCTGTGGAAATACAAATTCAGCAGTACAAAATCATTTCTAGTATTTGATTTACTTTACAATGGAAATGGACTTTTTGATTTTTTGTTTGTTTTGATTTTTTGTTTGTTTTGTTTGTTTGCTTGCTTGTTTGTTTTGGGCTCAGGAGATGTACCATGTGCTGGCTCCTGCTTTCTACTATTACTTCATCATTTTTTAGCTCAAGCTCAGAACTACTGCTCTCTCTATGTTGGACATGGTGTCTCTTTGAATGTGTCGAGCTGAAGTATGATTTTTCTAGGGATTCATGAATAAACATCTACTTATCTCATATAAGAGAAACAAGTCCACTCACTTATAGCTTAGTGAGCCAATGAGTTTACTGAGATTACTTATAGAAGAATAGGTGATGAGTTAATACTAAGCATAAATGATTAGTTAGGTACATTGACAAACAGTCCATACAGCATGAGTGAAGAGTCACACATCTTCATCCTTACAGCCCTCTGCTCAATCTGCATCCAGCTGCAGATAGATAATCTCCATACTGCAGCATTTAGTTCCTACGTTCATAGCCATGGAGAGAGTCCTAATGAAACTCCTAACTTTTAGGAGCTTGGGAGACATGAAAGCTTTGTTTACTTCTGGGACCATATATGTTTCATTTACCTCCTTAGTCTTAAAAATTCCTTTCTTCCCTCCAAGAGTGATAGCTTCAATGTGGAGGGATTAGCTGTATAAGTGCATGGATGCTAGCATTCTTTTTGACAGTTTAGGCCCTGTTTTTCCACACTAGGTGGTGAAGAGCCTATGTCCTGTGCTTCTGTGTGCCATAAACTGTACTTTCTTGTTCAGTTCCCTCTCTGGTGAGTTCTCCAAAGGCAGTGGCCATTCCAGTTTCCATGTACTATGCTTTCTTTCTGATGAGGCTTTAATAACCTCAAGCAGTAACAAACAGATATTTCTGGGACCCAGTCAATAAAAGGCTGGGTATGGAGTTGATTTAGACAAGAAGAGAGAATCGTCAACAACTTAGAAAGCCAGAAAGAATTCTAAATGTGATGCAAAGGAGAAAGTCTAAGATATCTTCATTCCCCACATTTAAATAAGGCTCAAAGGTGGTTTAATCGGTAAAACTTGCATACGTGAGGACCTGAGTTCTTTCCCCAGAACCTACATAAGAAGTTCCAAATACAGTGGTTGTAGGGTAAAGGGGCCATGAAGGAACACCCTGCTTCTGGCTCTGAAACTTGTCAATCTCTGCCTTTGTGACTCTGCTTAAATGACCAGATTATTATGTTTCCTATGAAAACTATATTTTCCCACTGTATTCATTGTGCATGCTCCAAGAATCCCACAAAAGCCCTTCCTTCCATCCAGCCCTCTGTTGTTTCTCTTCCTCTTCATTGGCACCCACTGTTCTATTCTTATATCCAATAAATCTATTGTGAGAGTTTTGTTGCATGGTGTGATTTTGTGGTACTTTTTGCCCCTCTAGGACATATCCCTGTGCCAGAAAATAAAAACAAAAACAAAACAAAAAACAAAACAAGAACATACAGTGGTGCGTGCTTATAATCTCATTACAAGGAAGGCAGAAAGAAATAGATCTCTGGGGCTTACTGACTAGTTGTCAGTTCTGAGTTAGTGAGAGACTCTGCCTCAAAAAGCAAAGCAAAACCCACATGATGGATGATGCCTGAAGAATAATGCCAGGTGATGTCCTTCAGATCTTGTATACATTCACATACATGGGCATTTGCAATCACAAGTTTACCTATATGTACACAAACACACAGAGACACACACATACACATGCACACAACAACACACACACATAGTGAGAGTGTCACAGATATACACACACACACACACACACACACACACAGAGAGAGAGAGA